>CM042846.1:68399780-69037280 GCA_023653725.1 Bungarus multicinctus
GTTTCAAATTTTCTTCATCCCAAGACTGTGTCTCTGACAATAAATCAAGTGAGTCCAAAAATTATTCTGCACTGTAGGCAATACAATGCTTCTTTTTTAAAAAAAAAACTCCTGAAATTTCTTTTGAGTGAATCCTCTGCAATTGTTATGGTGAGAGAACTTCATTGTGATGAAGAAAACAAATGTTTGTGGGATCAATATAGCTCCGTCTTGAATCATTTCAGCCTTGATTTTCTAATGATCTTGTCACACAACATATCTTTTAATTGAATTAACTGAACTTGGGAAGATTTTTTTTCATACTGACATGTTGGATTATTATGTTTATGAAATACAAGAAACAAACACCAATTTTTGATGTTGTTTGTTCACTAAAGCTCCTGTATATGTCAGCAGTACTCACAGCAACCTCTTAAAACTCTTTTGCATATGCAAACATTCAGAAAATTCAAAAGGAGGCAAATACTTTATAAAAGTTACTAATTGTACATATGCAAAATCAAGAGAGGAATAAAACAGAGTTACACAAACATTCTTAAAATTTAATATTCTGAACAAGGTACCTTTGTTACAGTATACAAACCTTTTTAAATTTTTTAAAGTTGTTCAGGTGTCCGTAGTCTGAATTTGCTGGAGGAAGGATTTTCTTTGGTTGACTAACAACCAATGATCTAAATTCCATTAGCAAAACTTTACTAGGGAGATAACTTGAATCATCTCCACATTTACCTGGATTCTATTTAGGGAGAGAAAGGAAGAACAATTAGTAAAGGCACTAATCCAACTTCTCTATCATTAGTGAGATTACCAGAAATATTCCCTCCCCCTACTCTAGGGATTATATCCCAAGTCAATATTTCCCCAAATTTTATAATTAAATAATTTTATCTTGAAAAATTCAAACAATGTGAACTCATACAAGTATCATGTGCTAATTGTTAGAAACCTTCCTAACAACTAATTCATCTAATATACCTGGGGGTGGGTGGGTAGGCTCCCTTAAAAAAATCAGCATTATGTGCCAAAAAAACTCTGACAATTCTTGATCTTTTGGACAATTGGGAAGATAAAAAAATATTACATATTTTAGATGCAATAACAGAAGCAACCATCAAAGTTGGTACAATTTAGGGACTCTTTCTGATTTGGGAAACTACATTCAACCTTTCACCTCTGAACTAATTATCTCAAACTTTTTTTCCAACAGCCATTTTCTTTTTAAACCTCCCAACAGTCCCTATGAAAAATAAAGCAAAATGGATCTCCTTTTATACTCCTAATTCTCAAATGGAATAATTACTGTTTAACCTCCTGACAAATAATAGCAAGAGCCAAAAAAAGGAGAATATTTGTAGCTCAGGGTTGAAATGAAGGGTTTTTTTGGTGCTCTGTAAGATAGGTTGTTTTCTTGCAGATATTTCATTACCCAAACTAGGAAACATCATCAATGCTAGTAAGGATTGGGGTTTGCTCTCAATTAATAGCAAGAAAGAGGAAAAGAGGCGGAAAGCACATGTCATATTTTCTTAATGCTACCACCAATATTGTTTTGGGTAAGAAACAGTTATTTAAAAAGATTTGCTTAACATTTTAAGCATTTTTTAATTTTAAAATATTTGTTCCTTCTATATTCACCTTTTACTAAATTATTTCTTGTATTTACATCCCACCTTCCTCCAAAGCTCAAGGCACCATACACACAGCTGTGCCATTTTATTTTCATAATAACCCTGTGAAGTAGCTTGAGATAAACATGAAAATATTCCTTAGGTCTGAGTCACTTCTTACAGGTTCTGGTGGTTCCTCTTTGATTTCTTCTTTCTGGCTTTCTGCTGGAAGGGATTCCACATTTTTCTCCTGTTTAACAGAAAGATATATTTGTACAGGTAACCCTCTGCTTACGACCACAATAGAGCCCAGAATTTATATTGCTAAGTGAGAACTTTTGTTAAGTGAGTTTTGCCTCATTTTACGACTTTTCTTGAGACATTTGTTAAGTGAATCCACTGCCATTGTTAAATTAGTCACATGGTTGTTAAGTGAATCTGGCTTCCCCAATGACTTATCAGGAGGTCACAAAGGGGATCACAAGACCCTGAGACACTGCAACTGTCATAAATGTCAGTCCATTGTCAAGTAACAAATGTTACTTGGCGACAGAGAGGCTGCAATGGTCATAAGAGTGAAAAACGGTCATAAGTCACTTTTTTCAGTGCCGTTGTAACTTTAAACAATCACTAAACAAACTGTTGTAAGTCGAGGACTATTTGCATATGTTTGTACAAAATCTGTGTTAGGTCTAGGGTTATCAGGTTTATAACTCACCTTTCCATCAAAAGCTCACAGCAGGTATAAAAAGTACTCCTTTCCTCCATTTTGTCCACATCTAATCCTATGGGTAGGTTGAGCTAAAATAACTGGCTAAAAGCAGTGACTTTGTACAACCAACAATGGATATAACTTAACCTAGGGTTCCCCAGCTCTTCTCTAATGTGTAAGCCATCACTCTATACTCCCAAAAGGATTCCTTTCATGTAACTCATGTATAACTAGCATTCTCCCTCCTCCATTTCTAGAGCTCTTAGTTCTTCATTTTATAGACAAGGTACTTTTGGATTTTTAAGGATTTAAAGGATAATATAAAAAAGTTAGCTTTCACTCATTAGCAACTTGACTTAAAGTTGCTTCAGTTGCAACTATATTATTAACTTGAGTACAGTCATGCTTATTCAGGCTTGGCAGATATATCCTCAATCTTTTCTTTTAATAACCAGGCATATGCTTTTATTAAACCCACTAGCAAACTTAAGAGTGCAACAGCGTCCTCCCTTTACTAGCCCAGAATTTACTGTAGTAGTAGAAATTCAGTAGTATTTCAGTAGTAGAAACAATTCAAGTGAAACCATTGATGTCATTAGTATAGTCCATGAATGCATTCTAAATGCATTCTAAATGCACCCTTCTAAAACTGCCCATATTTTGACTATCACTAACCTCATGAGGTTCCAGAATCTTGAATTATTCTATTAAAAAATAATAAGAATACTTCCTATTTTAAATAGTCAATTAATAGTCTATTAAGCATTTTAAGATAGAAAATCATAAATTAGCTGACACTTAAGCTCATGAATTCAAGAAAAAATGCTTGAACTATTGCACGTGACTGTACTATTGTAATTTAAGATGCATAGATTTATTTGGCAATTACCAAATGTGGTATTTTGTGTACATGCATTTGTGTGCTTTCCTGGAATGTAAATATGTACTTGCTAGTTACATTTACATTGTGGAACAAAATTAAGGTATTACATGTAAGAATAGATATATGAAAGGAAATTATTTAAATGCTAATTGATTAATGTAGTAAAATGTCTGCAATTTGAAGGACCTAATATGTGAATAGATCCCATGAGGAAAAGCAGGTCTTACCAAAAATTTAGTGGCTTCTATTTTTGTTTCTTTGTTTCTTAAGGTGGTTTCTGTAAGATCCAATTTCACTTTCTTCTTTGCATTCTGAGAGTTTTTCTCATCTGATCTCCTACATTCTCTTCTGGATACAACTCTTGGCTTGCAAATACAAGTTCTAAAGAAGCTTCATCTTCCACAGGGTCCTCTATTTTCTTTCTCTTTTTTGATGCAGGTGTTTCATCAGGGATACTTTCTATTTCTGTTTGCTTTAACTTGTTATTTTCCAATATTAAAGTTTTTCTTGAGACCATGTTTGAGTCACTTACTCCTTGTGTTGCTGCACACTGTCCTTTTTGAGAATCCACATTATTTTCCCATAGCAAAATAGGTACAGATGGTGTTTGATGGGAAACCTGTGATGACTTCTTATTCACCTTTGCATGTTTTGATAATGGTGTTTCTAATTCCTCATTTCTTTCTCTTAAAATAGAAAAAAGAGACTGAGAGTTGGCTTTACTTTGAAATATCTTTCTAGTCAACAATAGATAATTGAACGGGTAAAGTTAGAGGGCCTATGGATATTTCAACAAGAAGGTGTTTACATTTAATCCTGTTTTATAAGCAAGACCAATTCTAAATTCTACCAAGCTCCAATCACCCTGTAATAACCATTATCGGAATAAATATCAAATAACAGCTCCCTGTAAGACATTAGAAACTAAGTTCGCTAACATAAAAATAAAGCTTAAGAAAGGGAACTTTTTTTTTAACCTTTAAGACTCAATTCTGAGAAAAAGAATTAATGTACCTCTTTTTAACAGTTGCCTGAAAGTAATTTTTAATCGAATTGAGTTGCTGAGAATCTTCCTCTCTGTTCCTGCTATGTCTTGAAATTTCAGAAGATAAACATGCTAGACTAGTGAAGTCAGCTCCATGTGTCTTTTTTAACTGAGGCAGGATTCTCTCTCTGTTTAACATGCCTGTTCCTTCTGGAGTCTCCCTAACAGTAATTATATCCTGTGACTGGATTGCAGGCTTTGTTTTTTCTTGTGATAATTCCACACTGTAAAGGCAAACAGATTAGAAAAAATATTAATCAAAACTGAGATAAACATACTCCTTGAACTATAATCCACAGACTCCTGGAAATAACTGAAGAATTCTACATTGTCTTGACATCTAAGAAAATGTTAACACAATACAAAACTGTGTGGTATTTTGAAGTCTTATGCTTATCAAAATTTGCCTCCTTATTGACCCTCAATGATTTTAATCTTTTCCTATTAACTAAATATGAGAAAAAGGCTATTATTTAAGATTGTATGTTTGCATGCTATTTCAAAGAAGATGGGATATATCAAAACAATTAAAACTTTTGTTTAATTGCCTAGAGTGTAATGGCTATATAAAAATACAGAGTAAAATACATGTATTTAAATATAACCCAATTAATATTCCATTGCAATTAAATTTGCATACTTAATATACGAAGTATAGGTTGCTATTTTGTAAAAAAAAAAAAAGGCTAGTTTGCTGCAAATAACTAACTTCAACAACTAATTCCTATGCATGTATATTATATACTTAGATGTCCATCCATAATTGACTGATGATTTATTTACTCATTTTCTATAACTGCCTATCTCAGCCAAGTGATTCTGAGTTGAATGAACTATGCAACTAGAGCCTCCTTAACAAGCAACTAAATTGTTAAAACAATCATTTGAAATTGCCTCCAGAAGTTGTGAATGCTCCAACACTGGAAGTTTTTAAGAAGAGATTGGGCAACCATTTGTCTGAAATGGTATAGGGTTTCCTGCCTGAGCACGGGGTTGGACTAGAAGATCTCTTAGGTCCCTTCCAACTATTCTATTCTGTTCTATATTCCAGTCCAGTCACAGAAGTTTCTACACTAATTCACACACTATATAAGATGTCCCCAATTTCATCAATCACTGAAGAGGTAAGAAATTATAATTTTGGAATCAACTAAAAAAAATCGGAATGATAATGTACAGTAATGTGTCCATCATTTCATCCATTTCTGTATCAGCTACAAATGCACCGATGTCCTCTTCGTTGGAAGGCATTGTTGTTTCCTCCACTGCTACACTCTGAGATGGACTTTGTTCAGGGACATGGGATGCATTAGTAGCAGTTTTTATATCTGCAATTTAGATATGAAGATAAAATGAGCAACCATTTTATCAGAGTTATGTAAATTAAATTCATATGTTTTATGTTTATTTTTATATACAGTATTACGTTACAATACTTACACTCTACAGAATACAGAATGTCTACGGATAACATTACTAAGTAAAAAATATGAAACATGTTATTCCTACTATTCCTAGTGATGTTTTTGTTCTATATATGAAGTGTATTTTAGTCTTAATGCTGCCTTGAGTTCCTGAAGGAAAGGCAGATTATAAATCTAACAAATTATGGTATTTGCAACCCACAACCTCATGGCAGTTCCCAACATAAATCAAAACATCAATAATAAAGTCCAGTATTATTACTGCAAATCATAGCGAGATTCATATCTGCATTAGTACAATGTAACAGTTAATATTAATACCAGGAGGTATTCAGATAATGCAGGTAAGATTTAGCCCATGGTTTTTATGACCTTAAACACAGGCAAATAATGGGCTCATAGTAAATGTGATAATTTGCATTGAACTAAATGGTGTTTAAAAAGATGGGCACTGTTTAGTGCTGCCAACAAAAGGCACACACTTAATTCTGCATTTTTTTCGTGAAAAGAAAAATTAGAAAAGAAAAAGAGAAATATTTTGGAAAAAGAAAGAGGAAAATTATAAATTTCAGAATGTAAATTTACAATGACAGTGTTATTTGCTAGCATTCTACATGAAGGTCTGTATTCAAAGCACCACTTATTCATAAAATATATTAATTATCTTTGATTAGATATCCAATGTATCTAATGAAACTTACTGGTACAATAACATGAATAGTAAGAGTGGCTGCTGCTATATAAATATATTTGAGCTGGAATTAAATATTGGGCTAATAGGCTTCATTCATCAACATCAACATCTTTTATTAGGAAACTATTCATTAAACATTCTTTGTAATGTCAATTTTTAACATTATCCCTCTTCTGAATTTTTTATTTAAAAAAAGCAAATAATTACTTTTACTGTATAACAAGGAAGTTATATATGATTTTTTTTTCTCTTTTTTGCTCAAATGACTTAAATGTATTGATGAGATTATAACTGTTGCTGGGCATCCTGAGTCTTTGAAAAAAGTTCAAGTTTCATCTAACACTTAACAAAAAGATGTAAGAACAGATGAAATCTATATGGAAGGAAATTAGAAATTATTTCAGAAATTCTCTCAGAGGTTAGTCAATGCTGATGGGTTTTGGTAATTTAAAACTCACTTTTTGTTATATACAGTATAGTGAATTTCAGTGTGCTGTTCTCATAAGTAATTAGAGGGGATTACACAATGCATAAACACAGAACAAAAAGATTTTCTGATTACATTCTAAAAATAAAATGCAAATGTATGAAAAGATTGGATCCACAATTACTGTTTATTTAAATTAGGCTAAACATAGTTTGCTTAGTCACAGTTTGTTAAATAAATTCATGAAAAAAAATTAGAAGGGAGAAAGACAATATTTTTTGGGGGGGGGAGGGGGAAGGAAAATTACTTTCATACAGTATATTATTTAAAAATAAAACCAAACTGCAATTTAATAATACAGGTAAACAGTTATCCTAGTGCTATAGACTAAATATCAATTTCTTAAACAAAAGACTTAAGAAAAGATAAAACGTGGAAAAAAGTATTTTTGTTACCTCCACTGTATGAAATTTGAGGATTACAGTATTTTTCTGTAGATGCAAAAATAACTGCTAAACCGATTTCTGCCTCTGAGATTGTTCTATAATTCTTCCTAACAGAAATAAAATGTGTTATCAAAAAAGTATCATTCATCTAAAAATATCCAGAAAAACATTTTAAAAAAGACTTCCACACAGAATTCAGAGTAGCACAAAAACATTCAAATAGGCGGCTAGATCTTTTCCCTACTCTTTAAAATCCTTTCTTGAAATACAGGGAATCAATTCATTTTTTTAAATGTTTAGTTTTAAGCAGAGGTGGGATTCAAATTTTTTAACAACCGGTTCTGTGGGCATGGCTTAGTTGGTGGACATGGCTTGGTGGTCATGTGACTGGCTAGGCATGGCCAACTCAACATCACTCACATCGAGGCACGCATCTCCTCGCCTGGCTTCTCATGACTGTGGGGATGGTGCAACAGTCGTAAGTGTGAAAAATGATAAGTCACTTTTTTCAGTGCCATTGTAACTTTGAATGATCACTCCAGACAAGCAAAGTACCAGCAAAGGAGGGGGAAAAAACTCCAAGGGTGTTCCTGAGACAGGAAGTCTAATCCTGCCAAGAATGTAATAAGAGTTAACGGAGAGTTTCTGTAAGCAATACCAGAATGTTACCTTCCTGCCTTCCTTTCAGGATTAGGCCAGTAATTTCTTCTAACAACCAGTTCTCTGAACTGCTTAGAATGTTAATAACCGGTTCTAGCAAATAGGTGCGAACTGTAGAATCCCACCCCTGGTTTTAAGTCTACAATCCATAACTGTGCCAGTTTTTAGTACCTAAGGGTTCTCATGAAAAAATTAAGCATGATTTCCTATAAATGGTCAATCCCTTAACAACAATAGCACTTAGATTTACATACTGTTTCACAGTGCTTTACATCCTTCTCTAAGTGGTTTAGAGTCAGCACATTGCCCCCACAAACAATCTGGGTCCTCATTTTACTGACCTCGGAAGGATGGAAGGCTGAGTCAACCTTGAGCGGATCAGAATTGAACTCCTGTAGTAAGCAATGAGTTAGTCCTGCAGTACTACATTCTAACCATTGCGCCACTATGGCTTTTTCTTTTAATCAACCAATTATGGGGTGTGTTTTTTTTTACTATTTCATATTGGACAATTATATTCAAAGCCTTGATAGTAAATGAATACATATGTTCAGATTTTGGAGGCTACAGGAACCTTAGTATGTTATATGGAACATTACAATGACAAGCCTATGTGTCATATTGAAAGTTTATTTTAAAATATTTCAAAATTTTATTCTGTAAAAATACATTTCACTGTACAACTGATAGTGGATTACATAGCAAAAGCTTTCAGAATTCCTTCTAAGTACAGCAAAAGTTAATCTACAATCCTCGGAGCAAATTATGTGATGAAATGGAAAAAAAAGCTCTTAATTAAATTCAAATAGTACTTTCTTGCACAATAAACTATGGTGTAAGATGAATATCTCCTTTATGTTTTCAATTTTGCACCATATTGCAAACTATTGATGATTCATCCGTTCTGTTTAAATTATAAACAATAAGCCACACCTTTGCAAGGCAGCTGTGATATTATCAATCCATTTTTTGTCCAAGGTAGAAACTGATGGTTGGGAATTTGTAGATCCTACTTCAATGACACAAGTGTTAGATGTTATTAAAGCAGCAGCAGCTTCTGTTTTGTCAGTCAACAGTCTTGCTTCTCCTCCTCCAAGCTTAATTGCTGAACTCAATTTTGCATGCTAGAATGAAATTAAATGTAAAGAACTGAGCTGGTATTAATGTGTAATTTTTAAATCTATATAAATACACCAGTCATTTCAAAAATTAAACAGAACAACAAAGAGGCCTCTCTAAGTTACAATAAACAAATGTTAAGTACAGTTAAGTGCTCGATGTATGACCATTCATCTAGTGAACAATCGAAGTTACAACGGCACTAAAAAAAGTGACTTGCAACTGTTTTTCACATTTACAATTGCAGCAGACCTATGGTCACATAATCAAAATTTGGATGCTTGGCAACTGGTTCATATTTATGACCGTTGCAGTCTTCCCAGGGTCATGTGATCACTGTTTGCAACTTTCTGACAAATAAAGTTAATGGGGAAGCCAGATTCACTTAATAATCACTTAATACTAACTTAATAACAGCAGTGATTTATTTAACAAGTGTGACCAGAAAGGTTGTAAAATGGAACAAATCTCACTTAACAATTGTCTCGTTTAGCGACAGAAATTTTTACCTGCTTTGCCGTTAGAAACATAAAAATTTTTCCTCTGAAAATAGTTCTTCTTTTAGGACACTTGAGGAGATCTATATTTTCATTCTCAATACTTGGTTCATCAACTTTTGGAAAAAATCTAAAAATAAAGGAAACTCTTACAAAATTTCATAACTTACTTATAAAGAAAGATTTTATTTAAAAACAAATTAGCTTTTCCCTTAGAACACATTTTCTTTTTACTATCTCGGAAGGATGTATTACATTCCAGACTGAGATATTATCTGGCACCGTCCTTTGTCTTGGGCGTGTTCTTAAAGCAAGCCTTGGATGAACACAAAGATTATTACTCCTCATCAATTATTTGTATATCCAAAAGTATTTATTAGATTCCCAGTAGTCCTTGATTTATGACCTGTTATTTAGTCACCATTCCAAGTTACAATGAATCTTCCCAGGCCTATTTATGACTCAGTTATGAAGTAATACTCCGATTACTTCCAGTTCCCAGCAAAGAATACCAATTGCATACAATGGATTTGCATAACCACCATGATATTTGCTTATTAATTATTTATTAAATTTGTATGCCATCCATCTGACCACTGAGTGATTTGAGGTAACTGTGGTGATTCATTTACATCATTAAAAAGGTCATAAAAATCAGGCAAAGTCATGTGGTGACCTATTTAACCACCGGTACAACATAAGATCGTAATTTCGAGCTCAATTACAGTCATAACATAAGGACTATTTTGTATCCCACTTTTCTTCAGGAGCTCAATTTTTGTCCAATTAAAACACTCTGACATAGGTTAGACTGGGATAGAGTGATAGTCTCAAAAATCATCCAGGATTTTTCTATGGCTAATGGTGAACTAGAAGTCAATGTCTTCATCATTATACTATTATGGATTTGATTTGACCACAGCATACCATTTATTAGAGGAAAAGTTGATGGATCCAAAAAAAGTATGTGATGTTGAAATCTTAAATATGAGTTCCTCTGTAGTGATAATATTCATTTCAGTTTTAATTATCAAATCTGACCAAACTGTAACATTTAAATTCAGAGGAGTTTTTCTGCTGATAATATATTGGTTAATATATACTGAAATTCACATTTTAGAGAATATTATTTAGTCTCCACAAAAAATATTATAAAGTAGTATTTAAAATCTTTGTTAGTGTAGCTATCTCTAAGGTTTACACTATCTTAAAGATATTACAATAGAGATCTCTATAACAACTTGATAAAATTAAGTCAATGATAGTTTTATAATAATTGAAAATACTTGGTTGCCTCCCAAAAGTGCACATAGCCCTGTATCATAAATGTAATATACACACTGCAAATTAAATTCTATATTAAGATGAGTTGTATCCAGCCCGTAAGAAGAAATGAGTGCAAATGACAAAGGAAATATATGTTTCCACTGTGGTTTATGCAATGGCCAGGAAAAATGTTTTAATTATGTAATGGTCCTCATAAAAAAAAAGGGAGAATATAGGTATAGATAATGACAATTTTATGGAACTCCTGTAAAGATTCTCAAGACAGAAACAACTGTGATCATCTTCTGTGAAATAAGATGTGGCACAGTCAAGGGAAGAGCGCAATAAATTATTCCTGCTTGTATTCTTTTATTTCTAAATTTTTAGTGGGGTTAGGGAGGGAAATCAGACTGGGTTTGGGGGATAACCCGGCTGAGACAAGGGCCAGACCGGGGGTTGGGTGCGACCGGGAGGTCCTGGGAGCGGGGTTGGCTGGATCAAGGATGGGGGCTTCTTTTCGGGAAGAGGGAATGGCTATTAGCACGGTTAGCGGGAGAGGCAGGTATGGCGTTGACAGGGGGCCGTATTATGCTGTGGAAGCCCGCCCCCGTTATTTATGTACGGTGGCGCGCTCCGACCCCCAGTTCCCTAGGTTGTCCGAACGATCCGGCCCCGGGCCTTCGGTTGATGGTTTGCAACGCCAGGTCCGTTGTTAATAAAGCTCTCCTTATCTCTGATTTGATCACTGATGGGGGGGTGGACCTGGTGGGTGTTACTGAGACCTGGCTGGGCCATGAAGGGGGTGTTCCCCTGGTAGAGATGTGCCCAGCTGGGTTTCAGGTTTTCCATCAGCCAAGGGCCCAGGGGAGGGGTGGGGGGGTTGCAGTAATTATTAAGGAAGATCTATGTCCTAGGGAATCCACTGTTCCTCAGACGACCGGATGGGAATCCCTTTTTGTGAAATGTGGTTCTGGGGTTCAAATGGGCCTATTGATCACATACCTGGCTCCCTGCTATGTGACTTCGGCCCTGCCTAAGCTACTCGAGATTATAGCCGGCTTGGCAGTTGAGACCCCCAGGCTTATGGTCATGGGGGATTTCAACTTGTCTTGAGCTGGCGGTACCTCGGGGATAGCCCAGGAGTTCTTGGCTTCCATGACAGCCTTGGGCCTGACCCAGTTAATTAGGGATCCCACTCACATTGGGGGTCATATCTTGGACTTGGTTTTTGTCTCTAGACAGTGGCAGGATGATCTAGGTGTAGGAGATGTAGTTGTTGAGCCCCTGTCATGGTCTGATAATTCGCTCCTTAGGCTCGACTTCCATTCTGCACCCCCTCGTCGCAGGGAGGCGGAGCCGATGTGATGGTTCTGCCCCAGGCGCCTGATGGACCCGGATAGGTTCCTGACGGAGCTTGGGCCATTTCCCGGCGCTCGGACACACAATCCGGTTGAGGACGTAGTTGCCACCTGGGATAGGGTGGCGGCTTGTGCCCTTGATTGGGTCGTGCCCTTGTGGCCTCTGACCCGATCCCGATCCCAATTAGCTTCCAGGTTTTCCGAGGAGCTGAGGGAAATGAAGCATCGGAAAAGATGCCTAGAGAATGGTTGGAGGACTACCCGCTCCAGATCTGACCGAACACTATTGCGGTCCTATATTAGGACCTATTTAGTGGCAATCGAGGCGGCGAAGCGTTCTCACTTCTCCGCACTTATTGCGTCCGCGGGGAATCACCCAGCCGCCCTTTTTAGGGTGACCCGCTCCCTCCTAGAGGTGGGAGCGCGGGATGAACCTCTACAAGGGCGGGCTGAGGATTTTTCGAATTTTCTCCAGGACAAAATCACTCAGATCCGGGATGGGTTGGACTCTGACTGGGCAACTCCGGACGGGGGGACAGGGGTGGAGTTCGGTGAGATTATCTGGGGAGAGTTGATCCTATGACCCTCGAGGATGTGGACAGGATGCTGGGTGGGCTTAATGCCACCACATGTTTATTGGATCTGTGTCCCTCCTGGCTGGTTTTGGCTGCCCGGAAGGTGTCACACAGTTGGTTCCAGGGTACTATAAACGCTTCCTTGAGTGAGGGGTTCTTACCTCCTGCCTTGAAAGAAGCGGTGGTGAGACCCCTCCTCATGAAACCGTCCCTGGATCCGACCTTATTGTCTAATTATCGTCTGGTCTCCAACCTTCACTTTATGGCGAAGGCTGTTGAGAGTGTGGTGGCACGACAGCTCCCCCGGCACCTGGAGGAATCATCCTATTTGGATCCATGCCAATCAGGCTTCAGGCCCGGGCACAGCATGGAAACGGCATTGGTTGCGTTAGTTGATGATCTCTGGAGGGCCCGTGACAGGGGGTTTTCCTTTGTCCTGGTTTTATTTATTTATTTATTTATTTATTTAAATTTATATACCGCCCCCTCTCCCAAAGGGACTGGAAGCGGTGAACAGCCAGAATAAAATGCACGTATAAAACACATATACAATATTTAAAAATTAAAAGAATTAAATATATTGGCTCTTACAAAGATTAAAATAAGGTGATTAAGAAAGATTAAAACCAGATTAAAAATTTAAAAACCCCTAGGCCAGACCAGCTTGCTGAAATAAATAAGTTTTCAACGCACAGCGGAAGGTCATGAGATCAGGGATGGTCCTCATCTCCGGGGGTAATTCGTTCCAGAGAGGGGGTGCCCCCAACGAGAAGGCCCGCATCCTCGGGGTCGCCAGCCGTCCAGCCGGTGGCACCCCGAGGAGGCCGACTCTATGGGAGCGTATCGGTCGGCGGGAGGCCGAAAGACCACAGTATCTTATTGCGGCGGCTGGAGGGGTTGAGAGTGGGAGGCACTGTGTTACGGTGGTTCTCCTCCTTCCTATCCGACCGCTCGTAATTTGTGTTGGCAGGGGGGCAGAGATTGACCTCGAGGCCCCTGATCTGTGGGGTACCTCAGGGGTCGAGCCTCTCGCCCCTCCTGTTCAACATTTATGTGAAGCCGCTGGGTGAGATCATCAGTGGCTTTGGGGTAGAATTCCATCAGTACGCTGACAATACTCAGTTGTACTTTTCTACTCTGGGCCACCCTAAAGAAGCCATGGAAGTGATGACCCGGTGCCTGGAGGCTGTGCGGGGTTAGATGGGGCGAAACAGGCTTCAGCTAAACCCGGCCAAGACCGAGTGGCTGTGCTTTCCGACGCCCTGATACAGCCAGCTTACTCCTTCGCTGGCCATGGGGGGGGGGAATTCTGGCCCCCACGGAGAGGGCACTCAATTTGGGTGTCCTCCTGGATGTACGGCTGTCGTTAGAAGATCATATAGCAGCTGTCGTCAGGGGGGCTTTTTGTCAGGTCTGTAGGATCTACCAGTTGTAGCCCTTTCTGGATCGGGACGCACTTCTCATGTTCACATCCGCTCTCGTCATCTCCCGTCTGGATTATGTCAATGCTCTACATGGGGCTCCCCTTGAAGAGCACCCGGAGGCTTCAACTGGTGCAAAATGCGGCTGCGCAGGTGCTCCTCGGAGCTCCCATGTTACACCACTTTTGCGCGAGCTGCATTGGCTCCCGGTGGCCTTCCGGTGCAACTCAAGGTGTTGGTGACCACCTTTAAAACGCTCCATGGCTTGGGACCTGGGTATTTATGTGACCGCCTGCTGCCACCGTCAGTCTCTCGCCGACCAGTGCGCTCTCATAGAGCGGGCCTCCTCGGGGTGCCGTCGGCTGGATGGCTGGTGACCCCGAGGGTTCGGGCCTTCTCTTTGGGAGCTCCCTCCCTCTGGAACGAATTGCTCCCAGAGATGAGGACCGTCCCCGACCTATTGACCTTCCGGCACGCACTAAAAACCCACCTATTCCATCTAGCCGGTCTGGCCTAGAGTTATGTGTAATGGTTTTAAATTCGGTTTTTAAATGGTTTTTAACTTTCTTAATTCCCTACTTTTAATTTTTAATGCCAATCTATTTAATCCTTTTAATTTATTTTAAATTATTGTATTTGTATTTATATGTTTTTATCTGGTTGTGCACCACCCCAAGTCCTTAGGGAGAGGGGGCGGTATACAAATTTGAATATAAATAAATAAAAATAAATAAATAGTTAAATATGTCTTATGGTTGATCTAGACACCCAATGATTACACTTGGCAGCAATGCAAAAATGTTTTGCCATTGCATTTTTCCAGGACATTCTTCAATTTTCCAGCCTAGCCTGATATCTGCTTATCTTCCATACCAGTCTAACCAGGGTTAATCCTATTTAGCTTTTAAGTCCAGACAAGATCAGCCAGACGCTATCATCTGAGGCTGCCTGATAAGTGGAAGTTTGCAAAGTGAAATGTTGTAACTTTTAAATCCCATGAACCCATCTTCAGCCATTCCAACCTCACTGGAAGCATTTTCTCATCTGAATGGACAATTCTATTTAATTGACCCAACTTTGAAACATAATTTTAACTGTAATAAGTAGTTTATACTGTAACAGTGCTTTTCCAGATCAGACCATTTCAATTACTAGTAGAACAGTCTTTTTCAGAGCACTTTAAAAGAGATTGTAGGAAGGAAGGCATAATATTTAGTCCTCAAAACATTATGCACCCTTCGTTCAATAACCTTCACCCAGAAAGAGAATGATAGTACAAGCTGTGTCTTTTGACTTCTCACAACATTCAAGAATATCAATCAAATTGTTCTGCAGGTTCTGTTACTTTCTCAGTAGACAATTATAGCGTGCAATTAAGGAGGAATCTTTCTGTTTCCATGAAATACCGACTGGAAGTTATAGAAATAACTGTTATTAATAAATAGATGATATTCAATCTTTTTTTCTGTTGGAATTGAGTATAATAGCTGAGTAACATTCTGAAATCTGTAATAGGGCAGGTTAGTATGAACACACTAAAATACAATCCAGGCAATTCAGAGCTATTTTTATTGTGCCTCCTGGGGATATGTTTACACCTTACAGGCTAAGAATTCTGTAGTGCTTACAGATATAATAGATTAAAATTACATGTTTGTAGCTCTGGATATTGCTTTCAATAATGTCAATTAAAAGAGGACGTTCATCAAAGGATATACCTAGGTTCTAAATTGAGAGCAGAGCCTATCTTTTTTAATCGATGTGGTCTGTTTTGGAGATTTTTTTTTAAAATCTGTTTCTTTAAAGTCAGGATGAAACTCTGCAGGACATACATATTCCAGACAACTGGTCAATCTTCAATTTACAAAAGTATTTTCTGGAATAAAAATGAAATATAGAAATAAATCACCCTATTCTCATGTTGTCTACCTCAAATTTAAGGACAGTCCAGAAATATATAATTCTCAATAGTATTAAAACTTGCTTAAAAATCAAGACAAGAACTTGCTGTCGTCCTTGCTTGTCTCCCAATTTAATTCATTCATTAGGATAATCCAGACTAAAATTGGGTCTGCAAGATCGAAATGTTTCTTTGCTTTGGCAAAACCCAGAAACAAAAATCTGGGATAAGTTCATCTTCCATCACCATTAAGATTATAACTTTCGCTAACCCTAGATTTGTAGAACTTTCATCATCCAATGTTTATCAAATCCAGAGTTTCACTGATATAAGAAGCTGGGCTTTTTGGACTTTTAATCCTTAAAAAATACTAGGATACATATGGAGCTGGATACCATTGTCTCATTGTTGATCTGCCTATTGTTTAAATTAGTACTTTTATGCTTTATTATTCCCTGCCTAATCTAAAGGAGAATATAAGGTATTTTGTTATGAAATAATAATAGAAGTAGCATTTCATGTAGAATAAATTCCTAATGCAATTAAAGAAAACTGCATGCATAGTCAAAAAAAGATACCAAACATAAAACAAATTAAAATGTATCATGAAATTTTACTGCACTATCAATATATAGCACATAATTAATGTACCTTGGATAATTACATTTAATCAAGGCCCACTTCAGTAGTTTGGAAAGTGAATGTAATCTCAGTAATTGTTAATTAGTAGATTATTATAAGATGAAACATTAAAACTTTTTTAAAATGGGATGTATCTTAGAACTTTTTACCTTTCAGGCAGTGGTAACTGTTGCTTTGCTTGAATGGCTTTGATTAATTCATCAAAATATTCCGGCTTCATAATTGGTCGACCACAAATCAGTGCACATATTGTCTACAATAAAAGTGGGAAATTATAATAATAATTCTTAGTGATACAAAACATGTAGTCTCTGGTATCTTAATTCAGGTTCCTCAGCCTAGTATAAACCATTCTGTTTCTAAATTTATTCACTGATTATATTCCAAAACTGAGATTTCCTTACAAAAGGAATAGAAGTCCTATAATAAAATTCTATAATCACTGTATAACAGTTTGCATTGTTTTATTATTTCCTCCAGTCAGTATCTTATTTTTACAATATAAAGCAATTAATCCTTCTACAAAAGGATTCCCATTAATATAAAGTAATCTTTGTTTAGCAACCATAATTGAGACTGGCAACTCAGTCATTAAACAAAGTATTGCTTGCAATCGCCACTGGTTTAAGATCTTAGTTCAGAGTTTCTATGCTTTACAGTTTTTTTGCATCAATGTCATAACAGCAAACAGTTGCAAAACTAGGCTGTTATTTAAACAAGGACTATCTATATTTTCAGTTGTAACTATTAAATATGTGGGTTTTCTGGAAAAAATTGAATTGGAACATTTTCCAAAAAAATTCTGGAAAACATTTTTATGCAAACAAGTGTGATTCGAATTAGAACAATGGTCGCCAACTGGTGGGCCAGGGAACACTGGTGGGCGCGAAACACTGGTGGTCCGCGAGAAAATTTTGGTGGTCCGCAGAGAAATTTCCCCCCAAAGCAATTAATCCTGGCTGTGCGGGAACACAAGGCTGCACCGCCCACATGGCCTGCCAACCCACTGGCCCCCACCCTTCAGCCAAGCACAAACCTTACCTTGAGTAGAGCCACGTGAGCTGGAACTGGAAGGTAAGACCAATGGTATGGGAGGGAAATCCACCCCGGGTGGCTTGCTGACATTGGTGGGAAAGTCGGTCCCATATTCCAGAGCTGCAGTAGTCACAGGACTGGCCCTTTTGTCATCCCAGAGCAGCTCCTCCAGTCCATGACAGGCCAGTGCACCCGGGTGGACAAGCAGCTGCTCCGGGATGAGCAAAGGGCCAGTACTGTGACTACTGCAGCTCTGGAATATGGGACTAACTTTCCCACCAATGTCAGCAAGCCACCATCAGTTAAAATTCATATTAGTGGTCTACAGGATTTAAAATTATGAGTTTGGTGGTCCCTGAGGTCCAAAAGGTTGGCGACTCCTGAATTAGAATACATGTAGTTCTTGGTTATATCCCTAATTGAATGAAATGATTAGTTGAAATTAATTAAAAATGCTGACACTCCCCGCCCCCTAGATGTTTCTGTATGACTCTGTTAACTATCTTATCCCCATCACTTCTTCAACTTCTACATACATATGAATCACTCATTGACTTATACCCTGTGCATTTCTCTTGGCTGATCCAATATAATCTGACCTTCTCTAGAATTTCTTCATTAAAAAGGTTTATATTAATATATTTTTAACATTGAAATATCAATGTATCTTAATATTATTCATCCAGAGAAATCATTTATTAAACAAGGAATGACAGCTGTACTGTCACCATAAATATTATATTCCTTTTCTTTTCTTTGCTGTATTACTTGCCATAAGCTATAAGTAAGTAAGTAAGCAAGCAAGTAAGTAAGTAAATGTATTAAAAGGCATCCAAGCCTAAATTCCTGTGAACAAATGGACTGATGGGACTTACTTACTAAAAAACCTTGGGTAAGAGTGGAAATAAAACATTTTCCCCCATCTATCCTTCCGGTGTCCATTACTAGGATGCCTCCATTTAGTTGCTCACCTTCACAGTAACTTTAAGTAGAACCATAACAAGATGGGTGCAGTCTTTGTTCCACTCATTCACGACATGGCCACCCAGCTGAAGAATATTTTTATTTAAAATATTTTTCTGCGAAACATCTAAGCATGAAGAACACACTACCAGTGGTTCATATTCTACTCTGCAAAATACAATAAAACAGAATATGATTATAAATAATGCCAAACAGCTCACCATTCATTAGCACAGTAGTGGTAGTCTTAGGACCTAAAGGAGTTGACCCTGTTTGATGTGGTTGGACAAGAAAATGAAACAAGGAGAAGGTGGTCCACATACAGAGTCAGATATGGTCTTAAAGGTGACAATCAATAGCTTAAATAGAACACTTAAGGCAAGTGGCAAGCAATGTAGCTCCCAAAGCTGTAAGTTAATCCAAGAATATCAAGATTCATCCATCATCGTCGCGGGCGTCGCGTAGCTCCCATGTGACGCCTCTCCTGCGCGAGCTGCATTGGCTGCCGGTGGCTTTCCGGGTTCGCTTTAAGGTTCTAGTTTTGACCTTTAAAGCGATCCATGGCATTTGGCCAGGTTATCTGCAGGACCGCATTCTGCCGGTGATCTCCAACAGACCGGTGCGTTCCCACAGGGAGGGCCTTCTCTGGGTGCCGTTGGCCTCTATATGCCGTCTGGCGGCCCCCAGGAGTAGGGCCTTCTCTATGGGGGCCCCTGCCCTCTGGAATACTCTGCCACCTGAGATACGCACCAGCACGGACCTGAGGACCTTCAGGCGCGCGTTAAAAACCTGGCTCTTGAGCAGGCTGGCCTGGGTTGATACAGTTTTAAATGTCTCCTTTAATTTGGTTTTAACCTGGGTTTTAATATTCTTGGGGGAGGGTTGTTTTAGCTTAAACAGCCATTATTTAATCTCTTTTTAACTTCTGTATTGTTTGGGTCTGATTCGGCTGTACACCGCCCTGAGTCCCTAGGGAGAAGGGCGGTATATAAATGTTATAAATAAATAAATAAATAAAATAAATCATAGCCTAGGATGATACATGCTATATAACTGTAGTTTCTGAATGCTCTTCAGGGCAGCCACATGTATAAATCACAGTAATTAAAACAGGAATTGACTAGGGTGTAAGTCACTGTGAGAAGGACTGTCTCCCATTCCAAGAATGGTGCAATTGGCAAGCAAAATATAGCTGCAAATACCATCTTAGTAACACCTTTTTAAAGCAGGAACTGTGATTCTAGGACAGTGATGGCTAACTTTTTCAGCACCAAGTGCCCAAAGCGCATGCACGCACTTTCAAAATGCAACATGTGTGCATCCCCCACGCATGCACCCTGCTCCCCACGCAGGCGCCCCACGCAAGCGCAGAAGAGAACCAAAGACTAGCTGGCCGGCAGGAGGTGCACACACATGCAGAGCTGAGCTGGGGCGATGGCTCGCATGCCCAGAGAGAGGGCTCTGTGTGTCATCTCTGGCACGCGTGCCATAGGTTCGCCATCACGGTTCTAGGAGAACTCCTAAATTGTGGACCATTTCTGAACTAGGGAATAGAAACTGCTCAGAGTCAATCATAGAACTGTTAAGTCCACAAACCTAAAGTCACTTTGCCTCTGAAGGATTCAATTGGAATATGCTCCTCCTCAACCGAACCCTGACATTCTCTAGGCACTGGTCCAGCACTTCAATTATATTTGCTGTTGGCTCTGAGGTGAGATGTATAGCTTGAAATCTAACTTTGTGCTGGCAAATGACTTCCCCTAATATTAAAAAGAAGTGGATAGAAGAGAGAAGCACTCACAAGATAGATGCTTCAGGACAGATTTATCCTCCCTCAATACAAGCTGAAATCACCCGTTCAGAAAGGAGGAGAACCACTGTAAGACAGTACCAACCACTCCAATTTTTTGGACACACTCCAAGAATATACTAAGATTAATAGTATTGAAATCTGCTGAGAGCTCAAGAAGGATCAACAGAGCTGCACTCTCCCCATACTGGTCGCTCCATAAGTCATTCTCAACAGTGATCAACATAATGTGGTGTATCCCAGCTTGGACCCTGATCGCCAAAGGCCCAAGCAATTTAGTTCAGGGATATCTATCTCACGGCCCGGCTGCCACATGCATCACATGCTGGCCCTATCCCCACCGGTTTAATAAGGGGAAAAAAGTCCTGATATGTCACGCCACGACGCCATGACAATGTGAGTTTGTCAACCCTAATCTACTTCCTCTAAGGCTGTCTGCAGTTGAAAGCCCCCACTTCCTCCATAATACTTCCTTAAAAAGGAAGATTGAAGACAAATGTAAACTTGTTAAAAACAGCCAAATTCATTGATGATTTCTTGAATTCACTGAGACACTACTAAACTAAGCTTTAACGCTGAATCTGTAGATATGCTTCTAAGTCATATTTTTTGAAGTATAAGACACTCCAAAGTATAAGACACACCTAGCTTTTGGGGAGGAAAACAAGAAAAAAAAATCTGCCTCTGCCTGTGCTCCCCAGCAATTTGCTTTCTTGCAGCAAACAGCAAACATCCTTTTTCAGATTCAGCACAATAAGCACAAGCAGCAGATTGTTGATTGGATTAGGTTCCTGATGATCAGCTGTTTCTGGCTGCAGAGATTGCCATAACCTATTACCACCTCCGCACACCTCATTTTTGGCATCCGCATCCCTTTTTCAGCCTGCAGACCCCATTTTCGGCCTCTTTGTGCCCCATTTTCGGCCTGATCCTGGCCGGGGGGGGGGGGGGGGGTCGGATTGGGCTGAAAATGGGATGTGTGGAGGCTGAAAACAGGGCACGGAGGCCAAAAATGAGATGCGCAGAGGTAGCAATAGGCAATCCCTGCAGCCTGAAACAGCTGATCATCGGGAGGCCGATCCAACCGACAATCAGCTGCTTGTGTTAATCAGGCTGTGCTGAAGTTGACCAGGCTGTCTGCTCTTTGCTGCAAGGAGGCAAATTGCTGGGAGGTAGAGGCCAAAGGGTGGGGGCCGGTGGGCGGATGGGGCTTCAGCAATATTCATTGTGTAAGACGTACAGACATTTCCACTCACCTTTGGGGATGGAAAAAGTGTATCTTATAATCCGAAAAATATGGTAACCTATGTAGGGTTACAATTTTATATCTAATTTAAATGAATTGGAATACTGAATGTTTCTCTTTATCAATTAATTTCAGTTCTATAAGCTTCAAAGTCATGAACATCATTTTGTGTTATACATTTAATTCATCCATAACCATAATCTATCATGTGTGAAATACAAAGCAAACTCATACATTTCCCTTTAACTGTTTCAAAGTTAGCACAATTCTATCATACCTGTACTTGCTTTCAAAGACTCCAAAAGTGATTCTGTCACCGGTATTTAATGTTACAGTATTACCTTTCTGTAGCTTTTCTCCATTAACAAAGGTACCATATTTTGAAGAGTCTTTTAAAGTTAATTCAGGAAAGGATGAAGACTGACTCTGAAAACATAAAAAAGATCATAGCATTTAAGGTTTCAAAAATAGCAAGCCTATTCACTGTACTAACAATACCCCCTCCTATTTTAAAAAATCCTAACATCATTCAAACATCAAACTACACATTAATGTGGTTTGTTTTTATTGGTTTTCATTCAAGAGCCAGTTTAGTGTAGTAAATAAAGGTATCAGGCTAAAAACTGGGTGAATGGCTTCTGGTTCTGCCATCTGAGTGACCTTGGGCCAGTTACTTTTTCTCGGCCCTAGGAAAAAAGCATTGACAAAACACTTCCAAAAGTCTTGCCAACAAAACTGCAGGAATTTGTCAAGAATTGGACACAACTGAATGAAAGAAAAAAAAGTTCTTCATATATACTACAATTTCTTTGCTATTAAAATACTATTTTTGTTGTGGAGTCCTTGGTATTCTTTGAGCTTGGTTGTTTTCTCATAGACATTTCATTACCAAATTATGAAACATTATCAGTGTGATGAAACACACACATAACCAAGCTCAAAGGGCACCAAGGCCCACAAGTATCTCAATTGTTTTAATAGTACTTGAAAATGACACAATACACTGTTTACACAATAAACCAGTAAATCATCCAAGTTAATCAAAATTTAGCTTTACTTCACCTATAGTGGACATTTTTTTCTGGAAAATAGTAGATGATGAATAGGAACACTTTTTTCCTTTAACAATTAATCAACACAATTCTTTACAATAGGCAAGCACAATTAATCTTATCTGCTTCTAGTATTAAAAGTGTCATATTTCCAAGTGAAACCCATTCAACAAGATGGGTTTCACAATCCATCTTCCAAAACAAATTTATTTAGGTAAGCATCACATTGGCAAAGTCTGTTGTAATTCCGGATCTGACACAAACCAGAATTATACCACATAATATTGTAAATTAGAAACAACCCACAAAAGTCACATTTCCCAATAGAAATAAATCAACCTCCAGGTCTTGCCAGGGACAGCTTCTGTTCCCACTGGCAGAAAAGTCATCTAGCCAAAACAATCCAACCACTCCTCCAACCTTAAGAATGTGGTGAGCCCAAAACTCTCCCCCCTTATACCAGCAAAGAGAAAGAAATTTGTTTTGGGAGATGGATTTTGCTTATTTCTTTTTGAATGGGTTTCATCACTTGGAAACCTGACATTATTCCGGATCAAATTTCTTTCTCTTTGCTGGTATAAGGGGTCTTATCTTGGCAGCCATGTTAATCTCTAATATATAAAAGTTAAGGAATATATTTGAAATTTAAGTATAATCAACTAGAAGGATGGTTTGGATGAACCTCTAAAAACTATTTTAATGGCTTAGCTCGAGTTCCCTGTGTTCAGCTGATAAAAATGGCTCAATCCAGCCCTGCCTTCAACTAATAAATTATTGTAGTGCTTAAATTGAATGCTTAAATTGAATAGTTATGATACTGGTAGTCCTCAACTTATGACCACAATTGAGGCCAAAATTTATGTTACTAACAAACTCACATCTGTTAAGTGAATTTGCCCCATTTTATGACCTTTCATGCCATAGTTGTTAAGTGAATCATTGCAGTTGTTAAATTAGTAACATGAAGTGAATTTAGCTTCCCCACTGACTTTGCTTGTCAGGACACAAAAGCTGATCACAGACACTGAAACTGTCGTAAATATGAACCAGGTGCTAAGCATCTGAATTTTGATCACATGATCATGAGAATGCTGCAATGATTGTAAGTATGAAAAATGGTCATAAGTCACTTTTTTGAACTTTGAACTGTCATTAAATGAATTGTTGTTGAGGACAATCTGTATTTGCCAGACAAACCAGGATATTAAATAATGGCTGGAAATGAATTCATTTCATTTCGACCAACCAGTTCAGAGGTAATAAAAGATAATTGATTGAAAAATATAAGACTTATAATCACAAAGCCAATATGAAAGCTTATACTTTATGTCCAGTTTTATATGAAGAGGTTCATAAAAAACTTTTCTGAACAATGCAGCTTGACTGAAGAGGTATAATGAATCATACCCATCTGCAACAAGCTACCTAATGTTATCTAATGACATATTGTTACCTAAATGACACAAATTACATGTGGTTTCAGATACAAATTACATAATTTGTATATTTTCTATACTGCCATCAGGATGAATTTGATACTATTTGTACCAAGTCAACAAATGCTATATTTTAAAAAAACCAAAACACATACTTTTATATAATGGATAACTGCCGAGGAGACAGTTGGCAGAACGTTTATGAATGTTGATACTTACAAGATTCACTAGGGGATGTTTAACTGAAAGAACTGCATGACTTCGGCTGATTGACTGATCATTTTGAATTAAAATTCCACAATTCTTTCGTCCAACAACATACTCAACACCAACTAGAAGCCGATGTAACGGTCCTGAAATTAAAGAAAAATGTTAGTTTTAAGAATGGTCATAAGCAACAAAAACATTATTCATTCATTGAAATAATGTACAATGTGAAATTACTAAAAGACTGAAACTAAATAAATAGGAAAGCCAAATTTTAGAGTGTCACTGAATATGCATATATTTATGAACTACATTTTGAGATCTCATGGAACAAGACTGTAATGAAAGGTTCAGTTTTTGAAACTGTTTTATCCAAATTGTTTTATATAATGTTTATTTTCTACCATGCCAAGCCATTTTGAAGCATACAATAATAAACTGTGCCTAATTAAATATATCTTAAAACATAAGAACAAATGTAGCACATTCATTTAAAAATGATGGAGATAAAAGATGAAATAAGAACCATCTGAGGGGAGAACATTCCAGAACACAGGTGTAGATATGGAAGGCATCCCTGCAAGCAGCTGCCGGGTAGCATTAACTGGATCACCCAGCTAGGCAGCAGAACTTAAATGAACTTGACTGATGATCTCAAAAAGATAAGTATTTATTTGGTACTTGGATGGAAGATCAGTAGGTGATCCCTGGGTTGAGAGATAAACTGGGAAATCCCCACCATCAATCTCAGACATTAGTGAAAAATCACTTACCAGGAGTCAAGCTTGGCTTTACTTACTTACTTGCAGAGCTAATGGTAGTTTCCTACTTTCTTTTCCCACTTATACAAAAAGAAGAGCAAATTGGTTCGGTATACAACAGGCTAATTCACCTATATGCCAAGGGTTTACAAACTTGACAGCTTTAAGACTTGTGGACTTCAACTCCCAGAATTCCTGAGCTAACACGACTGGAAGAGGAATTTTGGGAGTTGAAGTCCACAAGTCTTAAAGCTGTCAAGTTTGAATGCCCCTGAACTAGAATAATGCTGCCGGTTGGTATTTGTTCTTTCAAAGATGGTAGAGGAAAAAAGATTGAAAATAACTGTCAGGATAAATGTTATTTATGAGTTTGAAAAAGACGGCTGTATTTTTTCAGAAAGAAGAGAGCTGTTGTTTGGGCAGTCTCCTAAAATCATCATTGTCACTGAAGACCTAAACAGTTGCTAAAACTGAAATTCCCAGTGACAGCTGCAGTCTCCTGGTCAAGCATGTAGATGCTGCTGCCTAGCAACCATACTTGAGCCTAACATTATCTGCAAGCTCAGCCTATTTCTCTTAAGACTAATGGATGGATTACAGGACAGATTTTAGGAAATGACATACTCAACATTAACCAATGCATAAAAGACAAATCTAGTAATAGTAATATCAGTGGGGATACATTTCATGTGCCCCAAATTATCTGTTCCTATCTTCAAAGTGGCAATCACTGATAGTTTAAATACTTACAGTTATTTCACTGGGGAATTATAATCCAATATCGCACAATTTAAATTGAAATTTCTTGCTTGGCTAACTACTCCAACAATGTAAGTTCCTCTATATCATACTCTCCATTTCTGAGTGACCATTAGATCTAGATCATTTCAAAGTTCTTGCATTATTTCCCAAAAGTAGGCACATCTACACATCTACTCTTTTCTCATATACTCCGAACCCAGGATTAAGGAGGGCCCACTCTTTGAAAGCATATTTCAAAATAAATTTGATTTGCTGACTTTAGGTGCACGCGAGTCTTAACTTCAACTCGCTACTTCAGTTTCTTCATCCACCCAACTTGCTAAATTCATCTAAGTAGAATGTTTCATGCGTGTTGCATCCTGGTTGGGGAACTCTAGCATTGATGTCCATAGCAGTGTTTCTTGACCTTGACAATTTTAAGAGGGATGGACTTCAACTCCCAGAAATTCCAGCCAGCAAAGCAAAGCAAACAAAACTGACTGGAAAATTCTGGGAGTTGAAGTCCATCTCTCATAAAGTTGCCAAGGTTGAGAAACATTGCTTCAGCATAAAGTTGATAAAGCTATCTGGTACTGTGAACTAAAGTAAAGTAAGCCCTTTCAGATATTCAATTATGAGTGAGTGAGTGAGTGAATGAATGAATGAGCTGGAAGGGACCCTGGAGGTCTTCTAGTCCAGCCCCTGCTCAAGCAAGAGAACCTATACCATTTCATATAGGTAACTGTCTAGAGACTCTTCTTAAGTGAGAAGAGAACTATCCAGTGATGAAATGCCCACGATTTCTGGAAGCAAGCTGTTCCACTGGTTAATTGCCTTCATTGTTAGGAAATTTCTGCTTAATTGCTTCTCTCTTTGATTAATTTCCAACCGTTATTTCTTGTCCTGCAGTCTGGTGCTTTGGAGAATAATTTGACAAAAGGGAAAGCAGCAGGTTAAACAGGCACCAAGACGGAGGAAGTCCACATAGGAAAACTCGCCCTCTCCCTTCTACTACGAGTCATACGATCCGACTTGCAAAGTTGCTGACCATTAAACGGCACCAAAAGCACTCACCACACTTCCTCTTGTCCTGCCACGCGAGGATGGGCCGGAGTGTTGCAGCTTAGACTTATTGGCCCTACCTTTCCCTCCCCAAACCCGCTTCAGTTCTTACTTACCTCCTGCGGCCTCATCGGACGGGCACAGTTTCCACATCCTAGCCCCAGAGAAGGATCGAGGGTACCACCGACCCGAGTCAAGAAAAGGGCCCCCACGTCCTCAGCCCAGGAGGCAGAAGAGTGCGCCTGCGCGCAGCTTATCTCTGGGTTGGAAAAACCAGGAAAGAGCGATTAGCGCCCTCTACGGGCAGCGCGAGGAAAAGGTTTCTCACCGTGCCAGGAACGTGACTCGTCATTGGTTAAAAAAAGGTTTTCCCGGAAAGAAAGGCGATCAGTGAAAAAGTTAACTCCTACAACGATGTTCCTTTGTAGCAGGGGTCTTCAAACTTGACAGCTTGTGTCTTGTGGACTTCAACTCCCAGAATTCCTCCTCCAGTCATGTTAGCTCAGGAATTCTGGGAGTTGAAGTCCACAAGTCTTAAACTTGACAAGTTTGAAAACCCTTGCTTTGTAGGAATCAGGAGTCGAAGTAGACGCGAGGAAGCTTATTATTATTATTTGGTTAGTTTATTATTATTTTGTATTTATTATTTTACTACTTTTATATTATTGATTTTGGGGTTAGTTTATTCCAGGCTGGGTTTTTTAATTGTTTTTGTTGTTTAAATACTTTAACAATTGTAAACCGGCTTTTATCTCAGTGCTGAGAAGGCGAATGTGCACGTGAAGTTTTACAAAATTGCGCTCGACGATAGGCGGGGAGTTTGCACAGTGCGGCGATAAAACTGCACTAAAGGTAAGCGAAGTATTAACTAATTATAGGAGCAAGTATGCCTTGCGGGAAGGGCGTGGCTTGCTGTTCTGCGCAAAAGATGGGCGTGCAGGGGAGGATGGAGCTTCCTACGAAGCCCCGCCCCTCGGTCTCATGCCCGCGGTCTTTTAGACAGAGGAGCAGGGGAGGCGTCTCCGAAGCGCAGCTGAAGAGGGAAAGATGGCGATGGCGGGGTTTGTTCGGTGCGGCTCGCAGACTTTATTTGCTCCGCGGCTTTATTCGGCGGCTGTGCGGGTGAGAAGCTCAAAATATCCTCTTCTCCTTCGGGCACCGTTTCAGTTCTCTTCAGGCAGGCGGTGGTTTTACAATTGCCGTGTGGAGGGAGACCCGAAACGGTCCCCTGACCGTTCATTTTGCCCCCCCCCCCCCCCCCCAAAATAAGAGACCCCTGGAAGTGCAGCTAAAGATACGCCGTTTTTGGACAGATGCCGAATAATAAACAAGTTAGGATTCGCCCCCCGAAAACTGTTGCTATTCCCTAATAATAGCTAACCGCCCCCCCCGAAACTAGTAGGTAGTAATAATTAAAGCCCAAAGTTTTAACTATTACTACTAACTCACTCCTGGCTTTCAAGGAAGCGTTCAGTACGTCACTCCAGTCTTCTATATATATATAATACTAGTCCTTTTTGTCGGTGAGTTCTTAACTATGGTCGTCTAACTGTTACCTCTAATTTTTGACCTGGAGAAGGCAATATCCAGTTCGGTCGCCGTATGTATAGACTTTTAGCCGCTCGATGAAGATAGAAAGTTGCCCAAGGTTGGAGGTAGTCGTGGAGGTAGTTTATTACTCCATATCCCATCTTTATATGGAGTATATGGTCCATAGATACCGGATTATAATATCTATCCCATTGCAATTCTGTGGCTGCATATTACAGTGATTTTGTTCAGGCTTTATCTTAATTTAGTATATTACATCCTATGTTGTATGTATGTGTGTGTATATTAGGTATGTATAAATAGGAGCCTGCCTCATGTTGTAAGGGAAGATCTGGCTGACTTTTCTTTACTGTACTATAGAGTATAATATATGGATTATAATACTATAGATTGCCTAAAATGCTATAGTTGAGTTGTGCACAGAATTAAGTTTGAGTGAGGTACTGAATCATTCTAATATAAGGCCAACACCTAAGCTTATTAAACCAAACTTTATGAAAGATTTTAATTATCGTTTCTTACTAACACACCTATAACAAATTATTAGCATTTGGTGGATTATTGAAAGGTATGAACTTTGGCTGGGCACTAGTTAAAAAAATTATTTGCTGCTGTTGCTCAGGTTAGCTCCTGCTGGCCTTTTCCTTATGTATACTGAGAGTATTTACACCAAGACAAATTCCTTGTGTGTCCAATCACACTTTGCCAATAAAGTATTCTATTCGTCTTTTCCATCACAGGTAAAAAGATTAGTAACTTACTTTTTTTTTTAACTTGTGGATAACCTTTATCCTAGAGAGCTCTTAGCAGTCTAGAATCTTTGTTTCCCAATTGACTCCATTTCTCATACAGGTTTTTTTTGTTTTTGTGAAAATAAATCAAATAGTAACACATGTGTTATGTTAATGAATCACTTAATAGAAAAAAAGGAAAATATTATGTGGAGATGTTTTTATGTGAATGTTGTCTGTAAATGCAGCTCAAATTATGGGTAAAAGAAGTAGCTTGCTAATAATTTGAAGCTCCTGTGTAAATTGTGTGTATTTAACATGTGGATGATTTGCCTAATTTTTAGATGAACGACTATATTTATAAGGATATTCTAATTTACCCATCATAATTCCCTCTTAATATCAATGATAGTTTTAACCTACCTTTACCCATTTTTCTCAATTTTATGATTTCATGAAGAGCAGCATAGTTGGGCCAACATGCACAATGTTCATGCTTTCAAATTGCAGTTTGTTAAAACTATCCAGTTTTTTATATATGTATCACCTATACCAGCTTTTTTTTAACACTGAGATTTTTTATTTACTTCCAATTTAATATTAAAGCAGAATAGAATTTGCTGCAATGCTTATTTTTTATCAGAAGCTACTTCTTTTTTTAAAAAAAAAAGTTATTCTTTTATCATCAAATATAAAATACAAAGAAAAGGAAAAAAAGAAACGAACTAACAAACATCCAGTACAAGCAACAAAAAGAAGAAAAAACTTGTGTGCAAAAAAGAAAAATAGCCCAAATATCAAATCCATCTATATTAAACATAAAAAAAATCCACCCCAGCTGAATGCTGAAAGATACAAAAAATTTAATATACTCCCCTTATACAATGGATCTACAAATACTTATAAACTTTTCCATTGTATTTAACAAAAAATGCTATTACATAAACAAATATCCCTAATATGAAAATCTATTTATCTAATAATCAAATTGACCCAACATCAATAGTCAATAGGTTACCCCAAAGTTAAAACTAATCTTCAAATCCTTCTGTTAACCATCTGTCATTGTATTTAACCTGTAGAAAATCCACAAATGGCTTCCACTCTTATAAATTTGTCTAATCTGTTGTCTCTAATCAGAACAGTTAATTTTGACATCTCTGCTAATTCAGTCAACCCCACTCTTCCAACAGTTGGTGTCCCTCTGAAAAGAAATAATATTCCAAACTGTTTTTCAATTGATTTATTCATAATACCTAGATGAAAAGCTTCAGGTTTCATTAATATTCATATTCTAAATATTTTCTGCATTATCAATATTATGTTTATACAGAATGATTTAACATATTTCCAAGACCACCACATAAATAGAATGTACCTGGATTTTGGTTGCACTTCCAAAAGTTGTTGGAAATCTCTCTATACATTTTGAGTCCAGACTATATGGGCTCAAATACTAATGGTACATCATCTTATAAATTTTCTTTAAACTCCAATTCAAAGTAAATTTTAAACCATTAGTTCATATATTCTCCCATTGCTCTAGCATTATATTGTAGCCAAAGTTTTTCACCCATTTTACCATACAATCTTTAACAAATTAGTCTTCCAGATTTATCTTAAATAACATTTTATACATTTTAGCAATTAGGTGGTCATCTCCAAAACATAAAAGCCTATCCAGTTCAGTATTTTCCTGCAAATACAAGTTTTTATCTAGTTTAATCTTTCAAAGATTATATAATTAAACCAATCAACAATAAATCCTTCACTCAGTAGATCTAAATCTTTTGAATTAGAATTTGTATTAATGAGAGTCACCCTCAAATACTTTACCTGTTTCATAAGTTTAATCTAATTTTAAATTCCATTTCCTCTGCTCTTCCACTTTTATATCTATAGTCAATATTGTCATCTTTAATTTATTTATTTTTAAACTTGCCATTTCTCCAAATATTTTAATCTTCCTCATAACATATTCAGTGTTCTCTAACAAGTCTTGCAAAATCAAAACCAAGTCATCAGCAAAAGCACAAAGTTTATACTTATGTGCTTTACTTTGTAATCCTTTTACTCTGTCATCTTATCTAATGTCCCTATTTAGCAGTTCCAGTACCAAGGTAAATAATAAGAGGGATAAAAGATACCCCCGTCTTGTTCTTTCTGGATTTTACATGGTTTTGTCAAATCTCCATCATAATCCATGGTTATTGGAATTTTTAAATGGACTTCAATTCTTTTAAAAAACCCAATCCAAAGTCCATCTTTTTGACTACTTTAAATATAAAGTTCCAATTCAAATTATCAGAGCTTTTTCTGCATCTAAGAAGATTAGATTAGAAGATTAAAACAGGCAACCTGTTAGTCACTATGATGTTGTAAATGTTCAGTTAAAGGAAGATTACTCTCACATTGTCTTTTAATTGGCTTCTGGATAGAAAACTACTTCATGTATATAATCATGTTTGTAATCTCAAAAAACTTTTTAAAATCTTTCAGATAAAATGGATGTAAACAGTTTATAATCATAACTAAGAGAAATTGACCTGTACTTTTTCACAGAAGTCCATACTTGGGTATCAAAGAAATGTAGGCATTTTTCCATGAATCAGACATAGAATTTGCTTGTAGAATAGAGTTCATTAAATCTTTCATTGGAATAATGGTCTTCAAAAGTTTTATAGAAACCACTTGATAAACCATCCAATTTCAGCACTTTACCTAAATTAGCTGTTAATTGCTTCTGTTATTTCAAAGGTTGTTATTGGACTGTTCAAATTTTGCTTGTAATTTTCCAATAGATTTGCAGTCAAAATGTAAATATCAATACATTTTAATGAAACTTCATGTTTCTTACATAAATTAGTATACTAGTTCTGAAAGAGTCTTTGAATATTTTTGTTATCCATGTAAGTTTTATTCCCTTCCTGAAGCTTATTTATCATCTTCTTTTCTGTATGGTTTCTTAATTTTTTCACCAGCCATCCTCCTGGTTTATTTTCAAAAAAGTAGTGGTATTGTATCTGAAGCAGTCAACAATTTTTTTGTTGTGATCAGGGTGGATTTGATTTAAATCAAGTTGATTTAAATCATATTTTTTAAAGAGCAACTATCATTTCTGTCTTGCAGCAGCTTTTCTTCTGACATGCATTGACTTGCCAACACTCCCAATATTGCAAAATATACAGCCTCATGCTACATAACTAAGCTCCATTTCATGCTTAATAAACTAAATTAGTAATGCATCTTAAATAGACAACTATCTTTAGATAAATTTATACTCCAAAAAACATTTTATTAAAATAAATTTGATAAAAATAAAAAAAATCTGTTTTAAATTTTAAAAATCTGATTTTTTATTTTTTTTATCTACCCTGATTGCGATAGTTTTAATTGGTTAAGAATGTTAAGATCTTCTAGTAGTTTTTGAAGTTTTCTTTCTTCAATTTCATTCCATCTAACTATTTTTGGATTTTTCCATCCATTTTCTTAATGTATTATATTGTATGTAATATCCTCGTATCACAGGTTTACAATCATCCTAAATTGTTGTCACGTTAGTTCCCTTGCCTAGAGTATTATTAAAATAATCTTGGAATAGTTGTTTGCAATCTTTAACAAATTGCGATCTCTGCAAAACTAGACTCATTTAATCTCAATTTAAAAAACTGGGTCCAAATTTAAAGTGAGTTATGATCAGAAAAAGATTTTGGAAGAATATTAACTAGAATTGTTTTGTAGAGCAATTTTTTTGTCTTCCATATCATATAAATTCTAGAAGAAGATTTATGTCTCTCTGAAAAGAAAGTGTAATCTTATACCAGTCTTTTTACATCTCCATACAGCAATCAAACCTAAAATATCAGTGAGGTCAAAAAAAGTTTGGGGCAGTTTCGTTTGTATTTCTTTAATTCATTTATCAGTGGATCTGTCCAACTGTGGGATTATTACCCCATTCTAATCCCAAAGTACTTTTCAGTGCTGAAAAGAATAGAGGAGTAACTGTTCAGACAAATGTTTAAAAAACTTATTTTCACTGTATCTTTGTATAATCCCAACCATAAAAAACTTCACTCAAGACCAGACTTATCCACACTGCAAAGAATCCGCTTCCATGAACTCCGCACAGAACTCAAAAAATGTCTAAACGATGGAAAGACCTGTAGATTGACTACTGTGCTGATTGTATCAAAAGTACGTCACACAACCCATAACTCCGCATCCTACCCTACCTCATCTAGTCCACCATCACTCAAAACTAGGCACGCACGCCCCTAACTATCTCAATTCCAACTACAACTGGCCTTAAATGCAAACTACTCAATGCAAGAAGCCTTATAAATACCTGAATTTCTCCTCTTACTAAATACCGCTAAATTTGACATCATATTTGTTTGTAAAATATGGCTCAACGCATCTCTCCCTGACTCCATTACCACAACAAGAGACTATCATGTTTACTGATCAGATTGCGAAATCTGTAGAGGAGGTGGTGTTGCTATCTTCTATAAAAAGTCCCTACATCTAAAAAAAACATCCAAGTTACCCAGGAACTTGTTCTTCCTGAGACCATCGTCTATGAACTATCCTTAAATATCACATTTCGATTCTTATTATATTACAGAGCCCCTGATAATGACATCGAACATGTAAACAAGTTAAATTCACTACTAACATGGGCAACATCATGCCCACATGCTTTTATCTTTTTTGGTGACTTCAATCTACCTCATATTAACTGTATCCTAAATGAATGTAAAACTGAACCCATACATGCAACCTTAACAGATAACAGACAATCAGAGTTGGAAGGAACCTTGTAGGTCATCTAGTCCAACCTCCCTGCCCAAGCGGGAGACCCTACAACATTTCTGACAAATGGCAGTCCAATATCTTCTTGAAAGTCTCAAGTGATGGCGCTCCCACAACTTCCAAGGGTAAGCTGTTCCATTGGTTGATTGTTCTCACTGTCAGAAAGTTTCTCCTTATTTCCAGGTTAAATCTCTCCTTGTTCAGTTTCCATCCATTATTCCTACAGGCACTTTAGACAATAGCTTGACCCCTTCCTCCCTGTGGCAGCTCCTCAAATATTGGAAGACAGCTATCAAGTCTCCCCTGGTCCTTCTCTTTACTAGACTAGCCAAGCCCAGTTCCTGCAACCGTTCATTGTATGTTTTAGCCTCCAGTCCCCTAATCATCCTGGTTGCTCTTCTCTGTACTTTTTCTAGTCTCAATATCTTTTTTATAATGTGGTGACCAAAACTAGATGCAGTACTCTAGGTGTGATCTTACTAAGGCTTTATAGAGTGGTATTAGTACTTCCCTTGATCTTGATTGTATCCCTCTGTTAATACAGTTTAGGATTGCATTAGCTTTTCTGGCTGCTGCTGCACACTGCTGGCTCATATCTAGCTGGTTGTCCACTAAGACTCCAAGATCCCTCTCACAGTTACTGCTATTGAGCCTGGTTTCACCCAGTCTATAAGTGTAATTTTGATTTTTCTTGCCTAAGTATAGAACTTTACTTTTGTCTACATTGAATTTCATTTTGTTAGATATGGCCCAATGTTCTAGTCTATCAAGATCCATCTGGATCTTGAGCCTATCTTCTTGGGTGTTAGCTATTCCTGGCAGCTTAGTATTATCTGCAAATTTGGTAAGTTCCCCTTCTATTCCCTCATCTAAGTCGTTAATGAAGAAGTGAAGAGTACTGGGCCTAAGATGGAACCTTGTGGCACCCCACTGCTTACTTCCCTGCATATTGACTTAGACCCATTAAGGACTACTCGTTGAGTATGGTTTGCCAGCCAGTTGTGAGTCCGTCTAGTGGTGGTGCTATCTATTCCACTTTTTTCTAGCTTTCTAAGAAGTAGGTTGTGATCTACTTTGTCGAATGCCTTGCTGAAATCTAAATATATTATGTCCACAGTATTTTGCTGGTCTACTAATTTAGTCACTGTGTTGAAGAATGAAATAAGATTGGTTTGGCATGATCTGTTTTTAACAAACCCGTGTTGACTGCTAGTTATTACTTTATTTGTTTCTAGATGTTGGCAGATCTGTTTTTTTATTATCTTTTCCAGTATCTTCCCGTGTATTGATGTTAGGCTGATTTTATTTATTTATTTATTTATTAATTACATTTATATACCGCCCTTCTCCCAAGGGACTCAGGGCGGTGAACAGCTCGTCTAAAAACCTCACAAATACAAAAGTTAAAAAGTAATTAAATATTAGAATCAGCTGCAGACTAAAATTAGAAAAACCCCCCCCACCCTTAAAACCCAATTTAAAGTTAAAAATGGAGATCAAATTTAAAATCATTATCTCAGCCCAGGCCGGCCTGCTCAAAGAGCCAGGTCTTTAACGCGCGCCTGAAGGCCCTCAGGTCCGTGCCGGTACGAAGTTCCGGTGGCAGAGTATTCCAGAGGGCGGGGGCACCCACAGAGAAGGCCCTACCCCTTGGCGCCGCCAGACGACACATAGCGGCCGACGGCACCCGGAGCAGACCCTCCCTGTGGGAACGCACCGGCCTGTTGGAGAACGTTGGTAGAATGCGGTCCTGAAGGTAACCTGGTCCCATGCCATGGGTCGCCCTAAAGGTCAAAACTAGAACCTTAAAGCGAACCCGGAGAGCCATCGGCAACCAATGCAGCTCGCGCAGGAGAGGCGTCACATGGGCGCTACGCGACGCCCCCATAATCACCCTCGCGGCTGCATTTTGCACCAACTGGAGTCTCCGGATGCTCCCCGCAGGGAGCCCCATGTAGAGGGCATTACAATAGTCCAGGCGAGAGGTGACAAGGGCCTGAGTGACCGTGCGCAAGGCGTCCCGATCCAGGAAGGGCCGCAACCGGTAGATCCGACGGATCTGATGAAACGCCCCCCTGGAGACGGCCGCGATGTGATGTTCAAGCGACAGCCGTACATCCAGGAGGACTCCCAGGTTGCGAGCCCTCTCTGTGGGGGGCAGAACCTCCCCCCCAATAGCCAGCGAAGGTGTCAGCTGGCTATATCGGGGCGCCGGAAACCACAGCCACTCGGTCTTGGATGGGTTGAGCCGAAGCCTGTTCCCGCCCATCCAGTCCCGCACGGCCTCCAGGCACCTAGACATAGTCCCCACAGCATCGTTGGGGTGGTCCGGAGTGGAGATGTACAGCTGGGTGTCATCTGCATACAGATGACACCTCACTCCAAGACCACGGATGATCTCGCCCAGCGGCTTCATGTAAATGTTGAACAGGAGGGGAGAAAGGACCGACCCCTGAGGCACCCCACAAACCAGGGGCCTAGAGGTGGACCTCTCCCCCCCCGCCAACACGAATTGCGAACGGTCAGAGAGGAAGGAGGAGAACCATCGGAGGACGGTTCCACCAATCCCCAACCCCTCCAACCGTCGCAATAAGATACTATGGTCGATAGTATCAAAAGCCGCCGAGAGATCTAATAGGACCAGGACAGAGGAGAACCCTCTGTCACGAGCCCTCCAGAGATCATCAACCAACGCGACCAATGCCGTCTCAGTGCTATGTCCAGGCCTGAAGCCCGATTGGAACGGATCGAGGTAAGTTGCTTCCTCCAGGTACTGGGGGAGCTGACGTGCCACCACACTCTCAACAACCTTCGCCACGAAGGGAAGGTTGGAGACTGGACGATAGTTGTTTAAAATAGCTGGGTCCAGGGAAGGCTTCTTGAGGAGGGGGCGCACCACCGCCGCCTTCAGGGCGGTAGGGAGCACCCCCTCTCTCAAAGAAGCGTTGACAATCCCCTGGAGCCAGCCTCGTGTCGTCTCCCTGGCGGCCGAAACCAACCAGGAAGGACACGGGTCCAATAAACAGGTGGTGGCATTCAGACCCCCCAGCAACCTGTCCACACCCTCAGCGGTCACAGGATCGAACTCCCCCCAGATAACACTCTCAAGACCTGCCCCGGACACCTCCCCCGGGACCACCCAATTGGAGTCGAGCCCTTCCCGAATCTGAGCGATTTTATCATGCAGAAATCGGGAAAACTCCTCCGCTCTACCCTGCAAGAGGTCATCCCGCGCTCTCGGTTCAAGTAGAGAGCGGGTCACTCTAAACAGGGCGGCAGGCCGATTTTCTGCTGATGCAATAAGGGCGGAGAAATACGAAGATTTCGCCGCCCCTATCGCCACAAGGTAAGTCTTAATATAAGATCTCATGGTTCGGTCAGACTGGAGGGCCTCCAATGCCTCAGCGTCTTTTCGCTTCATCCGTCTCCTCGTATACCGGGCCAAATATTGGCTGTCAGAGTATGTTCTAGGCCCCGGCCCGCCTGCCACCAGTTCAGCGAGCTGAGACCAAGATTAGGAATGGCCAAGCTCCCTTGGAACTCCGATCATTAGCGCCTGGGTCGACATCTAGTTCCGCCTCCCGGTGGGGGGTGCGTCTATTTGGTCTATAGTTTCCTGGGTCTGTTTTTGTTTTCCTTTGTTTGAAGATGGGACCACATCAGCTCGTTTCCAGTCCTCTGGTGTTCCCGGTGCTCCAGGATTTTTGAAAGATATGGTGCAGTGGTTCTGTCAGCTCCTTTAAAACTCTGGGATATAATCCATCAGGCCCCAGTGATTTGTTTTCATCAAGATCAGACAAGTGTTCTCTTACTATTTTTTTGCTTATTTTAACTTTTATTTCTGGTCTGTGTTTTACAGTTATTATTTTTTTTAAGTTTCTGTTATTCCAACTATATCATATTTACCTTCATGTATTTGTAGATCGAGTTCACCATGTTGTTCCCCAGACTTTGTGCATTTGTATATCTTGAGATCTTTGTGTCTGACACTGTATTTACTGTCTACATAACCTGTGTTGTGCCTTCCTGTCCCTACTTTCTTGCCACCTGTTTGATTAGTGTACATGCTATGGCACTCACTATTAAATGCTTGGTTTTGGTTGGCATCAAGGTTTATAATCTTACCCGCACAAACATCTATTTTGCATGCACTGGTATCCTTATTAGTTTTAGGTTGCTGGGGACAAAAATGTTCTGAATCCATTAATTCTCTGTCCCTACTGTTCAGTTTAAATATTTATCCAGGAAATCTGTGAATTTAATGCCAAGTAACTCAGTCCCTTTATTTGATGGATGCAAACCATCTCTTTTGTACAGTTTTTCATTGGACCAGCTGCAGACATCATGACTAATAAAACCAAAGCCTTCCCTTTTACGCCACTCCTTTAGCTACACATTAAACTCTGCTACACGCTGCTCTTTCCCTTTTTGTTCCTTGTATACTGGTAGAACCTCTGAAAAGATAAGCCTACAGCCCACATTACCCCAAGCTCTGGAAGTCTTTCTGAACAGAAAGTACATCCTTCTGGGACAGACCATTTGTACCAAGATGTATAATAGCATCAACATCACAGTCTTTGCTGGCATTCTTGACTTTCTTAAGAATACACTTCTTGTCTCTGCTGGCAGTAGCACCTGGTAGACACCTGACCTCTTTCAAAACCTCAGTATCCTTTCCTAAATTTACATCCCTTACAATTGAGTCCCCAACGAGAAGGTGGCTTCTCTTTTTGGATGCCTTGCTCTTCTTATGTGACTGGTGCGTAATACCTGATTCACACTTTCTCCTTTCCAAAGTAAGTTCTTCTTCTAGGACCATGATCTCTGGCTTACTTGAGTTATCATTATCACAACTACCTTGACCTGTCACTTTAATGTCCCTATTAAGGTCAGCAAGGGCACTGTATCTGTTGTGCTGGGACACAGCAAAAGCTTTGCGTTTATGGTCCACAGCTTTTACCCTGCCAGATCCCACGGTTGACCATACTGCCCTTTTCCTGTAGGATCTTTGTGGTAGTGGGGGCTGGTAGCACGGCAGCTCAATAGATGGCTGGATTGGGCACCTAATTTCTACTTGGAGAGCACAGATTAGAGATTCTAGATAGGTAATCTGTCCATGTAGACTGGTAATTTTTTTTACAAAGAGGACAGTATCCAAGTTTGAAAAGAGTACTATGAAAGACAGCTGTAAAACAAGTATTACACTAAACTAAGCCAGTCATTTTGAAATAAAATAAAATCACAGTCTCAAACGCACTTACCCTAAATGTCTTATTGGTATTGTTGGTTTATAGTTATATGATTTGCGCGCCATTAGGCGTGCGGGCAGCTATCTTTCTCCTTTCTACTCACCCTCTGCTTCCTTCACAAGCAGCCAACAGCTCTTCCCATAACCTCTGGGAATTTGAAATGCAATGGAAGCAATTCAAACTGCCTCTCTCTTTTCTACTCACCCTCTGCTTCCTTCACAAGCAGCCAGCAGCTCCTCCCACAATGTCTGGGAACTTGAAATGCAATGGAAGCAATTCAAACTGCCTCTCTCTTTTCTACTCACCCTCTACTTCCTTCACAAGCAGCCAGCAGCTCCTCCTACAACCTCTGGGAATTTGAAACCTACAATGCTGTAACAAATCTGGGACTGGAACAACTAATAACCAACAATACTAGACTTAACAACTGCCTCGATCTCATCTTCTGCAATAGTTTGAATTCAATTTAGGGAATACAAATTAAAGAACCCTTTTCCAACAGTGACCACAACATGATTGACTTTTGTCTCAACATATGTCCACACAAAATCATCATAACGACGGGATCCAAATTATAACTTCAAAAAAGGTAACTATGGTCTTATAGACAACGATCTCTCATCTCTTGATTGGCAATTTCTATTCACTGGATGCAATACTGTTGAAGACCATTACAACATATTTTTACTTGAAATCAAAAGAGTCATCAAACTATATGTACCAATAACAACTCCCCAAACCAGAAAAAACAAATTACCCATAACAATAAGGAAGCTTCAATCCAAAAAGAAACCACATTGGCGGAAAAACAAATCTGGTCATGTTGCCAACTTCAAAAGCCGATACAAAAATTTATGCCACTAGATAAAGACTGAATGCACCAATTACCACATTAAACAAGAGGAAAACCACCTACACACCAATTCCACCCGCACTTTCTACAATTTTGTAAACAACAAACTAAAAGACTCAAGGACCATCCTACCCCTGAAAGGAATGGTAAAGACTGCAACGATGACACCATTAAAGCCAACCTCTTTAACACATTCTTTGGCTCAGTATTTGTAAACAGCAATGGATCAAGCCCAATATTTCCTAGTCGAATCACAGACAATTACAATCATCTAATACATATCAATTTTACAGAAGACAATGTTGAAAAAGCACTACGCAATCTAAAACCATCTCTATCTATTGGACCGGACGGAATATGTGCCTACTTCTTAAAAAAGCTATCCACTGCCATAGCTGAACCTCTAAGCATAATCTTTGAAAAATCTGTCAGGACCAGCTTCTTGCCAAATCTATGGTCACTAGCCATGCTCATCACCATCTTCAAAAGCCTATTTGAAAATTACAGACCAATCTCTTTATGCTGCATCACCTGTAAAGTCATGGAATCAATTATTAACCAATCCATTATCTTCCATTTAGAAACAAACAACCTACTCTCTAATAAACAATTTGGTTTCAGGAAAAAACTATCCTGTAATGTGCAACTCTTACATTGCAAAAACATGGACTACACAACTTGATCAGGGCAAAGCAATAGACACAATCTACATCAGAGGTCTCATTCTCGCGGCCCGCAGGATGATATCTTGTGGCTCCCACCAAGATATGAAAGTATAATATTAGTGCGGCCCGCAGGGGGAGTGGACCTCTGAAGGAAGTCCCACCCACCGTTCGTTGTCGTGGCTGACATTCGGTGCTAGGCTAAGCTACACCGACTTCATGCACACTACGCTTGTAACAACAATGTGGCGGTTGACGAACAGTCCGGTAGCAGTCGCCTTTTTTTGCGGCCGCCATTCCGGTACTTTCTACCATCAACAAATGCCATGTTCAAACGCAGAGAAAGGCGACTGCTACCGGGCTGTTCATCATCCGCCGCGCTGTTGTGACAAATAGAAGTGGAAATGACATCACGCATCGAGACATTCTCCATGCGTCGCTAGCTGGCTAAACACTTCTATGAAACGTGGAACAAGAGTGACACCAAGTGGAATAAACTAAATTTTGTCACACCCTCATCATGTCTTTGTCAAAGCCAAAGCCTGCAGTGAAGAGAAAGATAGGTGACGAGCACAGACAATTTCAGCAAAGGTGGGAGACGCAGTATTTCTTTGTTGAGCACAGGAGCATTCCGACATGCCTTATTTGTGCTGAAAAAGTTGCAGTGCACAAGGAATACAACCTGAAACATCATTATTCAACTAAACATGCTGAGGAATGTGCAAAATACCAGGGAGATGAGAGAGCCAACCGGGTTGCCAGCCTTAAAACATGTCTACCGAGGCAACAAGATTTCTTCAAGAAAGCAACCAAAGAGAATGCTGCAGCAGTTGAAGCTAGCTATATGATTAATGAGATGATTGCTAAGGTGGGAAAACCATTCACAGAGGGCGAGTTTGTAAAAACATGCATATTACAGGCTGCAAGTATAGTTTGTCCGGAAAAGAAAAGTCAGTTCAGCAACATCAGCCTTTCTGCCAACACATTGGCAGAGCACATTTCTGACCTGTCACGTGACATTTATCATCAACTGTGTGAGAAAGACAGATGTTTTGATGCATATTCAGTTGCTCTTGATGAGAGCACAGACATAACTGACACTGCTCAGCTCACAATTTATGTCCGTGGTGTTGATCGCAATTTTGAAGTGACAGAGGAGTTGCTCAGAATAATTCCAATGCATGACCAGACCACTGCTCATGAGATATTTCGCCAGTTGTGTGATGCCATTGAGAATGCCGGTTTGCCATGGAATAGGTTTGTTGGAATAACAACTGAAGGAGCGCCATCAATGACGGGGAAGAAAAATGGACTGGTGGCACTTGTTCAGAGAAAACTTGAGGAGGAGGGTGTAGAAGAGGCCATTGCTCTGCACTGCATTATCCATCAGCAGGCCCTTTGCAGCAAATGCCTGAAGTGTGACAATGTGATGTCTGTTGTTATGAAATGCATCAACCACAACAGATCCAGGGGTTTAAAGCACAGGAAGTTCTGTGCTTTTTTAGAGGAAATGGAGTCAGAATATGAAGATGTGCTCTATTTCACCGAGGTACGTTGGCTCAGCAGGGGAAATGTCTTGAAAAGATTTTTTTGAACTGAGAGAAGAAATGAAAGCCTTCATGGAGAAGGATGGGATGGCTGTTCCCAAGTTGAATGATCAGAAATGGCTCATGGACTTAGCTTTTCTAAGCTGAATGTACTGAACAAGAAGTTACAAGGCCAGGGGCAGATTGTCAGTGCTGCCTATGACAACGTGAGAACATTCTCCATAAAACTTGTGTTATGGAAAGCCCAGCTCTCTCAGAAAAACCTTTGCCATTTCCCAGCATGCAAGGCACTTGTGGATGCAGGCACATCATCCAGTGGTGAGAAGTATGTTGATGCTATTTTGAAGCTACAGAAGGAATTTGATCACAGATTTGCAGACTTCAAGACGCACAGAGCCACTTTTCAAATTTTTGCAGACCCCTTTACCTTTGATGTGCAAGATGCCCCTCCTGTGCTTCAAATGGAGCTTATTGACCTGCAATGCAACTCTAACCTCAAGGCCAAATTTAGGGAGCTGAATGGAAAAGCAGACAAGCATCGGCAATTTTTGAGAGAATTGCTCCCCAGCTTCCCTGAGCTTTCCCGAATGTTCAAGCGGACCATCTGCCTTTTTGGGACCACATATTTGTGCGAAAAGTTCTTCTCCACCCTGAACTTTAACAAGTCCAAGTACAGGTCTAGACTTACTGATGATCATCTTCAAGCCATACTGAGGTCTCAAGTGCCTCCTCTCTCAAGCCAAATGTGGCTCAGATATGTGAGAGGAAGCGTTGTCAAGTCTCTGGCAGCAAGGAGTAAGCTGGAGAAGCCATGTTCTGAGGAACTGTTCATGATCTTTATTCAATGTTCCATTCATGTGTTCAGGACAGTTCATGTATTGGAGAAATCATTAACTGTTGATGACATTTGAAGATATTTTTTTAACGTTTTTTGTGGAATCCCTTATGCAGCCCAGCCTCACCCAGACTCTGCCTCTAGTGGCCCCCAGGTAAATTGAATTTGAGACCCCTGATCTACGTAGATTTCTGTAAAGCTTTTGATTCAGTGGTACACGACAAACTACTCCTAAAACTAAAATCTTATGGTATCTCTGGACACCTTCATAACTGGATAGAAGCATTCCTATCAAGGAGACAACAAATGGTCAACATTGGGAGCGTCCTATCAAATTCTGTATCTGTCAACACTGGTGCCCCCCAAGGCAGTGTTCTAGGACCAACTCTCTTCATACTCTACATAAATGACTTCTGTGATCATATTAAGAACAACTGTGTTCTCTTCGCTGATGATGTAAAGCTATTCAGCACCACCGACAATACTGCTACCTTTCAAAAGACCTTGACTATGTATCAGAATGGTCAAACAAATGGCAACTTCAAATCTCAACAAATAAATGCTCTGTCTTACATGTTGGCAAAAAAAAAATCAGAAAAAAAATACAAGCTGAATAGTCAAGACCTTGTTGATGATCCAAACTCTGTCAAGGACCTTGGAGTACTTATCTCTAATGATCTAAGTGCTAGAGCCCACTGTAACTACATAGCCAAAAAGGTATTAAGAGTTGTTAACCTAATCCTATGTAGCTTTTTCTCTGGTAATATCACACTACTAACTAGAGCATACAAAACATTTGCTAGACTAATACTTGAATACAGCTCATCAGTCTGGAACCCGCATTATGTATCTGATATTAATACAGTTGAGAAAGTCCAGAAATATTTCACAAGAAGAGTTCTCCACTCCTCTACCCATTGCAGAATACCTTATGGCACCAGACTTAAATTCTAGACCTAGAAAACCTAGTACTATGCCGCCTTCGGTCTGATCTAAGTATAGTATATAAAATAATGTATTGGAATAACCTACCTGTCAAGGAATACTTCAGCTTCAACCATAATAATACAAGAGCACATAATAGATACAAACTCAAGGTAAACCGCACCAAACTTCATTGAAGAAAATACGACTTCAGCAACAGAGTGGTCAATGTCTGGAATACTCGACTCTGTGGTTTCTTCCTTAACCCCAAAAACTTTAACCTTAGACTGTCTACTATTTAATTTTGCTTCTTTTTATTATTTACCCTGTTAGGCAACTTAATTGACTTCTTGGTTAACTTAAAATTTAATGTATTGAACAATTCTAGAAAATAGATTATAGTACAGTAATTCCATAACACAGCTAAGTGTGCTGTGTAAGCACAGGGATAAAATTCAAGGATATTTCCAGTTATTTGTTGTGCAATTATTCTGTCATCTAAGTGAATAGCTAGATTTCATCATACTCAACTCATCAATCTATATTTTCTGCTTCTCCAGTTTTTTTCTACAATAACAAAAATCCATTGAAAAATAATAGGTGAAATAACTGCAGTGTGTTTCTGACTGGCAGCATTAGCCACTCTTTTTTAAAAAGGATCCAACCAGGCATGCAATAGGAATGAAATATGTACACGCCTAAATATGGGTTGAGCAATCCTGTAACTAGATCAGGGACAGCTAATAGTTCAACTTTGTACTTGGCCACAAAGTCTCTTGAAAGACTTTGATCCATGCACTATTCTATCTTACTTTTTGTTTGAAAATTATTAATTGAAGAAGAATGCAGTACCCCCCCTTTGGAGGAAGGGTAGAATAAAATGCAAATAAATATTGCACTTGCGATTATTTGGATTCTGGGGAAAAGTAATACACATGCAACACCCCCCCCCCTTCCTTTGTCTATGAATATTGTAATATGTAAGTTATTTTAATGTCCTGAAATATCTAGGAATGGGGGATTTAAGAGATGTATATTGTCTTATTCTATGGGCAGACTACAGGAATGGGGTGATACAATATTTGCACAAACCACGACACACTACAATGTCTGTGCAGAAGCCAAAACTATATTTGTGGATTACCCTCGCTCTTATACTGTCTGAAAAAGAGACGCCAAAATACCCCACCAATCACACAAGGGAGAGCTGAAGCCAGATTCACCACCTATCAGTGGTCGGGCTATAAGCAAAACCTCGAGAAGAAGGTAGGGGAAAGGCAGGCTGTTTAGCTTGCAGTTTTATGGACAGCAATCTCCGCGTTCCCCCTCGAAGCATACCTTCCCCCTCGAAGACGCTAGTGGATGGCAAGAGGCACAAAGATCCCCCCAGCCTTTCTTTCAAACCAAACAATTGAGTAAACTGTGAGTTCCCTTAGTTGGCAGCCTAAGCGGAGGAGACAGTGTCTGGATTGCGTTGCCCCCTGACACTCTTGGGACTCCGCTGAGGTGCTTGCAGTGAAAACTCAGGGGCAGGGTTGGAAATAGGGATATCTGAGGGAATGAAGAAGAGCGGCTGGCTCAGGGAAGCAGAAATGCAGCAGGAACTTGGGGTTGTCTGATATTTACTCTGACAATGATATACCTACGCAATTGAATTTGCCATTGGGAACCCTATGCGTAGCCATGCCTTGCCACCAACCGCTTCTATTAGGCAATAGAAGCGGCTGGTGAATCTGCCCTCAGGGCATTTTATCAGCTGATAGAAGCGGCCTTGTGGTGAGGTAGCCTCGGCTAGAGCATCCTGCAGGCATGCTCGCCTCTAATGGCTGTTAGGAGCACCCCATGGGCAGCCACGCCTCGCTACAAGGCCGCTTCTATCGGTCGATAAAAGCAACTGGTGGTGAGGTGATTCTGCCCACGTGCGCTTCTATCGGCCAGTAGAGGCAAATCTGCCCGCGGGGTGCTCTAGCTGAGGCTACCTGTGGGACGTTCCTAAAAGTAAGTTCCCCCCCATCCACCCCCCCATTTCTCTTCACCTCGTGTAGTTCAAGTGATGTGAGAAGTGGCAGAGAACACATGGTTTAGATAGGCCCAAATTTTGGGGGTGGGGCTTAATTTCACCTCATGCCTATAAAACAGTGCTGGGTCTTCCTATTAGGGGGGGCGTATTGTTGAAGAAACACGGTAGAAGCAGCAACTCATTAAAATAGGAACAGGGTCTTAAAATGAGAGCATTGTGATTTTGTTTTAATGGTAGTGGTACAGAGCATCTTCCAGAAATATGTGAAGTATGTAAATAAACATTCAGATTAAGGATCATCAATTTAGGAATGGAAAAGAGAGCATCCTTGTCCCTCTGCAGACCATGTGAACTTCCTCTGGAGCATAATATTTCAGGGCAGTTCACATTGTCAGAATGATATCATCTAAACAGAAAACAATGAAAAGGTATTGTTTTGGTATGTTACTGATTTCAGGAGCATTGGATCAATTATGAGCTGAACTTTTGCTTTGCCCAGCAATGTTTTTTAGTTATTGTGTGAATCCAGTTTTATTTTATAAAGCATTATACTCTTTCATAAACCAATACGAATTTATTTACTAAGTTAAGCAAATCATGCCTTAAAGTAATGAGTGAACTTAGTCACAGACTTTATATAAAATGTTTTTGTAAGGCTACATCAAGACATGTAAAGCAGAATGCTTGAAAACATCTATATACATTATCATTTATTATTGACAGTAGCAGTTGCCTTAGTATGATATCTACAGTTGAAAAATACGTCTAGGTTAAAATGATCCTTTTTTTCCTCCCCCAGCATTTCACCCATGGAACAAACGTACTATGTCAAACGAAGAGTGGTCAAGGCACCTTCTTTTCACCACTTCAGAAAGTGATGCTGCCACCAGATGCTTTTCATGGGAAAGTGGCCTTTATCACAGGCGGTGGTACGGGCCTTGGAAAAGGGATGACAAATGCGCTCTCTAATCTGGGAGCAGAATGTGTTATAGCAAGCCGGTAAAAAGAAAACTTATTACATCTCCATGTTCTCTTTACTTCCCATTCGTCCTAGTCGGATGATAAATTGTTTCTTGCTGGATAAACTCCTGTTTGTTTTGTTTAATGTTGTGTACTGGATGAGGCGCAACAGTGATAGACTTTTAATATAAGAGAAATTCAGAGAAATTCCCAAAAACATGTTTGCCTCTTCATTTTCTGAGGAAATGCATCAATTCTCAGGGAACCTAAGGTAGTGTCCTATAGATTCTAAGACTGTGATCTGAGTCCCTTTGGTACATGAATCTGCTATGACTTAGCACAGAGTAACCATTATATAAGGAACAATATGGAAAATCTGTAACTGCATTTTCTAAAGTATATAACATTATATACTTTATAACACTCCGCATAGCATCAGATAGGACAAACAGCCAGTAAACTCTCAGCTCCATCCAGTCACTCCCAAATCTATCCCAAATTAAGGATTATAGGGTCATAAACATGGAATATTTATTATGTAAAGAATAAGAACTCACGTAACTATTTGCAGGAAACTTGATGTATTGAATCAAACAGCAGAAGAAATATCTTCTAAAACTGGAAATAAGGTATTTAAAATTGTTATTGATATCTGTGCACCATATCTGAATCTAATATGCAAAGTTATTTTTTAAATTTCTTTAAACTTTTTTTTTGCTGTTGGTTATGTAATTATTTTACTTTATTCATGCAGGTTCATGCAGTTCAGTGTGATGTGAAAGATCCAGAGTCTGTTGCCAATGCAGTCAGTCGATTAATAGAAGTGGCTGGGCTTCCTGATGTAAGTAATTTAAAAGTTTGATTTATTATTTCCTGGAAAAATAGTGTACAATGTAACAAAAAAGAATGTCATATAGATAAAATAATAAAAAAAAGAATACAAGTTGCCTTTTATTGTAATTTCAATAATAATAACTGCCGTATGTATACTAATTGATAATTGTATACCAATGTATACTAATTGATAATACCCATAAAACCCCATCCAGTGGAACAGCCATAATAATATAAGGTCAGCAAATCAGAATCTCATCAAAAATAATTTATCAGAAAACTAGTCAAGAAGATTCAGAGATTTGCTCCTTCTCTCTTAATTAAACGTATCTCCAGTGGAAATTTTGACTTGTACTCTGAGCATACCTTCTAATATATACAGCATTTTCCATATTGATAGAATTTTCTGCAAACTGTTTTGGGCAAAGTCCTAGTGTAGTTTGTTTATATCAAGGTTTAATTTCTGGAATGAAAATCATGATCTTGGAGTGGCATGTCTAATGACTAAAACTAATTTTGATTGATTTCATTTCTAATAAATTATCTAATATTTCTTGATCTCATTTTGACATGTTAACACTTACATTTTAGTAAGAATTTTGGACATCTTTGTGATCCATTCTTAATAGATTGCAGTATATCATAACGTCAGGTTTTTTACCCTCTGATATACAGCCATATACATCAAGGCTTTTTTAAATATAAAATTTCACTCATGTAAGCATGCATAAACAAGAAAAAAACAGGAAATACAATTATCTAAGCTGGCTGAAAAATTCTGGAAATTGAAATCCATCTAAAAGTTGCTGAGTATCGGGCTCAAATCCAAAGATGAAGCAGTGAGATCCGATAAAATCCAGTTGTTTGTTTCCTTACATCTAATAGACTGAATCTTACCAGACTAAATATAACCTCCCAACTTAGTAGATATATTCTGAGAGATTGTAGTGTGTGGCTACCCTGAACCTTTTCCTCCCTTCCCTTCCCCATCCAGTTCAGGACTTTGCAGTCTTCTGTTTTGGGGTCCTGTGTGGAATGTTGTGCCCCTTCCCCAGGAAGCTATAGTGCTATTGCCAACATTCCCTTCCACTCCTTCTCCAGCTGCACATCCCATCATATCAAGGTTGAGAAACACTGGAATAAGCAATAGCGGTTGACTTGTATATATTATTTTACTATTAGCATAGTTTTACTTGCCAATTAGCAAATTTAGACACAGTCATTGGAAAAGTACACACCATTGAATTGTTTTATTAACCTATTTCAATATACAACAATACTGATAGATATAACAAATATCATGCATATTTGCATTTTATAGTCCATTGTGTAATTTTAAGTAAACCTCAATGCAGATTTTTCATGTGGAAAACATAAGTACCTTCCTCTATTCATCACTATCTCAAATATCTAAAATTAGAATCAGGTACATCAGGCCAGGTCCACAGGATTAGGACATCATTAGAGAGGATCTGGGAGGACTCTGTATTATTTAAACTTCAGACATTTAGTTTGATTTATTCTTCATTGTTGATGAGAGTGGTATCACACCTATATTGAAAGAAGAAATCTCAAAATCTGACTGCTGAAAACAAATCTCCATTGAGAAGTGAGGAACAATTCCTGCTAATGTTAGAGTCTGGTAGATAATTATAAGAAATAAGTATTTGAAATTTCTGTCAGAGAGGTAGTACCATGTATACCCCTCAGACATGTTTTTCACATGACTATATTGAAATAGTCACATATTGTCTGCAAAACCTTTAAAGCCAGAAGTATTACTTGACATGACAAGTTTTGATTGCTAGTCTTCTGTTTATGTAGAAATTGGTAGCTGCTTATTTGTTATTTCCAGTAAACTGTAGATCAAATTTAATACAGATCTAATGTATTTTTCTTTATTTCAGGTAATAATAAATAATGCTGCTGGAAATTTTATTTCTCCTTTTGAACGTCTTTCTGCAAATGCATGGAAGGCTGTCACTGACATTGTTTTGAATGGTACTGCTTTTGTAACTTTGCAGATTGGAAAAGAATTGATTAAAGCTCAGAAAGGTAAACTCAAATTGATCAACATCACCTTTTTATCACTGAATGCAAGTGACATCTATGTTTATTTCCTTGCAGATATCTGGAAGTTTCAGTTTTTAGTATAGTAGTATTATTCTGAAAATAGGCCTCGTACTTCGTTAGTTAATAGCAAACCCTTTTGGGAAGATGAGGCAACTTTTTCTACCTGTCCACCTTCTGGAGGAAAAGAAAACAGCTACTTTACAGTCATCAGGTACCAAAGGAAAAGCTGCTGTTAGCCTGTCTAACGGTTCAGCTCTTGCCATTGCTATACATTACAGATACAGCAAATATTACTTGTAGATATCAATTATGCAAGCGCTGTAGTCATTTTATGGAATGTTAGACATTTTTCACAGAACCTTTTAATATGATTATTGAAAATGAGTACCACTTTTATCATTATCTGACTTACAAAGCATCTTGGCTTTGTCTCGCTTGACACTACATATGACAAACACTTTTATTTGACTGTTTAAACATTATTTTGCAATTGCTACCATTTGTAAAGCACTTTTTAAAAAGAAAATAAGATCATTATTATGCTAAATATTATCTGCAATGTAATTATATGTCATATAGTTAAAGACATAAATACTAAGCCACAGTGGTACAGTGGTTAGAGTGCAGTACTGCAGGCTACTTCTGCTGACTGCCAGCTGACTGCAATTTGGCAGTTCAAATTTCACCAGGCTCAAAGTTGATGTCAGCTTTGGAAGCCATATTAGAACCAGAAGCTTCCACGCTGCCACATTCCTGAGCCTGGGAAAGTAGAAGGGATTTTAGAGTGTTGGTAGTTAGATATAATAGCATTCTTCTTTTCCTGTCAAGATCATGTTATTCCTGCACTTGGAGGAAGAATTGTTGAAGGGATGTCTCTATTTGGAACGGTTGGTGATTGGACCATGTGATGGACTGATGGGTGCAGGGGTTGGGTTTTGACTTTTCAATTACTAAGGGAAAACCCGGAACTCTCAGAGTGTGAAGTGATATATTGTCTAAGTGCTATTGCTAGTGCTATTTTCTCTTTTAACTTCATATTGCCAGTAATACGTTCAACATGAAGTGTACATACTTATTGTATAAGTACATGTGGTCAAATATATGCTCCCTTTGTTTTATTAACAGTTGGTCAACAAAATTGAAACCTTTGAAACTGAGCCGCAAAATAAATATAATAATCCATTTAATCATCTAATGCAGGGGTCGCCAACCTTTTGGACCTCAGGGACCACCAAATTCATAATTTTAGATCCCAGGGACCACTAATTGGTTCTGTGGGCATGGCCTAATTTGTGGGTGTGGCTTGGTAGTCATGTGACTGGCTGGACATGGCTTGTATGTAAATATTATATTTATATAAATATTGATTTTTTTATTAAAAAAGAGCAACTTTTACCCAAAATTAGGCAAAACAGGCAGGCAGATTGAGTTGCTCACAGAATCACAGATTCATTCAGAAATCTATCTGCCATTGGCTAGCTCAATCTGCCACATAAAATTTGCTTACAAACTCTTAACATTTGCTAGCAAGCAAACTCACAAAATTAACTCACAACCATGTATGTAAATATTAAATTTTTTATTTTAAAAAAGCAACTTTTATCCAAAATCAGGCAAAGCAGGCAGATTGAGCTGCTGACAGAATCATTCAGTGATCTATCTAGCTACCATCGGCTAGCACAGTCTCTCAAATTTGCTTGCCGTGAGTCTGCACTGAATTTGCTTGCAAACAAACCTTCAGTCCTAAGGGAGGTTCAGCTGTGCTTAGCTAGAAAGCAAGAAATCCAACCATTTCCTGCTTCCTAGCTAATCTAAATCTCCCAGCGCAGCAGAACAAATGACGGTTGGAAAAAGGAAAAATAGCAACTTAGCAGACAAGTTTGCCGGGTAAGGAGTAAGTGGGCCAGGAGGGTTCCCGTGAGCCATACGGGCTGAGCAGCCTTGTGTTTCTGTGCAGCCTGGATTAATTGCTCTGGGGGTGAAATTTCTCTGTGGCCCACCAAAATTTTCTCACGGCCCACCAGTGGGCTGCGGCGGTCTAATGGATGGTGGCTTATTTGCAAATCACAAATAGTACAAATAATAATTTTTGCAATTATTAAATATCTATCATCCCTTTCTGTTGCCAAAATAGTGCTGTAAATATGGGTATGAATTTCTTGTTTAAAATTATAATACATCTTATTCTTTTTGAAATGGATCCTTTTAAAGTCTACAAACAGAAAATGTAAATTATTACATTGCGTGCATGAATAGTTACAGGTACACAGATACATACATACCCATAAAGGTTTAAATATAAATGCTAGTGTTTTGATCTTGACTGACATGTCCTGATTTCTACAACGAATATAAGAAAAACTCAGTCAGTTGTGAGGTCAAAGTTGTAAGTTACGGCCCACATTTCTTTTCCTGAATTTTTCAGGGGCAGCGTTTCTGGCCATTACAACAGTCTATGCAGAAAGCGGGTCTGGGTTTGTAGTACCAAGTGCTTCTGCCAAAGCAGGTGTAGATGCCCTGTGCAAGTAAGTACTACTTAAAAATGCATTACTTTTTCTTGATACCTTTGATTCTCTCCTTGAGAGATAAATTTAGCTGTTTTCCCGCTTTTCCTTTAAATCTTTGTTTTAGATCTGTCTGTATTTTTCACAGAACTGTAGTCTGTGCTCATTTTGCAGCCTTACATTTTACAGCTATATTAATCTCTGGATGCAGAATATTTAATTAATCTCCATTGATTTCTAGGTCTCTTGCAGCTGAGTGGGGTAGATACGGCATGAGATTCAATGTGATTCAACCAGGTCCAATAAAAACAAAGGTATATTATTACTCATTAAGAAATTAACTGAGTTTTTTGCAGTGACCAGAAGCACTGTCCCACACAGGGTTGGGTATGGCAAAACTGTGCCCATAGCAAGCCACTAGCTTGCTTAATAATTGCGAATTTGATGAACCACAGAAGCCACAAAAAGACCACAAAAAAGTCGTAAAATCGGGTCGCTCAGAAGAATAACCTGAATTACAACTATCAGGAGTTATAGCTGTGTTATAACTCAAGGAGTTCCTATAATTGTGAGTGACCTTTTAGAAATGGGAATACTTTGGGAAGAGTACAGCAGTGCTTCCTTGTGATTTTTTCTTTTACTTTCTTTTCTTTTTTCTTTTGCAAGCCATGAATCTTTTTGCTACAGCAATCAATTTTTTCACTTTTTTTTTCCAGGGAGCCTTCAGCCGCCTGGACCCCACCGGGATGTTTGAGAAAGAAATGATCCAGAGAATTCCTTGTGGCCGCCTGGGAACTGTGGAAGAGATCGCCAACCTTGCCACCTACCTTTGTAGTGATTATGCAAATTGGGTTAATGGAGCAGTAAGTTGATCCTGGGTGCATGAAGCTCACTGCTGCTGTTAGAAAAGTATAATTACACACAAGTGTCCCCTGATTCCTTGAAGGCGTTTAATTCCAGCATTTTTACGGAGCTAGGAGGGCTTGAAGATAATGCTTTATGAATCACTCTTTAACTTTTTAGAAACTACCTACGGCCTAGTGGAAAGAATGCTTTATGGGCAAATTTAGTACAGTTCAGTAAGTCACAGAAATTGAGCACTTTAAAGGTATTTCTTCTTGTACAAAAGTTCTACTGAGCTGATAATTTGAATTCCTTAATGAAACAACCTCTGCATCTACAGGTCATTAGAATGGACGGTGGTGAATACGTGTCTATGGCTGGAGAATTCAATGAATTACGTAAGGTAATAATTTATAAGGAAAACTTTGTAACAAAAGGCTGCAAAATGGAAAACGCCTATCTGGTGTTAATCCTGCTCTCCATTCTGCTATACTTCCCATCATATTTCTCTTTTTCCTCCCAATGTCAGCTTTTGATGCTTGGTAAAAAAAACATCCAGGCTTTATGAGGCTATTGCCACCTCTATCCATCACTTTTAAGAGTTATTTTTCCTCTTAAAATTTTAATGTATTACTATACACTTGATTTGAGTAATAAGCTTAAGTCCCATTGATTTCACTTGGAAAACTGAATGAAATTTAAGAACATTATCCCTGGCAGGGTCATGCCATTATAGCAACACACTACATGATAAAAAATCAGCATCTCAACTAAAGTGTTTTCTTTTCTATGCTAGGTCACCAATGACCAGTGGAATATCATGGAACAAATGATACGAAAAACAAAAGGCTCATAACTTATATTTTTATGTGACTTTTTATATAGCTTCTTTCTAAAACTTTCTGTATTCTAGCAATAAAATGGCCACGGCTGATAATTATCTGTATGTCCATGTGTATCCATTTTACATTCACAAAGTCCAGTGTTGCATTCTTTGTAGGCAATATTTTAACAGACATACACCAATTATTGAATGTTAATACATTCATAGTTTCTTTTTTTGTACGAGAAGTCCTCGACTTAACAACCACAATTGGGTCCAGAATTTCTATTATAAGTTGTCGAGGCTGTAAGTCAAGCTGGACCGGATTTTATGACAACTTTTAGACAGGCATTAAACTAATCCCTGCAGTTGTTAAGCAAATCCAGCTTTCCCAAAGGGTTGGGGTTTTTTTTGGTTTTTTTATTTTGCTAGAAATTGTCAAAAACAGTTGCAAATCTTGTTCACAGAACTAAAGGATTCTGCAATTGGTCATAAATGCCTGTATTGCAGTCATATGATTACAGGAGTGGCACAACAATTGTAAGTTTGAGTACAGGTCATCGCTTGCTTCCAAAGCCATTGTAACTTTGAAACATTGTTAAATGAACAGTCGTAAGTTGAAGACTGTATTATTGTTTATGGTCAGTAGTCTGTCTTGAAAAGCAAGTGAATTTTCGCTTGTTTGAATAGTCTAGAATCTGAAGATGGAAATTGCCTCTGTATTGGGCAGTTTGGTATAATAAATATTACCATTTAATATTAGATGCGAGATAGGCCACTATCTTTTCAGTCTACATTCATATTAAGTGAAAATCAGACAGGCGTCCATAATTCCGAAGGAACTGCATTTGAATTGCAATGATAATATATAAAATTGCAACTATAGGGTTGGTAAGAAAATATTTTAAAAACATACACTGTAAAATATATTTTCTACGATGGAGAAAAATAAAGATGTGTTTGCTTGGGCTATAGGAAACATCATGTTGCAGTCTAGGAGAAATAGTGCCATTTAATAAAGGAACTGAAGAAGAGGCAGGGATTAAATCTGAATACTTCTACATTTAATATAGAAATTGAAACTTCTAATCATATTTTTCATCTTATATAGACAATATTGTAAGAAGCAGTGTCCACTAGAGGGAACCATAACGCAATATTCTAGTTATAAAAGCCTGAAAATATTTCACCATTGGTATCACATATTCCTTCATTTGAAATCACCAGCAGACATCACTGATGCAATGAATTAAATTCACATGCCATCTTGAGTTGATGCCATTCCGGGTTTTTTTATGCTGATAGTTACTGGAATGCATCCTTGAACTGGAAAAAAAACTGCAAATGTTGGCAGAAACAATATGACCACCTTTTGGAAGTTATAGGAGTGACCGTTCCCTTCATTCCAGTTTGGCATTTAGGACATGGGGATAAACTGGATGCCCCTGAAATCTGATGTGTTCTTGGGTGTCTGCTTAATGCATAACTGCTCTATTCTAATTTTGTCACAGATTTCTAAGAAGAGAACTTGGTTGGGCAGGTGAGACAAGATTCAGTTCTCAATAATTGACACTATATTGTATAAAATAAATAATCTGTAAAAGAAATCTGAAACTATTATACACTGCTTGAATTTGGACCACGTTCTTAAGGTCAGTTGGAGGTGGCATTTTCACATTCTCTTTATTCGGATTGATATAGTTTATTGACTTGTGCTAAACCACTTGATTGGGGGGGGGAGGTGTCATGCTACATATATATATAGCTATATACTATATATACGGTATATATAGGTATCAGCCTATACTGCATAAAGCCAGAAAGATCAATTCTGTCATCCAAATAAATATGGGAAAATCCAGCCTCTGAGCAGACTTATTTTGTCTACCTTGGCACTGTCTAAATAAGGGAAAAATGTGACCTGCCTTATCATATGGCAGTTTCGCTCACTTGTAGTCACTTGTGGCCAGAAATATAGATAAAAAATGCTTAAAAACCACCAATATATCCCCTTTATCCTAAACAGGTGTCCAGGTTTCAGTCAGTTTTCTTTCTCAGCCCTACCTGCTAATGCCCTATATAGATTTTGAAAATTTGTTTGAAAATGATTTCTATCACTAAGCTGTAGTGTTTTCCTTAGACAACGTGGACATAAAGGAAAACTAATGGTGCTGGGATCATTGTTAAGTACATAATTTATTTTCTTTTATGAATATGATGTTTTCATTTGATACCCAAGAAAAGCAATGCAGTTGAAAAAGGCTAGAGAGATGATGATAGCAAATCTCCTGATATACAATGTATCACTGTTACTTTTACGTTTTCAACTCCACTTTGAGCTGATCACCTTCATAGAATGAAGATTTTCTTTCATGTAAAGAGTTGGGAGAGAACATCCAGCAAAATATATCATGCACCTTTGTGCTTTAATTTATAATAAAATATACTAATATGAATTGGTAATTAATATTCGTTGGCCTAATTTCAGAAGATTCACAGCAGCTGCTCTTATTAAATACAGTATTAAAAAAAATAGGGCATGTATATTTAGATGCTTAATTATAGGCTCATCTTGAGTAATATTTTGAGTCACTCAAGATTGATATTTTGATCAATAGGAATATTGATCCTGTATGGATAAATATCTACCATGGTAAATAAAAGGAATATCCTGTAAGACAAGCTTTTTCAAAAACCATAATTATATATATAGTGACTTAACTTCTGACAAGCAAAGTCAATGGGGAAGCCAGATTTACTTAATAATCACTTAATACTAACTTAACAACAGCAGTGATTTATTTAACAAGTATGAACAGCAGTGATTTATTTAACAAGGTTGTAAAATGGAACAAATCTCACTTAACAATTGTCTCGTTTAGCAGCAGAAATTTTTACCTGCTTTGCTGTTAAGAAACAAACATTTTTCCTCTGAAAATAGTTCTTCTAGGACACTTGATGAGATCTATATTTTCATTCTCAATACTTGGTTCATCAATTTTGGGAAAAAATCTAAAAACAAAGGGAAGTCTTATAAAATTTCATAACTTATTTATAAAGAAAGATTTTCTTTAAAAACAAATTAGCTTTTCCCTTAGAACACATTTTCTTTTTACTATCTCGGAAAGATGTATTACATTCCAGACTGAGATATTATTTGGCACCATCCATTGTCTTGGGCGTGTTCTTAAAGCAAGCCTTGGATGAACACAAAGATTATTATTCCCCATCAAGTATTTGTATATCCAAAAATATTTATTAGATTCACAGTAGTCCTTGATTTATGACCTGTTATTTAGTCACCATTCCAAGTTACAATGAATCTTCCCAGGACTACTTACGACTCAGTTTTGAAGTAATCCTCCGATTACTTCCAGTTCCCAGGAAAGAATACCAATTGCATACAATGGATTTGCATAACCACCATGATATTTGCTTATTATTACATTTGTATGCCATCCATCTGACCACTGAGTGACTTGAGGTAACTGCGGCGATTCATTTACATCATTAAAAAGGTCATAAAAATCAGGCAAAGTCATGTGGTCACCTATTTAACCACCGGTACAACATAAGATCGTAATTTCAAGCTCAACTACAGTCATAACATAAGAACTACTTTGTATCCCACTTTTCTTCAGAAGCTCAATTTTTGTCCAATTAAAACACTCTGAGATAGGTTAGACTGGCATAGAGTGATTGTCTCAAAAATCATTCAGGATTTTTCTATGGCTAATGGTGAACTAGAAGTCAATGTCTTCATCGTTATCCTATTAGGGATTTGATTTGACCACAGCATACCATTTATCAGGAAAAGTTGATGGATCCAAAAAAGGTATGTGATGTTGAAATTTAATCAATGTGTTAAATATGAGCTCCTCTGTAGTGATAATATTCATTTCATTTTTAATTATCAAATCTGTCCAAAGTGTAACATTTAAATTCATGAGAGGTTTTCTGCTGATAATATATTGGTTAATATACACTGAAATTAGATACATATATATTCATATTTTAGAGAAATATTATTTATACCACAAAAATTATTATAAGGTATTATTTAAAATTGTTAGTGTACCTATCTCTAAGAAGGCTTACACTATCTTGAAGATATTACCATAGAGATCTCTATAGCAACTTGAAATTAAGCCAATGATATTCTTATAATAATTGAAAATATCTGATTGTTTCTCAAAAGTGCACACAGCCCTGTATCATAAATATATACACTACAAATTAAATTCTATATTAAGATGAGTTGTATCCAGCCTGTAAGAAGAAATGAGTGCAAATGACAAAGGAAATATATGTTTTCACTGTGGTTTATGCAATGGCCAGGAAAAATGTTTTAATTATGTAATGGTCCTCATAAAAAAATGGGAGAATATAGGTATAGATAATGACAATTTTATGGAAGTCCTGTAAAGAGTCTCAAGACAGAAACAACTGTGATCATCTTTCTGTGAAATAGTTAAAGATGTCCTATGGTTGATCTAGACTCCCAATGATTACACTTGGCAGCAATGCAAAAACGTTTTGCCATTGCATTTTTCCAGAACATTGTTCAATTTTCCAGTCTAGCCTGATATCTGCTTATCTTCCATACCAATCTAACCAGGGTTAATCCTATTTAACTTTGAAGTTCAGACAAGATCAGCCAGATGCTGTGGCTGCCTGATAAGTGGAAGTTTGCAAAGTCAAATGTAACCTTTAAATCCCATGAACCCATCTTCAGCCATTCCAACCTCACTGGAAGCATTTTCTCATCCGAATGGACAATTCTGTTTAATTGACCCAACTCTGAAACATAGTTTTAAATGTAATAAGTAATTTATACTGTAACAGTCCTTTTCCAGATCAGACCATTTCAATTACTAGAATAGTCTTTTTCAGAGCACTTTCAAAGAAATTGCAGGAAGGAAGGCATAATATTTAGTCCTCAAAACATTATGCACCCTTCGTTCAATAACCTTCGCCCAGAAAGAGAATGATAGTACAAGCTGTGTCTTTTGACTTCTCACAACATTGAAGAATATCAATCAAATTGTTTTGCAGGTTCTGTTACTTTCTCAGTGGACAATTATAGTGTGTAATATAAAGAAGAATATTTGTGTTTCCATGAAGTACTGACTGGGAGTTATAGAAAGAACTGTTATTAATAAATAAATGATATTCAGCCTTCTTTTCTATTGGAATTGAGTAACATTCTGAAATCTGTAATAGGGCATATTAGTATGAACACACTAAAATACAATCCAGGCAACTCAGCTATTTTTATTGTGCCCCCTGGAGATATGTTTACACCTTACACGCTAAGAATTTTGTAGTGCTTACAGATATAATAGATTAAAATTACATGTCTGTAGTTCTGGATATTGTTTTCAATGTCAGTTAAAAGAGGACGTTCATCAAAGGATATACCTAGGTTCTAAATTGAGAGAAGAGTCTATCTTTTTTAATTGATGTGGTCTGTTTTGGAGATTTTTTTTTTTAAATCTGTTTATTTAAAGTCAGAATGAAACTGCAGGACATACACATGCCAGACAACTGGTCAATTCTCAATTTACAAAAGTATTTTCTGGAGTGAAAATGAAATATAGAAGTAGATCACCCTATTCTCATGTTGTCTACCTCAAATTTAAGGACAGTCCAGAAATATATAATTCTCAATGGTATTAAAACTTGCTTAAAAATCAAGACAAGTAAGAACTTGCTGTCGTCCTTGCTTGTCTCCCAATTTAATTCATTCATTAGGATAATCGAGACTAAAATTGGGTCTAACAAGATCAAAATGTTTATTTGCTTTGGCAAAACCCAGAAACAGAAATCTGGGATAAGTTCATCTTCCATCACCATTAAGATTATATCTTTCGCTAACCCGACTTATAGCAAATAATACAGCAAGGAAAAGAAAAGGAATATAATATTTATGACAACAGTACAGCTGTCATTCTTGTTTAATAAATGATTTTTCTGGGTGAACAATATTAAGATATATTGATATTTCTATGTTAAAAATATAATTAACAATATAAATCTTTTCAATGAAGAAATCATAAAGAAAGTCAGATTATATTGGATCAGCCAAGAGAATTGCACAGGGTATAAGGCAATGAGTAATTCAAATGTATGTAGAAGTTGAAGAAGTGATTGGGATAAGATAGCTAACAGAGTCAAACATCTGGGGGGCTGGGAGTGTCAGCATTTTCAATTAATTAATTTCAACTAATCATTTCAATCAGTTAGGGATATAACCAAGAACTACGTGTATTCTAATTCAGGAGTCGCCAACCTTTTGAACCTCAGGGACCATCAAACTTATAATTTTAAATCCCCCACACCACTAATATGAATTTTGACTGATGATGGCTTGCTGACATTGGTGGGAAAATTTGCCATGAGTCTGCACTAAATAATAGAACCTTCAGTCCTAAGGGAGGTTCGGCTGTGCTTAAAAGCAGAGCTGAAGATCTAAAGACTAGCTAGGAAGCAAGAAATCCAACCATTTCCTGCTTCCTAGCTAAATCTGCCGGCACAGCAGAACAGATGATGGTCGAAAAAAGGAAAAATAGCAGTTTAGCAGGCAAGTTTGCCAGATAAGGAATGAGAGGGTGGGGAAGGTTCCCACGGGCCGTGTGGGCATGCAGCCTTGTGTTTCTGTGCAGCCTGGATTAATTGCTTTGGGGGGGTGCTCTGGGGGTGAGATTTCTCTGCGGCCCACCAAAATTTTCACGAGGCGCAGCACTGGATCATCCAGCAAGGCGGCAGAACCTAAATGAACTTGACTGATCTCAAAAAGATAAGTATTTATTTGGTACTTGGATGAAAGATCAGTAGGTGATCCCTGGGTTGAAAGATAAACTGGGGAATCCCCACCACCAATCTCAGACATTAGTGAAAAATCACTTCCATATTATTTTCCAAAGCATGGACTTGTCTATAAAGTTACCAGGAGTCAAGCTTGGCTTTACTTACTTACTGTACAGAGCTAATGGTAGTTTCCTACTTTCTTTCCCCACTTATACAAAAAGAAGAGCAAAATGATTCTGTATACAACAGGCTAATTCGTCTATATGCTTATTAAACTAGAATAATGCTGAGTATTTGTTCTTTCAAAGATGGTAGAGGAAAAAATATTGAAAATAACTATCAGGATAAATGTTATTTATGAGTTTGAAAAAGATGGCTGTATTTTTTCAGAAAGAAGAAAGCTGTTGTTTGAGCAGTCTCCTAAAATCATCATTGTCACTGAAGACCTAAACAGTTGCTAACACTGAAGTTCCCAATGAGAGCTGCAGCCTCCTGGTCAAGCATGTAGATGCTGCTGCCTAGCAACCATACTTGAGCCTAGCACTATCTGCAAGCTCAGCCTATTTCTCTTAAGACTAATGGATGGATTACTGGTCAGATTTTAGGAAATGCTATACTCAACATTAACCAACGCACAAAAGACAAATCTAGTAATAGTAATATCAGTGGGGATACATTTCATGTGTCCCAAATTCTCTGTTCCTATCTTCAAAGTGGCAATCACTGATAATTTACTTTGCACTGCCATATAAATACTTAGTTATTTCACTGGGGAATCATAATCCAATATCGCACAATTTAAATTGAAATTTCTTGCTTGGCTAACTACTCCAACAGAGAGAGAGAGAGAAGTGCCCACGATTTCTGGAGGCAAGCTGTTCCACTGGTTAATTTCCCTCATTGTTAAAAAATTTCTGCTTAATTGCTTCTCAACCGTTATTTCTTGTCCTGCCGTCTGGTGCTTTGGAGAATAATTTGACAAGAGGGAAAGCAGCAGGGTTAAACAGGCACCAAAACGGAGGAAGTCCACATAGGAAAACTCGCCCTCTCCCTTCTACTACGAGTCATACGATCCGACTCGCAAAGGTCTTGGCTGACCATTAAACGGCACCAAAAGCACTCACCAACTTCCTCTTGTCCTGCCACCCGAGGATGGGCCGGAGTGTTGCAGCCTAGACTTATTGGCCCTACCTTTCCCTCCCCACAACCCGCTTCAGTTCTTACTTACCTTCTTCGGCCTCATCGGACGGGCACAGTTTCCATATCCTAGCTCCAGAGAAGGATCGAGGGTGCCACCACCGCGAATCAAGAAAAAGGCCCGCACATCGTTAGCCCAGGAGGCAGAAGAGTGCGCCTCCGCGCAGCTCATCTCTGGGTTGGAAAAACCCGGAAACAATAATTAGCGCCCTCTACGGGCAGCGCGAGGAAAAGGTTTCTCACCGTGGTAAAAAAAGGTTTTCCCGGAGAGAAAGGTGATCAGTGAAAAAGTTAACTCCTACAACGATGTTGCTTTGTAGCAGGGGTCTTCAAACTTCACAGCTTGTGTCTTGTGGACTTCAACTCCCAGAATTCCTCCTCCAGTCATGTTAACTCAGGAATTCTGGGAGTTGAAGTCCACAAGTCTTAAACTTGGCAAGTTTGAAAACCCTTGCTTTGTAGGAATCAGGAGTCGAAGTAGACGCGAGGAAGCTTATTATTATTATTTGGTTAGTTTATTATTATTTTGTATTTATTATTTTACTATTTTTATATTTATTGATTTTGGGGTTAGTTTATTCCGGGCTGGGTTTTTAATCGTTGTTGTTGTTTAAATACTTTTTGTAAACCGGCCTTTATCTCAGTGCTGAGAAGGCGAATGTGCGCGTGAAGTTTTACAAAATTGCGCTCGACGTTAGGCGGGGAGTTTGCTCAGCGCGACGATAAAACTGCACTAAAAGTTAAGCGAAGTATTAACTTCTATAGGAGCAAGTTTGCCTTGCGGGAAGGGCGTGGCTTTCTGTTCTGCACAAAAGATGGGCGTGCGGAGGAGGGTCTCATGCCCCTCGGCCCCATGCCCGCGGTGAGGAGCGGGGCGTCTCCGAAGCGTAGCTGAAGAGGGAAAGTTGGCGATGGCGTTCGCTCGGTGCGGCTCGCAGACTTTATTTGCTCCGCGGCTTTATTCGGCGGCTGTGCGGGTGAGAAGCTCAAAATATCCTCTTCTCCTTCGGGCACCGTTTCAGCTCTCTTCAGGCAGGCTGGTGGTTTTACAATTGCCGTGTGGAGGGCCCCCTGAGCGTTAATTTTGCCCCCCCCCCCCCCCCCCCCCAAAAAAAAAGAGACCCCTGGAAGTGCAGCTAAAGATACGCCGTTTCTGGACAGATGCCGAATAATAAACAAGTTAGGATTCGCCCCCCGAAACTGTTGCTATTCACTAGTAATAGCTAACTGCCCCCCCGAAATTAGTAAGTAGTAATAATTAAAGCCCAAAGTTTAACTATTACTACTAACTCACTCCTGGCTTTCAAGGAAGCGTTCAGTACGTCAATCCAGTCTTCTAGATATAGAAGGTGACCAACCGTCCTCCTTTAAGAAGACAGTCCTCCTTTTGTAAGTTTTGACCTCTCTCGAAAAGTCTCAGGCTACATGTCCTACTTTTTTGATATTTCAAGACTAATCTGTAAATCTCTATACTTGATCGAAGCCGATCGATCCGTTGCGTGTGATGTGACGTATTTTCATTTGACATGACGATTCATCAAGGCTCGACACAGCGGCGAGAGGCGATTATGAGACGCATGCGTTCCACATAGGAGAATTGTTTTGAGAGAGTGTTCTGCGGCAAGAATGCGCCGTGCGCAAGTGGCTTTGTTTTTTTTTTTCTTCAATTTATTTGTGTCCTCCTTTTGTAAAAAGGTTGATCACCTTAATATATATATAATAATAGTCCTTTTTGTCAGTGAGTTCTTAACTGTGGTTGTCTAACTGCTGTCTCTGTAGTTTTTGACCTGGAGAGTAGCCGCTCTATGAAGACAGAAAGTTGCCCAAGGTTGGAGGTAGTCCTGGAGATAGTCTATACTCTATATCCCATCTTTATATGGCGTATATGGTCCATGTACACCCCATTATAATATCTATCCCATTGCAATGCTGTGACTGCATATTATAGTGATTTTGTTCAGGTTTTATCTTAATTTAGTATATTACTAAATTATGTTGTATGTATGTGTGTGTATATTATATTAATGTATGTGTATTATGTATATATGTATAAATATGAGCCTGTCTCATGTTGTAAGGAAGATCTGGCTGACTTTTCTTTACTATGCTATAGTATATTATAGATAATATAGAGATTATAATACTACAAGATTGCCTAAAAATGCTATAGTTGAGTTGTGCACAGAATTAAGTTTGAGGTACTGAATCATTCTAATATACGGCCAACATCTAAGCTTATTAAAACCAAATTTTATGAAAGATTTTAGTAATTGTTTCTTACTAATACACCTATAACAAATTATTAGCATTTGGTGGATTATTGAAAGATATTATACTAAGCTGGCAGGAATTGCTAACATCCAAGAAGATAGGCTCAAGATCCAGATGGATCTTGATAGACTAGAATAGGGGTAGAGAAACTTGGCTCTTCTATCACTTATGGACTTCAACTCCCAGAATTCCTGAGTGAGCCCTAAAAGGTTTCCCCATCCCTGGCCTACTGGTTTTTCAGTTGTGGGGGAAATCAATTTTTGAATTGAATGGGACTGTTTAATATACAAATGTAGGTCATCTAGTCCAGCCCCCGCCCAGGTGGGAGACCCTACACCATTTCTGACAAATGATAGTCCAATCTCTTCTTGAAAGTCTCAAGTGATGGCTTCTGAGGGCAACTTCTGTTCCATTGGTTGATTGTTCTCACTGCCAGAAAGTTTCTCCTTATTTCTAGGTTAAATCTCTCCTTGTTCAGTTTCCATCTATTATTCCTTGTCAGGCCTTCGGGTGCTTTAGAAAATAACTTGACCCCTTCCTCCCTGTGGCAGCCTCTCAAATATTGAAAGGCCGCTATCATGTCTCCCGTGGTCCTTTTCTTTACTAGACTAGCCAAATCCAGTTCCTGCAACCGTTTGTTGCATGTTTTAGCTTCCAGCCCCTTAATCATCCTTGTTGCTCTTCTCTGTACTTTTTCTACAGTCTCAACATTTTTTTTATAATATGGTGCCCAGAACTGGATGCAGTACTCTAGGTGTGGTCTTACTAAGGCTTTATAGAATGGTATTAGTACTTCACCTGATCTTGATTGTATCCCTCTGTTAATACAACTTAGGATTGCATTAGCTTTTTGCTGCTGCTACATACTGCTGGCTTATATTTAGCTGGTTGTCCACTAAGACTCCAAGATCCCTCTCACAGTTACTGCTATTGAGCCTGGTTTCACCCAGTCTATATTTTGAATGAAGACTTGTATCCTAAATTACTAGAAGAAGAGCCTAGTGTTACACAGATATGAAATGGCTTTTGAGGGTTTTTTCAACACAAAAGTAGCATTTTTTCTCTAAAATACTAAACCCTACCTGTCAAGGATAAAAGATATTTATAGGGAGGTTTGCATTTTGAACATTATTGTGTTGGGGTACTTATAGCCTAACTTGATTTAAATTACATTCCCTTGGGGGAATGGCTAAAAGTGGAAAGATTTAATTATTATTTTTTTAAGATAGTGAATCACTTGACTGGATGGGTTGAGACTTATCCAGCCATGAGAGCCAAAATTATACTGGAGCAGATAATACCGAGATATGGGATAGTAGGAGCTATAGACAGCAACTCATTTTTCTGCAAAAACGCTTAAATCAATCATGGAGTGTGGGAATTTGGTGGGAACGTCACGTTCTGTGGAATGCAAATTCATCTATGCCATGGACCAACTGTTTATCCTTGGCCTGACTCTGAATTTGAACCTGTCCAAAAAGGAATACTTTACCTCCTGAAATGATGCTTGGACTACTACACTTGAAGAGAATGGGGGAAATCACACAGTGTGAAACTAAAGATATGTCTGTAAAGAACTGTATACTTGGCCTCTACTCTTCTTTATCTCACTTCAGAAGCTAAGGACTTCTAGCTCAAACCCTACCTCTTGAATTTGCTGTCCATAAGTTCCAGCCTGGTGATTGGGTCCTGATAAAAGCCTGGGACAGGTCCTACCAAATCTTGCTGACCACTGAAACAGCAGTCTGACCAGAAGACAAAGGGTGGACCCCAGTTGATGAACGTAAAAGAGTGGAAAGTGTTTCCTGGAGAAGACCGGCTGAGAATAAAAATTACCAAAAGTTGATCTGCTCATGGTGGTATGAATAGACTTTGTGATTTTTCTCATTGCAGGAGTACTAACTTTTTGATTTTTCCTGCCTGAGTGTCAGCTTATGTTATTCCAGCTGAAGATCCCAAGTGAAGCTGATGGACCAGTAAAAGACTCTTTTTCAATTCCCAAAAGATAGCTGAAAAGATTATGGGATGAAGGTGGAAATTCATTGTAATGTTTTGTTTGTTGTCTCATTTATGTTGTAACCAGTTTAATGTACTCATGTAAGAATTGTGTATTTGAGAGTGGTTGCCACAGCAACTTTTGAACACCTTGGTCTTGAACATTTGGACTTCTGTCTGATGGGTGGGAAATTTATCCAGCATGTTTGTATTGAAAAATAGCTGCATACACATGCACACATATAGAGAGAGACACACACCATTAAGAATTAGGCAAAGTTTCTCCTAATACCTCCACACGAAGCTGCTCCTAGGTTGATTTTTGTTCTGTGCCACTAAGGCACAAGAAGTCATGTCTCCGTGGGGGAGGGGCATCCCTCTCAGGCAATTCCCTCACTTAAAGAGATAGCAGAAAAGAGATCTCCAAACCCAAAACCCTGACTATAACTCACAAATGATGCTGCCCAGTTGCCCAGATGTTGCACTGATGGCTCATGAGTAGAAGTCTGAGGGCTCACTGTGTGGAAAAATGAATAAATCAATACTAAATAGCCTAGATTGCATAATGACCAAGAGTTAGGACAGGTACAGTAATGATCCCTTGAAAATGGCAACCTGTAATTTCAAGAAGAACTATGGCTGTGAAGAATTTTTGGGGTTTGCGCTTGCATAACACCTGTTTGGAAACTCATAGACAGTGATATAAACATCTGAAAATAATTGGCATGGAAAATTGGATATTGTAAATTGGATACTGTAAATTTCTTTCCAGAATTTTTTTCCCCTGACTGCTAGACCTTCATGGTTGAAAGCTTCTGGGAGCCATTAAAGGAATCTTTTTCTGTTGCCTCTTATCAATGCCTTTATCTTTCCTCATTCATCAGGATAGAAAGAATTCTATCCTTTAAAACAAAACGGGGGAATGTTAGGGTAAGAAAGAAAGGAAAGAAGTAAAATAATATTATAGAGAGAGAGAGAGTAGAGAGTTACTCTATAGGCATGTCTTACCTTGATGTTAGGCAGTTGTTTTCCTATGTATGTAAAAGGATTTATTACTCTATAAGCATGTCTTACCTTGATGTTAGGCAGTTGTTTTCCTAAAAAGTATATATCTCTATAGGAATTTCTTATCTTGCTGTTGTGGAAAATATTTCTCTAACCTTTTGTAAAACACATGCCTGCAATTAGTTACATCTCTCTCTCATATGAAGACACATGATTATCTCATCTAAATCAATCTGAATGGAATGTACTCCCTGGGAAAGTAACTCCCTACATCTGGAGCAATATACACCTTTTGAAGTATGCTGTTAATAGCCCTCTTAAATGGTAAATTGTGACGATTAACAGACAATAGGAGAAAGGATACTGAAAGATAAACAAGTGCTAGGAAGACATTTGTCTTTTTGCAGGAAAGATGTAAATCAAAATTAGAGTGTTTTACAATGCAATTACTCTACTTCTAAAAGAATCTTAAAATATAAGAAGAGTTACTTTTGCCTATATGCTTTGTAACTTTCCTCACATATCTGTGTGTATGAGAGGAGAGGTCTTACCCTTTTATTGATCAATAAAAGTTAGATTTCGTTCTTCAAAGCCTCTGCTTAAGTTCATTTTTGGCACATTGTGATCTAAGTTATAGTTGAACCTTACAGTATCTTAAATAGAAAACTATCTTTAGATAAATTTATACTTCCAAAAACATTTTATTAAAATAAATTTGATAAAAATAAAAAAAATCTGTTTTAAATTTTAAAAAATCTGATTTTTTAATTTTTTTATCTACCCTGATTGCGATAGTTTTAATTAGTTAAGAATGTTAAGATCTTCTAGTAATTTTTGAAGTTTTCTTTCTTCAATTTCATTCCATCTAACTATTTTTGGATCTTTCCATCCATTTTCTTAATGTATTATATTGTATGTAATATCCTTGTATCACATCCTAAATTGTCACGTTAGTTCCCTTGCCTAATTATTAAAATAATCTTGGAATAGTTGTTTGCAATCTTTAACAAATTGCGATCTCTGCAAAACTAGATTCATTTAATCTCAATTTAAAAAACTGGGTCCAAATTTAAAGTGAGTTATGATCAGAAAAAGATTTTGGAACAATATTAACTAGAATTGTTTTGTAGAGCAATTTTTTTTGTAATCCATATCATATAAATTCTAGAAAAAGATTTATGTCTCTCTGAAAAGAAAGTGTAATCTTATACCAGTCTTTTTACATCTCCATACAATTTTTTTTGTAATCCATATCATATAAATTCTAGAAAAAGATTTATGTCTCTCTGAAAAGAAAGTGTAATCTTATACCAGTCTTTTTACATCTCCATACAGCAATCAAACCTAAAATATCAGTGATGTCAAAAAAAGTTTGGGGCAGTTTCGTTTGTATTTCTTTAATTCATTTATCAGTGGATGTGTCCACCAACTGTGGGATTATTACCCCATTCTAATCCCAAAGTACTTTTCAGTGCGGAAAAGAATAGAAGAGTAACTGTTCAGACAAATGTTTAAAAAACTTAGCTTTTTCTTTTTCCACCACCTTCCATAATGGCGTCCTGATCAGCTGGGCTTTCTTTTGCCCTGCTGACAAATGGTTGTTTTTGCTGCTAGAAGCTGGCTTCTGTGGCAGCACTCTCCTGGATTTGGAAAGGAAAGGAAAGAAAACGAAGCAGCTTGGAATCATCCCGGAAGCTCCTTCTATGGTTGTGATTAGCCAGGGAGGGAAACTCCAGTGGAGTTCTACCTTTTTAGTAAGCTCAGCCAGAGTGACAAGTTATCCATCTTTTCTGTCTAGCCTTTGTTCTCAAAGGATGCCTTTGCTTTTAACTCCACTCTGTAAAAAGGCTTTTTTTAATAATATTTTTATGTTAATTGCTGATTGTGTGCTGTAAAGTGGACCTTCCCACCTTCTGTTGGATTCCAATTGAATTAACATTGCCTTGTCTCTCCCTCCCCTCAGGAAAGAAGACAATTAGTAATCTTTTTACTTGTTGGGAAACTAATTTATTTACATTGAACTTTCACTAAAAAGAGTGTGTATATTACCAACTTGAAAGGACTTTATACTTTTATTGTATTTTCACTGTATCTTTGTATAACCAATCCCAACCATAAAAAACTTCGCTCAAGACCAGACTTATCCACACTGCAAAGAATCCACTTCCATGAACTCCGCACAGAACTCAAAAAATGTCTAAACAATGGAAAGACCTGTACATTGACTACTGTGCTGATTGTATCAAAAGTACGTCACACAACACACAACTCCGCATCCTACCCTACCTCATCTAGTCCACCATCACTCAAAACTAGGCACGCATGCCCCTAACTACCTCAATTCCAACTACAACTGGCCTTAAATGCAAACTACTCAATGCAAGAAGCCTTGTAAATAAAATACCTGAATTTCTCCTCTTACTAAATACCGCTAAATTTGACATCATATTTGTTTGTGAAACATGGCTCAACGCATCTCTCCCTGACTACATTACCACAATAAGAGACTATCATGTTTACTGATCAGATTGTGAAATCTGTAGAGGAGGTGGTGTTACGTTTTCTTTTTCCACCACCTTCCATCATGGCATCCTGATCTTTATTTACCCTGCTAACAAATGGTTGTTTTTGCTGCTAGAAGCTGACTTCTATAGCAGCACCCTCCTGGATTTGGAAAGGAAAGAAAACAAAGCAGCTTGGAATCATCCCGGAAGCTCCTTCGATGGTTGTGATTAGCCAGAGAGGGAAACTCCAGTGGACTTCTACCTTCACTAAAAAGACTGTGTATATTACCAACTTGAAAGGACTTTATATTTTTATTGTATTTTCACTGTATCTTTGTATATATCTCTTTTATATATGTCTTTTGTATTTTAACTCCCCTCCACTTTCCTTCCCACCTTATCTGGAAGATCATAATTACAATCCTTTGCAGCTGCCTTGCTTTTGAAATATTTACTTTCCCTGGCCTTGAAAAAGAACTGCCTGTTTCTTGCTTTTAACAACTGGCCATAAAAGAAGAAGTTTTTATATCTATACAGTGCCTCCAAGGAAAGAGTTAATAATTTGAAAAAGTTAGCAATAGAGTTAAAACAATATAAGAAGATGTTAAAAACATACAGATTAGACTGGATAAGACATACTAAATTATATTTGTTAGTCTCAAATTTATTATTAGATTTGAAGCAAAAATATTTTTTTGCTTCTGGAAATAGTGAATTGCTATTTTTAATTGCTTCTGGAAATAGCGAAGGACTGGCCCACTGGTGCTTTTGCCAGAGAAACGAACTCCCAAGCTCCGTTTTCAGCTGCCACAGCCTCCTGCGACCCTTCGGGAGCGAAAACAGAGCTCAGAAGGAGATCATCACAGTCGAAAATGGAGCTCGGAGCTGGCAGACCACTTTGGCCATCACAGACACCCCCAACATGAGTGATGTTGAACTGGCCACGCCACCCTGGCCACGGCCCCCACGAGGTCAAACACCACCCTGATACGGCCCTCAATGAAATCAAATTTCACACCTGTGGTTTAACATATAGGCCATGCAAATGGCACATAATTAAATCTTTTTCATGGACTTTTGGCAAAACATAGCTGTAGCTTGACTAAATTGTCTCATTCTGCAGATAATGTGCTAACCAGCAATTAATAATCATTAATGTTCCAGAAATCTCTACCATTATTTTAGCCTTATGCTGACATCTTTGTTGATACCTTTGAACAGAAAGTATAAATGACTGTGTACATGACTTCCCTACCTAGGTAGATCTACATAGTAAATTTTAGTGTCCTATGCTCTGAGCTTTTCTTCTACTTCTTCAGTTATAAGCAATGGAAATGTCAAGAGACTGGTTTAAACATAGGAAACTGTTCTCACTGTCTGAAGATCTTGCCATTTTCTGCTCACAAAGGAACCTGAACTGTAAAGCTCAAAAAAAAAAAAGCATGGCTTCTTTAAAGAATGGTGAAGCATCTTTTCTACTTCAGAGCTAAATAGCTGTCCTGCATGACTATCTAGATTCATCATATTGTTTAAAGATCTTTAAAACCTCTTAAGAACTAGATTTGGAAATGTGTGTATGTGTTAAAAATAATTTGGCCTTTAACCATTTTAAAAGCAACTATTTGATATAATGAAACATAACAGATCAATTGAAATTAATTGGATTTGAACTGTTGATGACCAATTTTAGGTGTAACTAAAACAGGAACTAAGAGAATGAAAAAATGATTCAATATTTATTTGAAAATTGAGGCGGGGGGGAATAAATGAATTGAAGATGGAAGGCCAGCATTTATTATTTGGTAGAAAAAGTGATTAACTGTATTAATGATACATTTATTGAAAGAGTTTATGCATTGAAGAACATGAAGAAAAAACTAGTTCCAGTCAAAAGCTATTCTCAGCTTCCTTAAAAAAATTTCAGGGCAGGACAAATTTCAGGCCAACCTTGCAGTTCTGAAGCATATGAGCCGTGATGGTGCAGTGATTAAAAGGCAGTACTGCAGACTACTGCTGCTGACTGCCGGATGCCTGAAATTTGGCAGTTGCCCCATTTTTACGACCTTTCTTGCCAGTTTTTGTTAAGCAAATCCCTGCAGTTGATCAGTCAGTCCCACGGTCGTTAAGTGGATCCAGCTTCCCCGCTTGACTTCGCTTGTCAGAAGGTCGCCAAAGGGTATCACATGACTATGGGACATGGCAACCGTCATAAATATGAATCAATTGCCAAACACCTGAATTTTGAACATGTGACCATGGGGATGCTGCAATAATCTTTATGTGTGAAAAAAGGTTATAACTCACTTTTTTCAGTGCTGTTGTAACTTCGAACAGTCACTGTTCTGTATTGGATACTTTGTCGGCGGGAGATCCTTCTCCTGTCATTGGCTGGTGAGGCGCGGGGAGCCTTTAAAAGAGAGGCTGCCGCGACTCTCCAGCGTGTCCGTTCTGAAATAAACAAGAGAAGAGCTGAAATCACTAAGAGTGTAAGCCTCGTTATTTCCGCCGCCAAAACACTGGCGACGAAGGTGGGATCGAGACAGCACTTTTAAGCGAGTGCGATAGTGGCGGAGATCGAGCGGCACCATGTCTGGAAACAACACCCCGCCTGAACAATTCAACCCGGCAAAGGAAGAATGGCAGTCGTATGTAGACCGTTTCCTCATGTTCCTGGAGAGCAGCGATCTGAAGCGGCGTATCGGAACATCGGAAGAGAGCGGTTTTCCTGACCCACTGCGGCCAGGCTGTTTTCCGCATGGCGAAAGCGCTAGCATCCCCGATCGATGTTAAGACGTTAACCTGGCCCGAGCTGGAAAAGATCCTGCGAGCACACTACGCTCCTACAGTTTCCTGCCTAATTAAGCGCCACGAGTTTTATCTCCGAAATCAGAAAGAAGATGAATCTATCGCTGATTTCGTGGCGGTCCTAAGAGATATTGGGGGTGAGTGCGAATTCTCGGACTTCGACGAAGCCCTAAGAGACCGAATCGTGTTAGGGCTAAAAGATCCAGTACTACAGAGCCGATTGTTAAATCGGCCCAAAATAACAGTAAAAGAAGCTATGGAAGAAGCCACCGCAGCCAAAGCCACCCAGAAATCAGCGGCAAAAATGAAAAAGATCAACAAAGCTGCAAACTACAACACCAGAGAATCACCCAAACCAGAGGGGGATCGAGAGAAGACCACAACACACCATGAAGATCTAGAAACTGAGACCAGTAGTGAGGAAGACGATGTATGCCACCTGAAGACAGGTAGAGGGAAAAAAGAGCAGGCGAACAGAAGGTTTGATTTTGAATGTAACCGCTGTGGAGGAAATCACCCCAGGTCAGAGTGCCGTTTCATCGACGCGATTTGCAGAAAATGCGAGAAGAAAGGGCACATCGCAAAGGTATGCAGATCCAGATCAAGCTATAGCCCGAGGCGAAAAGGAAGCCCTCCCCCAAGAGAAAGAGAGAGAGAGAAAGAGAGAAAGACAAGCAGCCGTTGGAGCCAAGAGGGAAGAGAAAGGAGATACAAAGAATCAAAGGAAAGAAGAAACACAGGAAAGAAGAAACACACCAAACAGTTATAATTGGACACTCAAATACAAAAAATGTAAGGAAGGTCCACGTCCAAGTAAGGATTGAGGAACAAGACTGTGAAATGGAAGTGGACTCGGGATCATTTCTCTCTATGGTCTCGTGGGACACGATCAGAAACTTAATTCCAGACATCCAACGAAGTGAACTTGAAAGACAAAACTTGACCCTAAAAGACTACCAAGGCAATAAAATTCCTGTCGTAGGCGTTGGACACTTCCAGGTCACCTACAAAAATCACACCAAAATTCTACCACTAACAATTGTGGACCGGAACAGACCCAGCCTGTTAGGATTGGAATGGTTCGAACCGCTTGGAATCGGGATGACCGGAATCAACCACATCTCAGATGCAGACTGGGAAGCAGACCTTATTCAAGAATTCCAGGACCTGTTCAGCGGCGAATTAGGCAAGTACCGGGGTAACCCGATATCTTTTAACCTAGACCCTAAGGTAGCCCTAATTAGACTAAAGGCAAGGCGTGTTCCCTTCGCTTTAAAACCAAAAATAGAGGAACAACTAGACAAATTAATTAAGCAAGGAGTCCTAGAACCAGTTGACTACGCTAAATGGGAGACCCCCATAGTCACCCCTATTAAAGCGGATGGGTCGATTCGTATCTGCGGGGACTATAAGGCAACCCTTAACCATGCATTACAACAGAGTGCATACCCCGTTCCGGTCGTCCAACACTTGTTACATTCCATCAAAGGCGGAAAAATATTAGCTGAACTCGATTTGGCCCAGGCATACCAACAACTGCCTGTAGACGTAAAAACAGCAGAAGCCCAAACAATTGTCACACACCGGGGCGCTTTTAAATGTAACCGCCTCCAATTCGGCGTTAGTGTGGCACCAGGCATTTTCCAATGCTTAATGGAACGCCTCCTCCAGGGAATACCGGGAGTCATCCCATACTTTGACGATGTCCTAATCGCAGCTAAAGACAAAGTGCAACTGCGAGACCGTCTAAGAAAAGTTCTCACCAAATTCGCTGAATCAGGCCTCAAAGTTAAAAAAGACAAATGCACATTAATCACAGAGAAAATCGAATTCCTGGGATACCTCATCGATGGCGATGGCATCCACCCGACAGAAGGAAAAATCCGCGCAATCAAAGACGCCCCCACTCCGACTAACAAGGGAGAACTACAAGCCTTCCTAGGGTTAATAAACTTTTATCATGTTTTTCTACCGCAGAAAGCCACGGTTGCGGAACCTTTACATAGACTCCTGGACAAAGACACGGTTTGGAAGTGGGGCAGTCAGGAGGAAACAGCTTTTAACAAAATAAAAGACCTCATTACTTCAACAAAGGTACTAATACAATATAACAAGACTTTACCGTTGATATTGACTTGCGATGCATCGCCGTTTGGGGTCGGAGCTGTTCTAAGCCACTTTTACCTGATGGCAGAGAGGCTCCGATTGCATTTTATTCAAAAACATTGTCTAAAAGCCAACGAAATTACAGTCAACTAGACAAGGAAGCACTAGCCATCATATCAGGTATTAAACGTTTCCATGAATACCTCTATGGCCACCTGTTTTATTTATTTATTTATTTATTTATTAATTACATTTATATACCGCCCTTCTCCCAAGGGACTCAGGGCGGTGAACAGCTCGTCTAAAAACCCCACAAATACAAAAGTTAAAAAGTAATTAAATATTAAAATTAGCTGCAGACTAAAATTAAGAAACCCCCCCCCACCCTTAAAACCCAATTTAAAATTAAAAAGGAGATCAAATTTAAAATCATTATCTCAGCCCAGGCCGGCCTGCTCAAAGAGCCAGGTCTTTAACGCGCGCCTGAAGGCCCTCAGGTCCGTGCCGGTACGAAGTTCCGGTGGCAGAGTATTCCAGAGGGCGGGGGCACCCACAGAGAAGGCCCTACCCCTTGGCGCCGCCAGACGACACATAGCGGCCGACGGCACCCGGAGCAGACCCTCCCTGTGGGAACGCACCGGCCTGTTGGAGAACGTTGGTAGAATGCGGTCCTGAAGGTAACCTGGTCCCATGCCATGAGTCGCCCTAAAGGTCAAAACTAGAACCTTAAAGCGAACCCGGAGAGCCATCGGCAACCAATGCAGCTCGCGCAGGAGAGGCGTCACATGGGCGCTACGCGACGCCCCCATAATCACCCTCGCGGCTGCATTTTGCACCAACTGGAGTCTCCGGATGCTCCCCGCAGGGAGCCCCATGTAGAGGGCATTACAATAGTCCAGGCGAGAGGTGACAAGGGCCTGAGTGACCGTGCGCAAGGCGTCCCGATCCAGGAAGGGCCGCAACCGGTAGATCCGACGGATCTGATGAAACGCCCCCCTGGAGACGGCCGCGATGTGATGTTCGAGCGACAGCCGTACATCCAGGAGGACTCCCAGATTGCGAGCCCTCTCTGTGGGGGGCAGAACTTCCCCCCCAATAGCCAGCGAAGGTGTCAGCTGGCTATATCGGGGCGCCGGAAACCACAGCCACTCGGTCTTGGATGGGTTGAGCCGAAGCCTGTTCCCGCCCATCCAGTCCCGCACGGCCTCCAGGCACCTAGACATAGTCCCCACAGCATCGTTGGGGTGGTCCGGAGTGGAGATATACAGCTGGGTGTCATCTGCATACAGATGACACCTCACTCCAAGACCACGGATGATCTCGCCCAGCGGCTTCATGTAAATGTTGAACAGGAGGGGAGAAAGGACCGACCCCTGAGGCACCCCACAAACCAGGGGCCTAGAGGTGGACCTCTCCCCCCCCGCCAACACGAATTGCGAACGGTCAGAGAGGAAGGAGGAGAACCATCGGAAGACGGTTCCACCAATCCCCAACCCCTCCAACCGTCGCAATAGGATACTATGGTCGATAGTATCGAAAGCCGCCGAGAGATCTAATAGGACCAGGACAGAGGAGAACCCTCTGTCACGAGCCCTCCAGAGATCATCAACCAACGCGACCAATGCCGTCTCAGTGCTATGTCCAGGCCTGAAGCCCGATTGGAACGGATCGAGGTAAGTTGCTTCCTCCAGGTACTGGGGGAGCTGACGTGCCACCACACTCTCAACAACCTTCGCCACGAAGGGAAGGTTGGAGACTGGACGATAGTTGTTTAAAATAGCTGGGTCCAGGGAAGGCTTCTTGAGGAGGGGGCGCACCACCGCCGCCTTCAAGGCGGTAGGGAGCACCCCCTCTCTCAAAGAAGCGTTGACAATCCCCTGGAGCCAGCCTCGTGTCGTCTCCCTGGCGGCCGAAACCAACCAGGAAGGACACGGGTCCAATAAACAGGTGGTGGCATTCAGACCCCCCAGCAACCTGTCCACACCCTCAGCGGTCACAGGATCGAACTCCCCCCAGATAACACTCTCAAGACCTGCCCCGGACACCTCCCCCGGGACCACCCAATTGGAGTCGAGCCCTTCCCGAATCTGAGCGATTTTATCATGCAGAAATCGGGAAAACTCCTCTGCTCTACCCTGCAAGAGGTCATCCCGCGCTCTCGGTTCAAGTAGAGAGCGGGTCACTCTAAACAGGGCGGCAGGCCGATTTTCAGCTGATGCAATAAGGGCGGAGAAATACGAAGATTTCGCCGCCCCTATCGCCACAAGGTAAGTCTTAATATGAGATCTCACCTGTGTTCGGTCAGACTCAGAACGGCTCGCCCTCCAAATGCCCTCAAGACGTCTTTTTCGGCACTTCATCTCCCGTAGCTCCTCCGTATACCACGGAGCCAAATGGGATCTGTGCCGAGTCAGAGGTCGCATAGGCACAACTCGCTCTAGGGCCCCGGCGGCCGACCCCTCCCAGGTGGCCACCAGGTCTCCAGGCGAGCTGAGAGCCAGAGATTCAGGAAATGGCCCAAGCTCCCTCTGGAACCGATCCGGATCCATTAGGCGCCTGGGGCGGAACCATCTAAGTGGCTCCGCCTCCCTGCGGTGGGGGGTAGCGGAACAGAAATCCAGCCTCAGGAGGGAATGATCTGTCCATGACAAGGGTGTAATAACTAAATCCCCCCAATTACAGTCATTCAACCACTGCCCAGAGACAAAAATCAGGTCCAGCATGTGACCTCCCATGTGAGTTCTGTAATTACCGATCATAAACCACTATTAGGAATTCTGGCTGGGAACAAAGCAACGCCTAATCACCCAGAATGACGAGATGGTCAGAATTCCTCGCTGCATACAACTATACTTTGTCTTACCGCCCCGGTCCGTCTATCATACACGCAGATGCATTAAGTCGTTGCCCATTGCCGGACAGTGATCCTGATCCGAACCCCACCACATCTGTGCTACTGATTGAAGCCCTAACCGACCTTCCGATGACGGCAGCAGACATCGCTCATGAAACCGCTAATGACCACCTACTGCACAAAGTGAGTGGGTGGATTACCAAGGGATGGCCAGATGATAACTTGCAGGACTCTTATAGACCCTTTAAACAGAGACAAACGGAACTTTCCGTACTTAAAGGTTGTGTACTTTGGGGAGACCGAGTGGTTATTCCACCAAGTCTGCGGGATCCGATTTTGAACCTTTTGCATGAAGGACACCCCGGGGTGGTTAAAATGAAAGGTTTGGCCAGAAGCTATGTCTGGTGGCCTGGGCTGGACAAGGACGTTGTTGATTGGGTTTTATTAGGTATAATAGCATAAAAATGCAATAAAACAGATAGATACATTATGTTACATATATTAACAGCTGCAAGGATTTCGTACGTACAACTCTGGAAGGAAAAAAGGGTTCCACCGGGAGACATGGTTATTAAAAAAATAATAGATTATATAGAGATGGACAGCTAACGATGAAAATAAAAGAGAAGATTCAATTGGTTATAGGCCTGGGATGCCTGGTATAAGTGGTTTAGAAATAAAAATAAAATAAAATGGCAATTAGGAAAAGAATGAGAGAATATGTAAATACGTAAATATACTATGGAGAAGATTGAGATGCAAGGATAAAAGATGTTGATTTATAGTAAGAGTAAGATGCAATGGTTAAGGAATAAATAAACACATATACTGAAAATATGAGGAAATGCAAAAGATGCCTTGACGTTTATAATAATGTATAAAGTTTTGTTTTATGTTTTTAAATTTGGAAAATTAATAAAAAAAATTTTTTTAAAAAGGAATGAAATATATACACGCCTAACTATGGAGTGAGCAATCCTGTCACTAGATCAGGGACAGCTTAGTAGTTCAACTCAGTGCTTGGCCACAAAGTCTCTTGCATCACTTTGATCCATGCACTATTCTAGCTTTTTGTTTGAAAATTATTAATTAATTATTAATTAAAGAAGAATGCTGTACCCCCATTGGAGGAAGGGTAGAATAAAATGCAAATAAATATTGGACTTGCGATTATTTGGATTCTGGGAAAAATAACACCCATGCAACCCCCCTTCCTTTGTCTATGCTCCTAACACCCACGGGCAGCCACGCCTCACCACGAGGCCACTTCTATCGGCTGATAGAAGCGGCTGGTGACTCTGCCCTCAGGGAGCTTCTATCGGCCAATAAACGTGACTGGTGGTGAGGTGATTCTGCCCGCGGGCGCTTCTATGGGCCAGTAGAGGTGAATCTGCCCACGGGGTGCTCTAGCCAAGGCTACCTGTGGGGTGTTCCTAAAAGCAAGTTCCTCCCGCATCCTCCCCCTCCCCCATTTCTCTTCACCTCGTGTAGTTCAAGCGATGTGAGAAGTGGCAGAGAACACATGGTTTAGATAGGCCCAAATTTTGGGGGTGGGGCTTAATTTCACCTCAAGCCTATAAAACAGTACTGGATCTTCTTATTGGGGGGGCCGTATTGTTGGAGAAACACGATAAAAGCAACAACTCATTAAAATAGGAACAGGGTCTTAAAATGAGAGCGTTGTCATTTTGTTTTAGTGGTAGTGGTATAGAGCATCTTCCAGAAATATGTGAAGTATGTAAATAAACATTCAGATTAAGGATCATCAATTTAGGAATGGAAAAGAGAGCATCCTTGTCCCTCTGCAGACCATGTGAACTTCCTCTGGAGCATAATATTTCAGGGCAGTTCACATTGTCAGAATGATATCATCTAAACAGAAAACAATGAAAAGGTATTGTTTTGGTATATGTTATTGATTTCAGGAGCATTGGATCAATTATGAGCTGAACTTTTACTTTGCCCGGCAATGTTTTTTAGTTATTGTGTGAATCCAGTTTTATTTTATAAAGCATTATACTCTTTCATAAACCAATACGAATTTATTTACTAAGTTAAGCAAATCATGCCTTAAAGTAATGAGTGAACTTAGTCACAGACTTTACATAAAATGTTTTTGTAAGGCTACATCAAGACATGTAAAGCAGAATGCTTGAAAACATCTATATACATTATCATTTATTATTGACAGTAGCAGTTGCCTTAGTATGATATCTACAGTTGAAAAATATGTCTAGGTTAAAATGATCCTTTTTTTCCTCCTCCAGCATTTCACCCATGGAACAAACGTACTATATCAAACGAAGAGTGGTCAAGGCACCTTCTTTTCACCACTTCAGAAAGTGATGCTGCCACCAGATGCTTTTCATGGGAAAGTGGCCTTTATCACAGGCGGTGGTACGGGCCTTGGAAAAGGGATGACAAATGCGCTCTCTAATCTGGGAGCAGAATGTGTTATAGCAAGCCGGTAAAAAGAAAACCTATTACATCTGCATGTTCTCTTTACTTCCCATTCGTCCTAGTCGGATGATAAATTGTTTCTTGCTGGATAAACTCCTGTTTGTTTTGTTTAATGTTGTGTACTGGATGAGGCGCAACAGTGTTAGACTTTTACTATAAGAGAAATTCAGATAAATTCCCAAAAGCATGTTTGCCTCTTCATTTTCTGAGGAAATGCAGCAATTCTCAGAGAACCTCAGGTAGTGTCCTATAGATCCTAAGACTGTGATCTGAGTCCCTTTGGTACATGAATCTGCTATGAATTAGCACAGAGTAACCATTATATAAGGAACAATATGGAAAATCTGTAACTGCATTTTCTAAAGTATATAACAATTATATACATTATAACACTCCGCATAGCATCAGAAAGGACAGCCAGCCAGTAAACTCTCAGCTCCATCCAGTAACTCCCAACTCTATCCCAAAAGAAGGATTATAGGGTCATAAATATGGAATATTTATTATGTAAACAATAAGAACTCACATAACTATTTGCAGGAAACTTGATGTATTGAATCAAACAGCAGAAGAAATATCTTCTAAAACTGGAAATAAGGTATTTAAAATTGTTATTGATATATCTGCACCATATCTGAATCTAGTATGCAAAGTTATTTTTTAAATTTCTTTAAACTTTTTTTTTGCTGCTGGTTATGTAATTATTTTACTTTATTCATGCAGGTTCATGCAGTTCAGTGTGATGTGAAAGATCCAGAGTCTGTTGCCAATGCAGTCAGTCGATTAATAGAAGTGGCTGGGCTTCCTGATGTAAGTAATTTAAAAGTTTGTTTTATTATTTCCTGAAAAAATAGTGTACAATGTAACAAAAAAGAAAGTCATATAGGTAAAATAATAAAAAAAAGAATACAAGTTGCCTTTTATTGTAATTTCAATAATAATAATAATAACTGTCGTATGTATACTAATTGATAATTGTATACCAATGTATACTACTTGATAATACCCATAAAGCCCCATCCAGTGGAACAGCCATAATAATATAAGGTCAGCAAATCAGAATCTCATCAAAAATAATTTATCAGAAAACTAGTCAAGAAGATTCAGAGATTTTCTCCTTCTCTCTTAATTAAACGTATCTCCAGTAGAAATTTTGACTTGTACTGTGAGCATACCTTCTAATATACAGCATTTTCCATATTGATAGAACTTTCTGCAAACTGTTTTGGCAAAGTCCTAATGTGGTTTGTTTATATCAAGGTTTAATTTCTGGAATGAAAGTCATGATCTTGGAGTGACATGTCTAATGACTAAAACTAATTTTGATTGATTTCATTTCTATTAAATTATCTAATATTTCTTGATCTCATTTTGACATGTTAACACTTACATTTTAGTAAGAATTTTGGACATCTTTGTGATCCATTCTTAATAGATTGCATTATATCATGTCAGCTTTTTTACCCTCTGATATACAGCCATATATGTCAAGGCTTTTTTAAATATAAAATTTCACTCATGTAAGCATGCATAAATAAACAAAAAATCAGGAAATACAATTATCTAAGCTGGCTGAAAAATTCTGGAAATTGAAATCCATCTAAAAGTTGCTGAGTATCGGGCTCAAATCCAAAGATGAAGCAGTGAGATCCGATAAAATCCAGTTGTTTGTTTCCTTACATCTAATGGACTGAATCTTGCCAGACTAAATATAAGCTCCCAACTTAGTAGATACATTCTGAGAGATTGTAGTGTGTGGCTACCCTGAACCTTTTCCTCCCTTCCCTTGCCTTCCCCATCCAGTTCAGGACTTTGCAGTCTTCTGTTTTGGGGTCCTCTATGGAATGTTGTGCCCCTTCCCTGGGAAGCTATAGTGCTATTGCCAACATTCCCCTCCACTCCTTCTCCAGCTGCACATCCCACATTATTCCAGAAACACTGGAATAAGCAATAGCGGTTGACTTGTATATATTATTTTACTATTAGCATAGTTTTACTTGCCAATTAGCAAATTTAGACACAGTCATTGGAAAAGTACACACCATTGAATTTTTTTATTAACCTATTTCAATATATAACAATACTGATAGATATAACAAATATCATGCACATTTGCATTTTATAGTCCATTGTGTAATTTTAAGTAAACCTCAATGCAGATTTTTCATGTGGAAAACATAAGTACCTTCCTCTATTCATCACTATCTCAAATATCTAAAATTAGAATCAGGTACATCAGGCCAGGTCCACAGGATTAGAACATCATTAGAGAGGATCTGGGAGGACTCTGTATTATTTAAACTTCAGACATTTAGTTTGATTTATTCTTCATTGTTGATGAGAGTGGTATCACACCGAGACTGAAAGAAGAAATCTCAAAATCTCACTGCTGAAACCAAATCTCCATTGAGAAGTGGGGAACAATTCCTGCTAATGTTAGAGTCTGGTAGATAATTATAAGAAATAAGTATTTGAAATTTCTGTCAGAGAGGTAGTACCATGTATACCCCTCAGACATGTTTTTCACATGACTATATTGAAATAGTCACATATTGTCTACAAAACCTTTAAAGCCAGAAGTATTACTTGACATGACAAGTTTTGATTGCTTATATCTTCTGTTTATGTAGAAATTGGTAGCTGCTTATTTGTTATTTCCAGTAAACTGTAGATCAAATTTAATACAGATCTAATGTATTTTTCTTTATTTCAGGTAATAATAAATAATGCTGGTGGCAATTTTATTTCTCCTTCTGAACGTCTTTCTGCAAATGCATGGAAAGCTATCACTGACATTGTTTTGAATGGTACTGCTTTTGTAACTTTGCAGATTGGAAAAGAATTGATTAAAGCTCAGAAAGGTAAACTCAAATTGATCAACATCACCTTTTTATCACTGAATGCAAGTGACATCTGTGTTTATTTCCTTGCAGATATCTGGAAGTTTCAGTTTTTAGTATAGTATTATTACTCTGAAAATAGGCCTCATACTTCGTTAGTTAATAGCAAACCCTTTTGGGAAGATGAGGCAACTTTTTCTACCTGTCCACCTCCTAGAGGAAAAGAAAACAGCTACTTTACAGTCATCAGGTACCAAAGGAAAAGCTGCTGCTAGCCTGTCTAACGGTTCAGCTCTTGCCATTGCTATACATTACAGATACAGCAAATATTACTTGTAGATATCAATTATGCAAGCGGTATAGTCTTTTTATGGAATGTTAGAAATTTTTCACATAACTTTTGTAATATGATTATTGAAAATGAGTACCACTTTTATCATTATCTGACTTACAAAGCATCTTGGCTTTGTCTCGCTTGACACTACATATGACAAACACTTTTATTTGACTGTTTAAACATTATTTTGCAATTGCTACCATTTGTAAAGCACTTTTTAAAAAGAAAATAAGATCATTATTATGCTAAATATTATCTGCAATGTAATTATATGTCATATAGTTAAAGACATAAATACTAAGCCACAGTGGTACAGTGGTTAGAGTGCAGTACTGCAGGCTACTTCTGCTGACTGCCAGCTGACTGCAATTTGGCAGTTCAAATTTCACCAGGCTCAAAGTTGATGTCAGCTTTGGAAGCCATATTAGAACCAGAAGCTTCCACGCTGCCATTATTCCTGAGCTTGGGAAAGTAGGAGGGGTGATGTCTCTAGTTGGGACGGTTGATGATTGGACCATGTGATGGACTGATGGGTGCAGGGGTTGGGTTTTGACTTTTCAATTACTAAGGGAAAACCCGGAACTCTCAGATTCGGGTTGTCCCAAATGTGCCAGTATACCTACTCTAATAAAAGGAGACTTTGAGAAAATCCCTGTCTCGTAGTTTTTAATTGGAGTTGGGGTTTTTTCTGGAACCCTGACAATTGACTCAGCCCTCCATCCTTACAAAGTGGGTAAAATGAGGACCCAGATTGTTGGGGGTAATATGCTGACTCTGTAAACCACTTAGAGAGGCCTGTAAAGCACTGTGAAGTGATATATTTTCTTTCTTTTAAATCTTTTTAAAATTCTATTTATTGTGGGGCTTTTTATCTTGGCTGTAGGGGAGGGGGCGGTATAAAAATTTAATAAATAAATAAATATTGTCTAGTGCTATTTTCTTTTTACTTCATATCGCCAGTAATATGTTCAATATGAAATGTACATACTTATTGCTTAAGTACATGTGGTCAAATATATGCTCCCTTTCTGTTTTATTAACAGTTGGTCAACAAAACTGAAACCTTTGAAACTGAGCTACAAAGTAAAGAAATAAAATTATAGTAATCCATTTAATTGTCTAAAGATTGGTGGCTTATTTACAAATCACAAATAGTACAAATAATAATTTCTGCAATTATTAAATATCTATCATCCCTTTCTGTTGCCAAAATAGTGCTGTAAATATGGGTATGAATTTCTTGTTTAAAATTATAATATTTCTTACTTTTTTTGAAATTATTATTATTTATTATATTTATATACCGCCCTTCTCCCGAAGGACTCAGGGCGGTGTACAGCCAACCGTAAAACTTTATTACAACTATAAAAGTTAAAAAGAATTAAATATGTTAGGCTGTCTAAAATTATACCCTCCCCCAATAAATTATTAAAACCCAAATTTTAAAATCCCAATTTAAAACACAAATACTAAATTACATTAAAAATCCCATTTCAGCCTAGGCCGGCGTGCTCAAAGAGCCAGGTTTTTAATGCACGTCTGAAAGCTCTCAGGTCCATGTTATTGCGTAGTTCCGGAGGCAGACCATTCCAGAGGACGGGGGCCCCCACAGAGAAGGCCCTAGGAGTCGCCAGGCGGCACATAGAAACCGTCGGCACCCGAAGAAGGCCCTCTCTGTGGGAATGCACAGGTCGGTGGGAGACTACCGGCAGAATGCAGTCCTGCAGATAACCTGGTCCAATGCCATGGATCGCTTTAAAGGTCAGAACCAGAACTTTAAAGCGAACCCGGAAAACCACCGGCAACCAATGCAGCTCGCGCAGGAGAGGCGTCACATGGGAGCTTCGTGACGCCCCCATAACCACATAACAGAAATGGATCCTTTTAAAGTCTACAAACAGAAAATGTAAATTATTACATTGCGTTCATGAATAGATGCAGGTACACAGATACATACATGCCCATAAAGGTTTAAATATAAATGCTAGTATTTTGATCTTGACTGACATGTCCTGATTTCTACAAGGAATATAAGAAAAACTCAGTCAACTGTCAGGTCAAAGTTATAACTTACTGCCCACATTTCTTTTCCTGAATTTTTCAGGGGCAGCATTTCTGGCCATTACAACAGTCTATGCAGAAAGCGGGTCTGGATTTGTAGTACCAAGCGCTTCTGCCAAAGCAGGTGTAGATGCCCTGTCCAAGTAAGTACTACTTAAAAATGCATTACTTTTTCTTGATACCTTTGATTCTCTTCTTGAGAGATAAATGTAGCTGTTTTCCCGCTTTTCCTGTAAATCTTTGTTTTAGATCTGTCTGTATTTTTCACAGAACTGTAGTCTGTGCTCATTTTGCAGCGTTACATTTTGCAGCTATATTAATCTCTGGATGCAGAATATTTAATTAATCTCCATTGATTTCTAGGTCTCTTGCAGCTGAGTGGGGTAGATACGGCATGAGATTCAATGTGATTCAACCAGGTCTAATAAAAACAAAGGTATATTATTACTCATTAAGAAATTAACTGAGTTCTTTGCAGTGAACAGAAGCACTGTCCCACACAAGATTGGGTAGGGCAAAACTGTGTCCATAGCAAGCCACTGGCTTGCTTAATAATTGTGAATTTGATGAACCACAAAGTCCACAAAAAGACCACCAAAAAGTCTTAAAATCGGGTCGCTCAGAAGAGCGATTTACAACTATCAGGAGTTACAGCTGTGTTGTAACTCAAGGAGTTCCTGTAATTGTGAGTGACCTTTTAGAAATGGGAATACTTTGGAGTGGAGCAGTGCTTCCTTGTGATTTTTTCTTTTACTTTCTTTTACTTTTTGTTTTTGTTTTTTTGCAAGCCATGAATCTTTTTGCTACAACAATCAATTTTTTCCATTTTTTTTCCCCAGGGAGCCTTCAGCCGCATGGACCCCACAGGGATCTTTGAGAAAGAAATGATCCAGAGAACTCCTTGTGGTCGCCTGGGAACTGTGGAAGAGATCGCCAACCTTGCCACCTACCTTTGTAGTGATTATGCAAATTGGGTTAATGGAGCAGTAAGTTGATCCTGGGTGCATGAAGCTCACTGCTGCTGTTAGAAAAGTATAATTACACACAAGCGTCACCTGATTCCTTGAAGGCGTTTAATTCCAGCATTTTTATGGAGCTAGGCGGGCTTGAAGATAATGCTTTATGAATCACTCTTTAACTTTTTAGAAACTACCTACGGCCTAGTGGAAAGAATGCTTTATGGGCAAATTTAGTACAGTTCAATAAATCACAGAAATTGAGCACTTTAAAGGTATTTCTTCTTGTACAAAGGTTCTACTGAAGTAAACTAATTCAGCTGATAATTTGAATTCCTTTATGAAACAACCTCTGCATCAATCCTACAGGTCATTAGAATGGACGGTGGTGAATACGTGTCTATGGCTGGAGAATTCAATGAATTACGTAAGGTAATAATTTACAAGGAAAACTTTGTAACAAAAGGCTGCAAAACGGAAAACTTCTATCCGGTGTTCTAATCAGTTAATCCTGCCCTCCATTCTGCTATACTTCCCATCATATTTCTCTTTTTCCTCCCAATGTCAGCTTTTGATGCTTGGTAAAAAAAAAACACCCAGACTTTATGAGGCTATTGCCGCCTCTATCCATCACTTTTAAGAGTTATTTTTCCTCTTAAAATTTTAATGTATTACTATATACTTTTGATTTGAGTACTAAGCTTAAGTCCCATTGATTTCACTTGGAAAACTGAATGCAATTTAAGAACATTATCCCTGGCAGGGTCATGCCATTATATCAACACACTACATGATGAAAAATCAGCATCTCAACTAAAGTGTTTTTTTTTTCTATGCTAGGTCACCAATGACCAGTGGAATATCATGGAACAAATGATACGAAAAACAAAAGGCTCATAACTTATATTTTTATGTGACTTTTTATATAGCTTCTTTCTAAAACTTTCTGTATTCTAGCAATAAAATGGCCACGGCTGATAATTATCTGTATGTCCATGTGTATCCATTTTACATTCACAAAGTCCAGTGTTGCATTCTTTGTAGGCAATATTTTAACAGACATACACCAATTATTGAATGTTAATACATTCATAGTTTCTTTTTTTGTACGAGAAGTCCTCGACTTAACAACCACAATTGGGTCCAGAATTTCTATTATAAGTTGTCGAGGCTGTAAGTCAAGCTGGACCGGATTTTATGACAACTTTTAGACAGGCATTAAACTAATCCCTGCAGTTGTTAAGCAAATCCAGCTTTCCCAAAGGGTTGAGGTTTTTTTTGGTTTTCTTTTTATTTTGCTAGAAATCGTCAAAAACAGTTGCAAATCTTGTTCACAGGACTACAGGATGCTGCAGCTGGTCATAAATGCCTGTATTGCAGTCATGTGATTACAGGAGTGGCGCAACAATTGTAAGTTTGAGTACAGGTCATCACTTGCTTCCAAAGCCATTGTAACTTTGAAACATTGTTAAATGAACAGTCGTAAGTTGAAGACTGTATTATTGTTTATGGTCAGTAGTCTGTCTTGAAAAGCAAGTGAATTTTCGCTTGTTTGAATAGTCTAGAATCTGAAGATGGGAATTGCCTCTGTATTGGGCAGTTTGGTATAACAAATATTACCATTTAATATTAGGCTTGTGAGATAGGCCACTATCTCTTCAATCTACATTTATATTAAGTGAAAATCAGACAGGTGTCCATAATTCCGAAGGAACTGCATTTGAATTACAGTGATAATATATAAAATTGCAGCTATAGGATTGGTAAGAAAATATTTTAAAAACATACACTGTAAAATATACTTTCTACGATGGAGAAAAATAAAGATGTGTTTGCTTGGGCTATAGGAAATATCATGCTGCAGTCTAGGAGAAATTGTGCCATTTAATAAAGGAACTGAAGAAGAGGCAGGGATTAAATCTGAATAGTTCTACATTTAATATAGAAATTGAAACTTCTAATCATATTTTTCATCTTATGTTGACAATATTGTAAGGAGCAGTGTCCACTAGAGGGAACCATAACGCAATATTCTAGTTATAAAAGCCTGAAAATATTTCACCATTGGTATCACATATTCCTTCATTTGAAACCACCAGCAGACATCACTGATGCAATGAATTAAATTCACATGCCATCTTGAGTTGATGCCATTCCGGGTTTTTTTATGCTGACAGATATTGGAATGCATCCTTGAACTGGAAAAAAAACTGCAAATGTTGGCAGAAACAATATGATCACCTTTTGGAAGTTATAGGAGTAACCGTTCCCTTCATTCCAGTTTGGCATTTAGGACATGGGGATAAACTGGATGCCCCTGAAATCTGATGTGTTCTTGGGTGTCTGCTTAATGCATAACTGCTCTATTCTAATTTTGTCACAGACTTCTAAGAAGAGAACTTGGTTGGGCAGGTGAGACAAGATTCAGTTCTCAATAATTGACACTATATTGTATAAAATAAATAATGTGTAAAAGAAATCTGGAACTATTATACACTGCTTGAATTTGGACCACATTCTTAAGGTCAGTTGGAGATGGCATTTTCACATTCTCTTTATTCGGACTGCTATAGTTTATTGACTTGTGCTAATCCACTTGATTTGGGGGGTGGGGAATCATGCTCCATGTCTTGGGACTCGGGTACCTGCAGGACTGCCTGCTGCCACCATCGGCCTCCCGCCGGCCAGGTGTGCTCCCATAAAGTTGGCCTCTTCGGGGTACCGCCGGCTGGCTGATGTCGGTTGGCGGCCCCGAGGGTGCGGGCCTTCTCTGTGGGAGCACCCTCCCTTTGGAATGAGCTACCAGCGGAGATGCGAGCCATTACTGACCTACGTGCTTTCCGATGAGCACTTAAGACCCATCTTTTCCAACAGGCCGGTCTGGCGTAACGTTATGAGTAGGGTTTTTAATTTGATTTTAATCTTTTACGGGCTTTATTGGTCTTAGCCATCTATTTAATTAATTTTTAAACTCTTTTTAACTTTTCTATTTGCATGTTTTTATTGTGGCTGCTCACCGCCCCGAGTCCCTTTTTGGGAGAGGGGGCGGTATACAAATTGAAATAATAAATAAATAAATGCTACATACATATAGCTATATGCTATATATACAGTATATATAGATATCAGCCTATACTGCATAAAGCCAGAAAGATCAATTCTGTCATCCAAATAAATATGGGAAAATCCAGCTCCGAGCAGACTTGTTTTGTCTACCTTGGCACTGTCTAAATAAGGGAGAAATGTGGCCTGCCTTGTGTGGTCATATGGCAGTTTCGCTCACTTGTAGTCATCGTGGCCAGAAATAGAGATAAAAAATGTTTAAAGACCACCGATGTATCCCTTTTATCCTAAACAGTTGTCCAGGTTTCAGTCAGTTTTCTTTCTCAGCCCTACCTGCTAATGCCCTATATAGATTTTGAAAATTAGTTTGAAAATGCTGTAGTGTTTTCCTTAGATGACGTGGACATAAAGGAAAACTAATGGTGCTGGGATCATTCTTAAGATCATAATTTATCTTCTTTTATGAATATGATAATGTTTTCATTTGACACCCAAGAAAAGCAATGCAGTTGAAAAAGGCTAGAGAGATGATGATAGCAGATTTCCTGATATACAATGTATCACTGTTACCTTTACGTTTTCAACTCCACTTGAACTGATCACCTTCATAGAATAAAGATTTTCTTTCATGTAAAGTGTTAGGAGGGAACATCCAGCAAAATATATCATGCACCCTTGTGCTTTAATTTATAATAAAATATACTAATATGAATTGGTAATTAATATTTGTTGGCCTAATTTCAGAAGATTCACAGTAGCTGCTCTTATTAAATGCCAGTGGGCTTTGTAGCCACACAGTATTAACAAAAAATAGGGCATGTATATTTAGATGCTTAATTATAGGCTCATCTTGAATAATATTTGTCACTCATGATTGATATTTTGATCAATAGAAGTATTGATCCTGTATGAATAAATATCTACCATGGTAAATAAAAGGAATATCCTGTAAGACAAATTTTTTCAAAAGCCATAATTATATATCAAGTGAGTTAACTGATGCCTTATATAATTTCAAGTTAGCTAAATGATTTCACTGTAGCTTTATCTCTTCACAGTATTCCTAAATGCTAATAATTAAACAGTCCCATAATCATATGAAGCTGCCTACTGCTGAAATAGTATACAAATCTTTTGAACATGCAACAGCCCATACAACAATAACCACTGTTTAAATGGTTAATACTTGAAGTAGAATTAAGACAAGAGCCTTCTGACCTGATTAAGCAGTAACCTTGATGTAGTAACCTTTCTAATGAAGAAACACTCATAAAGGTAGTACACATTTTTTAAAAAACCTTATGAGCACTTGCTTAATTGGATCTCATTTGTATCAGTGAAATGTACTAGTTATATGGTAGGAAAAAATGCAGCCCTATATTAAATAACTCTGAAAATACATTTAAAAGAATAGATTGATCCAGAAAGCATATAGTAGATGCATCACAAGTTAAATCAACATTAATACAGACTTGGGAATATTATCACATTTGTTTGAAAGTTATGTAGATCAGATTGGATGCAAGGAATATATTTCAGTCCAGTGAAATACAGTTTCCCAAAACCCATTAAATGAATGTACAAAGATTTGATAATATTTTAAATGTTTTATATACTGCCATTTGAATTGATATGACTGAGAGTCAGCCTCTATAGCTTCCTTTTGCAGTAAACCAGTAGTACAGTGTTCTTTTATTGGATTGTTACAACTAAATGACAAAATCCTACTCAAAATAATTAAATGGAATTTGTGATGTAGGTATGTATTGAGTCACACCACATGGTTTTCTGCGCTCCTTGAGTCATTTCTAGGTTAGGTACAGTACATGGATGATAAAGCAATTTTATCTGCACTGAATATGCTTCAACCACTTATAAAAATTAGGAGATAAATTGACTATTTCTTGTGGAAATTAGAGGATTTGCTAGATTTGGAAAATTAGCTGGGTTGTCAATTGATCCGTGTGATTGTGTAGCCTTTATTATTATCTGTGACAGAACAGAATATCAAACAAATTGTGTACTAGTATATTAGCATATTAAATTTAATTACAGATTACACAGAATGATGTAAAAACAGCAGTTTGCAAGAGTTATATTATGCAAAATGTGGAAATAGTTTTAGAAAAATGGACTGACATTCTCTGACATAACAGCATTTACAAATGCTAAAGTTTGAAAGTAAAATATGAGGCAAATTGGTATATTGATTTTTAACTGATTAGAAATATGCCATTTGTCCAGTAAAAATACAAGGTTGTTCTTGCCAGGCAACAAGGAAGCTTAACAACTCCTCAGGAATTTCAGCACCTTCACATCCAGAGCCTCTGTTGACCTAGGTAGTGAATTTAAAGAAGCTGGAGAGCAAGACATTTATAACATATTGGAAGTTGACTTGATCATAGTAAATGAATGCACTGCTGATGTTTCTATGCCCAAATCCTTTCTTGACTGAAACTGGTTTGCTAATAATGAATTTCTTAAAACATTTCTCAGTGGTTTCAGGTATATTTAGATATGGGATATCTCCTAGAACATGGGTGTCAAACTGGCAACCTGTGGGCTGGATGCATCACACACAGGCAATGCCTCCCCCAGCTCCAAGAAGGGGAAAAAAAGTCATGTGAAGGCAACGTGACGCCACGAGTTTGACACCCATGTCCTAGAAAGAGATGACTAGTCTTTTTGGACTGATTGACATATAGTACACTTGACCATCACTTTCTAGAAGATGACTGCCGCCAAACAATTCTGGTGGATCCCGACAGCCACCCATGTCCTACATTCTTTTACAAGAAAAAGAAAGGAAAAGTAAAAGAAATCCACCATCATCCTAAACTGATTTTGAATGTGTGTTTCTTTCTGACATTGTCTGAAAACCTATTTGCTTAATGGAGACCTAGCTAATACCAATCTCAGCTGTGCTCTTAAAACATTCTCCCATATCTCACAGAAACAAAGCTATGTTTATTGGTAAATGCATTGACAGACTGGCCCAGGGTAATTTAAGACATCCTCTTTAGTTACAAAAGCTGTACATTTACAAACATAGTAGAAACAAGCTGAAAAGAATGTGCCACACAACATGGCTAATTATCTATATGCGATTTTCAATTTACAAAATATAAAAGAAATAAAGCCTACTCTCTTATACTGCACAGTTAATTTTGTTTTTGTTTTTTGTGGGTTTTTTTTTTAAAGATAACATATTACTAGGAGTGGAAATGAGAGACAGGCTTTTAATTTTCCCCAGCGCAGAGGATGAGACCAAGTTCTGTTCTGTAAAGTTTTCCTCCATCAGACAAGGCCATAATGTTCTTCTTGTAGGTTGCAAGGTTATTGATATCTAATTCCTGTTTTTAAAAAAAGAAAATGTATTTTAAAGCCACTAGATATCATTCCTCTCAACTTGACATCCTCCAGTAGAGTTGAATTGCATTTCTCACATTTACACTGACGTGATTGGGAAAGGAAGCAGTTGTTAATTCAAAGCTGTTTGAAAGGAGTCAGTTTAGAAATGTTTGCCAGTGTGAGAAGCATTATGTATTTCTGGGATTGTGTGCATGTGTTGTGCTAAACTATATGATATTTATGTAGTTACTTATCAGGCACATCTAAATGATATTAAAGTAATCAAAATACCTTTACCGTCCCAAAGGCAAGTCACCACTTTTAAGCACCTCTAATGTTTGAAAGTTAAAAAATTTGACACGCCATATCACTCTCGTTTAGTGACCATTTGAAGTTACAATGGCACTGAAAAAAAACTTATGACCGTTTTTCACACTCATGACCATTGTAGCATCCCCATGGTTATATGATTTACATTCGGATGCTTGACAACTGAGTCATATTTAGCCAAATCCACCTAATACCAGTGTTACTAATTTAACAACTGCAGTGATTCACTTCACAAACATAGCAAAAATGTTGCAAGATGGGGCAAAATTCACTTAACAAATTTCTCACTTAACAACATAAATGTTGGGCTCAATTGTGGTTGTAAGTTGAGGACTACCTGTATAACCTAGTTAACTGGGTTATTAAAAAGTTTCAACAGCTAAAAAAGCCTACTGCATAGCATAATAGTCCTTTGCCAGGTGAGGATTATTTATTTATGTATTTGATTACTTCTTATTTGTCTCTCACAGTGGGCACAGCCAGTGATGTGGTGCCACCAAATGGAAAGGTTGAATTTCTGGGCTGGGACAATCAAATCAACATTGTATTAAACCTAATAAGGCTTCTTGCACACATTTTCAAATTTGTTTTTGCAAAATATGCAAAAGAAAATACTTTTATACGAATAAAGAGCCAAAAAAAAAACCCCACGTTATTTTACTACAGAATTTTGGTTTGGGAAGCCACTTACAGCCTACTGACTATGGGATGCTAAACCTCGCCTTAGCAACCTACATGAACCCTGCCCCAGCAGTGACATTGTACCATACCGACAACTGTGTTTCCATTCTTTTGTCACTAAGTGCATGTTCCCTGCCATTTTACTATGAATTAACTACCAGTGGTGTTGCTAGATATGGACTGCTTGTTTGACATTTATGGTCCTCTAAGGGAATATAATTAATTGCTGCTTCCTGAGGACTGCTTGAAAGAAAACAGTGGAAAGGGGTTTGAGAAAAGAGCAGCTATTGTGTGTCCTTTTCAAATCATTGTTAATAGATACCGAGTTCAAAGAAGGAAGACACCTACTATACTTCCAGCCTGGGGACACATCTAAGAGAAATGGCGGCTGTTTTACTAAACCAGTGATGCGAATAGATTAATGTAGGAGTAAACTATGCTGCCTAATATTACTTATAGGATTTCATTCCTTTTCTATCCAAAATTCTAAATATAGAGCATTTCAAAAGAGCTTCTTGAACTGTCTAGACTTGGGAAGAGAAAAAGGTCCATTAAATACAATTTAAATGGAAATCTTAGAATTACCTTTTTGTTCTTTTCACAGAGATCTTTTAGCAAAGCATCTAATTCCTGTTCATCTATGTAGCCATTTCCATCCTGAAAAGAAAAAAACAGCACTTGAGTTTTCCTATTATTCATTCCTGCTGCTTTCATTGACTTGTTGCAGCTTAGAAGTACAATGAAAACTTTGATCCACAGACTTTTTAAAAAAAGAATTCTACTTACTGAATCAAATGTATCGAAAACTTTATTAAATTCCTTTCCACACATTTTAATACCCTAATATTCAAAAGAAGGGCAAATATTAGAACAGAAACGAATCAAGATTTCAGTATATGAATATACAAAACACTTTTAAACAGGCATACCTGAAACTTAAGGAGAAAGTTTTCCTGTACTGGCAATAACCTTGGAAGAAAACAAGAGGAATTTAGAACAATTCCATAGTAAATAAAGAAGCAGAGAACAGAGGAAGCAAATCATTTCAATTTTGGAATGCTTTGAGCTTGAAACAGAAGTTTGTTAAGAGTTATTTCAAGTTGAAAACATTAATGTTTCATTGCAGGTGTTTTCCACTGGAAATTATTTCCAGGTCACACTATTTCTTCAGTGAACAGCTGGTTGAACTCAAAATCGAGCACTTCAAATTGAAACTCTTTCTAGGTCAAAATACTTTGGCTTCAAAACACTTTGCACGCATGCATTTCACTCCCTTTTTAAAGATTAACAGATGCTGAGAAAGTCAAATGAGCTGAAACTTCCTGTGTTTTGTAGACAAACCCTTTGAGAAGACATTTTTTTTAAAAAATGTGTATTTATTTGAAGCATGGAATTAGGTAAGGTGACCTTGGGCCAATAACTCTCTCCTCCCAACTCACCTCCCAGGATGTTTGTGGGGGCAATAGGAGGAGGAAGGTGTGTTGGATATGTTCACTGCCTTAAGTTATTATTATTATTATTATTATTATTATTATTATTATTATTATTATTATTATTATTATCATTATCATTATCATTATCATTATTATTATTATTATTATTATGGGATATAAAGAAACAAACAAATTGTTGGCTGTAGAAGAGGATATTGCTAGCTGGGCTTAGAAATGCTAATGTTTCTTGGAAACTCATTTCCTTCCCAATGTCAAAAAACAATGCATGTAGACATTTGGACAATTGCTTGCTTGGGTTGACCTTTTCCACCCAAGGATGGACTGCTCAGTTTATCCTTGGAGGAAGGAGTCCAATACATCCTACTGGATAGCACTGGCTTTGCACTAATTACCAGCATTCCCTTTGCCTGCCTGCATTGTGTCATGTTCCACAACCAATTGATGAAATTTTCTACTTTTTTTTCTCCAAATATTCTTACCGAGCCATTTCTGTCAGTTCCAGCTTTCCATCATTGTTTTCATCAAACATCTTGAGCTGAAAAGATTAAGTTATAGTCTATAACTAGTTTATTTTTTAAAAAATCAATCAGAATGGGAAAAGTTTGACTTTGAAGTCCTCTCATGTCTGGAAAATATGCTTAACTCAATGAAACCCAGTAGCCTTCCATGAAGTCATTGTTGCCTCTTCAAATGTTTTGACTTTTAATTATATATACTTTATTACATCATATTCTTCAGCAGCTTTTATATCTGCTGTTACATTTTGTTTTGATCAGGTTGGATCCCAAATCCTGGCATTAAATTCTGCAATTAGGGTTCATTTCTAAAAGCTTGGAGTATCTCCATGATACTCTGTAAAAGGTTATGCAGAGAGAATTGCTGGTTGTTATTCTTCTCTGAAAGCTACCAAATCATTCTTTATATAGAAAAACTCTTGACAATGCAGTCTCTTAGACTGATTTTCTAAGAAGTTTTTCATACTAATTAAAGATTCTTTTTTTATAAAATGTTTTTTATTTTTTAATTTTTGCACATCTCTTCATGTGGGCAACATGAGTCCGGATTATAAAACTTGTACATAGTCAAACTTTCATTTCCATTAATTTTATATAATATCATATCATTATCCATTTCACTCATCTTTAAATAAATTTGCATTTCATATTTCAAGTCATTAATTCAATATCATTTCATCCACACATAAATTTTCAATTCTTTATTCACTATGATTTCCATTTTCAGCTTACCACCTATTTTATTTTACATTACACATCATTATTATTCTTAATTTTCTCCAAGCTGATATAATTAATCTAAAAAGAGTAAAAGTAAAATAAAGCCAATATATTTAGGATCTACATGGTATTTTTCATTTCCCTACTTTAATCATAATAAAATACTCTCATTGTACACTTCTAATATCCATTAAATAATCAACTGTATATTTTAAAATGTATTTTAAAGTATCTCCCCCAGTAAATCGCTAAGATAACTTCTTAATATATCTCATTTTATCTTCACCTTACTTATAATCATTAATAATCTTTTTTTTTCTTTCTTTCCCTTTTGCCAAAGTTTATCTATATATTTTAATTCATTTCCATTGCCCTGTTTTTAATCCTCCAAAGAAAGGGTTCATAACAGCATCATTCATATATAATTTGTATATATATATATATAGTTATACAATCCTAAAATATTTCCCAGCAAGTTTTAAACTACCAATATACATTCCCATGTGGTATCCCCCTTATAAAATCCCTAGCCCTTATCTCTAAATTTTTCAGCTTTATTATTTCTTTTAATTTTAGCCAGCTTTCCCTTTTCTAAGTTTCCCCGGTCTTTCTTCTTTTTTCGTTCTGGTATTATTTTTATTTCCCTCTGCCTTTCAGCCATGTTTTCCCCCACTCTTCCAGTTCTCTTTTTTGGGATTTTTTATATAATTCCTTCTTCTTAGTCTTGGGAGCCTTATCTCTTATTTGTTGTCTCTGTTGTCAATGTCTCTATTTTAAATCCTTTAATATCCTTTGGCAATAGTCCTCCATATTCATCTGGGCTGTTGTTTCTCTCTTCCAACTTGTCGTCTCTGGGCTTTCTTTGTTCTTCTATAAGCTGCAACTCCATTACTTTATTAATCATTGTGTCCAGCATTTTCATTCTTTCTTTTAACATATCTCTCACAGTTTGCAGCTCTGACTTAAATTCTTTATTTATTTCTTCCATTTCTTTATTAAAGATCAAATTTTTCTATTATAGTCCTTGCCAAAAGTCTCAGTTTCTCTCACTTTCTCTTTCTTCTGTTTTCTTGTCACAATCAACCTCCAGCAGTCCCAAAATGTTGTATTCCTTTATATTTTACTGTAGTCCCCTCTTTTTAAAAAAAACATCCGGGGTTTTTGTTGTATTAATAATCTTTTATTCCATTTCTTTTCTCTTTCAAATATTTATGCGACCAGTAATTTTCCATAAAAACATAAAATAGGAAAATCTTTAACTATTAGGTGGTGCTCTATATCACTTCCTTTTCAAAATTCTCTTATTTTTAATTCTCTTTTCCGTAGTATTAATGTTAAATTTTAGCAATTCCAAATAAGTCCAGCATTTTAACCAATGCCTAATTAACATCCAATTCTCTATATTAGTCCAAATTTAATCTCTAATTTCATGTAATTCTTTCATTTCTGGTTTTTCCTTTACTTTATATTTTCCTCTTATTCCCAGTTCGCCACTACCATTCTTCCAAATGAGGACTTTCTTTCCGCTTTTTGGGGTTTTCAAGAAAAAGTATTCAAAGTCTTTTATCCAGTTATACGCTGCTCACCACTTCCACTCTCCAGCACAAAATTTAAAGTCCCAGTGACTTCCCTTCTTCAGGGCAGCCATTAAACTGCCGCTTCTCCCTGTCTTCTAGGGGAGTAAGTACCAAGCCAGGGAGTGGAGATGCGGCTCCCCTCAACCCAGCTGTTGGTGTCCCCCTCTTCCCCCACCCTACAGAGTGCGGTCAGATGGTTCGGTCCCTCGGGGACCCCTCCAACAGGGCAAGCACGGATCAAAGCCACACGACGGAAACATCACTGGAAGCCCCCATACTGATTAAAGATTCTGAGCCACTTTAAGTGTAGGTTCACAAAGCAAAGCTGGATCAAAATTAATATAAAATGCTGTACAAATGTTGGACTTAAAATGGTGGAAACTAAATTTATTATTTATCCCACCCCACCTCTCCAAATCCCACCTTTTGAAGCTGATTATGCCAAAAAATTTCCCAAGGCAGTTCACTATAACATTAATATAGCTGAAACTATGTTATGTATATGCAGTACATGACATTCCCAAAACTCCCTTGAGTTTCAAGTGATTATCTCCAAAATATTTTGAAAGCAGATTTTCCTAATATGATGTCTTCAATTCCCAAATTTCTCTAGTGGGATGGCCATTGCAGACAATTCTGTAAATGAAATCCATGCAACACAAATGCACAAAGATGATTGAAGACTATTCTTATACACACATGATGCATCATAGATGAGCCTGCTGGATTTCTTCAGTTATCATTTCATACTTTTTTATTGTCCATTGTTTATGAACCCTAAGGAGCCAATTAAATTGTAACTCAAAGGGTGAGGTAACAACAGAGTCTAAACAGAGTTATGACACATTATTTTAGGTTCTGTGTGAGTATCTTAAAATGGGGTAGGGCAATTAATTCCAACAAAGAAATAGGAGTTATAGGTCTTACCATAATATCTGTGTATTCCGATAGTTTTGAATCATCAATCTGTTTGTTTGCTTTTTGCAGTAAATCTTTCAAAAAGTTCTGAAATAAAATTAATATATCAAAAAGCAATGCTTTGTCTGATCTACTTGCAGAATAAAATATTTTTCTTCTAGTTAATTATGGATAGAGAAATAACATTTCCCTCTATTAAAATATAAAGGCTATAATCCTAATTCGTACATGCTTGGAGGTAAGAATCATTGACCTTAATAGATTTTCTTTCTAAGTAATCATGGAGTGCTATGATTTGGAGCCCTATGCATCTTTGAAATGCAAAGGACAGAAGTATAGTGAATAACAGAAGTATAGTGAATAACACTCATAACAATTGGAAACTTAATCTGTCTCCTACATTCCAGGTGCCTAGTCCTCTCAATGGGTATGATCAGGTAGATTAGCTTGCATTATACCATAATGTAAATCTAATTATTAGCATTACAGTATATTACAGAATAATTCTCCACCCAGCTAGCAGGCATAAGGAATGCTTTTATTCCAGTTTATGTTACAAGTGTCACATAGTTGGGAGCTACAGCTCATTCCTCTGGCCAAGTGGTAGCCCTGACTTCATGAATGTTGGTTATTTTGTGGTTTGGGGCTACTTGAAGATGGTTGAAGGTAAGAGTACAAACAGCTTGCCTTATTTTATTTTTATTTTTTTTATTTTTACAAGGACAGAAGTCAAACTTTAGGGAAAGGGGGTACATGATCCATTAAGTAGTACTGCTTTAGCATTTCCCCATCAACTAGTCCTCAAATTGAAGTTAGAATTTTATTTCCTAAACACAGTTCTTCTTTGAGTTCTAAATGATATCCTTTGAATGAGTTTCATTAGAACGAGACTCCCTTTGGGTAGCTGTATGCTGGGCATGCCTGACACATGCAGTAGGTCAGAACTAATTTGGATAAGGTCATTTCTCATCAAACACTCATGATTTTCTCTGATACCGGCTTCTTCCAAGCAACCGGCTAGGGGAAAGGGACTTCAAGCTCTTAGGAAAACCCTTGGTCCTTCCCAACAGTAATTTCAAATTAGATCACAGACTATGTGTGACCCTAAGGCTACAGGCTTGCCATTCCTGATCACTCCATCCTGGCAGTGCCTGTTCTTTTAAATGCAGGTTCCATAATTAGTTAGCAGAGCCGAAGTTGCTTTCCTGACCTTGCAAGAAAACTTTGTTTCCCAAATGGGCAGCCAGTTGCCCTACTTTAGTGACATGATAAAATTCTTTATTAAGCTAGAAGTTTTGAGAGCTGGGGAATTATGAATGCCTATTACAAAAAACCCCACATATGCTTGTTCTAAATTTCTTCCTTGGTATTATTTTTGCTTTTAATAGGAATGGGCACAAGTGGGAAAATGTGTAGGTAATTCAGCTGGTCTATTCTAGGCTGCTCATATTCTAGCTAAGCAGAAGCCCAGAATAATTTGGTTATTCTATCTGAAAAAATTATGAAAGGTGTTAAGATCAGATAGGGCACATAATCTGTGTGTGTTTCCTTAGATCGGCTCTGATAGTGTTTAAAAACATAATCTGTCCACTTCTGCCATCAGCTGTCAATTGCCTATTTATTTATTCATCAAATTTATATGGCTACCTATCTCACAAAAAAGTGACTTGGGGTGACATACAATAAAAGTATGTATGTTTAAAAATATCCAGGAAAAATGCAATTAAATTGATGACAGCAGATGTCAACTAGAATGGAACTTCCTCAGAACTTCATTCATCCCCTGGGATATCCTGGCCTGATAGTATAACCTGATTTTGAGGGACTTCCATAAATCAACGGGGATGGAGCTGGCTTCCCTGGGTCTTGCCAAGTGCAGCTCCCTAGCAGACAGGTTCCATAACATACCTCTTCTGTTGGATCTCATGGGATCTGATGATACTTGTATGTCTATTCTCAGAAAAACAATTTTGTGGTAGGCCTTCTTAGTACAATAGTCATCCATTGTTGACACATTAAAAACCTGGCTATATCTCTTGGCATTATTTGGCTTAGAACATTAAGAAGTTGTATGCTATATGTAGTTATATCTGGTTTTATTTGTTAATTTTATATCTTTATCAGTATTCGATTATATACCGTGTTTCTCATAAAATAAGTCTGGGTCTTATTTCTTTTTGAGCCCCAAAAAAACGGCTAGACCGTCTTTTTGGGGGTGAATTAATCCCCCACAGGCCGGGTCAGCGGGTGGGCGGCAGCGGTGTGGATGTCAGCCTTGGCAGGGCACTTTAAATCGCAAGATCTTCGGCATCCGCCACTACTGCTTCCTCCGCCGCTCTTGCTTTTCCTTTGAATTCCTCCACTGGCAGCATTTCAGCTGCTTCTCGGGCGGGGAGCTGCCTCCATAGCTTCCACAGTTCCCACCGGCGCTGGCGAGAGAACAGCAGCAGTGCCGGCGGGAATCATGGAAGCATTTTAGCTGCTTCTCGGGCAGGGGAGCTGCCTCTGTGGCTTCCACATTTCCCACTGGCGCTGGCGGTAGCGCTGGCGCTGGCACTTCTCACGCTGGCAGGAACTGTAGAAGCCACAGAAGCAGTTCCCCTGCCCGAGAAGCAGCAGAAACGCTCCCACGGTTCCCGCCAGTGTTGCTGCTGTTCTCTCGCCAACGCTGGCGGGAACTGTGGAAGCTATGGAGGCAGCTCCCCTGAGAAGCAGTTGAAACGCTGCCAGTGGAGGAATGCAAAGGAAAAGCAAGAGCGGCGGAGGAAGCAGCAGCGGCAGGCACCGAAGGTCTCGCGATTTAAAGTGCCGTGCCAAGGCTGACATCCACATGCCACCCCCCGCCTACTGACCCAGCCTGCAACCAGCACCATACCCAGGTCTGCAGCAAAGGTGCTTAGCAGGGACAGGAAGCACTCCGCGCTCGGCTAGGAGCGGCTGTTAGAAGTGGCTGTGATGAGGCATGGCTGTCCATGGGGCACTGTTAAAAGCAAGTTCCCCCTGCCCTCCCCCCCAATTTTGCATGTTTTAAACTAGGCCTAAATTTGGGGGAGGGGCTTAATTTCATTTCATTTAATTTTTTGGCCAAAAAAACATGCTGGGTCTTCCTATTGGGGGGGGGGGGGCTGTTTTGTTGGAAAAACACGGTATTTTAAATCTGGCTGAAGGGCAAAATACCTTTAGTAAAAAATAAATCAATTTCTAGGCTGTACTGCTTTATGCTCTTGGAAGATATAACTACACAGATGAATTCCTTACCTTCACAGAGAAAGAAGTATTTTTAAAGAAATTTAAGCTAGGGCCCATGTCCCTAGTGTTTAGCTTTCTGTTTTCCCATCCAATGTTTATTCCTTCAATCTCGTCAGAACAATGGTACAATCCAGAAAGAGTCTGTACACATTCATGTGTTGCAAAACTGGTTTCAGAGAGGTTATACTAGCAAACATTCAACACTAAAGCAACTGATAGTTGTAGGTTTTCCTCTTTGTAATTATAATTTTTAAATGTTGCTGGTATCATATACTTAGGACAGAAATAACACAGTAAAGTAAAGTACAGCTATGTGGTACTGCCTCTACTTTTAAAGACTTTTTTCCCACAACTTCTTTCTGCAAATTCTTTTGATGTAGAATGCCCCAAATATTTAAGAAATTATTATAGAGATTTCCTTACCTTAAGCTCTTCGGCATCAATATATCCACTATGGTCACTATCATACTTTCGCCATGTCTGGAATTAAGAAAATAGCAACTCAAAAAAAATCGCATACACCCATATGCATAATTTTATACCTTGTCAATGCAATTTTTCACAAGACAAAATTTATGTGGATTACCTGCATGAAATCTTCACTAGATTTCAGCTGCTGACATCTAAAGAATAATAGGAAGTTTTCTTCTGTTGGCAGTATCTGAGCAAGCTGAAAGAAAAAAAATAACCTCAATATAGAATTGTTCTTCTAAATAGAATAAAGTATAGATTACTGCACTATGTTTCAAGAAGGAAATAAGAAGCATTTTCACACAATTGTTTAGTGGTTTGTAAATACCAGGTACAATCCATGAATAATTTCTTCTGTATCCAATACACTGAACTATGACATCACTAAACCAGAAATATAAAATGATAGGAGTCCTAATCTGATTAATTTTGGTTTAGCTTGGTGCAATATGTGCTTTTACATTTTATAAGTGGCTAGTAGTGATATGTGAGCTAGCCAAGAGTCTTCAGCTTGTTGATCCAACCTGCACATTTCTATGACATTTAAATCAGTAATCATGGGTTACTAAATTTCTCCAATTTTCAAATGGCTGATTATTACATGCTAATGAAATCTTAATGTTGTAAAGATGTTTCATTGTTAAGAGAAGCAAAATAACTTTTAATATGGATTTGGAGATGAGAAAAGGATCTTCCAACTACCCAGATAATTTTTGTTTTTAAAAGTTGCGGTCTTTTCCGCTAATATTTTCAAATTTCAATAAGCTTCAGATAAAGAGGGAAGGAGGAATGATAGGTTCTATATTGTATTCCACATTTTCCTTTAAATTATACCATTTAAGGGATGAAGTACAGTTTCATAAAAAACAGTGGGAGGAAGAAACAAGAAATCAACGTTTTAACAGTAAATGAGGAAAGGCTGAAGTGAACATCATCTAGAAAATTAGTAACAGGAGTCCGAGAACAGAGAAATAGTTCAAGATCTTTTCAGAGGAGTATTTGCCTTTGGCTTATTTATAGTGCCATCCAAGGAAGTGCTCTATTTACACTAATATAAGATATAATGAGAAGAAAGGTAGGCAACAGAATGAATGAACTTTCTGCTAATGAGCATTTTGGAATCTTAAAAGTCCCTGGCCATCTCCAGGACTTAGCAGGAGATCACCAATCTTTTGATATTTTATGATTTAGGTCAACTTCTAGGCTACATCTGGTAGAAGACTCAGTATCAGTGAGGTTAGAGAAATATTTATTTATTTATTTTATTAGTTTTCTATACCGCCCCTCTCCCTACCGGGACTCGGGGCGGTGTGCAGCCAAAGTTAAAAAATGATACAAATACAATATGTAAAAACAATTAAAAAGATTAAATATAATGGCTCAAAATAAAATTCAATCAAGAATATAAAAGATTGAAACCCATTAAAACCAAATTAACCCTATAAAACCCTAGGCCAGACCGGCTTGATGAAATAAGTATGTTTTCAACGCGCGCCGGAAGGCCAAAAGGTCAGGGATGGTCCTCATCTCCGAGGGCAGCTCATTCCAGAGGGAGGGTGCCCCCAAGGAGAAGGCCCGTACTCTCGGGGTCGCCAGCCATCCAGCCAGCGGCACCCCAAGGAGACTGACCCTATGGGAGCGTACTGGGTGATGGGAGATCAATGACGGCAGTAGGTGGTCCCGTAAGTACCCAGGTCCCAAGTCATGGAGAGCTTTAAAGGTAGTCACCAATACCTTAAATCGCACCCGGGAGGCTACCGGGAGCTAATGCAGCTCACGCAAGAGTGGCGTAACATGGGAGCTCTGAGGAGCCCCCAAAACCACCCACATGGCTGCATTTTTCACCAACTGGAGCCTCCGGGTGCTCTTCAAGGGGAGCCCCACATAGAGAGCATTGGCATAGTCCAGATGGGAGATAACGAGGGTGGATGTGACCGTGCAAAGGGCATCCCAATCCAGAAAGGGCCGCAACTGGTAGATCCTGCGGACCTGACAAAAAGCCCCCCTGGCGACGGCCGCTATGTGATCTTCTAATGACAGCCGCATGTCCAGGAGGATACCCAGATTGCGCACCCTCTCCGTGGGGGCAAGAATTTCCCCCCCCACAGCCAGTGGTGGAACTAACTGGCTGTATTGGGGCATCGGAAAGCACAGCCACTTGGTCTTGGCCGGGTTGAGCTGAAGCCTGTTTCACCCCATCCAACCCCGCACAGCCTTCAGGCACCAGGTCATCACTTCCATGGCTTCATTGGGGTGGCCTGGGGTGGAAATGTACAGCTGAGTATCATCAGTGTACTGATGAAACTCCACCCCAAAGCCACGGATGATCTCACCCACTGGCTTCATATAGATGTTGAACAGAAGGGGTGAGAGCACCGACCCCTGAGGAATCCCACAAATCAGGGGCCTTGAGGTCGATCTCTGCCCCCCTGCCAACACAAATTGCAAACGGTCAGAGAGGAAGGAGGAGAACCACCACAAATCAGTGCCTCCCACCCCCAACCCCACCAACCGCCACAATAGGATACTGTGGTCGACAGTATCAAAAGCCACCGAGTGGTCTAATAGGATCAGGACAGAGGAAAAACCTCTGTCATGGGCCCTCCAGAGATCATCCATCTATGCGACCAAAGCTGTCTCCATGCTGAACCCAGGCCTGAAGCCTGATTGGCGTGGATCTAAATAGACAACTTCATCCAGGTGCTGGGGAAGCTGTCGTGCCACCACACTCTCAACAGCCTTCGCCACAAAGCGAAGATTGGAGAAGGGACGATAGTTAGATAATAGAGTTGGGTTCAGGGACGGTTTCTTGAGGAGGGGTCTCACTACTGCCTCTTTCAAGGCAGCAGGTAGAAACCCCTCACTCAAGGAAGCATTAATAATACCCGGAACCAACCTCGTGTCACCTCCGAGTGGCCAATACCAGCCAGGAGGGGCATGGATCCAGTAAACATGTAGTAGCATTAACCTCCCCCAGCATCCCGTCCATGTCCTCGGAGGAAACAGGATCAAACTCCCCCCAGACGACCTCCCCGAATTCCGCCCTCAATTCCCCGTCCAAAGTCGCCCAGTCAGAGTCCAACCCATCCCGGATCTGAGTGATTTTGTCCATCAGAAAATTCGAAAAGTCCTCGGCCCGCCCCTGTAGAGGATCCTCCCACGCTCCCACTTCTAAGAGGGAGCGGGTCACCCTAAAAAGGGTGGCTGGGCGATTTTCTGTGGATGCAATAAGGGTGGAAAAGTGAGTGGTCCTTATCACTACTAAGTAGGTCCTAATATAGAACTGCAATAGTGTTTGGTCAGGTCCGGAGCGGGTGGCCCTCCAACCGCTCTCTAGGCATCTTTTCCGATGCTTCATCTCCCTCAGCTCCTCAGAGAATCATGGAGCCGAGTGAGATCGGCATCGAGTCAGAGGCCGCAAGGGCATGACCCGGTCAAGGGCCCCAGCCGCCGCCCTATCCCAGGCGGCCGCCAGGTCCTCGACAAAGTTGTGTGCTTGAACCCCGGAGCCGGCCCAAGCTCCATCAGGAACCTATCCAGGTCCATCAGGCGCCTGGGGCAGAACCATCATGTCGGTTCTGCCTCCCTGCGACGAGGGGGTGCAGCTTGGAAGTCTAGCCTAAGGAGCGAATGATCAGACCATGACAAGGGTTCAGTGACTATGTCCCCTATACCTAGATCATCCTGCCACTGTCCAGAGACAAAAACCAGATCCAAGATGTGACCTCCAGTATGAGTGGGGTTCCTAATTAGTTGGGTCAGGCCCAAGGCTGTCATGGAAGCCAAGAACTCCTGGGCAACCCCAGAGGTCCCGCTAGTGAAGGCAGGTTGAAATCCCCCATGACCATCAGCCTGGGGGTCTCAACCGCCAAGCTGGCTATGACCTCGAGGAGGTAAGGCAGGGCCGATGTCACATAGCAGGGAGCCAGGTATGTGATCAATAGGCCCATCTGAACCCAGGAACCACACTTTACAAAGAGGGATTCACATCCAGTCATCTGAAGGACAGTGGATTCCCTAGGAGCTAGATCCTCCCGAATAACTACCGCAACCCCCCACCTCACCCCTCCCCTGGGCCCTCGGTCGATGAAAAACCCGGAACCCGGCTGGGCATATCTTCACCAGGGGAACACCCCCTCCTGTCCCATTGTATTGTAGACTATCATGAAGTTAACATGATAGTCTATAATAGTTAATTTATGGCAGTAAGAATGTGTAAAGGACTCTTATACACACTGTAGCTTCAATTCCCTTTTGATTGCATTATTCTATGCTTTTGAAATTTTTAACCCTAATTTAATTTTTAATTTCTAATGTTAATTTTTATACATTATTTATTAGTTATATTATATTGTACAGTACCCTCTTTGAGGGAGATAGGTGGTTTAGAAATATCAAATATAAATAAATATCATGTTTTGTGTCTCTGCACAGCTATGACTGTACAGCATGTAAATTAATGCAGAATAAGAAGCAATCTTACCTCTACAATTCCTATTTTTCCATCAGAACTCTTTGAAAAATGGTCCACAAAAGTTTTCATTTCTGGGGTTAAGCCCTGTAAATATAAAGCATGTTGATTACTTTTTTAGGCAAAAACAAAAAGGAAGCAAGATCACACTCCTTCCCAGAAAGTTTAGCCAAAGTCCAAAGTTTGCACTGCAGAGTAGATGGAGGCTGACCTCCAGAGGCTGACCTCGTTGAAAAAGAAAAGATACAGCCTTAATTCATTAAGATATTAACATTAAGATTAAGAGGCATTTTGGTGAAAAAAATTAAGTTCATGGATGGCTGAGAAATAAAATTATAAAGTGAAAAATCTGTGTTCAATTTTGATTAAATTTCAGATTAACATTTAAATATCTAAAGAAATCTATGACTTAAACTCAAAATTCTTGTTCTATCTAGCTATAATGAATATTAGTCACTACTCTGTATTCTTGCCATTCTCACAATTTCAGGGTGTTCCCTTTAAAAGAACTATTTTTCCTCTTGACAAAGTATGTGAAAAGCGTTCCAGAAAGGGAGTTACAGTCTTTTACACTGAGTGTTCAAGAAATAGTGATAATCTACTCCTTCCAACATATGTACTCAACCAGTAGTATGCAGAAGATGGGTGACAATATCCATTCAGATGTACTTCTAAATGCACGCAGCAATACAGTGATCCAGGGAGAGTGGGGCAGCCCACTGCCAAATAACTCTCTTTTTTACATAAACTGATCATGCATATGACTAAAGATTGGCATAAGAAAACCATGAAATCATCAGCACAGCAGAACATAATCAGAAGTGATTGCCCAGTTTCTTGGGAAAACATTTTTTCCCTTTCTGCTGAGAATGGGATCAGTGGGCAGGTTTAAACTGCACTCAGCTTGGCTGGTACACTGTAAAAGCTCATTTTCTGCCTGTATTACGCTATGCTACATTAAGCTAGTCGGTGTTCCCTATGATTTTTAGTGCGTTTGCTCTAGGCATAATAACTATGTTTGGATCTGACATATAGTTACAGTATACATTATTACCAATGAGCACCATATGTTGCATGTGAATGCTGACAATTCTCAGACAAAGAGAATTCAGTTACACAGTACTAAATATTCAAAATATATGAATGCGAACAGCCAGATGTTGTTCCATGATGGTTTTAAGAGTATCACTTTACAATGAATTCTGATCCAAATAAAGCTGCATTTTGCAATTGATTGATGGTAATTTGTCAATGCTGATAATGTTCAAGTGGTGTTCCAGATGTTTTGGGAGTGCATCTAAGGTGCCTATTACTATTGGTACTATTTTTGCTTTCTTTTGCCCTAGTTGTTCTACTTCTAGTACATAGCCATTGTCATGTCTTGTTATCTGCTTTGCCTGCTAGAGTCCTCCTCCTCCTCCTCCTCCTTCTCCTCCTATGTTCAGGCCATGAAAAACTTTGCCTTGCCATGTTTCTCTTCTATTGTTCATTTGGTTTTTCTTGTAGGACAGTTTGGTTTCTCTGTTATTCAGTAAGCCTTCAGTAAGTTATTCAATAGTATTCAGTAAGTCTTCATGGTGTACCAGCTTCAGTGTATCCTATTCATTGTCCTTCAGATATTCTTCTTTAACTTGCAACTTTCATGCCCTCCTATGCTCATTGGTAAGTTGAGTCTGTCAACATTTATACTTGGACAATAGACATGATTCATTGTCATTATCTTTCTGGACTTCCTATCCAGCTTTTGTTTTCTTGAGTCCAGCAAATATTGGAATAGATACATATTCCAGATGTGTATCTATTGATTGGAACTAAACAGGTGTTAATTGCCTTGATAGTATTGTTTGGACTTTATGATCTTTTTCACTCAAATGATGCCTTCACTTCTAACATTATTATTATTATTATACTTGATCTCATAACCAGATGTTTAGTTTGGATTTATCCATCTAATGACCTGGGATAGGCAAATGATGTTTCATGGTATTGTCACAAGATGTAAGCTGTTTCAAATAGCTATCTTTTGCAATTGACTGATGGACATTTTGTCAGTACCCATGGTATCAAGTGGTGCACCGGTTCTTTTGGTATCATACCCAACAAGGCATCTATTATGATAGGTACAATCTTCGCTGTCTTTTACCATAGTTATTTTACTCATATTGCATATATTTTATTATGTGATTTTCTCCAGTTCACTCTCTTCTATTCTGCTGTCTTCAGATTCTTCAATGTCCTGTATCCACACATTTTTTTTCTTATCAACAATTGTTAAATCTGTTATTATTACTTTATGCTGTTTGGTGTAGGTTACCATATTATGTCCCTGTTTTTATTGTGCTTCTTATTTGTAAACTGTTTACAGTCCTATGCAGAAAGACATAAGGCAGCCAATAAATAAAAATAATACAATTATTAACTTTTCAATCAACAATCCATACCCCATTTACAACTAAAGTATCATGGTTTCAATGTGAAATGTAGAATAATGATACAGGATTCTCATAGATCTTGAAGAGAAACTATTGGAAGGTATAACAAGTATAATCACTTATAATTATTTATCAATGCAATGGTGAGCACCTGGAATTACCAGCGACTTAGCTTTTTGGCAAACCTTGTATTGGAAAGTCAAACAAAAAGAAAGAGAGGTGAAAGGAGATTTTTTTCCATTCTCCCTATAATTAAAGCAAATCTGAAATGGGACAAAGGCATCCAGAACTTAAGGCAATTAACTGTGGCATGAATGAAATTGACTCTGCAACTAAATGTGGCTTTGCAACTAGCTAATGATTAAATGTTAGTACCAAGCTATGTTCATACTGTGATCATTTTACTGGGCACCTATTAATTAGATATAAACTTCAACAGAAATCAAATGCTCAATAAGCCATCTTCCTTAAACTAACATCATCTAACTAGATGACAGTGAACAAAAAAAAATATGCCAGCTAAGATATTCATCCTACCAGTTGTAGTCCTAAATTATCTCTAGGATGTCTGAATATGAAGACAGCTGTTGCAGATAAACCTTGGCCAGAAATCAGTAAAAAATAGTTTTCAGCAATATTCAGAAAAATATTTATTGTATGCTATGAGTGCCAACAACTTCAACAACTTTTTAAAATGTCAAGTCACAATCAATTTATTTCTATTTTATTTTTCTTTCAAGAAAGCATTTTCAAACATCTATGTTAGACACATGAATTCCTAATTATTCTAATTGTTCACCATTCAGTGTGTGAGAGTGTGCGTTTTTGAATCTGTGTATTTGTGTATACTGTGTGCAAATCTGTTTCTTGGCCACAAAGGGGCAGAAATATATTTCAGCCTATATAGTAAGGTTGTATTCTTACTCTAAAAGAAATTCCTTTATTCACACTAAAAAAAACCACAGTGCAAGTAAACATTTCAATAGAGAGAAAACCAAGATAGTGAAGTAAAAGCATCTAGCGATCAGAGTGCACGGTAATTTTCTATTTTTATCTTATAATATCAGACTAATCCACTTTTTTAATTACTGGTTCTGGAACCGGAACCATATTTGACTAATCTCCAAACAACTAGCTGAGAAGAACTGTGTACACATTACTGCCAAGAGATTAACGCATGGGAAGGAGGAAGAAATGACAAAGAATTAATTCTGTCTCACAGATATTGCTCAAATCATCTAAGCAGCAAAACAGATGACATAATGGAATTTAAAAAGCAGGCATCTGAAAACCAAAATGTAAGTAATGACAGCACCTACAACAGCATTATCACTAAACTCCTGGACATACTTCAAACAGATATGAATTGGTACTTAACAAGACGATAGTACAGAGGACTTTTAACACGGAGGAACCAAGTTCCCTAGACCTTTTAGATATAACAGTCTCTTCTCCTGAGGCAGCTTCATGCTCAACTGCAGCATCTCCTATTAAAAAAAAAAAAGACTTCCAGGAAGAGATTTCTAAAAACGAGACTACAGAACTCACATCTAAGCAAAGTTCATTGATTGCACAGACTGCAGTACTAATTTTTGACTATTTAACAGAAGCAAAATTGAACGTGGATTCACTGAAAGAGTCTCTTGATGCATTTTCCCAAACCTTCCGCAATAAATTGACTCACCTTGTTGAAGCAGGAAACTGTGATCTAAAAATGCTCAAACGACTGTAACCCGAAATACAAACTTTATGCCATGAACTGATGGAGAAAAGGTAACAAACTCCAAATAAATCTGCCCTCCAAACTTTGAGGCACAGGAGGGCTGAGGACCAAGATCAAAACAACCTTGTGTTGCAAACTAATCAGATTTACTTACAAATCAGCTTTAATAGTCTCAGCAGTAGACGGTGAGATTCAAGAAAGCAATACATTACTCCCTAAGTCAGCTACTTCTATGTCATAATTGTGTGATTGATTTACATTGGGCGAAATGGCTGCCTAGCAAGATGAACCGTACACAAATTTTGCTGTCTATAATCCCAAGCATGCTTTTCAAAATTAAATCCATGCTGACCACTTTCCTTATATTTCCACTGCATATTTTTGAGGCACATATTTACCCACTCATTGAGCGATTACATCAAGATACTACCATTCTTTAATTTTGAGAAATCAGGAATGGGTGCTGTTGCCCCAGTTGCAAAGATAACAAACCAGCCCTTTTCTTAGAAGAAGCTTATTTAGATAAGCAACTTCAGACAGAGAGAGGACAAATTGCAGCTGAACCACTAGAAGCAGAAATAATTGAAACCCTTGGAACCTTGCCAGGTTACAAAGAGGAGGACTTAGTAGAGAAGTTAGAGGACCTTACACAAACTTAATCCACAGTGGACAAGACAACTGCCCCATTGATTTGGTTTCTGTCCCCATGCAGAAGGTTCAAAAGTGCTATTAATATGAACTTGTCTCCAATGTTCATCAAAGACAGACAATCAGATGAACAACTAGCTTGTGTCATTGAAGAATCCTAACATACCACTAGGAGCTGCAAACATAGACCCTCAAATACCTAAGTTTGTAGATCAGCAATTACAGGTTTCTCGGCCTCATTAAGGGGCACCTGGATATCTGATATACGCTGCTCCAGTGCTGCAGCTGATAGTGCAGGAATTGTGGGATATATAACCCCCCTCTCAGTGTTTCTCAGGAAATGCCTACATCAATAACTTTGCCCAGCCCAACTGAATGACATCCAACCAATATTTACTTCCCTGTCTTTTATTTCCTGGAACATCACAGGATAGAAATCCAGGAGTAGAGACCCATCTTTTCTGGCATATATCTCTAGTTATTACATTTTTTTTTCCAGGAAACATTGTATGTGGCTAAACTGTTAGTCAAAGGGCTTAATACAATTACATTGGAAGCTGTGCTTAGCATAGGACATGGAAGGCTTTGTGGGGGCTTAGGCATTCTAACATCTGTCTCATTACAAGCTCAAATAACTAGTTTACAACTAGCAAGCCGATATGCATTGGCAGCTTTCCTGCAATTCAGGAAGAGCCAACTCCTCGTCATTAATGAGTATATTCCACCCCTGCAAATATGATTACAGATGAAACAAGGGATAAAATATATACGTATGTGGGAGATTTAAGGATTGCATTCCCACTAGTATCACTTAATACTAGTGATGACTTTAACGCAAGAACTGGAGCAAACAATAAATCACTTTTTGCTAAACTCCATTGCCAGCCATTGTTTCCTGTAATAACATCTATTTTATCTATTGTTTCCTGTAATAACATCTATTCTGCCAGTCTAAGGATGTATTGTATTCAATGACTGTAGAGGATTTTATCTCGTTTCAAACTTTTACAAAACCATCTGGTAGTATTAAATGGGACCACCAGTGATGATTATCCAGTTAAGTTTACCCACTGGTCCTGTAGCAATACTTCCCTATTAGACTATGCTGAATCTTCCAAAGCTTAATTGACTATCTATCTAACTTTGTTACTTTGCACCTGAAATTTTTTGACAGGTTGTTTTTACTCTTTTACCACACTGCAACTGTAGCCCATGACCTTTGCCCTATTCATGATGAATGGACACCTCAGTATGCAGCAATAATCACCAACTTTGTTTGAGGGAAGCCAATCAAATCTCTTTACTCAACCATAGTGGATAGCAAGTTCACTGTAATTGTCCTGGCTGGTTTCAATAACCTAACAAATTATTTCAATCATTGTTAACTGCCCCCCAAATTATTACAGTTAGGCATGATCCAAGCTTGCAATTTTTTAAATTGTCACCTAAAATTATTTTGAAACAAGCAAAATTGATCTAGTGAATTTTTTTTAAAAAACAGGACAGTTGATGAATTAAAAAAAGAGGAGGAATGCAATGTGGATATTTGATAACTTTTGATTGTGGTTGCCAGTACAAAAAAATAAAAATCCTGCCATCTTTTGGGGAATGGTAATTCCATCCTTTTCCAATAACATAATAGCTCTTAATTACATTCCATGTTGTTGCCCTACGTGGGAAAACAGAGAATTCCCTGATGGACTTGGGTATGACCTCTTTCCCCACTGAGCCTGCCACATATTCAGAGATCAGAAATATAATTGAATAGTTTAAACTAGGTATAAAGGCCCCAGGTTCAAAATTTATTATGTATGAATAATAAAAAAATAACTTGGAATGATGGATGCCAGTGCTACCTTCACTTTTCACAGCAGTAGGTCATTTGGCCATGATACCAAAGGATTGGGGCTTGACTAGTATAATACCAAGAAGGGCAGAAGGGCAGCTAACTACCACCCAATCAGTTTGCTAAGACAGATTAGCAAAATGTATGCCAAATATCTGCAGGAAACAAAAGTAATTGACGGACTTGAATCTAAGGATATCCTTAGGAATGAAGAGGCTGGGTTTAGAACAGGACAATCAACATTAGAGTCAGTGCTGCAATACCTAGCACAACTCAGGACAATTCTTTTATTCAGCATTTATCAATTTCAGGTCAGCTTAGATCTATCTAGATTTAGTTTAGATTAATATATAGAATTTAATTAATTAATTGGTGTTATTTAATTAAATTGGCATTAATTAATTAAATTGGCATTATTTAATTAAATTGGCATTATTTAATCAAATTGGCATTAATTAATTAATTTAATGGGCATTAATTAATTAAATTGGCATTAATTAAAAAACTACCACAAATGACAAATGTCTATTCCTGCTGCTCATCAAAATGCATGAGAAAACTGATAAGACTGATGGTCAGATGCAGTAATACAGGATGCATCACAAAAGAAATAACTTTAAGGAGGGGAGAGAGACCAGACTGTGTATTGGTTCCAGATTTATTCAACTGTTATGTAAACTCATTAATGCTTCACCTAAGTAGCCCTACCTTTCATTCCCCTAAATTAGCCCAAAGACATATCAGTTTACTTTTGTATGCCAATGATGCAATAATCCTGTTATTAACCTCCATTGGCCTTAAAAGAGCTCTGTGATCACTTACCATCACTGCACTGAGGAGAAACTAATAATAAATTATGCTAAGACCAAGATCCTTACTTTCTCTAAACGCCCAAAATAGAGAAGCTGGAATTTAGGTGGGCAATTCATTGAGCAGGTTAAGATTTTTAGATATCTATTACTGCACCTAACCATCAGTCTTATCAGTTTTCTTATGCATTTTGACAATCAGCAGGAATAGACATTTGTCATTTGTGGTAGTTTTTTAAATTTATGCCAATTTAATTAATTTATGCCCGTTAAATTAATTAATTAATTAATACCAATTTAATTTTCAAGCCTCAGGAAGCAGAAATGATCACCTGGATTATGTTTCCCACAATGCCCAGAGATGTGCATCAACCACATCAACTTATTATTTTTCCAGAGGACCACAATTTATTTCTGCTGCAATTAAGTTTTTTGAAGCTAAAGCCCAAGCACAATTGCTATGCAGGGCTCAATTAAGACCATAGAACAGTGTGATCATCTTAGGAAAGATTCAAACAAAATTTCTAAGAAGTATCTTTCAGGTTACCTACTGCATTCCAAATGCAGCACTTCGACAGGAAGCAGGAGTCAATAAATTTGAAACTAATCTCTGGATAAATATCTTTACCTACTGATTGAAAATACTTCACCATTCTATCATACTGACCCAATTAATATTGACAGACAGTTACATATATTCCTGAGAAATAGAGATCCAAAGGAAGCCTCTATAGAGATTCTCAGTCATCCAAGTCATGGTTGTCCCATAGGTGCTGGGCAATTGGGCTTTCTTGTTTTTTCTTTGGAAGATGTTTCGCATCTCATCCAGGAAGCTTCTTCAGCTCACATATATATGATAAACCTCTAAGTGCTTCAATAACCCTCTAAAAGGATGCAAATTACCAGCTGTCTACAAGGAATATAAATCCTTCCATTCCCCACTATCCTGTCAGAGCTGAAGGAACTTCTTGGATGAGAAGCGAAACGTCTTCAAAAGAAAAAAAAAATCAAGGAAGTCCAGTTGCCTCCTGAAAAAGCACCTTTAGGTGAGCCTCTATGGTTTTCCAGTGATGCCATCCTAAAGTTAGATCAAGCCAGATCAATACTAAAGCCAAGGATCTTAGATACAGAAGATCTTTTTCCCACAACATAACTGGAAATTCAAATATTAACCAGTTTCGTATTTATATCACATCACAGCTCTCCAATTTAGAATAGTTTTATCCTTTAATGTTTAATGTTCTCCCCATAGCTATCCTGCAAGAGAAGTATAGGAAGACCATGAAACCCAATATTGCCCCTGTGACGTGGCTGCTATAGAAACCACAGCCCATGTTCTTCTGTATTGCCAGTTCTACAGGAATGTTCACAGAAAGTTGATCACACCTGTTTTATTCAAATTGCAAGGCATTCTAATAGCTTTTATCTGCACACATGTTAAATAATAAAGATAAACTTCTTTCTCTAAAAGTTGCAAAAATATGTATAAGGTTTACCTACAAATGGTTGCTAATGGTTTTTGTTGTTAGGGGAATAGCATTGTCTTGTTCATTTCATTGATTGTCTTTTTATTGGCAATGACTAGAATAAAGTCTTTCTGTCTTCCTTTTCAAATGCTGTTTAATATTAACCCAGAGTTGGAATGATCCAGTTGAGGGGTTGATTCACAAGGTTTTGCTTTTTATCTGGATGCCATATTTCCCAGCCACAACTTCTCCATTTCTCCAGTTTTATCCATTTGCATTTAAGCTGATATGTGCATGACCAAACTATGTACATGGTCATAGTCATCCATTGCTGGAGCATGGTTATTGGAGTTAAGTATCATTTTTATTTTTATTAAATTTATATGCCACGTAACTCCCAGCTACTCCGAACATTTTCCTATTCCTATAATATTTACAAAAGAAGAAGAAGAAAAGGCCCATCTTAACCTACCAAGCCAGCTTTCTGTCGCGCCTGCTGCAGTTCTTGGATAAAACCCTGCAGTTCGTTTCCATCCATGTATCCATTGCCTGTAACACCAAGAGAGAGAACACAATGGTTACAGCTCTAAGTGGTTTCTCTCTTTCCTCCCTGCGTGCAAATTAACAGAGGAATCCCGTGCTTAGATCAAAAGTCCCGCTGAGTGCAACCAGACTTCGGGAAATACTTATACGGGTTGCAGTCTTGGTTTCAGCCTCCCCAAGAAGAACGCCCCGTTTCCTTTTAGATTACGCGACTGTGTTTTAACTGGAGGCGCTTCGGACTTTTAGAGGCTTTCAGCTGCCGAACGAAGGGTAAAGAACTAGAAGTCCTAACGCCATCGGAGCGACCGACCGCTCGGAGGCTGGTCCGCCCTCGTCCTTCCGAAAATGTCCCCTCGTTTTAGATGTAAAGAGGTAAAAGTTGTAACTTGCGCCCAACAAAGTTTCCTGCTTACAGTAGAGCAAGGAGGAAGAGGAGGACGCCGCCGCCGCCGCCGCCGAGTCCCTCGCCTAATTTTGCAGTTGAGCGTACTCACCCCCCACCCACTCCCCTCTTTCTCTCCCTCCCCCTTTAGTTCCGAGCTTGACGGGGTTAGGAGAATGGGACAATGCTGCAATCAATCACCATCAGCGTCGTAATGGCGCCAGATCGCGAAAAACTGGCTCGCCGAGACCGTCGCTTCTTGCAGGTAAGCCTCCGCGGTCATGGCGCGAGTGTTGGGCAACCGGCGGGCGCAAGCGAAGCAGGAAGGTCAATGGCGCGGTTGCTGGGTGCCTCTGTCCGCGGTGCTGACCGGCTCTCTGCCCGGAGAAGTTCTCCTCTTTCTCAGCCGAGAACTCCCTATTTATCCACTTCTTTGCCTCCGAGCTCCGCCCTTGGAGCACTCCCTCCCTTTCCCCCGTCTCCCCCCCGCCCGTCTCTCTCTCTCTCTCTCTCTCTCTCTCTCTCTCTCTCACACACACACACACACTCATTCACTCACTCACTCTCTCCCCCCCCAGCTAATCCAAAAGGTTCAACCACAGCAGGTACATCTTTATTGCTATAAAAAAAAGTAATGAAAATTCCCAATTTGGGAGTCTTTCCACCTTCCTCCCTACAGAACCACATTTTCCATCTTAAATAAATGAAAACAGTCCAAAGGTCCATGTGGCCCAACATTTCTTCAACTTGGTGCTCTCCAGATGTGAAAGAATGTGACCTCCACATCTGTGGACCAGCTTGGGGTGCATTCAAATACACCCATTGACCATGCTTCAGGAATAACAGGAATGAAAGGCCTGTTAAAGTTTTCCACGCAGGCAGTGGACAGAGGAATTCAGCAGGCAATTTATCTGAGTATTTTCCACCAAGAGTAAAATAATTCTTCTAGCAAGTTGTCTTGATTGCAGAATTTCCCATTAGAGGTGATAACAAGGTTGTAACTGAAAAAGACGAGAAGTTCCATCAGGACATTGTTCCTCAGTATTTAATTTCCAATATCACACTTGCTTGGCCACGTAAAGAACTCTACCTTCCACCCGTGAAGTTTTTCCCAAAACATTCTGCTTCTTTGAAATACAATCTAAAACAGATTCTCTTTCTGCAGACCAAATGAAAAGACAGGATAATTTGTTTGTCTGGCAATAAGAAAATATAAACCTTGGTTATTCCAGTTCCAGTGAGCCAAGAATTTAAAATGGAGTTTCCCACCAGATAATTAGGTAATAACTGTGGATATAGTTCTCTTTATGAGTTATGTCATTTATCTTATCCCCAATCAGGTGTTATCCAAATGAATTGGATTTCAGCTGCCATTATCCTTGGCCAGCTCAGTGTCCTTGCTGGCCTCGTTCCTATCCTCCAGCTTCCCCATTGATTTTACTTGTTGCAAATGGTGATCACATAACTGCAGGATGCTGTGACCATCATAAATGTATGATGGCTGCCAAGCACCTGAATTATCATCACATGAGTTTGGCGATGCTGTGACAGTCAGAAATTGAATGACAGATCACAAATTTTTCAGTACAGTACAGTTCAGCAAAATTCAAACTTCAAATGGACAGTAAATAAGTTGGTAAATAAGGATTACTTATAGCTCATTAAAAGACAAAAAAAAAAAACTTTTTCTGATCTTGTCCTCCCAAATCATTATTTATAAAACACTAATTCATTGTGAGAAAGCAGGAAGGAATAACTATTCCACAGTGATGAATTCAGAATAAATGGCATGAAGATGTCTGTGCAGTCTCGGATAATTTACGAACCATAGGAATTTACGGCTGATACATATGTATTCCACAACATTTGTCCCGTATGATTAAAAGAAGTAATTGGAAATCATTCTGAGCTGAAATCTTCAAAAACCATCAAGTAAATCTGCTTGTTTTATATTTAACAATCATCCCAGCCATGCAGATTGCTACTGAATAGATATTTTCATACAGCCCAACACTTTTCCCAACATAGAAACTTTCCCAGGAGAATTTCTGACACCTGATTAAGAAAAAGCAAAGGAAATTGATGGCCAACAAATGTTTGAATCCATAGGCACCTTAAGAAACTTTTCAACATGTTTTGCTGATTAAAAGGCATATTGGTTCCCACAGAGGCACAGAAATGGCAGGGAATTAGCTGTCAGTTGAGCCAGCAATGCCTAAGAGAGAAGTACTCTCAGTGGATAATGAAATGATGTTTGTTGGAAAGCTTTCTGAGACAATCAAGGTGCCTGAAAGAGAGAAAGTTAGAGGGCTAGGAGATGGTACTGGATGATGAGGACCTTTCCAGTATGATGACCTTTTATATCTGTCAAGCAAGTTAAACTTCTCAGCGCAGTGCAAACTTTCATCTTGTAGAAGCAATCTTAGTAGAAATTCAAGGCTGAATCAGTTTCCATTGTCATCTTCCTTTTGTTGATATTGGTAGTAGCTACCGGCAGCGCATGGTGAACACAGGGCATGCATTGTCTTCCATTGGTCTCTCTCTGATCCTTTATTCAGGGAAAGCTGGATGAGTTCAGATCAATTATTCTTAATTATACCTGTACTGAACAGTGAATCCTTTTCAGAATGAGATATTTGTCATAGGTAATAACTAACTGTGATAGTGTTTCCTACAGAATTCACGTATTTTAGGGTTTTTTTCCCTTTCATGGGTGGATAAAACGCAATTTTACATTTTATGTACTTGATTGATCTGCAGTAGAACTATTAGTTTAATTGTTACATAAATCAGTCCAAATTATAGTCAATTAACCTGTTGAGTCCAATGTTTATTGGTAATGGATTTAGGCTTTTGTTTATTTATTTTTTAATTATTTTATTTCTATCATGAAAGTACCGGAACAAATGGAAAATGATATATTAAAACAGCATCTCTGAATTAAACATTAACAGTTTAAAATAATTAGGTATTTTCCACAAAAATAGACATATTCATTTATGGAATGTCCCGTGTAATAAACTAAAACAGAAGTATTGCAGCTATGAAAATCAAACTGTGTATCAGTCTGACCGAACAAAGCATCTACATGAGTTTGACTACAGCTCATTTGTACCTTGAAAAGTTCTACTATATGGGAAATATACAAATTATACTTAATCCATTTGGGATGTTAGGGATAATGATGCAGCAAAAGTGAACGTCTGCATTTATGTATATGAAAATGAATTTATACCACTTCTCTTATATTGTAGGAACCACAACTCTTGAACTCTTCTGTGCAGGGCACACTTTCATTGTTGTGTAAATAAATCAAGTTTATGTTCCTTGTAGAGCCATATAAAGAGATGAACCAGAGGATGTTGGTCTATTAAAACTAATTTTGTTCATGGACATAAAGGAACCAGACAGTTGCATGGGAGAAATGATTATTTGAGTTCCAAATCACCATTGAAATAACTTTTAATATCCTTAGAGAGAAACCATATTATTTGGAAGGCTGCAAATTTAACTTGTACTGTATTTTAAGCAAGTATGAAAGATAAATCAAGCCATATATGTGGCGATCTCAAAACGAAATGATTTCAAAGATTCTGAGAACAAACTAAATCTTAATGCTTGAACAGAATTGCTGCAAAATGAGGACGAAAAGGAACAAAATGTAAGCTCCAGTATGGAACAAGATTAAGACATGGCTAAACCTTTTCTTATGTGCTACTTCCCCAAAAGAAATTACATTAGGTATAGAAGTTTTATGGGCAATAGAGGGCAACAGAAAGATAAAACAACATCATTGGTTATTATTTCCATATCATTACTATTTTTATAGGAAAAGTTATATATTAGAAGTTGGTTGTGTTACTTTAATCTTCATTAGGAATCATAAATTTGGAACGTAGATATAGCAATTATTCTTCATCATTGAATCTAGAATACATATCTGAGGGGTGGTATATTTCTTTGTGTATGATCTATAATTGAATAGTGTACCTTCTTGAGTTTCTTTATTCCTCTTTTCAGTAATAATCTTTCATTCATTTTCTAGCTAGCAAGGGAGAGAGCAAAGTACCATACAGCGAAATAATTATCTTCTACAAATAGCAAAAGCTCAGTGTTATCTGTTTCCATGGACTAAGCTAATCTATAGTCATGTTTCCATGGAGAATGGTTCCACTTTCATTATGACCATTGAACATCCAAGCATCCAAACTATCCAGGAAAAATTTGCAAGCACTTGATAAAGGTATTCTTCCAAATCCCTCAAAAATGTGATTGATTGAGAGAAGGAGAATAAATACTTTAGAACAATATCAGTGAGGAGAAATAATCCATAACATTATATTTCATATTGTCTTCACATAGATTTCCTTCATGTTTGTGCCATTAACCTATTTCCAATTCCATCTCATTTTTGGATTTCGCAGCTAGTGTTCCACTTTGAGGGAAAGCTGGCTATAGAAAGTTTAATGCATATACATGGCCAATATGTAATTCCATTAGTATCAATGACACTTCCTGTTACTATGATTTCTATCTCTCAGTAAGTCCAAAGTAACTGGCACTGATCATAATCATAACGGTTTTTTCCTGCCAATCTCAAAATATTAAGAACATAGTTCTTCATAGTCAGCTATCTTTAGTTTCCAGTTGACCAAAAGGACAACATTTCAACAAAAGCAACACAATCAACACCACACTTCAACCCTGTCCATGATACTATCCATTCTAAAATTAAAAAAACAAAGAACTATGCAAGCTGCCTTCCCACAAGTCTTAGTTATACCAGTAGTTATATCTCTTTGCAAAATAATATAATATTATCAGAAAGTGTTAATCAAACAAAGTTCTCATGTAGAGATGCCCACGAATATCTCATCCTAATAACCTGGGGTGGGATTCAAATTTTTTAGCAACCGGTTCTATGGGCATGGCTTAGTTGGTGGGCATGGCTTAGTGGTCATGTGACTGGGTGAACGTGGCTTGGTGGTCATGTTATTGCCTGGGCATGGCCAACTCAATATCATTCACATCGAGGCTCGCATCTCCTCACCTGACCTCTAATGACTGTGGGGATGCTGCAACAGTCGTAAGTGTGAAAAATGGTCATAAGTCACTTTTATTCAGTGCCATTGTTACTTAGAATGGTTACTCCACACAAGCAAAGTACCAGCAAAGGAGGGGAAAAAACTCCAGAGAAGTTCCAGAGACAGGAAGTCTAGTCCTGCCAAGAATGTAAAAAGGGTTAACAGAGAGGCAGTTTCTGTAAGCAACACCAGAATGTTTCCTTCCTGCCTTCCTTACAGGATTAGGCCAGTAATTTCTTCTAACAACCGGTTCTCTGAACTGCTTAGAATGTTAACAACCAGTTCTACCAAATAGGTGCGAATTGGTAGAATCCCACCCCTGCTAATAACTCACAGCTGTTGATTCTATGTTTGTAGGAATGAACTTTTATATTTTTTTGTTTTTAACAAAACGCATCAATGTTCAAAACTTTGCACATCGAGCCAAAAAACTTATTCAATATGGATTGAAAACCCTGTTATACTACTTTGTTTCTATAAATTAATTGTGCAACCAATTTATCATACTTCGAGGTGACATTTTTTAATTGTATCCACACTGCACTCCACCCTTCAAAAAAATATTTCCCCAGGCAAATACTAATAATAAGATTACAGTAGCAAAGACTAAAACATGAAAGACTGGATATCTATGAAATCAGCATAATTGATAAATCAATAACAAATAAAATAAAACCATTACATTTTTCACAGTCTACTGGCTGTTTATAAATGCCCAGTGAAGCTGATAAAAAGGCAACATTATGGCTATTATCTAATGTCTACATATGCTTACATTAGATAACTCTACAACTTGGGACAAGGAATCATCCAACAAAAATAAGTACTACAAATAAAGATAAGGACTACAGGTGCACAACACACAATAAGCTTTAGAATTTCATTATTAATGGAAACTCAGTGCAAGGTTTGGCACTCTGAAATCCTTTAGAAGTTGTAGATCACAGATCCTTCCTTTTCTGCAATTGCCCATGCTATCAGAAACTGGACTTTTTAAACATGAGGTAGCTTAGAGCATTCAGCAAGGTTTATATAAACTTACTAAGCTTTCTTGCAAAGAAAACCTTTGAGGACTGAAAATCATTCCTTAAACATTTTATTAACAAACTGAATTTCAGCAAATAACTAATTAAACTTGGAGCTTTAATATATGGATATCGATAAAGATATAGATATTTCTAGGTAATCATACCTACCTTTCATAATGGAAAAAGCAATTAGAATTCATGTTAAAAATATCTCTTTTAGCATCTAAAAACACGAGATCTATCCCTGAGAGCAAGGATTATCAGAAAGCAGCAAATCTATTTTTAGAAAACAATTAACATACACCAAATTTTTGCAGAAATATTAATGGTTCAGTTATGGGTTACTCTATATCCCTTTTTTCCATATACTAGAGGCAAATTTCTGTGTGCAGTGAATTGTAACATTAACCTCTGTAGGTTAACATATTATGCAACATTAAAATAGCAGGATATCTTTATTTAAAATAAATATATATACTTGGTTTCAAGTTCATAGTATAGGGATCATATAAATATACTTAGGGAGGCATAGAATTGATTCTAGAAAATATTTCAGAAGTTTTTCAGGTATTTTTTATCTCTTTAAATTGGATAATAAATTTCAAGGACATGAGGGAAAAGATCCTAATTTTCATTGAAGCTTGATTTTTTTCTTTGAATAGCTTTATTAATTTTATTCTAGATTTTTTAAAAAAGAAATTGAAGTTGAACATGTACATAAAACATCTGTAGAACTGAAGTTTGGTTTCAAAGCTACCTTCGGGAATAAATCTTCCAGAATAAACTCTCTGGAATAATAAATTACTTGTGGTGTAAGTTTTCCAATAAATCTTGAAAAAAAGTTGGTTTTCTTGAAATAATTTCAACCCATACTAGTGCTTGAATATGAAGAATTTACATAACATGATTCATTTCACTGGAGAAGTGTACTATATACAACTATTTACATTTTTTCTGTTTTTCAATTCCATGAATGATAGTCTCTTAATGTTACTAAATGCAATATATCTTATGTGATGCCTTCCTGAAATGTTAAATTGCAACTTTTATAATTCATGGTCAATTTATGGAAGTAGTAGCCACAGCAGATCGTGGCTGATCAATGACTGATCTCAAAAAGCTAAACAGGGTTAAATTTGATCAGGAGTTGAATTGGCTATAGGCTACACAAGAAATATCCTAAAAACATTTTAGAAGACAATAAAAATTCTCTTCTATAGTCTTGCCAAGAAAAACAACATGCATATAACACAACCAAGAAATCAACCGGACATCATTAACTTTACTTTTGGTCTAACACATTTGGGGGATATCAGACGAAGGGGAGTTATAATAAAATTTTTATAAAAAGATTGCTATTTGTATTTTTGGGGAGAAGGCATCTCATCTTTACAATAAAGTTTCTAATAAATGAACAGGAATCTATCCTGTGGTTGCCAGGCAACTGTAGCTTGGCTTTTTCTTCTGGGGATAAAGAGGAGTGCAGACTGGACTTGAAGTAACAGGAATATGACTACCTGAGATAAAGCTGTTGACTGACCCGATATTTATTTTCATTTCTTTTCCAATATTAGCATATACATCTATTGTTTTGTTGCAAATCAGCATAGGAATATTTATCTGAGAAAACCATCCCACAGCAGTAACAGATGTCACAGCTTCTGTGTCCGAAGTCTGGATCTTCAATATACATGGTTCTGTTTTTACACAGATGCTATTTCTTGTCCTACCTTGGATTAAAATGCACTTTGTTTAAGATGTTTAAGATATGAAAGGAAGGCTATTCTGTATCTAGGATTAAAAGCCCTGCAACATCAGTTGCTGGAGAGCACAGTGCTCTACAAGTGAACTTTCCAAAAGCAGCTAAAAGGCCCTCCATGAAACAAGATAGGGGATAGATTAACCCACTTCCATGATTCTGCTAGTCTCTTGTTAGTTTTGCATTACAGCTGCAACTATGCTTTTCCTTTTAAGACAACAGTAACAATTCAGACAGAGATCCCTTCTGGGGAAATTGTATTATCCTTCTGTTCCATCTTTGAGGTTATTCTGTGGTTAAAATAAAATGAAGAGTGTGTTGCATTAGGGTTAAAATACAAAGCATAAATTTTAGAGACCCAAACTACAAAGCATGGAGAGCCATCAGCTGGATGACTAGGGGGCATACAGAATTCTTTAGCCTAATTTTATTTTAGGAGTGTTGTGAGATATATGTCTGTCATATCATCCTATGGTTTGAAAACAGAGAATTTTTTAAAATAAAAAACACTAGTTAGTATTCTTAACTCATTTACCTATTTTTTACCCACAAGGTACCCCTGTGGCATTAATGATATTACTGAACTCCATTTCCCAGCATTCTTATCAGTGATTATGGCAATTGGAATGCCTGGGAAATATAGTTCAGCAATCTCTGACCAGTATTTCTCAAACTTGGCCATATTAAGATGTGTGGGCTTTAACTCCTAGAATTCCCCAGCAAGAAAATTGCTCTTTCAAATATATTGAAATATATTTAGACATATATTTCAATTGGCATTCTAAATTCAGTCTCTGCAATAGCCAAAGTTAACTTTCCTTTTTAAACTCATATACTAGAAAATTAACACAAAGGTTAAGTTTCCATGAATTCAGGAATGGTTACATATAAGAAAGGGGAAAGAAGAGGAAGGACTGTTGATCATTCTGCTTTAGTATAGTAGAGATCTGGCGAGCATAACTATAAAATGCTTTTGCTAAATGTTAAGAATCCCAAATGCGAGTCCCAACTCAGGCAAAAATCCATCAAAGTGCTCCATACAAGTTCTTCTTTTCAGATAACTCTGCCCTGACACTCATCTACTGAAGGCAGAAATAATAGATGCATTTGGAATATGCATTTTTATTTCCTCCGTGGGTAACTTCAAGGTTCCTTTGATTCATGAATACAGCCAACATTTCCATGTGGAATGCATAAAGAAAAATAAGCTATTCATTATTTCTGATTCAGATTTCCTTTTATTTGAGCAATGATTTTCTATGTAAGCATATTTACAGATAGTCCTCGACTTATGACCACAACTGAGCCCAACATTTATGTTGCTATTATTTAAGGTTTGCCAATTGCACAGTAGCAGATAGGAAAGCACTCCAGAGAGTTAACGTCATTGCCCAGAGGATCATTTGGAAGAGCTTTATAGCTCCCATTGCCTTAAGAAAGTTCGAAACATTGTCAAAGATCCATCTCATCCTGGGAACACTTTTTTTGAACTATTACCATCTGGCAGACAGTACAGAATAATAAAAACAAGGACAAATAGGCTGAAAACAGCTTCTATCCCAGGGCAGTAGCTCTGCTGAATTCTACTGTATAGTGCCATGTTGGTGTGGTGTTGGGGTTTTCAGTTCAATGTGTGGAGTGTGAAGGATGTGTGTTTGCATTTATTTTCATGGTCATGGTATGCACTGAAGATGGTGTTTGATTTTTTTGTACGAGATGCAATGACAATAAACTAAGCTAAACTAAGCTAAACAAGAAAGTTGTTGAGTGGGTTTTGGCCTATTTCACCACTTTTCTTGAATCACTACAGTTATTAAATTAGTAACATGGTTGTTAAGTAAATTTGGGTTGCCAATTGAGTTTGCTTGTCAGAAAATTGCAAAAAGTGATCACATGACCCCGAGGCACCGTAAATATAAACCAGTTGTCCAGCCTCTGTATGTAAATCACATGACCATGGCCATGCTGCAATAGTGAGAAATGTGAAAAATGATCACAAGTCAGTTTTTTCAGTGCCGTTGTAACTTTGAACAGTCACTGAACAAACGGTTGTAAGTCGAGAACTATCTGTATACCTTTTGGTTAACAAGATGTATAAAAAGGCCAAATGATTTGCTATATAGCATGCCAGTATAATCCAACCTAAAGGTAAAGGTAATCCAGTTGTGTACATCTCTAGGGGGCAGTGCTCATCTCCGTTTCATAGCTGAGGGAGCCAGCATTGACCAAAGACATTTCTGTAGTCATGAACTGTTACTTTCCCACCGAAGTGGTACCTATTTATCTCCTTGCATGTAGACAAATAAATATGTACGCTTTGGAACCACTAGGACTACAGTGCTCAAAGGAGCCTGGTGGGCAACAAAGATAACTAAGAGTCTGGAGGCTAATATGTATGATGAACAGCTGCAGGAACTGAATATGTCTAGTCTAACAAAGAGATGGACTAGGAATGGAATGATAGCAATATTTCAAATATTTCAATATTTGAGGGGCTGTAACAGAGAAGAGAGCCTTGATAAGAAGTAACAGATGGAAACTAAACAAGGAGAGATGCAACCTAGAACTAAGAAAAAAATTCCAAACAATGAGAACAATTAACCAGTGGAATGACTTGTCTCCATAAGTTGTTCCATCACTGGAGGTTTTTAAGAAGAGATTGGATAGCCATTTGTTCAGGTCTCCTGCTTGAGCAGCGGGTTGGACTAGAAGACTGCCAATGTCCCTTCCAACCGTTATTCTGTATTCTAAAAAGGCTACCTCGTGTTATAAGGTAAGTAGGATGAGGCCTGGTTAGTACTTGAATGGGAGATCATATGACATTCCAAGGTTTTTATCAAAAGCTTAAAACAATCTCCAGAGGCAACAATGGAAAATTTTCAAGAAAACTGGATGGCTGTGACCAAGGGTCACATTGAACTGAAGGTATATTTGCTAATACACTAAGTATCAGTACATACATAATTATACCTGAAGTTTAAAGCACTTTCTCTAAACACAGAATCCTAGGGCAAAATTAGGAAGAGTATTCTTCAGGTGAAAATCTGCCAGAGTTTCAAAAATCTGAATCCTACCTACTTTAATGATGTGTATGTGGACATTTAAGTGTTCCTCATCTGGGGAGAGAGCATTCAGATTTATGCACCCCATAAATTAATAAATAAATAAAGACTTATAGGATGTATTGATTGTCTGAATGTTATTTTCCAGCCAGCACAAACTTGAAGGGACATAGTTAATTCTACTGAACAGCTATATTTGATTAATGTGGTTAATGTGAAAGGAAATTTCAAAATGCAGATGGGCCAATCAGCTTCCTCACCATTTTACAAACATATTCTAACAGATCTGGTTTTCCCCCTCTTTCATTACAAAACATCTAAATGAACTGCAACTGCAGATGAGGGATGCCCAATGCTCCAAACAGAGATATGCAACCTAAGATTAGTTCAAGAATAAAATATTTGTAACCAGGGGAGCTAAAAGCTAAAGCTGCTCATGAATCAATAGCATTTTAGTGTCAGTGTGAGTAATACACAAATATCTAACCATTGTTCTTTTTCCATGAGATATTGCAGGTTGGCTGTCTTTCTACTCCTTTCTGAAATTCTTTTTAACAGTTTATAGTAGCCACTCAAGTTGGGCCTCCCTTATAATCAAATCTGCATATTTGAAAAAATGGCCATGTAGCTCCAGCTTCTAAAAAAAAAAAGCTATGGTATCTAGGCTTATCCCGCAGACCAGACATGTCATGCACAGGCTACGCCACCCCGGTTCCGCAAAGGCAAAAAAATGTCACAATACACCACGATCTGGCCCATGACACAATCAGGTTTGACATATGCTAATGCCTGGAAACTGTTGTTTTTTATATGGCAATGGAACATATATATTCTAGTGAAACTATTAAACTCACTTACTAGAGCATAAATCACATTGATCATGGTGGGGCTTAACTGTAAAGAAGAATATGTAGTCTACACAGAGAATTCTAGATGGTGGATTGATTAAAACCAAACTTAGAAAATATGTATCGAATTGTCTTAGCTAATAGATACTGATGATTATGACTTCCCAGGAATCAAATTTATCAATAACGTAAGACTGTTGCTTACAGAATAATAAAATAAAATTTATTATCTTATAAATATGTTTCCATTGTAGCAGTTGTAACCTATTGAATTTTATTCTTTTTTTTTTGTACTCTTGCCAATACAGTCCAGGACAATCTCTACACTGTAAGAATCTACTTTATTACTACATAATTATTGACTGAGAAGTCATCCATTCAAGTAGAATTATAGAGTATGCTGAGATGTTTTAATAGATATTTCCCACCCTCGGTAGAATAATGGAAAAAGTGTATTATCTCAGCCAAATACTTTTATTACAGGTCAACTTGTGTGACATAAAAACAACATAATTACCTGACTAAAGTCTGAATAAAGCATAATATGGAAAAACTAATAACTATAGCAAACAGACTGCATGGGTGAATGGGTTCATCTTGTAACACTCGCTGAACTTACCTCTTATTCAGCACAATGTCGTAAGTGCTGGTATAATAAAAATCTCTTGTTAGACAAGGTGCTAATTCTCAACAAAACTGGATTACTTGTAGAGATGGAAATTTATATGATTGCTTTAAAGCACCCTTCATAAAGTCCTCAGGCATTTAAGCAGTCAGTTGGGCAAAGATTTACAGGGATAAGGTACTTTTTTATTTGAATGTTTAAAAATATATTTAGAAAACTCAGCTTAGGGGCATTGACATAGTTACAGGTTCAGGGGCTGGTCAAGATGTTTCCACAATCTTGACCTGAACTCTTGACTCTAAATTTCTGTAAATTGTCCTGGAATAGTACTTTTTAAGGCCTAAAAGCTCTCAGAAAAATGTGATCATTGTCTCAACAGTAACAGCAATAGCAATCGCACTTAAGCTTATATACCACTTCACAATGCTTTAAAGCCCCTCTCCAAGCAGTTTACAGAGTCAGCATATTGCGCCCAATAATCTGGGTCCTCATTTTATTGACCTCGGAAAGATGGAAAGCTGAGTCAACCTTGAGCCAGTGAGGATTGAACTCCTAGCAAAAAACTGAATTAGCCTGCAATATTACATTCTAGGCACTGCACCACTATGGCTCCTCATGTCTTTCAAATGGTGGATGGAATTTAATTATCTTTCTTCTCCCCATTCCTAACAATCAAGGAGAACACATCGTGATTTAACTTGAGAGCAAAAAACCAATTTGCATTTGAAGTGATGAAAAGGAGAACATGATGAATTCCCCTAAATCCAATCATCTGTTTTTAAAACTTGCAGTCCAAAGTACAGATAATCCTCGATTTACAACAGTTCATTTAGTGACTGTTCAAAGTTACAACGGCACTCAAAAAAGGGATTTATGGCCGTTTTTCAACAACTGTTGCATCATCCCCTTGGTCATGTGATCAAAATTTGGATCCCTGGCAACTGGTTCATATGTATGACAATTGCAGTGTCCCAAGAGTTACATGATCAGTTTTTGCAACTTTCTGACAAGCAAAATCAATGGGGAAGTCAGGTTCACTTAACAACCATGTTACTAACTGAACAACTGCAATGATTCACTTAACAATTGTGGCAATTATTCATAAAATGGGACAAAACTCACTTAACAAATGCCTCACTTTGGGCTCAATTGTGGTCTTAAGCCGAGGACTACCTGTATATTTCCGGAAAAGTACCAAGACTGAATAACTCCCTCTTGTTAGGCAGAAATGATTTGGTCACTTTCATATCTGCCTTGGTATCCTGCAGATTAGATTAATACCATCTGCTATATAATGTCCCTTTGAAGATTTTTCAAACACTTCAATCAGTTCAGAAGGTAGTTGCTCAGTTAATAACTGGAACCATCCTTAAGGAAATTGAATTTTCAAGCATCATGGTCAGATGGTATTTTAAAGCTCATTGGCTGAATGCTCTGTTTTCAAAGAATGGAATAGAGGTTTTTAATTCTGTGTTAATGGCACCGTGTGGTAACTATCATTTGTTTCTTGTATTCTGATATGTTTAGTTTTGAATTTTATTTATCTTGGAATATTAGAACAGAAAACATATAAATACTTTAAAGAATCTTTCATCTTCCTGGATTTGAAATAGCAGCAAAAGCTGATACTCCATTTCAAAGCATAAATCTCCTGCAAGACTTGTTTTAAATCCCTCTGTGTCACCTTGGTCCAGGTATATGAAAGGCTGTGCTTTGACATGGATCAAGATCTTCAGCTCCTTCCTGACATTTAATTGATGGTAGCTAGGGAGATGCCTTCAGCCAATCTGCCAGGATATGATGGAAATTGTAATCTAATATTTTTGGAAAGCAGCAATTTCTTGCTCCGAGGTTTTTACTCCTTTTTATCAATTGTGCACTGCCTAAGAATTATGTTATTGCAGAATTCTATTTCATATGTATTTTCAACTGTATGGTCTCCTACAAAAATGGTTTGATATCAACATATACACAGAGAGAAAAATGTTCAATTTCTTTCTATACGAGTTGGTTATTAAAGACCAAGTTTCATAATTTCCTATTCTTGCCTCCCATTCATATAGATAGCTTTGTTTTTAAAAAGAGAGAGGCAACTATTTCATTCCACCAGGGAGAAAACTCATGTCAGAGAAGCAGAAAACCTGCTTATTCATATTTATGGGCAACATCTGGGCATCTTGATCCATTCTCACTGGACATCATTTGTTCTCTTCCATCCACATCTGATTAGCTGCTACAACAAACTACCGAAGGAAAAAACCTAGGGAACTGATATTCTCTGCTACTTCCATTATGTGATCATCAGTACCAACAGTTTTTGAAAGCAAAGGATCTGAGTTTGCTACAAATAATGCAAACTTTTTAACATGAGACATTATTATTATTTCTATTATACAGTACATACTCCTTTGCTCCAAAGATCGGCAATTTTCTGTAGGCTGAGTGTAACTTATTATATTTGCATTACAAATAAGGTGAAAACTTGATTCAATAAACAATCAGACGATCATCCGAAGTAATCTGTATGAAGCAGCTATATTTATTTATTTATTTATTTATTTATTTATTTATTTATTTATTTATTTAATTAAATTTTTATACCGCCCTCTCTCCCGCAATGGAACTCGGGGTGGTGTACAGCCAAGATAAAACCATACAATAAATAGAATTTAAAATAAATATTAAAAAGAATTAAATTAGTGGCTGAAAGAATACAATAAAACAAAGTTAAAAAGTTAAAATTACCAATAAATTTAAAAATTTAAAACCCTAGTAATTGATACTAGGCCAGACCGGCCTGTTGGACGAGGTGGGTCTTTAGTGCACACCGGAAGGTTTGGAAGTCAGTAATGGCCCGCATCTCCGGGGGTAATTCATTCCAGAGGGAGGGTGCCCCCGCAGAGAAGGCCCGCACCCTCGGGGCCACCAGCCGGCATCGTCCAGCCGACGGCACCCCAAGGAGGCCCAGCCTGTGGGAGTGCACTGGCCGGTGGGAGGCCGATGGTGACAGCAGGGAGTCCCGTAAGTATTTATTTATTTATTTATTTATTAGACTTATATACCGCCCCCTCTCCCAAAAGGGACTCGGGGCGGTGAATAGCCAAGATAAAAATACATATACAGAACACATATACAACATGACAATATTAAAAATTAAAAGAATTAAATATAGCATGGCTCTAATTAAAAATATAAACAAAAGTTAAAAGAGATTAAAATCAGGTTAAAATTTAAAAACCCCTAGGCCAGTCCGGCTTGCCGAAATAGATGAGTTTTAAGTAACCGACGGAAGGCCATGAGATCAGGGACGGCCCTTACCTCCGGGGGTAATTCATTCCAGAGAGGGGGTGCTCCCAATGAGAAGGCCTGCATCCTCGGGGTCACCAGCCATCCAGTCGGCGGCACCCCGAGGAGACCGACTCTATGGGAGCGTACCAGTCGGTGGGAGGCTGATGATGGCAGGAGGCGGTCTCGCAAGTATTCCGGTCCCGAGCCATGGAGCGCTTTAAAGATAGTAACCAAGACTTTGAAACGCACCCAGAGGGCCACCGGGAGCCAATGCAGCGCGCGCAGAAGTGGCATAACATGGGAGCCCCGAGGAGCTCCCATTACCACCCTCGCGGCTGCATTCTGCACCAACTGGAGCCTCCGGATGCTCTTCAAAGGCAGCCCCATGTAGAGAGCATTGGCATAATCTAGGCGGGAGGTCACCAGGGCGGAGGTGACTGTGCGAAGCGCATCCCAATCCAGAAAAGGCCGCAACTGGTAGATCCAACGGACCTGACCTGACCAAAAGCCCCCCTGGCGACGGCTGCCACATCGTCTTCCAGTGACAGTCACACATCCAGGAGGACACCCAGATTGCGGGCCCTCTCTGTGGGGGCAAGAATTTCCTCCCCCACAGCCAGCGATGGAACCAGCTGGCTGTACCGGGGTGCCGGGAAGCACAGCCACTCAGTCTTAGATGGGTTGAGCTGAAGCCTATTTCGTCCCATCCAACACCGCACAGCCTCCAGTACCCAGTTCCCAAGCCATGAAGCTCTTTAAAGGTGATTACCAACACCTTGAATTGCACCCGGAAGGCCACTGGAAGCCAGTGCACCTTGCACAGGAGCGGTGTAACACGGGAGCTCCAAGGAGCCCCCAAAATCACCCGCGTGGCCACACTCTGCACCAGCTGAAGCCTCCAGATACTCTTCAAGGGGAGCCCCATGTAGAGAGCATTGCAGTAGTATAGGTGGGAGATGACGAGGGCAAAAGTGACTGTGCAAAGAGTGCCCCAATCCAGAAAGGGCCGCAACTGGTAGATCCACCAGACCTGACAAAAGGCCCTACTGGTGACGGCCGCAATGTGATCTTTTAACAACAGCCGTACATCCAGGAGGACACTCAGATTGCGCGCCCTCTCCATGGGGGCCAGAATTTCTCCCCCCACGGCCAGCGATGGAGTGAGCTGGCTGTATCTGGGCGCAGGAAACCACAGCCACTCAGTTTTGGTTGGGTTGAGACGAAACCTGTTAAAACCCATCCAACTCCACACAGCTTCCAGGCACCAGGTCATCACTTCAATGGCTTTGTTGGGGTGGCCTGGGGTAGAGATGTATAGCTGAGTGTCATCAGCATATGATGGAATTCTACCCCCAAACCACGGATGATCTCGCCCAGCGGCTTCACATAAATGTTGAACAGCAGGGGTGAGAGCACCGACCCCTGAGGCACCCCACAAAACAAGGGCCTCGAGGCCGATCTCTGCCCCCCTGCCAACACAAATTGCGAGCGGTCGGAGAGGAAGGAGGAGAACCACCGTAACACGGTGCCTCCCACTCCTAACCCCCCCCAACCGCCGCAATAAGATACTGTGGTCGACAGTATCAAAAGCTGCTGAGAGATCTAACAGGACCAGGGCAGAGGAACAACCCCTGTCCCGGGCCTTCCAGAGATCATCCACCAACGCGACCAACGCCGTCTCCATGCTGTGCCCAGGCCTGAAACCCAATTGGAGAGGGTCTAGATATATCTACTTAAATTTTGTATCCTTCATAATGATTCATGTCAGGTACATCAATTTATGTCTAAGAGTTGAAGTTCACACATCTTAAAGTTGTCAAATGTGAAAAACACTGTTATAAACATAACACTGTACTCCAAAACAGTGGAAATGAATAGAAAAATTTGGCTTGTTCTCTAAAATGTCTTTTTCTTTGTAAAATACTTTCTGCCCACTGTCATTTTGGACGATGTATTCACATTTTATTAAGATTTATCTTTCACAATCTAACATCTAATTCTATCCCCAGAATCACACAATTGAAAGGTATCTTATTGTACTGTTTGATGTCTTCCCAAATCTTACAGGATTATTAATGACACATTTCTTTGTTTTTTGTCCCGTATGATGCTAATTTTTGCATAAAATATTGATAGAATGCCACACAAAGATGATTGATCCAGGCTGGGTTTGCCCATTCTGTTAAATTATGATGTTGCTATTTAGTTTTAAATTATGTGAATTAAGATATTGTAAAACATAGTTAATGGCTTAGATTATTCGACAAACTAATCAACTGATTAGTTTAGTAACCTGCAGATAAGAAAAACATGATGATGTGAGGTATTTATTTATTTAATCAAATTTAGATAACTGTTCATCTCAGATAAGGTGCTTATGGGTGGCATATCACTAAACCAAAATTTACACATGTTATATAACCAATGAAATTAATTATTAAAACCAAGTTGATGAGGTGGGCAAAATTAGAACATTAAGCACGATGCAACCACTGTACAGCTCCTTGCTGTCAGGCAATCCCCAGGCCTGATGAAAAAAACATGTTTTGAGAGCTTTTTAGAAGATCATAAGGGTTGGAATAATCTCATCTTGGTGGGGAAGGGTTGATAATGTTCTAAAGGACAGGTGCTGCAGCAGAAAAGATTTGTCCCCTGGGTCTTGTCAAACCAAATTCTTTAGTGGTTGGGACCTGCAACATGCCTATCTTCCAAGGCCTGATGGGTTAAACAAATGTAACTGGGGAGAGGTGGTCCTTCAGATAACCTGGCCACATGCCATGCAGTGCTTTAAGCTAACACCTTGAATTAGACATGGAAGCAAATGGTAAACAAAGCAGGCCCTGGAACAGAAATATAACATGTGCCCTTCAGATGCACAGATAATTGCCTAGATCACTGCATTTTGTACCATCTGGAACATCTGGACATTCTTCAAGAGAAATCCCACGTAGAGTACATTATAATTCATTGGGGAGATGATCTCAGTATGAGTAACTGTGAGTAGAGCCTCACAATCCAAGAATCAGTTCAACTATTGCACAACACAAAGTTATGCAAAGGCCCTCATGGCCATGATTGCTACCTGCTTTTCAAACAGGAGCCATGGCTCCAGGAAGACCTCCAAGTTGTGCACTAGGTCTGCTTGGGGCAGTGCCACTCCAACCAGTACCAAAGATAGTAAAGCCCCAGATTTGGGGGACTCTAAAAACTAAAGCCAATCAGTCTTGCCAGGGTTCAGAAGAACCATGTTGTTGTCCATCCAGACCCTCTCAGGATATGATATCAACAGCAAATGATGAATCTAATATTAACCTCACTGTAATTCTATTTACTATTATTAAGACAAATATGCAAATAATTGATTTCCCCCCAAAAGTTGCTTATATTCTATTGCATTTATTATATTAAAAGATTTGCTTTTCTGGTAGTCACATGCAGTGGTTGTTTAATACATTATACCAGAAAAAAGGACAATTTTATTCCAAAAAACTTATTTCTTCATAGATATAGCTGTACAATGGCACTGTAAAGATTACAACATATTTATTTCATTTTCCAATCTGAACTGGTTAATCTTTTTCATACTTTGCTTATGCTGACGTCCAAAGTTTAGTGTGTTTCTTGGAGTAGATAAATGAAGTCCCTGTCTCCAATATGTATATGAAATGAAGGGGAGGAAATGAATGGCAGAAATGAACTCTTTGCAAGCAAATATCAAGATGACATTATTGGCACAGAAAATTTCAACATGTTAGAACAAGAGGATCTAGTTTTTTTTTCAATGTTACAGTGTCCAGTTATTATCTTTATCCTGTTGTAGTATCTTAGACTCAATATTCAGGAGTCATAAAGAAAGTTATCTTTATTGTTCATTATATCAGGATAGATATAGTGCAGCATTTAAAGTCCTTACATTCATCATGGCTCAGAGTTAATTGCCCTGCACTTATTGGTACAGTATTTTGACTTATGGAATGGGAATGTTTCAGGCATGGCTCCATCTAAATACATGCACATTTCCTTGCTTCATCTACCAAAAAGCTGATGCCAGGTATAGGGAAATATCTCATAATCAGTCTTAAAACATTGTGTGCAAATCTCACCCTATTTCATAAAGCTTGAGATACATTAATTAAATCATAGTCTAAACTCTAAGCTTATTTAAAAAAGGGGAGGGCATTAGATGGAAAGAGGACAACATTCAAAATGATAGAAACAGTTTCTAAGAAAATAGAACAAGACATGTTTCATTTTCAATGGCAGGAATCCAAACAAATTCAGAAAGTCTTTGACTCACAACCACAATTGAGCCCCAAATTTCTGTTGCTAAGTAAAACAGTTGTTCAGTGAATTTTGCCCTATTTTATTATCTTTCTTGCCACTGTTGTTAAGTGAATCACTGCAGTTGTTATGCTAGTAACACAATTGTTAAGTAAATCTGGCTTCCCCATTGACTTTGCTTGTCAGAAGGTTGCAAAAGGTGATCACATGACCTTGGGACAGTGGTGGGATTTAAATTTTTTACAACCAGTTCTGTGGGCATGGCTTGGTGGGCGTGGCTTGGTGGGTGTGGCAGGAAAAGGATACTGCAAAATCCCATTCCCTCCCCACCCCACTAACCTGCTTTCCAGCTCCATTTTCCTGTGCAGGGCAACAAAAGAAGACCCAGCCAATCAGCTGGGACTCTGGCGGCAGAGAATAGATGGGGGCAGAGCCAGTCAGAGGTGGTATTTGCTGGTTCTCCGAACTACTCAAAATGTCCGCTACCGGTTCTCCAGAACTGGTCAGAACCTGCTAAATACCACCTCTGCCTTGGGACACAAAAGCCAAACATCTGAATTTTGATCAAGTGACCAGGGGGATGCCGCAACCATCGTAAGTATGAAAGATGATCATAAGCTGCATTTTTCAGTGTTGTTATAATTTTGAATGGTCACTAAATGAACTGTTGCAAGTCAAGAACTACCTGTAATATGATCACAGTTCTGGAAGGTTTCTCAGCTACTCTTTTCAGAGACATGAAAGAATCATTATAATGTAGTCTCAGTTGCATAATCTCTTTAGATATTATAGATAATCATCCAGCCTATATCTGAAAATGTCTACAAAAGGACAATCTATAAACCAAGGATCCAAACCCCCAGGCCATGGCCCACCACTGGGTCACGGCTTATTTGGAAACATTGCATATGCACCTGCTGGTCACCCCAAACCATCCTCTCTCCCCTCTCCCTGCTGCTAGTCCACCAAGGCAAAAAGGGGATCGCTGCTACACTCTTAAAAAAAACTACAGGAACTCTTCTCCAAGAAATCTACCTCATCTGTTCTTTACCCTCCAGCAGCTGATATTCACAAGTTATGGACTTGCATTTATGTATTAAGTTTTAATTAAATAAAGATGTACTCGAATCACTATGATTTATTTATTGTGGTTTTAATCCATCCAATAAACAGTTACCTGGGTGGATTAAAACTTAAAGTAACTAGAAGATACTAACATCAATAAAATAAACAGTAATTAGCATTAGGAAAAAATATTAGGACAATGTACAAAACTTCTATCCCAACAGCAGTTATAAAGCAAGAGGTAACACTAAAAATGAGAAATAAACAGAAATGATTTGCTGTTTCTTATCATTTCCCAGGCAAAGAAATGGCTAAGTCATCCCTCCCTGTCCTATTGTCCCCATTTATTTGTACCTATTTCCTGTATTCTTACTTATGTTTATGCTTATACCTATTATCTTGTAAGTGATTGACAAATCAAAATAAATAAAAAATAAAACTTATCTGCACTGCAGAGTTGTCCCATCAGTAGAACAGACAGACAACAATTTCTGCAGAACAGAAACAGTGTGACCCTCTTTTAATACCCCTGCTACTATGAAATCCCAGACCTCAGGATACATTTTTCTGCTCCACTTCCAAAGTACATTATTATTATTATTATTCTGCTTCGTTGCACAGTCAGACGTTTAGAGTGTACTTGACATTTTTATCCACCTATCCAATCCTTCCTAAGGACCTGGGAAACGGTGTTGTTGTTTGATAGTGTTAAAGAAATCATCACTGGATGAAAGTTGTTCCAGGTAAAGCTGCAATTAATTGATGAGGATTTTGTCAGTGCCAATGGTGTTCAAGTGGTGCTCCAGATGTTTCATGACTGTAGCCAAAGTGCCTATTACCGTTGGTATTATCTTTCTTTTCTTTTGCCACAAGCGTTCTTTGATGTGCAAGTCTTTGTATTTTGTGGTTTTCTTCCGTTCTTTCCCGTTTTTTCTGGTGTCTCTAGGTAATGCAACACCCACTATCCAGATTATTCTATCTTTCTTATCAACAATTGTGAAGTCTGGCAAGTGCTTGTCTGCTTGAATTCCAAAGTACAGGGCACTTCAGTTTCTTCATTTTCTGTTACCTACCACTACATGCTTGCAGGCAAATGGTATTTCTTGTATTTGCTGCCTGCTTCTGTCTTCCCAGTTCTGGCTCTGTATGCATTTGTTCTTAAGGCTTAGTTTTGTGCAGCCAAAATTAGTCCCTTTGTTTATCAATTTTTCTGCTCTTAACCATTGCCAAGTCTTGTTCTTATCTGCTTTGCTTGCTATTTTTGGCCATGTAATACTTTGCCTTACCATGTCTCATTTCCATTCTTCGTTTGGTCTTTTTTGTAGGCCAATTTTATCTCTTTGATATTATGATTGTTGTTGTTGCCAGTCAACCAGATATTTAGACTAGAATGGCATTTCTATCCACCTATCAAGTTGTTGTTGCTATTATTATTCATTGCACAGTCAGCCAGATGTTTCAGACAAAAATGTTTTGTTTACCTATCAAGTCCTTATCAAGGAGCTGGGATAGGCAAATCTAGATATTTGATGGTGTTACAGATATTGCAGCAGGATGGAAGCTGTTCCAAGTAAAGCTGCCTTCTGCAATTGACTGATGGCAAATTTGTCAATGCCTATAGTGTTCAAGTGGTATTCCAGTTGTTTTGCTTGTCTTGGTCATAGTTGTTCTATTACTATTTGTAGGTCTTTGTATTTTGTTTCATTATTGTTGTTGTTGTTGTTGTTAATATTTGGTAAGATTCACAGCCTTTGGGACTGGTTGGTAACTCAACAATCGCGTCCTAACCAAGGACCTAGGAACTGTTAAGATAGTGTCGGAGGATATAAGCTGTTCCAAGTATGGTGTTTTTTTGTAGAATCAGGGTATTCAAGTCTGATAAATAATGATAATAATAACAATAACATTAACAATTATTATTGTTATGTCCCGTTGTCTGGAGGCCATGTGGAACTGGATGGGCGGGAACAGGCTCCAACTCAACCCTTCCAAGATTGAGTGGCTGTGGTTTCCAGGCGTCCCGATATAGCCAGATAGTTCCATCGCTGGCTATTGGAGGTGAGATTTTGCCCCCTTCAGAGAGGGCTCGCAATCTGGGTGTCCTCCTGGATGTACGGCTGTCTTTGGAAGACCATATTACGGCCGTCTCCAGGGGGGCATTTCATCAGGTTTGCCTGATTCGCCAGGTGCGGCCCTTTCTGGATCGGGATGCCTTATGCACAGTCACTCATGCCCTGGTCACCTCCCGACTGGACTACTGTAACGCCCTCTACATGGGGCTCCCGAATGGGAGCATCCGGAGGCTTCAACTGGTACAGAATGCGGCCGCGCGGGTGGTTATGGGGGCATCAAGGTTCTCGCATGCGACGCCCCTCCTGTGCGAGCTGCATTGGTTGCCAGTGGCCTCTCAGGTGCGCTTTAAGATTTTAGTGTTAACTTTTAAAGCGCTCCATGGCATCGGACCAGGATATTTACAAGACCGCATTCTGCCATTTTCCTCTCACCGTCCGGTGCGCTCCCATAGGGAGGGTCTCCTGCGGGTCCCGTCGGCATCTATGTGCCGGCTGATGACCCTGAGGAATAGGGCCTTCTCTGTGGGGGCGTCTGCCCTCTGGAATGGGTTGCCCCCGGAGTTACGTACAGCCACGGACCTGGGGACCTTCAGGAGTGCCTTGAAAACCTGGCTTTTTGACCAGGCCGGCTTGGGCTGATTTTAGATTTGGGTGTTTTACTTTTATTAAATTTTAGGGTTTTAGGGAAGGGTTTTAATTGTTTACAGCCAGGGTTTTAGTTTAATTTAGTTTTAATTTTTCACATTTTATTGTTTTAATTGTACGGCTGTGCACCACTCCGGGTCCTTCGGGAGAGGAGCGGTATATAAATAAATATTTATTATTATTTATTATTATTATTTACAGTACAGCAGTGTGAAATCACAATTGCCATTTCTTTAGTTGGTGTCGATTCTCATGTGCATCAGGTTCCACCCAAGACCCTAGGTTGTCATAATGTGTTGGTGTAGTATATGTGTGAATCCAAGCAGTTTTGTAATCAACAAATGGAGATTTCATTAATGCTCACATTTTATAAGTGCTGTCCAAAACTTTTTGGTATGATACCCAGTGTCCCAATAATCACTTGCTTTGCAAATAAATATTGTTCTTTTGAAAACTTGACCAGTTTTTTTTAAAAATATTATTTTTCTTTCCCTGAGATTTTCACTTTTCCCTATGTGTATGCTTGTGTGCAAATTTAAATCCACTGATGTTATATTTTATCACTTTCCATAAAAATAGAATAAAAAGTAGGAAGGCACAAAACCAAGGTTGTTGTTCTCTGATAGGATACTGGAGCCTTCTGGACAGATTGCAAATCTTGCAAACTGTTGCTAAAAATGTCTCATCTTTCAGTAAGATTTTCTTAAACTGGTTTATAATCAAGCCAACATATGAGAGGATGAGTTAAACAGCAAGTATGTTTATACACTTAATAGTCTTTTATCAAATATTTCCATGTAATTCCTGATACAATGACATCAAGGGTTCCTAGGTTATAATTTCATAAATACCTGTAGGGTTTCACCTCTACAAGCATGAAAAATAGAAATCATGTAGGAGTAAAAAATTTAAAAAATCATGATCATTTATAACTTATATATTTTTAAAAAATCACTGTGTAAACTAGGTCATGGATTTTTAAACTATGTTCTATGAAAATCTAATATTTCACAAGAGCTTGATAAATTCTGCTGGAGAATATTATGATTAAATAGATTTTTAAATTATGAAAACAGCCTCTTGATCAAGGTTCTGAGATTTTTATTTTTTAATTTTAACTAATGAATTCTTTTATCTGAAAAAGTTTGAAAACCTGGACACTGAAGGGAAGATCAAACACATTATCTTTCTTAATCTTAAAACATTACCTGAAGCTTGGTAGGCCACAGATTGTACAAGGGTACAATGGAAATGCTATATTTCAGACAGCTGGTTTTTAATTTTAATTTATTGTAGTTTTGTAGACATCCATACAGAGACAGATGCAGGTTATTAAACTAGCACAGCATATTTTACGAATAATTCCCCAAAAGATTATAGCATTTCATTTCTTTAATGCAGATATAATCACCATTTCTTCTTATCAGCTAAATGTAGTCTACTGACTGTATATGGGAGATACTCAGTACAATGCCAATAAACTTCACTCTTGTTTAAATATATTTATTTTGTTTTATCATAAAAGATAAAATACAAAACAGAAAAACAAAAAATACATCCAGCACTAACAACAAAAAAGAAAGAAGATTGGTGTACAAAAAAGGAGAAAAGGTGAACCAAATATCAAATCAAATAAATTAATGTAACATTAAACATATGGAATCCACCATGTCTGGATGCTCAAAAAAAGAAAAAACAATAAATTATCCTCCCCTTTTACAAATATATATATATATATATATATATATATATATATATATATATATATATATATATATATATATATATATATATATATATATATATATATATATATATAGTTCACTATTACTGTATATGTAGAACAGTCAACAGGTTAAACTAAATATTACACTAATCTTCAAATCCCTCTATTAACCATCTGTTATTGTATTTAATACGTAGAAAGTCCACAAACAGCTTCCAGTCTCTTGTAAAACTGTTATGAGTCTATTATGTCTGATCAAAGCAGTTCATTTCACTATCTCTGCTAATTCAGTCAATTTAAAACACATTCTTCAACAATTGACATCTCCTTTCTTCTCCAGTGCAAGTACAATCCTTGCAGCAAATACCATGTGAAGGAATTATTTTTCAATTGGAAAATACCTAAAAGAAAGATTCAGGTTTTATTAATATTTCTATCTTAAATATTTTCTGTGTTATCATTATTATATTTATACAGAATGTTTTCACACATTTTCAAGGCCACCACATATGACAAAATGAACCTGGATTTTGGTTACATTGCCAGCATTTATCTGAAGTCCCTTTATATTGTTTCACTAGTCTATCTGGGATCAGATACCAGTGATACATCAATTTATAGAAATTTCCATTCAATGTAAATTTTAGTCCATTAATCCATACATTCTCCCATTTATCTAGCATTATGTTATACCCAAAGTGTTTTGCTGATTCTACCATACAATGTTTGACATATTCGTTTTCCAGATTCATCTTGAGCAACATTTTATATACTTTGCCAATCAAGTGGTCATCTCCAGAACATCCAGTTGAGTTGTACTTCCTGTGAAAATAAAACTTTTTTATCAAGTTTAAATCTTTCAAAAATTCTGTAAGAATTAAACCAATCACAAACAAACCCTTCATTTACTAATTGTTCTCTTGTCTTTATCTTGAATCCCTCTTTTTCAACTATCAATAAGTCCAGATATGTCATCCATTTACATTGCAATACCATCTTTCTTCTATATAGTACTTCATGAGATGATAGTCACAGTGGTACTTTATCAGCTAATCTTCTTCTGTACTTCCACCATACATACCCAATTGATTGCCTAATAGTGTGAATTTTAAAACCAGGGTTAATTTTTACTTTGTCATGCCACAAATAGGTATGCCACCCAAATCTCAAATCAGAACCTTTGGGTCTAACAACCTTGAATTTTTTAAAGTTATCCAATCTTTAACCAAATCAGACAACAAGCATCATAATATAATCTAAAATCCAGCAAATGTCACTCTTGATAAGGTACTTGCCTGAGACCACAAAAGCAAATGATGGGCCACCAATGCCACAAATGATGGGCTGTAGCTGTTTCTCTGAATTGGTGAGTTGCAAATTCTACAGGCTAATTTATGAAGAATTACCAATCTCCTACTGAAATTTTCCAGGACAAATTCACTTTTCTGCAAGAATATGATTATTCATGGTGCAAACATTTTTTCTGAACTGAATGCTGCACATATCTTTTTAGGATGTGCTGACCCACTTTCCCCCAAAATGATAGTGAGGTTGGGACAAAACATTTAAACTGATTGATTTCATTTATATTGGATTAAATATAGCAAAGTTGTTTACTTTCCAGCTGTGCAAGTAATATTTCCGTTAACTAAAACTACAGTTTGATAGCAAAAAGCTTTTGAGACCCATACTTGAGGGTTTCTATGGGGGTCTATGCAAGTATATACTAATTCAAGTTATCAACCTTCACATTATGTGAAGCTGGGAAGCCATGCTAGATTATCTACAGAATCACTTTCAGCTATAATTCTGATGGCCTGGAGCAGCAGAGAAGTATAAATAAATAAAATACATGTGTTCTGTGTTTCTATCTCTCTTTCCATATCTGCATGAAATTATTCCTGTTTAATCAAACTGAGACCATCTGCAGCATTCTGTGCTATTTTGTATTAAAAAAAGAAGAAATGGATCTAGCTAGCCAGATCAGATACAGTTCACTTCACTTACTGTGCAAGATTTATTTTTAACTCTTGATTAACAAGTTAGTAGCCCTGTAGGCAAGATACCAGCAGGCTGGTTAACACCAGTTGCTCTTCTCTGCCTACAAATTAACCAAGCATGAAATCTAAATATGCATTCCTATTACAATTAGGGTTATCCCCATCAAGCAAAATTTCAACCTATTGCCCCAATAGCAATATTTTGTAAGTGCATCTGTTTCACCGTAAATCATTGTGGTATAAGATGTTATCACACTTCATATTAAATTTATGCAAAATTGTACAAAATTTGTACAAAATTTATGCGTGCTTATTTTCATTATAGACAGCCAGTTGGATATAGTGTTTAAAGCATCAAGATAGAAACTGGGAGACTGTGAATTCTAGTCCTGCTTTAGGCACAAAGCTAGCTGGATGACCTTGAGTCAGTCAGTCTCTCTCAGCCCCAGGAAACAGATAATAACAAACCACTTCTGAAAATTTTGCCAAGAAAACTGGACGAACTTGTCTCCCAGAAATGGACACGATTGAACAGAAGGAACAAAAAAAAAAAAAAAGACATCACCATCTCATTATAATTCTGAACTCTTAAGCAAAAAAATTAATTGTCAAAAAGAGCATTGGTGACTGTCCATATAGTTACACCTTGTCTCTTTCCTTTGTAAGGCAAAATTAATTCTTTCCTGTCAATACAGGGAGAATTAATTTTATTCTGAAGGCCAATCATAATTCACTGGCAAGGCTGAATATTGCTTTAGGTCTGCAGCTGAATTATCAAATGAATGTTGAACTGCAGATTGTAACAGGATAGTTAATACACTCCATGGATGCCCTCTGGATCATGCCTTACCTTCATTAGGCCTGGATTATTGATTTATGGTAACAATCTCATCATTTCTGGCTATGGGTCAAATTTAGCTGATGAGCCTAATTTTACCCCAGTTGTGACAGTCTTATGAATTCTAATAAATGGAATTAAGTTTTATCCTTTGAGGGTGTGGAAAGCTTGTAGCCATGAGCTGGAGGGAGTGATAAAATGTAGGCAACACAAACGTTTCACCTTACGTATGCCATTCTCATATAGGTATGAAAGGCTAAAGTTTGCAATTTGATGTCACAATGTACATTTTGCCATTTTGATGTCATTATGATCAAGAACATATGCATATGATAACACTGGCCCAATTACATTTCTGACCTTCTGATTCAGTCTTTGTAGACCAACTATTGGCATGTTTGGGACATCTTTAATCTTTCTGAGCCGAACCATAACTGTTCCTGTGAGTGAAAAATGATAATAAATATGTAGCTTCAAGATGTTTTACTATATCACATTTAATTTACATTTAATTAAAATTAAATAAAGTTAATTTATGTACCTCACAGTTAGAGTAAATTGAATTTAGTTGAAACACTTTTTAATATATATAATGTGAATGTTGATGATACATAATGCACCAGTGTCTGATATCAAGTAGTGCTTATGTTAAAAGAACTAAAGTACATTAGGTAGATTTTAACCTGTCTATCAGTTTTCATTTAAAAGCATTTTGCTGCTCTAACTAGCCGGGAATGGCATCCTTGTTTATTTTTTATGACCCAATAAACTCTTTCCTCAACTTTATAGGTTTTATCCTATGCCAATGGGCAACTTGAAACTTTAGATTGCTTTTATTCTTATGACGTACAATGGAAAAATATCCCATCATTTGCAGATAAGGATCTTGAAGGATCACTTTCCATGTGACACAGTTTCAAAGTTCACTGTGGATAAACTTTTCTCCTTCACAGGATCTTAAAAAGAGTTACTCCACATTAGAATATGATATATGTTACAAAAGAGACATAGACATTCTTCAGAATATATGTAGGGATTTTGTCCTTATAATAAACAAAAGATGAAACTACTTCTCTAAATTAAATGAGTTAATTGTAGTATTTTTCAGAGAGTAGATAGATGGTTTGAATGTATTAGATTGCTACTTTGTTTGACTTTTTTGGCCATGGAATAAGTGGAAGATTTGGTGAAAACCAGAGTTTGGATACCACGCTTTCCAAGGGATGGGCAACTTGCAAGCCATGAGGCAAATATGGCCTCTACTTCCATTTTGCATTTGACAGCCTTAAGAGAGCCTTTTAGATTGTACAGATGAATGTGCCTTCTGATAGCTAAAACAGTTCACCACTACCCTAATTCATGCTTCTATTAACCATAATTTATGGGGCAAGCCATCATGGCCTGGTTCTGCATCACACCAAGCCAAGAGCCATAGTTTACAAACCCACAATGGTTGATTCATATATGTAATATACAAAAATCCAGCAAATCATACTATAGCGATATTTATGGACTTATCCAATATTTTTATTCCAACATAGTAATCCATGCATCCTGGCACTGCCAAAAAGGGGCCACTAATTAGGAGTAAAGGGAAAATGTAAGTTTCTTAATATTTTTTAACCAAATTTGCCCTCTCGGTATATTGAGAAGCAGCCCTTGTATTATTTTATTTTGCAAAAGGCTCAGTAGAATCTCTAACCATACCATGGGACTACTTTACTTATTGTCATTGCACCTTGTACAATGAAATCATACACCATCTTCAGTACACATCATGACCATGACCATGAAAATAAACACAAACACACATCCTTCACTCCACACATTGAATTGAAAACCCCAACACCACACCAACACTGCACTATACAGTAGAATTCAACAGAGCTATTGCTCTGGGATAGAAGCTGTTTTTCAGCCTATTTGTTTTTATTATTCTGTACCATCTGCCAGGTGGTAATAGTTCAAAAAAAAGGGTGGCCAGGATCTTTGAAAATGTTTTTAACTTTCTTAAGGCAGTGGGAGCTATAAAACTCTTCCAAAGAGTGGAGAGGGCAACCAATGATCTTCTGGTCAATGACGTTAGTCCTCTGGAATGCTGTCCTATCTATCACTGCAATTGGCAAACCATACAGAGATGCAATTTTTATTGCTATAGTCCTAAGTAGTGTCTACCATAAAGCCACCTAGATTTGAAAGATTAGATGATAACTAAAGCACATCATTCAGCTGGGTTTAGAAAATGTATGCATCTGTGCATGCTGTGTGTGTGTGTGTATGTGTGTGTGTGCGTGCATATGTAGACTGGTGCAAAATTCATCTATTTTTATTTACTTGTTTCAGGTACTCACAGTGGTAGCAGTATAGTATCTTCTGATTTTATATTATTTCACCTGCGATTTAGGACACAGCCTCAGAAGGATAATATATCAAAACGTTATTTCTGACATTTGTGCAAGAGTCCTGCATTTGCAACATTTGGCTTGCCAGTAATAAACATGATTGGCATATGGAGCTTAATGCCACACTCTACAGGGCATTGCTATGGAAACTCTTCATTTGTGCATGTTTCTGAGCTACAACATATGAGTAACCATTGCTACCTGCTCCACGAAATAAGCAGTTTGTATACGGGTTGCTAGAATTGCATTTTATGTATAAGCTACCGATTCAATCTAGCAATTTTGGTCTTCCTCATAAACTCATAAGCTTCCTTATCTCTTAAGGCATTGCAGAGCCATTCTGGTCTCATAGCAAGTATAGCAGCTCTGAATAGAATAATTTGAGTGCCTGTGTATGCACATAGCACAAAGCTCATTCTTAATTAGCCTCAGAAGTAAAGTTTGCATGAAGCATGGATATGAACTCATTAATGTCACAAACTTTAAGTTCAACTGATGAAACATTTTTCTTTTAATTCAATGGTATCTAGATGTTTCTGAATGATTAAATTGAGCCTTGGTTGTTCAGAATTTTTCATACTTCATTGAATTCAGAAGTAAAACAAGTTTTGCAGAGTCGAACAATGGAAACATATCAGAATAGGTTTGATGCAGAATGAATCTGCCTAGAATATGAGTTCAAATTGTAAAGCTAAATGCTGAGAACTTTCTTTCTAAACACTACTAGAACCCCAATGACAAATTCTTTACCCATATGCAGTATATATTTTGAGCTCTGAGAGAAGTATTAGACTGACACCATTATTACTATTGCTGCATTTTAAAATGCTCAGTTTGTGTGGCCCATATACCCTGTGTAACATGAATACTTGTAATCCATAGGAATAGCTTTATAGTTCATATGAATTAATTGGAACCTCCATCAAATAAGTTTATTATTGAGCATATCACACATATGAGCATACTTATTGGCACATACATAGAAGTAAATAATGAACTGAGTTTGTATTTAATATACAGTGAAATTTGTGTGAAATACATGAATTCTTTTTTTAAAAATAAACTACTTAGAAAGTGGAAACGTGGAAATATTCCGTTTGGGGAATAAATTTTGGTGTATATTTAAGAAACCACACATCTCTCTGTTGCTTTTGCTGGAATAGTTTGATGATAGTTACTAGGACATTTGATTCAAAAGAAGTGTGCAGAAATCTCCAAAATTAGTTGACTTTCTTAAGCATGTAACTGGTTTAGAAAGATTGAATTAGCTTATAAATCAAGCCAATGAGTCAATCATTTTTTACACACATATATCTTTAGAAAGGGTTTTTTTTCCTGATCCAGTTCAACATTTATTTAACAATTTGATTCAGAAAACTAAATTATGTATATCCAATCTGATACATCCATACACATACACACGCATATACATTCTCTCTCTCTCTCTCTCTCTCTCTGTGTGTGTGTGTGTGTGTGCCCATAGTACAAAAAGCAGCCTTTCCCAATCTGTTACCTTTCAGATGTACTGGATCACTACTCTCAATTTGCTTCTACCAACTGGAAATTCTGGGAAGTGTAGTCTACAAATCTAATGAACTTCAAATTTAGGACAGCTGTCATAAACTATAGAAAAAGCCGGTTCCAAATAGAGATAAATTAATTGTTAATCTTTCAAGTGAGAGAAAGCAAAGCAGGAATTCTAGTTGGAGGTGAATCAAAGAAAATTTCCAGTCTCAGAGAAAAATTTAAAACTTTTGATTATTAAATTCTAGATTTTGAACTGTTAATTATCAAGCAGTAAATCAAATGGACATGAGATTTAAAATAATAAATTCCTCTTGTAAAAATTATTCAGCACACACATTCTACAGTTTGAATTCTTAGGGGTTTCAGAAACACTGTGCCATCAAAACTTAGTTTTATCTGTCTTTGGTTTCATTCTGAACATTCTCCATTGTGAAGCATCTCCTTTATAATAGAGAGACATCCATAAAGTCAGATGCTTATTTTATATTGTGAAGTTGGTCAAACTTTCAACTTCCACCCAATAAACTACTGGTATTAATCTTGGCTTTAGCTTGGCAAGCTCTTTTCATCAAGTTGCACATTCTCCAAGGACTGCACATATGTATAGCAATTATCATGTTTGCCCTAAAGTAGGTGGGTAAATATAAACAAACAAGGAGCATTTGTAAGAGGATAATTAAATGTTGTCACAACTCTCAATTCAATAAAATGCAGCTGGGTCTGATGTTGCTGATTTCCATGCAAATTAATGAAGAGCAGATTAATCAAACATTCTTGTGCTAGTGTATTTATTTTAAAGTTAGGTAAGTATTCCTTACCCATTTACAGTATGAGTCAAAATCTGTCTATCGGAACATAATTTAAGCAATATGTTGAGGAAAAGAATATAAAGCTCTACCTGCTGGATACTTGTAAGAATTCTTCAGCTTCAAAGAGTTAAGGGTGTCACCTTATTGAAACATATAAAGTATCATGGATAGATTGGCTAGCTTATAATTTAATTATAATCCTGAAGGGTAATCAACTTGACTTTTAACTAATAGATTCAAGGAGAAAAGAAGAAAAATAAGCTGATAAGTTGCATGCCATTTGCAAACCCTTATCCAAGTGATGGGTATCATTAGCTATATCATCAAGTCTTCATATCTGGGAGAAGTTTCTGGATATATTCTGATTTTTCTTCTACAACAACCTTGCCCTAGGAATGTAACTGAAGGGAGAGGCCTGACAGGAAGGCCTGACAGAGAGGCCTGACAGGAAGATTTTCTGATTTGAGGCATTAATCTGAAAAATATATAGGACATCTTCCTATACATATGTTCCGATCCAGCCTTAGCAAGTAATGATAAGCCACTTACTTGTGAAAGTAAAAATAAACCCCTTTTCAGATAGGATAGGAACTGTCTTTTATTTACATGGATAAACAAAAATCAAATATAATTAGTCCCAACAGATCCAACAGACCTGGCCAAGAAATCCAAATTGCTTGCTACATCCTAAAAGTGAATGGTTGTCTGTGACAGCTGGCCACTCCCACACCCCTACTATTTATTTCCCAGCCAGGGAAAGGTTGGCTGGCATTTTTGTCTGTTTTTCCCTGAGAGCTGGCTTATTGCTTTCCTTTGCTCTCCTCTCCTTTCCTCTCTGCACATACATGCATCTGGGATGGGCCCCATCTGCTCCTCCCCCTCACTCAGCTCAGGCCTTGAAGACAGCTGCCTCTCCACTTGCGGGAGGACAGAAGGCCCCGGCTCTACCTCTGTCTCTGATGCTGTTTCCTTATCAGAGCCTTCCAAAGGCTCCAAAGCTGGCCCAGGCTCTCCCTCAACCCTCTTCCTTGTCTGACTCGGCTACTAGCTCTGCTGGCAGCCAACGGGGCACAACAACATAGATACGGAATTGTGAACTTTTCTCTATTATCTCTTATCTGGTAATACAACATATCATTGTCATACTGATCAATTTGATGCAGGGCCAGCTCAAAGTATTTTACTGCCATAGACTGAATAGGAAACGAGGCTTTTTGCAGGCAAGCACATTGGTTGCTGCAAGGGGAAGTTATTTTGGGAAGCCAAGTTATTTTGATATGCCTATGATAAACTCATAGGTTGACATCTCTACAATATAAATAACCAATAATAAACAACCAATAATTTGATCCTTTCCATAACAACAAAAAATTAACTGCCTGAGGAATCATCTCACATTGTCTAATGATAAGGTAAAGGTAAAGGTTCCACTCCCACATACGTGCTAGTCATTTCCGGCTCTAGGGAGTGGTGCACATCTCCACTACAAAGCTGAAGAGCCTATGCTGTCCGAAGATGTCTCCATGGTCATGAGGCCAGCATGACTAAATGCTGAAGGTGCCTTCCCACCAAAATGGTCCCTATTTTTCTACTTGCATTTTTACATGCTTTCAAACTGCTGGGACAAGTAATGGGAGCTCACTCCATTACGTTATGCTAGGGATTTGAACTGCTGACTTTTCTGATCGACAAGCTCAGTGTCTTAGTCACTGAGCCACCACGTTCGTGTTGTCTAATGGTAGGACTCATTTTTTAGTAGATAGAATGTAGTGTGCAAAACTTACTCCTTGTGAACAAATAGATGCTGATAACCTCTTCAGGAAGTCTAAAAAGTTGCATATTGAAACTAGGAATCCATAGTTTATAAAACAATAGTGACAGGTAGTCACTTTAACTGCCAATCAAGAAAGAGCTTTTGGTGTATAGTGTACAGTGACCATGAAGAAGATAAATATTATACTAAGAATCATTAGAAAACAAATATACCATGAGTCAGTTCTTATTATAACTCTACTTTACAATTTTATGGTGTGTCCACATCTAGAATATTCTCCACCATTCTGGTTTCCATATCTCAAGAGAGATATTGTGGACCTGGAAAACATGGACAAAAGGTAACCAAGATGACTGTGTGGAATACTTTCTGCATGAGGACAGGCTTCAGTGGTTGAGGCTCTTTAGCTTTAAAGAAAAAATACATATAAGGAGATTAATAGCATTATGCATGCTAAATTAAAGGAGAGCAGATTTTTTTTTGAATTCATTTCTCATAATATAGAAGTATTGTCTGATTAGTAATAAAAGAAGAAACATTTATTTATCCAGTGTGTAAACAATCTGTGAAATATGCTGCCACAAGTTGTGGTTCTATCTTAGGTGACTTCAAAATGGACTAGACAAATTTCTAGAGGACTGTTCTATCAATGACCACTAGTGTTGATGGCTAGGTGCTGCCTCCAGGCACAAGAGCAGTTTGTCATATCATACTAGGTGCACAGAAAATTACTGCCTCCAATTCCTATTTGTGGACTTCTTACATGTATCTGGTAGGTCATTGTGCTAGATGGACTTAGATCTGATCCAGTAGGACTATCCTCAAGTTCTTTTTGGGATGATGGCCATCTTTGGAATTTTGAGAGTTTATTAGTGGCATTCTCACAAAATGTCTGTCACAGAGTGTGGATTGTTTTTCACAAAACAATTGTTCTGGTGGACATGACTAATTGCAAAGTATTGCTTCTGTCATTCATTCCACTTTGATATCTGCGCAGCTTATTATTTTCATTTTTTCTTCATAGGTAGATATACTTTCATACAACTGCACTGCTGGGTAGCAGCCATTAACCATTTTTAATTTAAGAATATCGATGGGATTAGAGCACTCTAGTAAATACGGTGATGCCACAATTGTAATATGCCATCTTGATGATGATGATGATGACAGAATAATTAGAATAATTATTGATAGAATAATATTAAATAATTAAATTTAGGGAAGGGAACCTGGCAAATGCAAAGACACCAGTACCATGCTCTGTTATAGAATTTGTAAACTGAATATATTATCGGAAAAGAAAATATGAACAGCAGCAATAATACTTTTCTAAGCAGTGAAATTTCATTTTTCAAAATAAGTGTTCTATAACTATTTTTAGCACAATTTAACTTTCCAGTAATTCAAGCTGGAAATGTGTATCTGCCCATCCAAACATCTAACCATGTTTCTATTTTTTTTTCTCACCAGAGTTTGCTCAGACTGTTCCAGCTTTTATATGTAGTTGTTGCTTTTGAAGATGTAACTAAGGGCAATTATTTTAATTGGAGAAAGTATTTATTCAGGATAGGCAGTTAATATTCCAATTTATATTCAGCAGTCAATTCTCCCTCTAAGTAACAGCTGAATTCCAACTCATGCCTTAAGGTTAAAATGAAAGTGCGTTATTTAAAATTGGTGTGTGAATTGTCAGTTTTGAAAGCCTCTGAATGTGGGCCCAGGATTGGGAGGCGCCCTGCGGGGAGATTGTCGACTATGCACTGCATTCAAAAAATGTTTCATGATTTTTGCATTTAATCTTGATGTAATTATCACAAGTCCTTATGATGAAGTTAAGTGGGTTCATCTTAGCACAATCCAAGGATGTCTATCTTTCGTCATAAATTGTAATAAGTTTGCTAATTTCCACTTAATGTCAATTCCATTGCACTGGTGACTCTGGTGGGAGTTAGGGAGGAAAATAACAACAGGAGCAACTCCAGATAAAATTGCTAACTTTGATTATTTCAGTTTGTTCATTTATTATTACAAGGATCTGTGAATGCTTCTGTTAACACTTTATGTTGGACAGTTCCTATGGTAGTCCCAAACCTAATTGTACCCCCAAAGCTACCTTCACACCTCAGTAGTACAATTTTAGGAAGATGCTTAGGAACTCTCGCTTTGCTCAGTGGAGTTTCCTCCCAGATTAGCATTAATTAAACCACTAGCCTCAACTGCCATTTAAAGAGAAGAGTTTGGGGACATTTTTAAGGTGGAAATGAGGTGTTGCCCTGGCTTACCACAGATGAAAGGCTCTTCATTCCAAGTGTGGTTATTAAAACTAGAACCTGTATAGGTAGTGTTTATTTCAGGCAGTAAATCAAATCAGTTAAAATAAAATAGCAAAAGTATTTTTTTTATATTTTGAGAGAGTGAATATCATTTCATGGGGAAGATGAATAACAGTGTTGGAAGGGACATTGGTAGTCTTCTAGTCCAATCCCCTGCTCAAGCAGGAAACTCTACACCAGGGGTGTCAAACTTCATTTCATTGAGGGCCGCATCAGGGTTGTATTTGACCTTGGGGGAGCTGGGAGGTGTGGCCAGCTCAATGTCACTCATGTTGGGACGCCAGTGGTGGCCCGAGTGCTCTGCCAGCAAAACAGAGCTTGGAAGAGCCACAGGTGGCCCTCCCAAGCTCTGACTTCACTGGCAGAGGGTTGCAGGAGACCATCACAGCTGAAAATGGAGCTCAGGAGGGCAGTGCATGGTCCTTCCCAGCCCAGTTTTTGCTGGCAGAGGCACCACAGGCTGGGTTCTTCTCTGGCCCACAGGGTAGTTCTGTGGGCCAGAGCTAAGCCCCCCACAGGTCAGATCTGGCCTGTGGGTCTTGAGTTTGACACCCCTGCTCTACACCATTGTATAGGTGCTGAATTTAGGTCTAGGAAGGCTGTTTTGATTTGTCAAAGTGAGCTGGTTGATTCTGAGCCAATTTATAGGCATTCCCAGAGAACCATGTCAGTGCCTAGTCCTTGATATAACTTTTGGGAATAAAGATTGCTGATTGCTGAGCCATAATCAGCTGAAGTAATGAAGCTGGTGCCTAGTGCTCACATTACAAATTTTAGTACAGTTAACAAGTTAAGAAAAGCAATTTGTGAATTCTCCTCACTTTGTTTCCTTCCCACCACGTTTGCCTTTTATGTGCAATGGAGCAGAAGAGGGAAATATAGTGGAAACTACAATGGCATGTTTGATCACTTGTCAAGCCATCTGAGGGTCATATGCATGGAGGTGGCTCTAGTACTATGATCTATTAGTTGGGCTGTTCCTCAATAAGGTGTAGGATCTTCTAAAGTCATAGACTTGTCTCCAGAACTAGCCTAGTTGACAGTTCTCAGGCATATAGGAGGGACACAGGATGAATCAGCAATGAGTTTCAGCAATGCATGAGGTCCATCCTTAAGTAGTGTTGCAAGGGAATGACAATGCTAGCAACAAGTTTGGTTATGTTCTTGTAGGCCGATAGGGATGCTTACAAGTAGTCTCCATGAGCTGGAATAAAGTAGGCAAAATGCTCCTTTCCTCCCCACAGTTCAAAGTCTGTAAAACAGGTATAGTCTGTAAAACAGGTATAACATGTATACAACAAACAGAGTACCCAACTTCCCTGAGTACCCAAGCTATTTTGCATCTACTGAAGCTTTGGGATGGTCTTTAAAGGTAGTCTGATGAAAGCAAATTGCAGGAGTCTAAATGGGCAATGTGATGGCATGAGCCATTGTACTCTAGATGCAAGAAAGGCTGCAACTGGTGCATTAGCTACAGCTGGGTAAAGGCCCTCATGGCCACAGCTTCTACCTCTTGGTCTAAAAGCAGCTGAAAGTCCAGGAAGACTCCCAACTCACAGACCTGCTTCTTCAAAGGCAATGGCACTCCATCCAGAGACAAAATAGGGAGCATAGAACATCCTAAGCAGAAGCTCCATCATGCTAAGATTTAGTTTAAAGCTGTGCTGTTTTATCCATAGTAGTGTAGCAATAGCAATAGCACTTAGACTTGTATATCACTTCACAGTGCTTCACAGCCCCTGTAAGCAGTTTACAGAGTCAGTATATTGCCCCCAATAATTTGGATCCTCGCTTTACCCACCTTGGAAGGAGGAAGGCTGAGTCAACCTTGAGCCTGGTAAGATTTGAACTACCAAATTGTAGGCAGCCGGCAGGCAGCAGATATAGCCTGCAGTACTGCACTCTAACCACTGTGCCACCGTGGCTCATGATCCACAGTTAAGGCACTGGGACAGGTCTGGAGTGTAAATATATAATGCAAATTGATTATGTTTATTGGAAATTTTGGGGCTTGTAGTCAGTGGCGGGACTCAATTTTTTTTACTACTGGTTCTATGGGCATGGCTTGGTGGGCGTGGCAGGGAAAGGATACTGTAAAATCTCCAGCCAGAGAGGGTATTTGCTGGTTCTCTGAACTTCTCAAAATTTCCGCTATCGGTTCTCCAGAACTGGCCAGAACCTGCTGAATGTCACCTCTGCTTGTAGTCCCAATGAATATAATTGTAAAAAAATATTTTCTCAAATTTTCTTCACATAATAAATGCCAGATGGGTGTGTGTGGGATCTCTATACACACTTTCTCTCTCTTTCTTTCATCTGCCTACCTGCCTTGCAGATAATTGATTTTCTATCAGGGTGTATTCTAGTTTGTAGAAACAATTGTAACTGTAACAATCCTTTTCATGTTATTCATGTTATACTTACATTTCTTCATTCTCTTACAGATGATCCAATTTCTGACGTTTGCACTTCTACAAATTTTTGTCCCAGATAACATGTTTAATTTTAGTGGCAAAGGGGAGGAAAGAAAAGGAATTGTAAACATTTATACTCATTTAGTCTATTGAAGTTAAAGCCCAAAAGCAGTGCCAGAAATATGCCCTTGTGGCCATAATATGTACTTTCGAATAAAGACTAAACCAGATAGTTATTATACAAAAAACAGTATCTGTATTTGTTCTCAGATTAAATTATATACAAGTAGTCCTTAACTTACGACCACAATTGGGTCCAAAATTTCTGTTGTTAAGTGAGAATTTGTTAAGTGAGTTTTGCCCTTTTTACAACGTTTCTTGCCACAGTTGTTAAATGAATTACTGCAGTTGATAAATTAGTAACCTGGTTGTTAAGTGAATCTGGCTTCCCCATTGATTTTGCTTGTCAGAAGGTTGCAAAAAGGGGATCATATGACCCCGGGAACACTGCAATGGTCATAAGTGTGAACCAGTTGCCAAACTTCTGAATTTTGATCACAGGATCATGGGGATGCTGCAAAGGTATGAAAAATGGTCATAAAATCACTTTTTTTTCAGAGCCATTGTAACTTTGAATGGTCATTAAACGAACTGTTGTAAGTCAAGGACTACCTGTATTTGGAATATACACTGACAATTTTAGAAGATAACTAGAAGCCAAGTAGTAGATTTTTTAAAAAAATATAAATTTGTACAGATTTGTATTTAAGAAAGAAAGCAAGAGCTTCTCTCAACAAAACTTAAGGGCATTCTCATTTTTGTCCTGACAGGACAAATTCTAGTTCTTTCAAGGCACACTTTTCGCCTGTACCCAAAAGGAGATGACATGGAAAGGAGATCGGGATGTATGCTTTCAATGAGAAGCCATCATGCATTTAGCCCCAGCATCTGCAGCAGAATATGTAAATCTCTTCGGTTAAACATGCTGAGAGAATTCCTTCATCAGAAAGCAAGCAGGTCCTCTCAGGTGCATGGAATTGCCTACATGGAGCTGTAGTTTTGACAAGTTTATGCAAAGCCGTCCACCAATACAAGGAGTGCAAATCCAGCAGCTTTCCTTACACACAAAGCCAGAGTATGTTCATGACAAGCAGGTGGGTCCTGTGGCATCTGGGAGCAAAGAGCACAGCCCTTCATAGCAGAAGTCTTCTGGACATGAGTCATCCCTGCTTTCTCCTGTCTCATGGCTACTATGCTAATGGTTACAGAGCTGAAACCTGCAGCGGTGTTTATGGCTTCTCAACCCCATAAAACCACAAACAGCTGAGAGAATCGTGCTGACTTTAGCAGGGACACTAGGAAATAATTAGCTTTAATAGCCCTGTCCAGACACTTTATACTATCATGTTAAAGAGCAAACTACTCAAAAGCCAAAACACACACATTGTCTCTGAGATAAGTGACAAGTATTGTTTACTCAGCCTTTTTCTTTTTCCACTGTGTGCTTTTCATGACGAGGAGCCATGGCTATTCATTTGTTGAATGACATAATCTTCTATTTAGTTTTAACAACAGCCAAAAAAAAAAAAATGCAGGAGGAGGGGAAGAGGAGAAGTAACAACGCCAAATTTTGGTTTCTAGAATTTAATTGCAGAAACAGTGCAAATGTTAAAACATTTGGATGCACCCCAGGAATATTTTTATATTTGTTTTCTTCAAAATGGTGTACACAACCATTTAGTTTATTTGTTTCATTAAATTATTGAAAACTGCCCAATAGCTGAAGCTCTCTTGATGATTTACAAGAAAACTCTCTGAAAAATACAGACTGAATAAAAACATTTGCAAAAAAATGCAAACTAAAAATACCATACAAACTAGGCAACTGCAAGGAAGTCATTCATGGACTAGAATAATATAAATTAAAACTCAATAATATCCTAATTTAAAAAGCTTGGGAAACAGAAAGACTGATGCCAAAATGACCTTCCTGCAGACACCACTCAAGCCTGTCAAAGAAAGGAATTGCATAACTTGGTGAAGGGATATGGAAGAGACCCTCACGACAAAAGAATGAGAAATAAATAAATGCTCACCAGTAAGTCTTATTAGGGTGCTCTACTAGCTAAATAGGGACATGGTGGCTCAGTGACTAAGATATTGAGCTTGTCAATCAGAAAGGTCGGCAGTTCAGCGGTTTGAATCCCTAGCACAGCGTAATGGAATGAGCTCCCATTACTTGTCCCAGCTTATACCAACCTAGCAGTTCGAAAGCATATAAAAATGGAAGTAGAAAACTAGGGACCACTTTGGTGGGTAGGTAACAGCATTCCATGTGCCTTCGATGTTTAGTCATGCCAGCCACATGACCACAGAGACATCTTTGGATAGCACTGGCTCTTTGGCTTTGTAACGGAGATGAGCACCTTCCCCTAGAGCTAGAAACAACTAGCACATATGTGTGAGGGGAAGCTTTACCGCTACTTACTAGTGAAATATAAGCTTATAACTTAGCCTAATAAATATATTAGTAAATTTGGAGACATATAAGAACTATGGATGAAAGATATCACAAATGGGTAACTTTTTTAAAATCCAGTAGGTACATTTGGGGTTTTGAGTTCATGCCAAAAATATTTTAACACAGAGCTACCATGATGAACACGGCCTAACACAAAACAGAAAGCATTCCTTACCATAAGCAGCCTGTCCTATGCCACTCACCAAACCTCCTCATGATAATTTGTCATTGTAAAGGACAATAAGCACACCTCCAAATATAGCATCAAGTGTAAATACTACTATTTTTGGGAAAATAGAATTTTGGAATTCTTGTTAAGGAGGAGGACGGGGAGGAGGAGGAGGAGGAGGAGGAGGAGATAGAAGATTGCCTGCATTGAAGACTGCCTTAAAGAAACAGCAAGTATACATATTAAAAGATGCCAATATTGTAATATCAAATATAACCACGAGCTCAGTGCAAGAAACAAGCCAATTAATGTACAGCATGACTGCAGTTATAACTGCATGCCTTGGATGAAAAATCTACAAAGAAGAAAAAAAGCCAAACAGTATGCCACCAAAATGGAAGATCAGACTGGAAAATTAGATCAGTCTGCTAAGGTCAGATGCAAGGAAACTGGAACAGATGAAAGAAAAGAAGCTGAAGAACGAGAAGACCAATGAATACCTGATTAAGAAATATCACCTAGAAAAAAAGGAAGACCAAGGAAGTAAATACTGTAAATAATTAAGCAGCAAATAACAGCTATAGCCAAGAAGATCAGCAGATAGCAAGCTCAAATTGCATACTATAGACAGGATCTTCAATTTCAATAGAATCAGAAATGTTTCTACCAATCCATCAACGGACAGACTGCAGTGTCAATGCCTGACAAACAAAAAATGTTGCAGTTCTGGCTGCAGCTATGGGACATCCCAAAGAAATACAATAAGCATGAAGTTTGGATAAAGGAAGTGAATAAGAATGCAAAAGAAACTGAAATGAAAGAACTTGTAATAAGGCAGAAATGGTGGAGAAAGAAGATCAAGAATTGGTCAGCACTAGGGAAAGGTGAAAGGCATCGGTTTTGGTTGAAACATCTGAATAATTTACATTATTCAAATTTCCAAATTATCTTTGAACAGTTATTTTTTAAAAAATCTCACCTAATGATTACAGTGAGACATCCAATGTTCAGATCTTCATCCAGAATGGGATAGAACCATGTTTTATGTGACTTTACCCAATCATATGTGACCAATTCTCCAAGTTTCATAGAGATTTCTTCAAATCGCAGATTATCTGTAATCTACTGAAAATCAACACCAATAGCTACAGCACATTAGGATCCTCTGCTATTTCATACTTATCCACGATTACTTTAATTTTGAAAAACATATCCAGTCAATGGCACAGTCATAGGTGTTCATACATAACCACAGTATGTGAACATCAAATATGGCATCAATAATCTGCAGTTCATTCACAATAGTCTTACATTCTCTCAGGGCTTGACAAGTCAGCCCATATTTGCTTTTAGACAGCTGTCTAACCTCAAAGAGCTACTAAGCAGCAAGAACCGACAATACCACAGAAATCCAGGAGTAGGAACCCCACTGATTACATCCACAAACCAGTGAAGAAATAGTTTGACTTCTCTTCTTCATCACTAATCAAAACTGGACATCCTGGAGGAAAACATATTTATCAGGACACCATTCATCAGAAGAATCACGGATATAGTTTTTTTTTAAATAAGTTACTTGGATGTAATTAATTCACCATCTATTATATTACTAGTGAGCAGATAGATTTTGTTTTGGATTATGTTGAATCAGCTATAATACAATTTCATATTTAAATCTTTGGAGATGTTTCATGAAAATTTTGCACTGTAACTAAACATGTGGCAGAATATTGGTCATACTTTCCTGCATTTCTGATAATTGTCATATTTGGCAGGTTAAGAGGCAACAATGATATCAGTTCAGCAAAGTGACATAAAGGTATTCCACACAAAAACTAAGACATTGATAAGAATGACTGGAAAAAGATTATCTTGTCAAATTCCTGCTTCAGACACTTGACAAACACAGAATTGCCAGTGCTTATTGGTCTGTCTGTCTCTCTGTTTCTCTAGCTTTCTGTCTGTCTCATTTGTTTGTCTGTTACAATTGGGTCATTTAGGTATGGGAAATAGCTAAACTTTTTTCCCAAGCATCTGCATATAATGCTTTTAAGATAAAATTAGTCACAACAAAGTGCCTTATATGGTAAAATCCTAAGTCCCATTATTCAAAAAATCACATTCTAGCTTTTTTGCGAAAGAAGGAATTGTGACAGTGATATGATTTATCAATGTGAAGGCTCTTCCATTAATTTATAGGTATTATTGTATGGCACTTTTGAGTCAGGTTTTTTTTTTTTTTTGTACATTCAGGCAACTACCTGAATGAGTCCCTTGTCAAGATTTATCTTTGGAGAAAAGGAGAGGGAATGGCTGCCTAAGGACACCCAACTGATTTCATGCCTAAAACGGGCTTAAAAATAATAGTCTCTCCATTTCTAGCCTGATGCCTTAATCAATAACCAGACTTGCTCCCTTATCTCCTTTACATTCTATCAAAGCTTATCTCTTAAAATGGGAACATTGAATAGGGAATCTCAGTTTAACTGAATCCCCAAATATCTTTACATTTTCTTCTTAATCACTTAATGCTTCATAATAGTGGACATAAATCTTAAGTTTTAACTAATTTTGAACCCAAAAAGTGTTTTATTTCCAGAATGGAAAGAATGCTGCCTCACCTATGCCAGCAGAGGAGGCATGCTGTGGATCCTGTCAGTCAAGAAAATTTGGCTGGTGGGGTCCAGGAGAAGAGTATTCTCGGCTTTGGCTCCTACCCTTTTGGAACATCTTGCCCCCTGGGGTGAAATATGTTCCCACCCTCCTGACCTTCCATTAGGGCCTGAAAACCTGGGTCTACCTCTTGGCTTGGAGCTCCAATAAGAGCTGGAGATGGTTGATGGACTACTAGCAGATTTTCAGAAGAAATTTCCTGACAGTGAGAACAATTAACCAGTGGAACAGCTTGCCTTCAGAAGCTGTGGGTCACTGGAGACTTCTAAGAAGCAGACATTTGTTTAAAATAGTATACAGTCTCCTGTTTGAGCAAAGGGTTGGACTAGAAGAATTCCAAGGCCTCTTCCAACCCTGTTATTCAGTTATACTGAAGGGTCTATTACAAAGAGGAGAGGGTCAATCTATTCTCCAAAGAACCTGAAGACAGGCCAAGAAGCAATGGATGGAAACTAATTGAGGAGAGAACCAATATAGAACTAAAAAGAAATTTCCTCATACAAAAATTAATCAGTGGAACAACTTGCCTCTCAAATTTGTGGGTGCTCCAATACATAGGTTTTTAAGAAGAGATTGGACAGTTTTTTGTCTGAAATTGTATAAGGTTTCCTGCCTGAGCAGAGGGTTGGATAAGAACACCTCCAAGGCAGAGGTGATATTCAGCAGTTCTGACCAGTTCTGGAGAACTGGTAGCGGAAAGTTTGAGTAGTTCGGAGAACCAGCAAATCTGTCTGAAGATTTTACAGTATCCTTCCTCTGCCATACCCACTAAGCCACACCCACAGAACCAGTAGTAAAAACCAGTAATAAAAATAATCCCACCACTGCTCCAACTCTGTTGGAATATATTATAAATGAAATAGAATATAACTCAGATCCTACCTCACTTCCTGCATATCTTGTTCCTTCCCTCCCCATTTTTTACTATAACTTATAATTGTATTGCTATATATATTCATATTGTTTATTGCTTTTAACTCTGTAAGCCACCCAGAGTCACCTTGTGGTGAGATGGACAACAAATAAATTTAATAAATAAGTAAATAAAAACAATATTGGAGTTGGAACAACTGAAACCCAGCTCAAGATTGGGAATGGGCCTGGAAGTTTTCTGAAAGTATTCCTAGGAGCCATATACATCAAGTAGTTTCATTACTGTCTCACAGACCGCCAAAATCTTGTCTGGTTCTAAATTAACCCTGCCCCTGGAAATCATCTGGTGGGCAATCACTTTATGAAATCATTTCTTCAAAATGTCATTTGGAGCCAAGGGTTGCTTTTTATCACCAGGAACAGCTGTTAAATTTTAGTTTTTCATTTGGATTAATTTTAGGGCAAAAAAAAGAAGCAATTGGGTTTTTTAAAAGGTGATTTTTATCTGTTTTAGTAACTTTGGCTACGTTGCATGCACTGTCCTCGGCTCAGTTTGAAACCAAGAGCTTTAAGGGCAATCCTGAATCCTTCTCAAAGATACCTATAGCACAATTGTTCTATAGAGAATTCCCTGCAGTCAGCTTGGACTTTGCAGCCACAGACTGAATTGTTCAGAATTGGATCCCTTCAGCAACAAGATTTTTTGCAGGCACAGCTGGAAACTTCACAAACAGAAGAATAAAGGCAAACATTAAAACAGTTGAGTTGTCAACATTTAATGCCCTCTCACCCTGTGTCTTCCCCCCACCCACCCATCCAGGGGTGGGATTCAAATTTTTTAACAACTGGTTATGTGGATGTGGCTTAGTTGGTGGGCGTGGTTTGGTGGTCATGTTACTGGCTAGGCATGGCCAACTCAATATCATTCACATCGAGGCACGCATCACCTCACCTGGCGTCTCATGACTGCGGGGATGCTGCAACAGTTGTAAGTGTGAAAAATGGTCATAAGTCACTTTTTTCACTGCCATTGTAACTTTGAATGGTCACTCCACACAAGCAAAGTACCAGCAAAGGAGGGGAAAAAAAACTCCAGAGACGTTCCTGAAACAGGAAGTCTAGTCCTGGCCACAATGTAATAAGGGTTAATGGAGAGTCAGTTTCTATAAGCAACACCAGAATGTTTCCTTCCTGCCTTCCTTACAGGATTATGCCAGTAATTTCTTCTAACAACTGGTTCTCTGAACTACTTAGAATGTTAACAACCGGTTCTACCGAATAGGTGCGAACCTGTAGAATCCCACCCTGCACCCATCCCATGATTAAATCCAGTAGGTAGGCCACTATCTTTTAGGGAGTTGTCTTTTGTAGATATTATGCAATTATAAATACTGTCGATCATTGTACTCTCCCAATAGGAAAATCAAGGTGTGATAATAATAAAAGTATGAGTAAAATTACAAAATAAAATTCAAGGATCTACAGTGCTTTGGACTATACTATCTAACAGCAAATTATAAAAATTAGACTCAAAAATGTGTTTTTATAACATAGCTCAGAGGAACCTAAAAGCCAGACTGGTCCTTACCTCTTAAAAGCCCACTTCGAAGAAGGCTCTGTTCTTATCCCTACCCACAAATTCTAATTATTATAAGGTAAAGTGAACAAGTAAGGAGGTTCATATGTTTTTTGCCAATCTTTCAGAAATATTGACAGAAAGATTTTATCTTTGATTGAAAAGAACATTGTTACATTAATAAAGTTTAAAGTCTCTGAAGTGTGTGTGTGTGTTTGTGTACGTATTCTTTTAACAGTAGGAGTAAATGTTGTAATAGATTAGAATAATAGATTTCTGGAATTAGAAGAGATTTGGAATATCATCAGCTTGAACACTACTGCGTAATGCAAGATGCAAAAAGAGTTGTGAATTTAAAACATTTAAATTAACAGGCAATATGTATGTATGTATTGCAATTCCATAGTAAATATGGAATTAAGCTTTTTGCAGCCATCTGGTTTCTTAAGAAGTATCTCTGTCTCTATTTACAGTATATACAGTAAATCTATCTCTCTATGGCATAAATATTGCCTCACTTGCCTTCTGAACTTGTTCTGGAACAGGTTGCTTCATGATTTTGTTTTCATTTTATTTTGATCACTTGACTACAGGACACTGCAAGAGTCATAAGTGCATGGACCGGTCAGAAGTCACTTTTTTCCATGCCATCATAACTTTGAACGGTTGATAAATGAATGATTGTAAACTGAGGACTACCTGTTTTATAATCTAACTGCAGGAATCCAGTTCTACTTCTGGGAAAGATCATGGCAATGATAAGGATGAGCTATTTGTTCATTACAGTCTGTTCTTTCAGAATGTTGGATTATCAGTATCATAGGAGCTTCTGAACAGTGAAGTCCTAATAAATATCTATCTTAGAATGTAAAGATAGCTCCAGGATTTTGGATGGATAGGTATATTTTGACACGAGAATGTTAGTTGATCCACCTCCATGCCATTATAACGCCTGATCCTTTATTTATCCACTTGATCTAGGATCCAATCTACCCCTAAGGAGAAAAGGGAGAAAAATAACATATGCTAAATTTCCTTCTCCTTGTTGTCACTCTCTGTTTATCAACTGGGGTGGCTCATTTAGTGCTCCAAGCGTTTTGAGGCCAGCTGTGCAGGAGACAAATGAAGGTTGAGAGTGAGCAAGTAGCCAGAGTGAGGAAAATTAAGAATCCAAAGAGTTAAATTCTGAGATTTAGCAATGAGCCCTCTAGGGATATAGGCCTTGGCAAGTTCCTAACTATGCTTCCCATGGCATCTGTCTTTATCCAGGGAATGAAACCAACCCTGCAGTGCTTGCCTGAATAATGGGAGTTATTTCACAGCGTATAACTCACCTGCCAGCTAGTGCTGTTGGTTTGGTTTAGTGTTTGAACTGAGATTGTTTGCAGCAGAAATTCAAGAAGATGTGACACATGCTGACTGGAGGAAAGGGATTAAGAGCCAGTTTTGACCTTTTCTCCACTTCAGAGATACAGCAAGTATATCTTTCCATCCTGAAGGGCTTCATTAAAATCTTTTCATGTGGGAAGAAAATAAGGTAGCAGTAACTTTAACTGTGGCATTTGTCTCTCTCATTTCAGAAATGAGAACCACCAGCAATAAATTAACAGAACTAAATATGCAACCACTGGAACTGGTTAAAGTTTGTGTAAATACTAATAATGCATTTATATTGCATTTATTATTAACCACGGGATATGATAATCCCTTTGATAAATTACAGCAAGGTTTGACTCTAAATGAGTAAAGAATCCATTTTGGATTCTTTTGTTAGGTATAAATGTGCAGATAGCTCACTATTTCTAACCAGTTGTGCACTGGGGCAACTTTGTCCTGGCTTGTGAGATGTGAGAGCCAATTGTTACCTTTGATGGAAATTTTGCAAGCTGGTTGAGAGCATTGCTGAACCCAGGCATCTAGTGTCCCAATCAGCTCTTTCATAACTAGTGATGCGGCATAGCAGTAGTCCTTGACTTACAACTATAATGGATCATTCCCAAAAAGTGAACACAGCAATCGTAAAGTGAACTCATTGTTTGCTCCAGGCCATCTTTCAGAACCAGATTGTATCTTTGGAGTGGAGGTGGGGGCTGTCATAACTTCAAATGATTGCTAGCGACTGGTCATAAATTGGGGAGTACCTATAATGTACTATTAGAATAAATATAGTACTACTTATTTTCGTGGAGAACAAAAATGCATTAAACTCACAAATTGTCAAGTGTAACAATCAAAGGAAGACAAAGATTTTTTAAAATCCCGACTGCACAATTATTAACTGTGCAGATCCATCAATGTGTGAATAACAGCTAACATTATCAGGCACTTTAGAAGGTGACAAAGATGCAGAAAGTAAAATAATACTGTGCTACACATTGGTTAAAAAAAAATAAAATCAGTACACCAAATACAATCTAGGTGGATATGACCTCGTTGATGTTGACAATCCTTACTCTGTCAAGGACCTTGGAGTACTCATATCTAATGAGTTAAGTCCAAGAGCTCACTGCAACAGCATTGGCAAAAAAGCTTCAGAAGTTGTAAATCTAATCTTAAGAAGTTTTTCCTCTGGTAATAGTGAATTACTAACTAGGGCATATAAACCTTTGCTAGACCAATACTTGACTACAGCTCGGCTGTCTGGAATCTGCACTGTGTATCGGACATTAATACAATTGAGCATGTCCAAAACTATTTCACATGAAGATTACTACACTCTTCTGTTCACAACATAATACCTTACACCACTAGTATTGAGATATAAAATAATCTGCTTTAACGTACTACCAATCAATGACTTTTTCACCTTCAACTGAAACAATACAGGAGCACACAACCGATATAAACTTAATGTACACCACTCCAAACTTAATTGCAGAAAGTACGACTTCAGCAACTGAGTGGCCAATGCCTGGAACACACTACCTGGCTCTGTTGTCACATCCCCAAACCCACACTTCTTTTCCCTCAAACTAACAACTATTGACTCACCCTTTTCCTAAGAGGTATGTAAGGGGCATGCATAAGCGCACAATTGTACCTACTGTCCCTGTCCTGTTGTCCCCAATTATTCATACCTATTTCCTGTATTTATACTTATGTTTATTATCTTGTAAGCTATTGACAAATAAATAAATAAATAAATGCCTTTTGTCTTTTTTTCCACAAAATGTTTTTTTCCTACTTTCTCTGGTTACAAAGTTTCCACAAACAAAATATTTGTGCATGTGCATCCTTTTCCTGAATTTAATAATGAACTTGGATCCATTTATTTCAAAGTTGCCCAGTTCCAGTGTACAGATTAAAAAAAGATTTGGGCAATTAAAGTTGAATGTAAGACTTGGCTTGTCTTTGTAGTCGACTGTAAAGGTTTGGCAGAGTGAGAAAAATACATCGTGTAGCTGTACAGATCTTCAAGGGGATGCTTCACTTTGATGGAAGCTCAAGCAAAGCAAACTTTGGATGTTACTTTCTTCTAGGAACAAACTGAAACATCCATGTCATTCCCCTGACCCAATAAAATAGAAATGCGTTGCTAGACTGTAGGCAAAAAGGGAGAGAGATTAAAAATAAAAAAGGGGGGATGTGCTAACTTAAGAATAAGTGCACACTTTTAATTAATTAAAATAATCCTCATTTAGCAACCACAATTATGACAGACAACATGGTTGTTTAGCAAAATGGTCTTTAAGTGAAACCACAAATGTGCTTATGGTCTTACTTCAGATTTCCTTTACTTTACAGATCTGCAAAGTTATTTTTTATCTCCATCATAACTGTGAACAGTCACTAAACAAGGACTACTCGCACTACACTGTAATAAATAGAAATACACTTCATCTAATGTAGTGACCGGGTGCTCAATCTACTGTTGACAGGCAACTTTGAGTCCCTAGCTGTTTGCCATTTTACAGTCATTTTTCCTATTTCCATGATGGCGAACCTATGGCATGTGTGCTGGAAGTGGCACGCAGAGCCATTACTGCCAGCATGAGAGCCCTTGCCCAGAGCAGGTATACTGCGCATGCACATGCACCGCCCCCACATCAGCTGATTGTTGGGTATCTGGCACTCATGCATGGGATATGGGGCGCGCAGGAAATGCATGTGCATGCACAGAGATGTGCGATGCATGGGGATGCGTGCGCATGCACAGAGATGTGCAGCACGTGCAGGGGTCACGTGCGCATGTGCAGGGGGCATGGAGGGCACACGCATTGCCTTCTGGGTGTTTGCAGATGAGTGCACGTGCGAGAGCACGCAAGCAATTATTGGCACAGGAGCCCAAACAGGTTAGCCACCACTGTCCTATTTGTAATATATATGAAAAATGTGTAGGTCATTTGCATGTTCCCTTAATTCTAGCAAATAAGGGTGCAGACGTTCTTGTAGACATTTCATTACCCAAACTAAGTAACATCACCAGTGCTAAAAGTCTGTTGAGATTCCCAGTCATCCAGGTGGTTTTCTCAAAGGTACTTTTTTCAGGAGGCAGCTAGACTTCCTCGTTTTTTTCTTTTGAAGACGTTTCGCTTCTCATCCAAGAAGCTTCTGCTGCATCCTTTTAGCGGGTTGTTGAAGCACTTGGAGATTTGAAGCACATGGAGGTCCATTGAAGGACACAGATAAACCTCCAAGTGCTTTAATGACCCTCTAAAAGGATGCAGATTACCACTTGTCTGCAAGGAATATAAATCCTTCCATCCCCATTATCCTGTCAGAGCTGAAGAAGCTTCTTGGATGAGAAGAGAAACGTCTTCAAAAGAAAAAATAAGGAAGTCCAGTTGCTTCCTGAAAAAGCACCTTTGGGACAATCATCAGCGCTAGTAGGGAGTGGGGTTAGCTCTCAATTTATATTCTAGTGGTTTTCCCCGTCATTCTTTGTGGGAGTGGTTTCGATGGTTCCTTGCTTAGGCTTCTTAATGTTAGCTTGCTTGGCAGTTCCTTGTTTGAGTTAGTGTTTACTTCCTGATTACAAATTCTACCCCCTTCTAGCACCGATGAAGTTACCTAGCTTGGGTAAAGAAATGTCTGCAAGAAAATAACCAGGCTCAGAGAGCACTGAGGACCCCTCCTGTGATGACTTGGAGCTTGGCACAAAGGCAACACAGTCAAATAAGCAAGAAGTGTCCCTTTAGTACCTCCAACTTTGCCCCCAATGTCCAGGTTACCTTCAGCTGGAGGAAAAACTCTCCCAAGAACAGTCTTTAAGTGGAGGAAATTCAGTCCGAAAACAAAGTACATACAAACTGTAAATTAAAATCCACACAAACCACACTGCAGTAATTAACTTGGCAGGGTAGGAGAAGGAATTGCAGACTTGAAAGGCCAGCAAAACACACACAGTTGGGAAGATGCCAGGAACCAGATAAGCCTCAACGATACCAGATAACTCACAATTTGCTCCCAACAACTTTGCTGTGTGCAGCTTTCCTTTTTAAACACTGTATTTCCAGCTGCAGCTAATGAAGGGAATCAGGGCCCTGTCCTCCCCCGTAAGCCACATAACTCACATTGCTCCCTTCTCCGTTCCTCCTTGCGTGCCCTAGGCCTAGGGTCTGGGTCTTCCTCCAAATTCCCTCTCCCTTGCTCTACCTCTCCCCTGCTCTGCCTAGCCAGCCTTTGCCCTTCCCCAGTTTCTTCCACAGCCAACTGAGCCACACTCCCACTCCCTGTCAACTTTCGGCCTCCCCCTCCAAATCAGATTCTGACAGAAGTATGACACCTCCTTTCAATCCTGATCTACAAATACTTTCCTTCATAAGTAAGGATGCATTTGATTGTACTTCCAGAATTAATGCAAAAAAAAATAACTATATAGTTATTTTTTGAGATACGCATACATTTATTTGACTGCACAGCACTTTAAAGCTCTATGTGAATGCATAGGCAATACTTTTTCTGTGACCATCTGTTAAGAGAAGAGGCTGAATGAGCACACATATGCAGTGTGCATATGCACATAAATACAAATACAGAGCTTGGGACAACATTCCAAGCAGCTGTGCAAATCTCCAGAAAACATGTCTGCTTTAACATGTCAAGGAGGGTGTTTTGCTCACTCTGTCACTGGCCAAGCTTCAGTTTTCCTAAAGCGTCTTTAGTATAGCTTGTTCTAATAAATAAACCTATATATATAGAATATAAAATATAGAAATTATTCTGTAGCATTATGTAATTGAGTCCTAATAGAAACCATCAAGGGAAGATATTTTTAAACACACCTTTTTTTAAAAAATGAATTCATGGTCTTTTGTACACATGACACTCATTCTAGATATTTCAGAACCAAATAATACATCTCACTCTAACAATAATTAAAATCCTGTTACTTCTATAATATGTTACATGAGCATGCAACCCTGCAGGCCAGGTTGCATATAGTTCTTGAGATTTTTTTGAGGGATCCCGAATCTCTCTTCAGCTACCACCAATTTTGCCAAATCCATGTTAATTTCTGCTGCTGTATTTTGCCAGTGTTCTCTTTGCTAAGAAAGAATATGTAGAATATGTATCCGGCCCACAGCCCGCGAATTTGACACCCCCGTTCTAAAGTATTGTTTCTCAACTTCCACAACTTTCAGATATGTGGATTTAAACTTCCAGAATTCTCCAGCCAGCATATTAGCTGGTGATTTTGGGGAGTGGGTCCACATATTTTAAAATTGCTGAAATGGAAAAAAAACACCATCCTAAAGAGTTAGTAGATTTTTTTTTCTTTTAAGGACCCTGTAATCCCTTGCACTGAGGTGGAGTCAGAGCGACTGAATGGAGCTGAGTGTTTAGGGCCAAACCTAAAGAGATAGTGGATAATGAAAGATAACTGAAAGAAAATCAACTTATATTAGGCATGTTGCCTTTGCTTGCAAAATAAAACATTTTAAATTGGCAATTGAAAAAAATGTTATTTTTAATATTAAATAAATCCAAAATCTGTTGCCTATCTGTATTCAAAAAGTGAGTATTCTGCTCCAGGAGTGGGCTTCAAAAATTTTAGCAAATGGTTCTCTGCCCGGTTGCTGGGTGGGTGTGGTCATGGTGGGCATTCTGCACCATGGTGGGGGGGGGGAACATTTTTGCCCTCCCCGGGCTCCAGAGGCTTTCCTTGAGTCTCCAGGAGGGTGAAACCAGCATCCCCGGGATCTGGAGGTTCTCTGGAAGCCAGAAACAGGCCCATTTCCAGCCTTCCTGAATTTCCAGGAGGCCCATTTTTCACCCTCCCTGAGCCTCCACACATGCCCTGCACTTGCCTGCATCCAAAACGGACTGTGTGGTGACTTCTGGGGGGGGGTTTAACAGACAATCAGAGTTGGAAGGGACCTTGTAGGTCATCTAGTCCAACCCTCCATCCAAGGGGGAGACCCTACACCATTTCTGATAAATGGCAGTCCAATCTCTTCTTGAAGGTCTCAAGTGATGGCGCTCCCATAACTTCCAAGGGCAAGCGGTTCCATTGGTTGATTGTTCTCACTGTTAGAAAGTTTCTCCTTATTTCCAGGTTAAATCTCTTCTTGTTCAGTTTCCATCCATTATTCCTGGCCTACAAGCACTTTAGAAAATAGCTTGACCTCTTCCTCTCTGTGGCAGCCTCTCAAATATTGGAAGACTGCTATACTGTCTCCCCTGGTCCTTCTCTTTACTAGACTAGCCAAGCCCAGTTCCTGTAACCATTCTTCATATGTTTTAGTCTCCAGTCCCCTAATCTTCCTGGTTGCTCTTCTCTGCACTCTTTCCAGAGTCTCAACATCTTTTTTTATAAAAAGTGGGGCGGAATGGGCAAGGCCAGCCAGGAGTGGGATTTGGGGGTTCTCCGAACTGCACAGAATCTTAGCTAGGGGCTCTCCCAAACCCCTGTGGATCCCCAGCAGCCCACCCCCTCTGCTCCCCTCCAAGGAAGATACTTAATGTTTCATTCCAGAACTAATCACAAAAATAAATAAAGCGGGCTAGAATACAGCAATGGCAATATGCAAATGTTTTATCACCATTTGCTTTCCTGGTCTTTGAATTAAACAGGCCCAGGGAACCACCTGGAAAAACCAGGGCTTAAAAAAGAAACTGAATGAAAGCAGAGGCAAACCATTTCTGTATTGCTGCCAAGAAAATGACACGGACATGCTATGCAGTCACCAAGAATTAAAACCTGACTTGAAGGAAACTTTCTGTTAGAAAAGAAAATTCTGAATGGGAATTAAATTATAAAAGACCATGTCCACTAACAAAGATAATTCCCAAGTTACCTGATTTTCTCTTGCTTTCTCAATTTCACCCCCAATCCGGCTAAATATTTGACTCTGGCTGAGCAATAAATAAAATGATACTGAAAAAGTACTGAGGGTAACTTTCCCTACAGCATTAAATCAAATAAATAAATAAGTAATGTTGTTCAAACGTTGTCTTACCTCCACATTGGCTTGATTGATTGTGGAATTTTAACAAGAGACTAGTAGTTTTAGCCAAAGGATGTTTCCATTAGGTATATCTGATAAATCTTCATGATAATTAAAGAAGTAAGTTAATATCCAAGTGTTCTGCCTACCGTATGTTTGTGTCCACAGGAAAAACCTTCAATCAAACTAGAATTTAACTCCACTACGTAAATGGCTGCGTCTTTCAATTAATTGCTTTTTAACTTTCCTCCATTAATCACTGTATTCATAATTCTAGTTTCATATTAGAATCTCCTTTCAGGTTCACTCTAGGTTTCCTTCTATTGTTCCATATCTGGTGAAATGTTGGAAGCCTCAACCACTTCTTCTTATTAACAGTATAAACAGAATCAAATTTTATTAAAAGAGAAAAAGTAAAAAGATTTTTAAAAAAGATTCGAGTCATCTTATATAAAAATTAAATGTTGCAGGGAATGAAATCCTACGGTATCTACAGACATTATCTTAAAGGATCTCCAGAAAAAAAAAAATACAGGGTAAGATAACATTCTTACAGATCAGAAGATGAAGCTGGTTTGGTTCCTAGTTTAGAAACTGTTCTGATGTAGAGATGTCATTTTCCATAAAATACACAAGAACTGAGCTTGCATAAGACATTAATCACCAGGGACAATAAATGAGACTTAAATATATACGTGGCACTAAAATAACAGTCTTACATCATACTTCTAAATAGGCATGTTACCTGTTTCTTAAGGTGACCTAATGCCTGAAGCTGTTTGTGTGGACTTTTTCCTTGCTTCCATTATACTCCCCCCATTTTTTTTTATGAGAACTAAAGAGAGCTCTATTTTCTTCTTAATCTCCAAGTTCTTGTTCCTTTTCCCTCAGAGTTCTGGTTGTACTTTCCCAAAGAACAAAAGCTCTTCCACCCAGAAAGAAAAAGGCTGGTGGGGTTGAATTTTGCTTTTTGAAGATATTGATTCATATATCTGAGTTGGCAGCTTGCAGTTCCACAAAAGGAAGATATTGTACATATTACTTGATTTTCCCCCCTCCCCAAATTACTTCCCCCACTTACAGTATTCGTTTCTGGCAAAACAATGAATAAACGATGCTTAAAAAAACCTAAAATGACCTTGTTGAAACATCCTCTCAAGCCCCATATTGGCATGCATTATGGAATTTTAATAAGATGATGGGCAGATTTAAGCAGAAGGATATTTGCATTAGCTGTATTTGGCAAGTCCTCTTTGATAGCTAAGTGACTAAGTAAATATCCAAGTTCTCTGACTATTCTTTGTTCATGCCCAGAGGAAAAAACCAGTAACCAAACCAGACACTCAACTCTTTACAATGCGTATCCTACCTTGTCTATAATATAACTCTCTTAATTTGGGGTTTTCACCCTTAATCACTGTTGTCATAAGTTTAGATGAGTAGATTCTTCCTTTCACTTCCCAATATGCCCTACCTGATGGTGGCCCTCTCTACCTACCCTTAGAAATCTTACTTCTCATCTTTTTTTCAGCAATGTATACTTTTATAATTAGGAATTTTTAGAAGCAAGCGTTCAGCAAAGTGGAAACAATTTCTAACGTTTGAAAAATGGAAAATCATCAAATACAGATAGGTTATTTGGAGAATTTTGTGAAGGATATAAAGATGTTCTATTTCCAGAAGTTTTATTAATATATAATCAGTTGGCAGCAGAGAAAAGATTTTTTCAATATCTTGAAAAAGTTCTAAGATCAGGCTTATTTTTAAGCCAGGCAAGAATTCACAGGAGTTTACTTGTTATAAACCTATTTTGTGCTGCATGCAAATTATATATTATACACTAAACTCTAAGCTAACTATCTTTAATTATGGTATACCAGAAATTATACATTTAGACCAGTCCAGATGCGTTTCAGAAAGAATCTTATTTAACTTTGTCAGAAAATTATAATTTAGAATATATTTTTGTAACTGTAACACAGTTACAATACCTGTATGTTGCTGCAGGTAATATATTGAAAGTTTACATTGGTAAGAAACTGCAAAAAAAAAAAAAATCCATGTTTGGTGGAAACTTGATCAAATCTTCAAATTTTAATAAAATGATAAAAATACCGCAAACAAGGAGATGGGTTATCATCAAATGTAGATTTATTATGTCTACTCAAGGGACTTACTGTTTATCTGCTTTTCAGAACAAGGCCCATCACCCTTATCCATCCCATCACTAGTGGATAATGTTTTGCCTGAAAAAATGGCTTGATAGTATGTGATTAACATATCAGATGGGAGCTGCTAACTTTCATTTATAATTCTGGCTGACATCATCCATATTTCTGTAGTCTTGGTAAAAGAGATAAATCGTAATTTTATATATGATACCATATTTGTGCTGCAAAAGCCAGAAAAGGACTATATGACAGAAAAGGAAAGAAAACCATATCATTTTGCTGCCCATGTAATCGTTATCCAGAATTTTTCAGCACAAAACTTATTGTACAAAACAATTTCTGAAGCACTGACTGGCCAAATATAAGTTGCAAAAGATTTATGTGGAATTTATGATGGATGGATGGATGTGTGTGTGTGTGTGTGTGTGTTAGCTCCAGTTATTTTACTTGCAGTAGATAATAAATCTAGAAAACACCTTGATTAGATAAAAAGGACACTATGTATGCATGACAACAGCAATAAATGCTGAGTGTGCATGGTAGAATCCTAGCCAACTGAGCTCCTGAAATATAGTGGTACTGCAAAATTCTTATCTCTGTCTTCAGTTCATAAGATATCCTTGATATGACTTGTTCCAAATGAAGTTCAAGTATAATTAATGAGCTACCATCTTTCCAGCTGGCTGTGCTCTGTATCTAACACCACTCTCTTCTACACAAAGTTAAGCAGGATCAGTTTCCTTCTTCTAAGACTATATTACTTTCCTTTTAATACCTATCCCATGGTATCTTCTCAAGTTCCATATCAAGTTCATGTTTCTGTCTTTTCCACCTAAACTAATCGTGTCAGTTTAACTCCTGCCATGCCCTTATTTTTTGGTTCTTTGCCTACTATCTGTTTTCCCGGCCAACCCATTTAATTCATCTAAGGTGTTGGATGGAATCATGTATCTGATAACTCCAGTTATCTGGATGAAAATAGTGAGATAATATATTTGCTTGTGTATGTGTGTGTGTTTTAACCTTGCTATCAGAGTCGGTAAGCCATGGTTCTCAGCTTAGTCTAATTATGAATCCAGACATTCATTTTAATAGGCAATGACCAATGATCCACTTCAGAGATGTGATTCAGCAGGTTCTGACCAGTTCTAGAGAACTGGTAGCAGAAATTTTGAGTAGTTTGGAGAACCAATAGCGGAAATTTTGAATAGTTCAGAGAATCGGCAAATACCACCTCTGACTGGCCCTGCCCCCATCTATTCTCTGCCTCCCAAGTCCCAGCTGATCAGCTGTGTGTTCTTTTGTTGCCCTGCACAGGAGAATGGAACTGGAAAGTAGGTTAGTGGGGTGGGGAGGAAATAGCATTTTGCAGTAACCTTCCCCTGTCATGCCCACCAAGCCATGCCATGTCCACCAAACCATGCACACAGAACTGGTAGTAAAAAAAAATTGAATCCTACTACTGATCCACTTCATATTTTTAGGGATGATGATTTCAAACTTGGGCATGAAACAAAAACTATGTTGGTTTCCTTTGTGGATGGTCTACAATGAGACCTGGATGGTTGGAGTAGTCCTTCTAGCCTGTTAGATTTCTTCACATATCTTCCTAACAGACTGTTAGTGGTTCTTCAGTGGTTCTTCTCCTTTTTATGTGTGAGGTTCCAATCAGTAGTGATGAAGGAATAAAGGTTCAGACCCAGCCACTCTTACATGGGTTGCTACAGAGTTCAGCCCATCTTATTTAACAATGACATAAATATCATATATTATCATATATTAGTCATCTCTGCCTAGACTGGACAAGAGATGCAATGGATATCCTTACCTGCATCTGGAAGTTCTTACAGACTGAACAACCAACCCAACAAAGTGTGGTATGGAAGTTTGTTCAGAAATATTTGTCTGCTAAAAAGCTCCAATTCTGATTCTGTGTAGCATCTTTCTCCCCCTGAAAGGGCTTGCCTGGAGTTAGGGCTCCTGCTGAAACAGAAGGTAGAGGCTGTGTTTACATCTTCAATTATTGTGCTACTTGCAGTCTTCGAGCTGAAGATTTTGCTAGAGCCAATCATCTTGAAGTTAGATCTGCAATACCTGTAGTTGGGGCTGGTTTTGAAGGCTACTCTGAAACTTCAGTTGATATAAATATTGCAGCTTGTATTCTGACAAGTAAAAGCTGATTCAGCAAAGTAACAGTTCACCGTTAGTTGCTGCACCATGAATATCTACAGCTTTCCAGATGGAAATAAAATGTTTCTTATCGGCATTAAGCCCTTTTGGTTTAGGTTCTGGTTACCTTCATGACCATTTGCTCAAAGGAAGCAGCTAATTTTCCTAATCATCCATTCAGAACTACAGGGCCATGAGGTAGCTCTATATAATTAATTTTAGTTTATCACTTTCATTCTTTTACTTCCCAGTAAATTGCACAAGTGATAGGAATCCTAAGCGTCTCACACCAAGATTGGAAGAAAGTGCCAAATGGAAAGACCACTGGATGACAGAACTCAACAAATGTCTCACTTAGCAACAGAAATGTTGGGGTCAGCTGTGGTCGTAAATTGAGCACTACCTGTAAATAAATATTACAGAAGCCATCTCTGTATGGATCACTTCTTAACAAATGGCTATAGTTTGGCTTGTAGTCCAGAAATTGAACTGAAATTTATTCTACAACTTCATCTTTTACTACTGTATGGAGAAAAATAATTTGCACAACATCTTTCACAAGTTCAAAGCACATGGCCTTTGTTAGGATCAATAAATTATTGGTAGCTGTAGCTGTTGGTTTTAATTAGAGTCTGGCAACTCAAAAAACTGATGTGTGCTTTACAAAGAAAATGTGAACCAGCTATTCTGCAGTTCACATGCTGGCGACAGCTGTAACAACCAAGCACCTGAGCAGGAAGTCAGAAATTATCTATATCAGCTCGTAAGACTTCTAAGAGAGAAGGTTTGAGACCCACAGACTTTCAGTTGTGAACTTAGCCCTGCTACTATAAGAGTTACATAACAGTCCACAAATATCTAAATGGCTGCCAGATATAAGAAGGGCAAGTAGGTTCTCTGTTAAAACAGAGGGCAAGACAAGGATTAACAAGTTGAAATTAAAAGAAGGAATAGAGAGGCAGGATGAACATAAGGAGATATTTCATTGCAGAAACAGATGCTAAGAAATAGAATAGTCTTGCCTAGAATGGTAGCAGGTTTCCCTGCATCCCACCTCCAGTTTTACTGGGATTTTCAAACAGGCTGGATGGTCACCAGTTAGGGAGAAATGAAAAAGTTGGACTAAGTGGTTTACAATGTTCCCTCCAATTGATCCACTCTGTGTTTTGCAAATGTAAATAATCTTCCAGCTTCTTCAGAAGTTCCTAATTTGACAACACCCCTGTTCGCAGAATATATCAGATCTCCATAGGATTAGCAACTCTTCCTTTTGCAGAGTTCCCTGTTTTGTGCACTGAACCGCTACAGCACTCCCCTACAGAGAGGGCACTCAGTTGCCACAAGTACAAGAGGTGCCACAGCCAGAGGACAAAAGAAGCTCTTGGAAATGTGAAAGCTGCTGCTTTATTTCCCAAATCCTCATAAACCTCCATCTTTCAGTACCGAAAGACATACATTTCCAAATGTTGCAGATCTAAATTTGGTATTTATATTTGCTGACATCCAGCAACAACAATACCAGGAGAGGAAAAGAAAAGGATGATAGGGCTGAGATCTGCACAGTAGATTTATTAACAAGAAGAATGAAATAAAAAATCTACCTTTTTAATGGTCTCAGTCCCAGCATGTGAACTGCAGAATAACTACTTCACATTTTCTTTGTAAAGCACACATCAGATTTTTGAGCTGCCGGACTCTAATTAAAAGCCAACAGCTACAGCTACCAATAATATATTCATCCTAACACAGGCCTTGTGCTTTGAACATGTGAAAGGTGTTATGCAAATTATTTTTCTCCATACGGTAGTAGGAGATAAAGTTGTAAGATAATACAGGATTTCTGTTCAATTTCTGGACCACAGGCCAAAATATAGCCATTTGTTATGAAGTGATCCATATAGAGATGGCTTTTGTAATACTTATTTATAGGTAATGATCAACTTATGAGTACAATTGAGCCTCAAATATCTGTTGCTAAATAAGACATTTGTTGAGTTTTGTCCCATTTTACGAGTTTTCTTGCCACGGTTGTTAAGCGAATTGTGGCAATTGTTAAGTTCGTAATACTGTTGTTAAGTGAATCATGGCAATTGTTATGTTTGTAACATGGTTGTTAAATGAATCTGGCTTCCCCAGTGACTTTGCTGGGTCAGAAAATAGCAAATGGTGATCACAAAATCCCGGGACGCTGCAATTGTCATAAATATGAGTCAGTTGCCAAAGGTCTGAATTTTGATCATGTGACTATGGGCAGGGGTGGGATGCTACCAGTTCTGCCTGGCTCTATAGAACCGGTAGCTCTGAAGAGCAGCAGAGACCGAACCAGTTCTGTGTTTGCTGCTGTTTGGTCCACCTGCTGCCCTGGGCTCTTACCTGTCGTTTATTTCCTGCTTTTTCAACCTCATCTGCTTTGTGCAGCACAGCTGAGGTTGAAAAAGCAGGAAAAAAGAGGCTTTTCAAATGCTGCACATCTGTGCACTGCACTTTTCAGCTCTCCGGACGGCACAGCTTAAGGTTTTTTTACATGTGAGCGCAAAATGTAGTCACTGAACTGGTAGTAACACTGGTTGAATCCCATCCCTGACTATGGGGATGTCACAAAAAACACAAGTGTGAAAATTGTATATGTTAAAGTGGCATTTTTAAACTATCGAACTTAATATATGTTTTAAATAAGTTTTAGACTAGTTTTATTATTATTATTATTATTATTATTTTACTTTTTAAATACTGTGTAGTATGATTGTGATGTGGTGTTTGGGGCACTGTGCTGGAGTAGCTTTCAAATTTCATTGTATTTTGAATGCAATGACAATAAAGGTATTCTATTCTATTCTATTCTATTCTTAAAAGCAGTCATAAATAACTTTTTATACTATTTATACTAAATGAACTGTTGTAAGTCAAGGACTACCTGTACTTTACTATCTATCTATCTATCTATCTATCTATCTATCTATCTATCTATCTATCTATCTATCTATCTATCTATCTATCTATCTATCCACACAATGCAATATATGTATATGCATATTGCATTGTCCTTCTTTCAGTTTGGCTTTTCTATATACTAGCAGAAATCTTCAAGGTCAGGTTATCATGTCAGGGAGATAGTACTAAGGTTGGGCTCAATCTTTTTCCACCCTTCCCTAAATAAAAAAGAATTTATCCTCCTTTTTATGAAAAACAGGGATACATTTTACATAGTTGCAGAGAAGTTTCCTTATTGGCACCTTCCAGTGGTATTAGATTATAGGACCCATCATCCATAGTTCTCACAAGGTAGAGAATAGTTGTGGTCCAGAGCTACAGAAGGAAGGGAAAGCTACAACAGCAGTAATACACAGGGAGGAAATATCACCAAAAAAGTAACAATAAGTAGTGAATAGCACCTCTGTTTACTCTAATTGCTTCATTTGGATGATTTTTTTAAAAAGAAATTAAGTCAGGATCCAGAAAATAAGCTGAATTATCTCCCTATATAAAACTGGTGGAGGATACCATTAAAAAAATAGCTTTCCTTGGTAGGAGCATCAGTGTTTGCTAATCAGTACTCAACAGCATTCTTCATTGGTGATGCTTATCTTTCCTAATACAAGCAGATATGATGTGGGCTTAAATGGTGATAGAAGAACATGCATGATTAAGAAAGTAGACTATCTAGGCAGGGCAGTATTCTGGTCTGACTTGCACTGCCATCTCTAGGCAAAATACCACTCTGCTGGGACTGAGCTTTCAGGTTTACATAAACATTGGCATTGCACTATTTATATGAAATGATAGGAGAGTTGAAATTAATTTAGCATCCATCATCTTTCTTTGTTTCCTTGCAAATGTACTGTATGAAAACTTCAACTCCTATTTGATTCATTGTATGTACCAAAACAAAACAGAACAAAACCACCCCCCACTGTTTAATCACTCCAAAGTTTTAAATAGGATTGTTTGTGACACACTTAAAGAAATAGAAAACATTTCATTCTGATTGGTTTCAATTCTAGCATCACCCTCCACTACCTGTACCCCATTTTACAAAGGCCATATCTCTTTAGCAAGGTACCCTATATTTGAAGATTGGCTGATTCTGACTTTAGAAAAGGAAGGAGGAAGCTATATGAAAACTTTAATTTGGAGGGAAGACATAAAGTACCAGTTCCTTAATTTCCTAATGAAGATTCTTTCCTCCTCTCCATAACATTTTAATAAATGTTTTAAATAATTTAATAAACAGTTTAATAAATGTTAAATAAATAAATTATCTCTGAACCATTCAGTCAAGGGCAGCATTATTTGGACATATAACATGAGCGTGCCTCTGTATATAATAAAATTACACTTTGCATTAAGAAATAACTGAGTCCATTATCATAAACCCAAAAGGCAACTGTCAACCTAAGAGGTAATTAAGCCAGCACATAATCATGTAGTTTCAAAATTACTGACACATCAAAGAATAGTCTAGTGAGAAAAGTAGGATCATGAATGGGTTTTTGTGATATGTTATCTAAGCAATAAAAATATACTCCAAAAGAGTCTAAACTCCAGATATTAAAACAGTAGGTACTGGGGTTTTTTTTCTGCTATTGTAATTTAGGTTGACAAACCTACTCAAACTCATGCTGATTGTGCTGCTGTTGCTCTGGCCACTCATACTGGGTGGGGGAAGACAGAGAACAGAGACATTGCCATTTTGTACATTCAACATTGCTGTGCCCAGCTTAGGTCTTGTTTCTGAGCAAGTTTGTTATTTGTGCTGCAGGAGATTTTCTGGAAGAGGAGTGGTTACTCCATGAATAAGTTACGATTGTGATAATGGTGGCAGCTGCCTCAGCCAGACTGCCAAACGCAATGGGGATGGGCCATGTGTGGCACTGGGTGAGGAGAGAGATTGGCATCAATGTGCTTAGAACCAGCTCCAATCTAAGCGCCTGGTACAGAATTGCTTGTTATAGACTTATGCAAAAACAATAATTTTATAAACCATTGCACAAAGTTCTACACTGCCGTTCCTAGAATTCAGAATTTCAGAACGCTGAAGATTTTTTGGTAATCAAACATTAAAAGCTTTAATAAAATATGAAGATTGGATTGGAAATATTATGTTTGCTTAATTTATCCAAAATTCAGTGAGAATTAGGAATTTTCTTTTTTACTATTATTATTTTATTAGACAAACACAAAGACAAAAAAGAAAAGAACAATAAAAACAATGAACCTGGTACAATCCTCCTAACCCACATAGTTGTCTTACATTGCTAAGTCACATATAAAAATAGTCCATATTTACCTTCTATATACATAGTATATAATATATACATATAATCATTTCTTACCATTTTGATCCTTCTTCTTTTCTAGAATTAGGAATTTTCTAATGCATTACCCTTTCTCCTTTCAGACATGTTATTTTTTTTCTTCCATTCAATCGTGTCCAATCTTGGTGACTGCCAGCACAAATCTCTGCAGTTTCTTGGCAAGGTTTTTCAGAAGTAGTTTGCCATTACCTCTTTCCTAGGACTAAGAAAAAGTGAGTGTCACAAGGTCACCATCCCCAAGGCTGCGCTGGAACTCATGGTCTTCCCCATTTCTACTCTGATGTCTTAACCACTACACCAAAATGGCTCTACATTCAAAAGTATAACGAAAGTCTATTGAGTGAAAATGTACTGTTATCTTCAAGATCTGTATATGATTTGACGCACAAGTCATTTCCAATATATTTCAGTGCAGTAGAATAACATTAATATAATATTTATAGTGCACCAAGGATTCACTGTTTCCAGTCCAGTTATGATTGTCTCAGTGGGGAAAATTTCTGCCTGATGTGCTTACATTATCAAAAAATGCCAATATAGGTAGTATATAACCCTAATTGGCACCAGAATTTTCTTTGCAAAAGCAAAGCAGGCATTAAGCAATTAAGCATGTGATCTTGCTGCTTAGTGAGAACAGTGGAAGTCCCAGCTGTGGTCATTAGGTAAAGACTTCACATTTCTCTTGCCTTGCACTAACTGCCTCTGCTTCAACTTCCTCCATCCATCTATCCCTCCCATCTTTGCCCTTTTGCCTGCCTGCCTGCTATCTATTTCAACTGAGTCTACCATCATTGCCACCCCCAGATGACCTTCACTGTCTTCTTTCTCCCACTGCTGAACTGGAATCCAGGCTCTGGGTGGGAGCACAGCAGGACCTCTTTGCTAAAGGAACCTTGCCAGACCTTGCCAATGGAGGAGGAAGGGCGGTGGAACCCAATCTTCCACCATCTGTGTTAGGAGTAATAAGCCCCAAGTCATAGAGAGTACAGCAGGACAAATGGGCAAGGCACAGCCAATCCAGATTCCATTGCTGGATAAGGCAGTAGATGTGGCAGCCATGTTGGGTCCCCAAATGAAGGGAGCGGCTATGTGGGAAGCGCTGTTTCAGATGGTGATGAAAGTCCCTCGAGATTCTCAGTCATGTTGTCCCAAAGGTGCTTTTTCAGGAGGCAACTGGACTTTCTTGTTTTTTCTTTTAAAGACATTTCACTTCTCATCCAAGAAGCTTCATTCTGCACTATCCTGTCAGAGCTGAAGAAGCTCCTTGTATGAGAAGCAAAACATCTTCAAAAGAAAAAACTAGTTGCTTCCTGAAAAAGCACCTTTGGAACAGATGGTGGTGAAACTGCACGAAAGAGAAGGATGAGGGTTTCTTAATAGCACAATGAACATTTTGTAGCTCATATTGGAAGTGCTGCTGAAGAACTGGCAAGCACCAAACTTTGAACATATGATTATGGGGATCCTGCAATATTCAGAACTTCAAGGACTGGTTGGAACTATCATTTATTCAGTGATATTGTGATATAAAGCCATATGGTGCATTGGTTAGAATGTAGCATTGTAGGATAATTCTGCCCATAACTAGGAGTTTGATCCTGACCGGCTCAAGATTGATTTAGCTTGCCATCCTTCCAAGGTTGGTAAAATGAGGACCCGGACTGTTGGGGACAATACACTGACTCTCTAAACCATTTAAAGAAGGATGTAAAGCACTATGAAGTGGTATATAAGTCTAAGATCTTTTGTAACTTTGAATGTTCACTGAAACAATGGGCAAAATTTGAGAACCAGCTTTGCTTAAGATATCAATTCATGTCCCTCTGTGAAAAAGGTAGGCAATTTCTAAATTTGATATATAAATAATATTAATAATTAACCGTTCAAGAGGCATTCAAAATTTATACTGAATCTGTGGGCAAGATATAATAAAAAGACGATTGTAAAACAGAAAACTGAACGACATTGTATGGAATTATGGAGAAACAATATTAGCCTTCAATGAAGCCACCAGAATTTTCCCCAAGTGTAATATATTTGCAATTAGTTTGCTACTAATTAGATAGAAAACACATTAGATTTAATTTGATTAGAATTTTTAATGAAAATCCTTTTACTGAAAACTATAATAATTAACTTTAAAAAAAATAATTAGGTATTCTTGAAAATGGTATTGGTTTACATCAGGCTTTGATCTATGATTTGAGTATAAGGTTATATTAATATATTAAGAATTTTTAAAATTCAGCCTCTTTATTTTAATTACAAAGTAATTTAAATGTGTGTGCTCTCTTTCTATCTCTCTCTTCAATACACATGCATGTGTGCCTATATTCAGGTCTATCCATTGACACAATAATGTTTCAGTGTGGAAGAAATGTATAAGAAATCATCATTTCTTGCTTGAGTTACATTTTCAAACTTCCCAGAATGATGTTCACATTCTGTGTTTATATTCTCCTATAAAGTATAGTAAGCAATTTTAGTTTATGTTTCTGGAATTTTGCATATTTGTATTCTTTTTTCTTCCATTGGCTGAATAAGATTTACTTTTTAATTTTAGAATAAGCATATGGATTATTTATTCATTCATCCCAATGAAGATCATTGGCTTAAAAGGTCTAAAATTTATATAGCTGAACGTCATTATTAAATCGTTTCTACCACTTGTCTCATTGCTTTTTTTTTTTTACACTGAACAGAACAGAGTTTAGATTTCCTTCTTTTGTATAGTTTAAAACAAATTTATTTTTATTTCTGGATGGTGAATGAGCAAATGTGAAGATAACGGTAGTGGCATGACCTATTTTCGAGGGCTTCCTTCAGTAATAATTGCCACAAATATTTCTTCAGAATCCTTATAGATAATTGAGGATCACTAATCATATAGGGGAAAGAGATTATGGGAAATATGATCAATATTAATAGTTTTTATACACAATTAAACACTTATGATCACAACTGAGCAGAAAATTTATGTTGCTAAATGAGACATTTGTTAAGTGAGTTTTGCCCCATTTTACATCCTTTCTTGCCACAGTTGTTAAATGAATCACTGCAGTTGTTAAGTTAGTAACATGGTTCTTAAGTGAATCTGGCTTCCCCATTGACTTTGCTTATCATAAGGTCACAAACGCTGATCACATAATTCCAGGATGGTGCAATTGTCATAAATACGAGCCAGTTTCCAAGCATCTGAATTCTGATCACGTGACCATGGGGATGCTGCAATGATCATAAATGTGAAAAATGGTCATAAGTCACTTTTTTCAGTATTGTTGCAACTTTGGTCACTAAACAAATAATTGTAAGTCAAGAACTACTGTAAGCAATTTATATAGCCAGTTATAAGAAATAAGTGCCATACCCACATTTGGAATCCTTGGGGGGGAGAGAAAGGAACAGTTTAATGGCAACAGCCTAGAACCATGATGGTGAACTTATAGGGTAGGGTTAGGGCAGAGCCATTTGCACTACTATTACTGCTAATCTTCTCATCACTCCTTATCACCCATCCCCTCCCATTTGTGATTGTAGGACTGTAATTTTGTCCCTTGTATCCTTACAATTTATATTGACTGTTTCCTAGTATGATTTGATTGTTGATTGTACCCTATGACTGTCATTAAGTGTTGTACATTATGATTCTTGATTCTTAACGAATGTATCTTTTCTTTATGTATACTGAGAGTATTTACACCAAGACAAATTCCTTGTGTGTCCAATCACACTTGGCCAATAAAGTATTCTATTCTATTCCTCTGGGGGGTGGCACACGAGTGCGTGCGTGCGTGCGAGAGCACGCACAATTTTTGGCACAGGAGCCCAAAAAGGTTAGCCACCACCGGCCTAGCAACTGAATTGAACAGAGTCAGATGACATCAGGTCAATCACAAAAAGCCATTCACAAAAAAGGGAGACATCCTCCCATCCCTAAGTGCTGCTTTGCCCCCACTCCCCATTTCACTTCTAAGATCCCTCTTCAACTATTACAGGCCAGATATGTCACAAGCTTTTTCAGCCTTCACCCAAGATGCTGCTGCTTTGTCACATTACTGTTGACTTACTTTAAAGCAACAGCTTTAAAATTTTATTCCACCCTCCAGTTCTATCTGCCCCTCACCTTCAGAGGCGGAGGGGGGGCTGTTGTAATTTCTTGTTGCTGATATCATTGTTTTACTCTAGGCAGTCTCTGTGATTTTATGTTTTTATTTATTTTATTTTATTTTTTGGTTTTGTATCCTGGCCAGAGTCTGTTGGAGTTTGGCAGCTATTACAAATTTAAATAATAAATGATATTCAGTATTTCTTTCTTACTTCCAAGTTGTCAGTTCAGATCAATTCACTTCACCGTAATAATAAATGAAGTACATTTTGTGAGTTATATTTAGAATCACATGGTGCAAACCTATGGAAAAATTATATTGATTCAGCCCATGAATTTAAAAAAATCCTATCACTTTTCATAAGAAACATTCTGATTAATTTAAGGGAGTTTGGAAATCGAACGATATTATATAACTAGCCGATAACCTGGCATTGTCTGGGTATTTATTTATCCCAATCCTGTATTAAACAGGAAAAGGAATGAATTATATCTATAATGTTAAATCAAAGTAACTTTATTTACAGGGTTTTGAAAGTATAAGTAGATTATACAAACTATAAAGGAAGCTGTAGATGTAACAGCTCTATCTCCCCTACAGAGTAGTCAGACCTCATGGTGTTGTACTGTCTCTGAATGTTTAGATGTAGCAGTTCTATCTCTCTTATCCTGTAATCGAGACTCAAGCTGTTGTACTGTCTCTGAAGTTCTAGATGTAGTAGCTCTCTCGCACAGTGTTGCAAGTCTTCTATTCCTCTCCTCGGGAGTTTCTTGTCTACACTAGTGTTTCATTTTTGTAGCCTTTGATTGCACTTGGCCAATCACCTGACGTTTCCTTGGAGGCATCTTGAGCCTGGCCCTGTTACCTCAACCACTGTGGTGAGAATTAGAGACCTAATTGCTCTGGCCAACAGCCTTGGAAAAATTCTACAGGGAACAGCCTTTGAGGTGATTATCTGCATAACAGGCACCACCCCTTACAACTGTCCCTTTTTGCTTGAAGCTGAAGGCCCCTTAGCAGAGAGAGCCCCCTTGTTTTTTTATAAGAACTAATCCGCCTTATCAAAAGGAGCCCCCTTGTGAAGTACTATGAAGCCATTACTATGGCAACTCCACTGTGCTGTACAGTAGATGCGATTTTAAGGCATACTCCCCGAGGGGTGTTACCCCCATAGTTTATTTTCCAGAGGCTATGGGCAGAATTTACCATGCTACATTTCAATTAACATTGAATTAAATTTTATTTATGTGAAGAAACACTATTCTGTTGTGCAACACATTCAATTAATTTCAGTATTCTGGGAGATAATCTGGCTAAGATTACCATTTCTGTTGTCAGACTGTTATTATTTTCACACTGTTTGTTGAGAAAGATATATACTGGGGAAATACAAAATTGCTCATAGAACACAAGATATATTTTCAGAGTTGTTGCATTCCTGCCATATTATATTTATTGCTAAGCCACATCATTAGGATTAAATATTGAAATGTTTTAATGTATGTGCCTTTCCTGAAGTAAGAATTTGTAAGTTATTTCCATTTCTTTAAAATGAATGTAAGGGACCTTCTATGATTGTCTGATCAACTCAAGTTTTCTTAACTACTGAAAACTCAACTCATTCTGCTTCTCTGTTAAAAGAAAATAATCAACTCTGAGTAACTCGTTGAGAATTTCTGATACAGAAGCCGTTTAAGAAATATCAACAGTTTTACATTTTTATCCTATTGTCTAGGAGTAAAAACAGCAACAAGGGACTTCCTCTTTCATCTCTTTGTCTCTACTTAGATTTTCCCTGATATTACCTATCACTATTATGCTTAGGAAAACACATTGAAAATTACAGCTTTCTACATAGTATAAAATGGTCCCTTTTTCTAGCACCCACTTCCCCCCACCCAAAAAAATTTAGGATCTCCCCCATTCACTCCAGATTGCCCACTTCTATGCAGAGAATTAGAAAACCAAAATGCAAAGCCCAAATAAGGTTTGTATCTATCATTCAGAATATTCTGCATTCTTTTGGAACCTCAGCAAGCTGAAATTATTCTGATTTTTTTTTCTTCATCCCTGTCTGGTCCACCTGGCCTTTTCTACTACAATTTCAAAACTTTCTTCTTTATATTAAATCAGATGATGAATTCAGAAGAGGCAAAATTTAAATAGGTGATGGAAAGGCTGCCCTAATTTCTAGGAAAAAAAAGAAAGAGAATAGCAGGAGATGCCTTTCTTTGATCACTCAGAACTGGAGCAGCAATATCAAACCATTCATGGTGTCTCTGATTGCATATGATAAAAATATGAGCTCTTAGCAGGAAATAAAATGGCACAATTATTTACATTCCCTCCCCCCAAAAAGACTGTTATATCAGTGCCTTTTGCTAATTAATTTTATACCACACCCAAGCAAGGTATTTATATTTGCTACTTACATATGCTATGTTTTTAAACACCAGCTCATCATATTAACACTTTTTTCTTTTAAAGCATATACTTTGGACTTTTAAAGCCAATAAATTGAATAAAATGATCTCAAGAAGGCTTTAAGTGTATCGTCTTTAAAAAGTATAAGAACCATTAGCCTAGTATAAAATCTTTGTCTCCAGAGTAGCAATGTCTTGGCTAATTAGAGTTACCAGGAAGCATCATTAAATACAGAATTTGGGGATTCTCAGATCAACAGGCACCTCCAATACTGATAGTTTTAACTAGCCTGCATTATTCCCAGCTTGCTTTGGCGGAGCTATGAATATTTCAGATATAATATTTGTGTTGAGGCAGAATTCATATCTATATGCCCTCTAATATGTTCCCTGATGAAAAAAACTTGAAAAATGAAAGTTAAATTATAGTAGGCTGAAATGGAGTGGGTCAGCCAAGGCATCACAAAGATTTTATACTGAAAAGAACAAATGGAATTCAAAAACATAAAAGTGATTAGACGATTTACCATCTCCAAACCCTATATACAACAAATTGGTTTTTACATATCAAAGTCTGGGTAAGCAACATAATCTATATATATAAAAGCGAAATACCATCCATGCATCATCACAAAATCTCCAGAACCGTAAAGCCTACAAACTTGAAATTTAGCATGCATGTTCCTCTTGGCTTCTAGGAGCTCAATAAGAAAGGATTTTTCAAAATGACCATCAGAACATTAGTATTTCCTATATTATTATTAATATACTCTGATGCTAAGGACTTCTATTCCCCCTCCCCACCTGAAAAAAAATCTGTTCCAAATGCAAAATGCAAGCAGAAGAGAGGAGTTTCAGTTTCAGTTTTAGTTTCACAGCAGCAACCAGCTTTAGTACACAACAGTTGAGCTAAGCCATGCCCAGGCTTCTTGCTGTCTCCTTCTTGCTCACACAGCAAATACTGTTTCAGTTTCCAAACAGCCCTCAATTCTCTCACAAACTGACAGGACGCTAGCCAGATGAATACTGATGGATGCTGGTAGGCAGAAGCACAATTTTTTCCCTTATTTCCTCCCCAAAAACTAAGCCCAGTCACATAGTTCCGTAGCAAAGCACAGGTATAGAGCCAGTGGATCAATACTTGTTATTACTCATACTATCTGGACCTAATAACTGGTTGATGATGAAAGGAGTTGGATGGGGTATCTGGATGTTTATTGTTTTTCTAGAGGCCACATACATCATCTTTGAAGATTTAGGATTTGTGTTTTGTAGTTCTGGACCAGACAGCTCTCTCTTTCTGAATCTCTCAAGACAGTCAATCTTTGAGCAATAAGTTGTATTATCATTAAGCCTTGCAATTGTACTTGCAATATCCATAACTGGCCACTTGGGGGCAAAAGAGCTTCTAATCTAAAATAAGTAGGCAATTATTTGATTTTTTTTCTTCTGTGTATGAGTTTTCCTGGAAAAAGCAGGACACTGTTTAGTTCTGCAATGCCAGAATTGGAGCTGCAGCAGTGTTATAAAAGCCAAATTAACAAAAAGGAGGAAGATAGCAACCAAAATGATTAATAAATTTAATTTCCCGTATTCCCATATTAAAAATTAAAATAAAATTTAGAAATCAAAAATTCAGAAATAATCAAGCACAGCAAAACTGAAGACTAAAAGCTTTAGATGCACTACTGTTTTTTTTTTTAAATCTAACAAAATAAAGGTTAATAAAACATTGACTGGATAAGAGTGTTTTAAGACAAACAAAGATTATACTTTGACCCAAAGCGATTGACCACAAACAAAATTCCATGTTAGGGATAATTTGGAGTGAGAATGAACATTAAACTGCTAGTAATGCATTTCCTTTAAATGTCTTTTCTTGGGATCTTATGAATGGATTGCATTTTTTTTTTAAAAAAGTAAATGAATGTTTTTCTTTGTAGATAAAGAAGTTTGTGTGTGTGTGTGTGTGTGTGTGTGTTGTGGCATTTTCTGGATTTTCGAGCCCAAAAGGTTGGCCACCATTGTACTAGGTTAAAATAAAATTCTTAATTTGGGGTATTTAAATACCATCATAAGAAACTGAGTTAATCAGCTTTCCCTAATCTGATAGGGTTTGGTTGGTCTTCAGTTCTCACCAGATGCCAACAGCAGGACAGGTCAAAAATTCAAGATGGTGAATTAGGGCAGACAATCCTTTTCTTTTTCCATGCACAGTCCTGACTGCCATCGTGATATTCCACCCTCGCTTCCAATGTCCCTGACTTTCATAATCTCAAAAGTGGGGGAAACTGTTTTAATTGTGGATATGGTATACTCAAACTTGTCTTATAGGGGTAAACTGTTGTTATTTCAGAGTTTAGCCTAGAAGCGAGGCTTTGGGGTGGGATGGGGTTGGAGAGGGAGTGGTAGCTTCCATCCATGTCTTGTTAAGCATTATAAAGGGATTAATGCAATATACACTCATTCCTTCCTGCAAAATAGGATTTTCATCTCAAGGGACAAGCAGTTCTAAAAATATCATAGTAATGTAGGTTGCTTGATTTAATCAAAAGGATTTGGACTCAATTACTTAATAAATAATAGTCCTTTATTTTGCTTTATAATTCTTAGCATCCTACTCCCCAGAGTTTGGTAGTTCCCCTCCACTGCAGTCCATTTTCATGGCCAAATATAGCAGCTTGTTATCAAGATTGCTGAAAAGCACCCTGGCATAGCTGGTCTCTTCCCATTAGAAAGTTCTGAAACTAGGTGAGCAATCTGAAATAATAACCAGTTTGGTTATTCAGTTCAGACTTTTTTTTTTTAAACTTTATCTGTTGTAAAATAAAATAGTACTAGAGATAACTTAGAAATCCTACCTTTATGGCCATGCTTGAAACTTGCTCTCCAAAAAACTATTATAATATCATAGACATATGTCAGTCTATCAATTGTGTACACTTATTTTTGCGGTAGTTAGATTTGCACTGTTGTACTGAAATTTGAAGTCAAAAGTTGTGTGTGTGTGCACATGCATGCATCCATTTGCACACATGTTTATTTTGTGGAATGGCTAGCTTTAGTTGACTTGCTGTCCTTAAATATCTCTCTTTCATTCATTTCTGATGTATGCTGTGTTGCCATGGTAATTGTTTCTTTTTCTACCAAAAGGGCCAGGTTAGTTGTTGCCTGCCGATCCAGAGTCTGTTGTGGTTCGCCGGCAGCAGGTGTGGGCAACCATGGTCTCTGAGAGTGAGGATTCGGATGAGGGGTCTGCGTGTGATGCAGGGATGGGGCCAGGACTATTGGAGAGTGGGGTGCTGCCTTCGGAGGTTGTGGAGTCTGACAGCAGTGATGAAGAGAACTCTGGGGAGCCTGCAGAAGTGATATTCAGCAGATTCTGACCAGTTCTGGAGAACTGGTAGTGGAAACTTTGAGTAGTTCGGAGAACTGGCAAAGACCACCTCTGACTGGAGATTTTACAGTATCCTTCCCCTGCCATGCCCAACCAAACCATGCCCACAGAACTGATAGTAAATTTTTTTGAATCTCATCATTGGACTGGTAATAAGTCACTTGTTTCAATGCCACGATACCTTCTGTTGATTGCTAAATGAATGGTCATAAGTCAAGGATTACCTGTAGATATATTTAGTCCTAAGTTATATTCCAGTGCAAAGACTGTAAACGGAAGTATCACAATATATATATATAAGTCTCTCCTTGAATACTTTCAGCAAAAGGAAACTTATCTCCCTCACAAATTCATTCCACGGTTGCATTTATCCTTAGGAAGTTTTCCTAACATTTAACTTAAATCACATTTTCTGTCCTATTATTAGTTTAACAAAGGACCAGTTGCAGGTTTTCTGAGGTTTACCTTCAGTTAGTTGGAGAGTATAGATAGTTCTTGACTTACTTCATTTAGCGACTGTTCAAAGTTACAAGGCACTGAAAAAAGTGACTTATGACCATTTTTCACACATACAACCATTGCAGCATCTCCAGGGTCATGTGATCAAAACTCAGACGCTTAGCAACTGACTCATATTTATGATGGTTGCAGTATCCCAGGTTCATGTTAGAATTAGAATTCTTTATTGGCCAAGAGTGATTGGACACACAAGGAATTTGTCTTGGTGCAAATGCTCTCAGTATACATAAAGAAAAGATACATTCGTCAAGAGTCAAGAATCATCAGGTACAACACTTAATAATAGTCATAGGGTACAATAAGCAATCAAATCATACTAGGAAACAGTCAATATAAATCATAAGAATACAAGCGACAAAGTTACAGTCATACAGTCACAAGTGGGAGGGGATGGGTGATAAGGAGTGATGAGAAGATTAATAGTAATAGTAGTGCAGACTTTGTAAATAGTTGGACAGTGTTGAGGGAATTATTTGTTTAGCAGAGTGATGGCTTTCAGGGAAAAATTGTCATCGTGTCTAGTTGTTCTGGTGTGCAGTGCTCTATAGCATCATTTTGAGGGAAGGAGTTGAAACAGTTTATGTCCAGGATGTGAGGGGTCTGTAAATATTTTCACAGCCCTCTTTTTGACTCGTGCAGTATACAGGTTCTCAACTGAAGGCAGGTGGATAGTAATTGTTTTTTCTGCAGTCCTAATTATCCTCTGAAGTCTGTGTCTGTCCTGTTGGGTTGCAGAACCAAACCAGAGGTGCAATTATAGAGGTGCAGATGATAGACTCAATAATTCCTCTGTAGAACTGTATCAGCAGCTCCTTGGGCAATTTGAGCTTTCTGAGTTGAGATCCCCTTTTGCGACCTTCAGCAAAGTCAATGGTGAAATCAGATTCACTTAACAACTGTGTTATTAACGTAACAAATGTAGCGATTCACTTAAGAACTGTGTCAAGAAAAGTCGTAAAATGGGGCAAACTCACTTAACAAATGTTTCACTTAGCAACATAAATTTTGGGCTCAATTGTAGTCGTAACTTGAGGACTACCTGTATTATCATATCTCCTTTTGTTCTTTTATGCTAGCTGATTGATTCTAAAAAAAATATCCAGCTATGGATTTAATTTTTCTCAAAGACCAATGCTGCTCTCGCTGCTTTGTACATACCTATGATAAGATGCAGTTCACACATTTAAAGTAGAGATATAATATATTATCTTCACATTTTTTAAAAAAGTACTTCTTTAACTTTAAATACATTCTTCATATCTAAAGACAAAAGCAAATATAATCAAAGCCCTCAAAGGTTTCTTACAAATGTTTCTTGTTTGGCATGTAATAGATGAGTTGGGGAAAAAATACTTTTGATGGTAATAAAGATCTCATAAATTGCTGGGAGATGAAGCAAAATGTTGTTGTATATGTCTCTATTCCATTCCCCTAATTCATTTTATTCCACAGTTAAGGTGCTAAAGATTTCTTCCATTCATTTTAATTAGTTTCATTTCGTGCTAATCATAACACTAGAAATCTCAGATGGATCCCTGGTTTTCTGACTTATCACAATATTTCTTTTTTTTTTTCAGATTATTATACCCTTTTGTCAATAGAAGGTCTTGAAGATTTCATTAAATGTCTGCTGAACTTTCACAGATTTGCACTGCTATTCTCTGCAGACATCAAAAATAGAACCTTCCTCCATTGTTCTTGTAATCTGAGTGACATACAGTGAAAGAATTGCTTTCTCTTTGTTTCTTTTTCAACCAAAACAATTATTTCTTTTGGCAAGCCAGTAAACAACAAGAGATAAACCTAAAGCTAGAAGAAAATTGTGAACACAGAAAGCAGAAATGAACTTTATAGTCTGTTTATAACGATGGACACAGCTTAAATGAATTCTTGTCATTATGATGTATTTTCATTAAACTGGTGTAAACAATTCTAAAACACCTTCATAGATTTTATCTCCCAAGAACATCTTGTGTTAAAAATATTCAAATTCCTAGCAATGTCAAGTAACATACAGTGTATCTAGAATACCCTGAATTTCCTGATAAATCATTTTTATTTTATAAAAGCACAGCATTTTACAATACCATTCTACTATCCAATTTGTTTTATTATATACTGCAAGTATAATGAAAGTATAATTATATACTCTAAGTACACAACATTTTACAATACCATCCTACTATCCCAATGTGTTTCATTATATATTGTAAGTACAATGCATTTTGTACTGTAGTACAACAGTGTGAAATTAATATTCAAAGTAGATAGTTTGTCAAATTAAAAAATATTCCTGCTTATTATTCTGGATTGCTAAACAAGAAATAAAATTATTATTATATAAAATGTCTCAAAAATCCTGCAGAGTTCCAATTTGACTTCAAATGAAACAAATGCACTGTTTTCTACTTTAATTCAGCAATCTAACTTAAATCCAACTTAGTAACCAAGAACAAGTAAAAAATGGTTTGAAAAATGGTTTATACCTCATCATTTAAAATCAAAGAAAGCATTTCAAAATGATATACAGCTGTTTTATATACTTTTATACATTATAAAATATGTGAAGAACACTATAGGTTCTCCTCCTTGAGCAGGGGGCTGGACTAGAAGACCTCCCAGATCCCTTCCAGCTCATTCATTCTAAGATCTGGGATACGAATGTGATAAGTTAGTTGAAATTCCCCATTATATCAAATTATTTAAAACAAATTATTTATATCCTCTAACTTTTCCCAACCTGAAACATTATTTCCACCCTAACCTAACCCAACCCTAATCCTCACCTAGCCCTAATAGAAGGCAGGTAAATTCCATTGAATACATGCCGTCATAGTGCTAGTGAGATAGGAACACCCACATAGTGCTACCCTGAATTTTACAAAGCAATTTATGTTATCTCTATTATACAAGTATGCTGGAAAATCAGATAAGAGTTTTGTGAAGCTTCTTTTAATTTGAAACCTATCGCTCAGTTGTAACTAAGTTTTGTGTTGCCACAATGGAAATAAGGTAAAACTGGTACAGGGATGAGTTAATTGGCTATTTTACTTTAGTTTTATAGTACAATAGTTATGCTGTTAATTGTTTTGTTTTAGGAACTATTTTGTAATGATTTTAGTTTCTTTATAGTTTTAATATTAATTATGGTTTTATAGATTTTTTTTAGTATTGTAATATATTCTGTTGGGCTGCTTTCCTCTCCTATTTGAGATGTTTTGCAGCCAGGTTGCAATGTCTCTCTGCTTACATTGTGCTGCTCATTGATTAAATAAAGATTATTTGAATGCAGTTTATCTCTATATAAACATTTTTTTAAAACAGCTGAAAATGGAAGTTTAACTTGCGTATTATTTCTTAAAATTATATATGTATGTTTTCAAATAATATGTATATCTTGCTCTTTTTTGCAGGTCTTGCCTGATTGATTGATTTTCTATTTTCATTGTTATTTTCATCTGAATATTCATATTTTTAATAATCACTTAAAGAATGCATTTCAGATGAAATCAGAACATCAACAGAATAAATTTAGAGAATTGTTATAAAATCTATCATCATCCTTAATTAAGTGCCAGAGATTACTCTGATTAATTGAGACAGGTGGTAATTAAGTCAACATATTTCATCCTCTTTTTTAAGAAGATAAATTTGTTGATGATACTTGTGTTTTGTTGCATATCCTGAGGACTCTTCCTGGCTATAATTGATTATTTGGAAGGAGATAAATGTTTGAGGAAGCATGAAGACTCACTTTCATTTATTTTCTAGAGTAAATCAATTGTTTCCTCTGCACTCAAGGTGAGATAGATTTCTCTTAGTGATTTTATCTGGACTTCACTGGGGTATTTAACTTGGAAAGTAAATCACTTGTAGATAAAAAGAAACCCCCCACTTATATTAATTGCACTGTTGATATTAAAACAAGTTTCCGGGCCTGTAACTGGTGGTCCCCTCAAAACACAACCATCGTGGTAATTATATCTGTCAACCCTACTTTCAAGCCTGCTTCCTTTAATGTCAAGACTGACAGGTCAATTCAGTATTATTGTGGCTGGATAGAAATCATTTTGGGCAGCTGTTTCAGTTTCTGCCCAGTTACCATGGCAATGCCAGGGTAATAAAGCATACACTAAACAATAGGCATGGAAAGAGTAACAGCAGCAGAAACATCTGCTGAAAGAGAAGGATATAGCTTTTAGTGTTTTAAGAAGGTTAGAGATCCCAATGTGATAACTTGTTTCATTCATAAAATTTGTTTTTCTATTGTTTATATTTTGGTTTTGTTTTACTTGATAATGGCTAACAAGCAACATACTAAGAGAAGGCCAATGTGTCATGCTGCCTGAAATTTCAGAAAAGGGTGGAGTTTTGACTGTAATGTCATATTAAGTTTCAGAATTGTCCCATTACAAAATCCAGAGAAGACCTCTATGCTTCTTCTGCATCTGGAGAAAAGATGGGACCACAATATAAAGATATTTATAGTGGTGACATAGTAAGTGCATCTGAAGGCTCTGCAAATAGATACACATAGCTGCTGTGTTTACACATCTATAGTAAGACAGTAGCAAATAATTCACAGTACACGGTCTGCATGTGGCAACGAGGAGGTTTTTGTACAGCCCAAAAATTGCTAGTAGTTTACTTCTCTCTGTGTCTGTCTTTCTCCGTGTCTGTCTGTCTGTCTGTCTGTCTGCCTCTCTCATCATGATGTACCTTGTAATGTGAGCCAGATTGGTTTAATGAGGGCATCTAACTATTGTGATTATTAAAGAAGCCTAAACAAGCCAAGAAATTATGTACTGTACACACGCAATAGCAATTCTTGCCACACAAATACTCATCTATGTTTTGGGGGGCAATCAGGAAGCCCACTGAAACAGATTTGGGAGGCTTGTAGTTGATACAAAAGAAGATGCATAAATTCCATTACAGTATATGACAGGAAGCCCATTCACAGAGAGGTTGAAAACTTTATATTTTCTCTCAGAAATCTAATTTTCTCTTAGATGGCTTTAGATAAGACTCCCTCTGCAATGATATTGCCAACTTTGTAAAATAGTGGTTAGTATTCCTGGTTCACAGAGAAAAATATGGAGTAAGATAACATGAATGGATGACTGGGGAGAAATGAAAAAGTGATTGGGCCATTCAGAGACCCATTTGTAATTGAGAATGGTGATAGCTGTGGGAGTATCAGCTCAGAAAGAAGCCTCTTTTGAATAAGTGGTTTAAGCATATGTCTTATTCATGCATACACATGGCAAAGGAATGAATATAAATCTGAAAGCCTGATTGATTAGCTATTTATGATGAAAATAGAGTATTAGTGAAGGATATAAAGTTTGGAATTAGAACAGACTGTTTCTTGGTAGTTTCAGGTGTGAATATTGAGGAAAAATTAACATAAAAGAAAAGGAAGGGAGGGAAAATAGTTAGATTAAAAGTAATTGATTGTGAGGAAATATGAGTGGGATATGAAAAAGAGTATTAGAAGATGTTACTACTTAACGAAATGAGTTAAAATAGAAATGAGATATGGAATATGCTTTCAACCGGGTAAAAACAGTTGTATTAAAATTTACAGAGTGCTGCAGAAATAAGATGCTATAGTAATAGAAAATATGAAAAAGGGTCCTTGGTGGAATGATAAATGAAAGAGCCATAGATTACAATGAAGCCTAAAGGAGAACAATTGCTGCAAAACTTAGGATAAGAGAAAAATAGGCATGAATGTTTATAAAAAGAAAATGACAATAGTAATTAAAGAAAGTAAACAAAGAAAGCAAGATTGTTATGTGCACTACAATGGTGATTGATAGAAAGTACTCAAAGGGTGACAAAGAGCAAAATGTGAAAATTTGGATCTGGACAGTTTTAGGAGGTTGCATAGGAGTAGGACAATACTTTAATGTTCTTTGTATATTTTATATTTCATGAGGGAAAGTTTTAGTCTCATTAGCTCTTTTTGGTTACAGACAGATATATAATTTAAATTATTAATAAATCTAATGCATAGGCCACCCAACTCCCAAGTGATTCTGGGTGACTCACAACTAATATACCTATAAAAGCACATATAAAATATAACTGACCAGAAATCCAAAGTATTCAAAAAGGAAGAAACAAATTGCAACAAAACAAGTAGATAAAAGAACAAAAAGGAGTCCACAATCACTTGGATCCTGGGAGAACAACCAGGTCATCAGTATTCTTGGAACCATGTCCCATTCCCCATGTGATTTTTGGAGACTGCAGTGTCTGAGAGAGAATGGGTGTGTGTTGTGTTGCCTTAATTGCTTGAGTCCCTGAAAATTGTGTAAGAATGGGTCACCCTTTTGCACAGTTTTTGAAAGTTGCAGATGCCACAGAAGGGTATTCTGCACAGCCGCTTCAAGAACAAAGGCCAGATCAACCACAAGGTCTGTCAATAGAAAAAAAAAGAACACTACCTAATGGTAAGCAGCATGCAGCAGCTCTTGTGGAGCACTGAGCCATGGGGGCAATCATACCTTGGGGAACAGTGTGAGGGGCCTTTTTGAGTGGTAGTAATTGTGCTGAAGATGCTCTGAATCTATCCAAATGGAGACAACTTTGCCAACAAGCAGACCCTGCCATAGCATTCAAATAACACTAAGAACAAGTGATGGTGCTAGGAATTGAACTCAATGGCCAGATCTCAATTTCAGGCTCAGCCTTGGTAGTGCTGCTGCTGCTGAGTTCCACTGTTCAGAGTTGTCTAGATGTGTGGAAAATAAAGAATTGTATCTCTTTTGGGGGATGGAGAACGACATGCAAATCATTAGCCATTTTCTGAATATTTTTTATTCTTTCTACTTCCTTCTTTTTGCTTGCTACTTTTTCTTCTTTTAAAATGGTAGCAGATGATGTGTGTGTGTGTGTGTGACACACAGAGAGAGAGATGATTGGTAATAGTAGATAGCTCAAGATGAAAGAGAGAGAGATAGACAGACAGATAGACAGATAGATAAATAAATAGAGATGATAAATAGAAAAGACAGAGAGGGGGAGAGAGACAAATAGATAAATATAGCCATATAGCTTTCATGTCTTACTTCTTACCTCTTCATTTATAGCAGAAGTTTTCTGTATTGAATTTTTCTTCTGAACTGCTCCTAGGTAGAGAAATATTCTGGAGGGGGTTTGTGTAAGTGATCAGAAATACTGTATTTTTACCCGTCTGCATTTTATATCAGACCATGGTCTATTGGGTAGAATCTGTATTTTACGACAATCAGAATGCTGTGCAGACTATGAATTCATGTGTTCAGAAAGACACTTAGTATTCTGAAAAATGATACGATGGATATAAATTCTTATAATAACCTACCTACCCTGCCAACCTTTAGAGGCTTATAATGATTGGAGCTAAAGTCCATATGCATTTGGTATAAGGTAAGCTGTTTTCACCCCTCATTCCATAGCCATCAAAATATCACTTTATTTTACTTTATATTATGTAAGAACTTTAGAATGACATCCACAAGAAAATGCCACATTGGTAAGGAAAGGCATATGTGCATTTAGACAGAAACTAAGGATTGGTGAGAATGAATGTTGGAGATTAAGGATTTGTTAGTAAGAACCCAATTAAATAATATTCATTTTGCCTAGAATACTAGAAAATCCATGGAGATTTGCAATAATTCAAAACAATGAATTCACTTTATCCAGTACTCTGGGAGAAAGTTTTTTATACAGTGTATTCTGTGATGGGATTCAAAAACTTTTACTACCAGTTCTGTGAGCATGGCTTGGTGGGCATGGCAGGAGAAGGATACTGTAAAATTTCCAGTCAGAGGTAGTATTTGCTGGTTCTCTGAACTACTCAAAATTTCCGCTACCGGTTCTCAAGAGCTGCTGAATACCACCTCTGAGTGCATTTCTAGTATATTTCTAGTGACAAAGGAATGAATGACTGTGAATGGGGACTCCAAATCCTGACTGGGCACAACTGGCACCCAAGATAAGTTGCACAAAAGGCTCTCCAGGCCACAGCCACCATTCGCTCTCGCAGCAAGAGATATGAATACAAGAAAACCCTCAAATAATATTGTAAGCTGCCAGAGGTACCCTCAGTGGTGGTGTTCAGCAGGTTCTGACCAGTTCTGGAGAACCGGTAGCAGAAATTGTGAGTAGTTCGGAGAACCAGCAAATACCACCTCTGACTGGCCCTGTCCCCATCTATTCTCTGCCTCCCAATGAGTCCCAGCTGATTGGCTGGATCTTCTTTTGTTGCCCTGCACAGGAAAACGGAGCTGGAAAGCAGGTTAGTGGGATGGGGAGGGAATGGAGATTTTGCAGTATCCTTCCCCTGCCACGCCCATCAAGGCACACCACGCCCACCCAGCCACGCCCACAGAACCAGTAAAATTTTGAATCCCACCACTGGTTACCCTGTGGTAAGATGGGTGTATAATAAATTGGACGGACGGACAGATGGACCGATGGATGGATGGAATAGATAGATATAAATACCGTGGGGAGCGGAGAGAGAGAGAGAGAGAAAGAGAGGGAGAGGGAGGGAGAGAGGAAAGGAGGGCGGAGAGAGAGATTCATTCTTCTGGTAGATGAAAAAAATTTTGGGGAATCTGAAACCCACAGCTATTCAGTCTTATTAAGATTTAGCTCAGACCCATTATTTCCTACCTGGAATCCTCACAACGTCCCACAATACTGGGAAAGAACTTTGATGGCATAGCTTGATCAACCAGAAATGGGGAGAGGAAATTAAGCATCATCAGTATACACTGCATGCCCATTGATTTCATACAGATGTTTAACAGGAATGGGAAGAAGTAAAACCCCAAGGAAACCCTCACAGCAGGGTTCTAAGCTCAGTCTCTCCTTTCCCCTGATATTTCCCATTACTCACCCCAGAAGATTATTTGATTAAGATGAATAAATTGATCTGTATAATTTTATTCTACCCATCATAGAGATTTTGCAAAGTTCTGAATATACAAATGAGGAGGAGTTATGAATTCGTAGTTACAGTTAAACTTATAGAAATATTCTCTTTCAATCAAAAGCATGATGTATGGGAAATGTATACATTGTCAGCCAACATGATGTTTTTTCTGAAAGAAAGAAAGACAGAGAGAGAGAGAGAGAGACAGAGACAGAGAGAGAGAGAGAAAGAAAGAAAGAAAGAAAGAAAGAAAGAAAGAAAGAAAGAAAGAAAGAAAGAAAGAAAGAAAGAAAGAAAGAAAGAAAGAAAGAAAGAAAGAAAGAAAGAAAGAAAGAAAGAAAGAAAGAAAGAAAGAAGGCACAAGTTTGCTCTGGGGATTAGCATTTTTATGTCAAGAATTCCCTTGCCTATAAATTATGCTTCCATTGTAGGAACACAAACAAAAGGAAACAAATCTCTTCAGTTTTTGACAATCTAATTTCATTTTATTTACTAACTACTCAAGGACAAATGGTAAAGAAAATAATATACCAGGACAATAAATTTAGTAGATTTGTTCCATTACCCTCATTACTCTTTTTTCACTTTTCCTCAGTCATGGAAAGTAAGATAGTTTTCCTTTATGCAGCAACCAGAGTTGCTGAGATTACTTAACTTTAGCAAAACTGCAGCACCATCCAACTTCAATCTTCTAAATAGTAAGGAAGCAGAATGTAAAAGCATGTTTTGAAGGTCAGAGATTTAAGATTTGGTTTTTGAGTAGACCTGAAATAGAACCAGGGGTGGGATTCAAATTTTTTAACAACCGGTTCTGTGGGCATGGCTTAGTTGGTGGGCATGGCTTGGTGGTCATGTGACTGGGTGGACATGGCTTGGTGGTCATGTTATTGGCTGGGCGTGGCCAACTCAATATCACTCACATCGAGGCACGCATCTCCTCCCTGGCCTCTCATGACTGTGGGGATGCTGCAACAGTCGTAAGTATGAAAAATGGTCATAAGTCACTTTTTTCAGTGCCATTGTGACTTTGAATGGTCACTCCACACAAGCAAAGTACCAGCAAAGGAGGGGAAAAAAATTCAGAGACGTTCCTGAGACAGGAAGTCTAGTCCTGCCAAGAATATAATAAGGGTTAACGGAGAGGCAGTTTCTGTAAGCAACACCAGAATGTTTCCTTCCTGCCTTCCTTACAGGATTAGGCCAGTAATTTCTTCTAACAACCGGTTCTCCGAATTGCTTAGAATGTTAACAACCGGTTCTAACGAATAGGTGCAAACTGGTAGAATCTACCCCTAAATAGAACCCTGTCTATAATCCTAAACAGAGGGCCATTTGACACCTGCAGTTATCTGGAACTTTAGCTCCATCCAACCTTAGTTATAAATAACCAGGTTCAAAGGAAGGAATGAAAATTGACTTGGTTCAAATTAACTCAACAGGATCATGTTGTTACTCTTGTCAGTGTAGAAAATACTGGTTATGTCGACAATTGGTGGACTTCAACTCCCAGAATTCCCCAGCCACCATGTTGGGGAACACTGATTCTAGTCCATCATTCTGTCCAATGGGAATTCCTATCCAGCACCTATTTAACCAGTTCCAAGGAAGGAGAACACTCCCAAGCACCCTGCACAGCTATAATCATTAGAACATTTTTCTGCTTGCAAACTGAAATATGTGAAACAAATCCATTGCTTCATGTCCTTCTGTAGAACAGCCCTGAACAATTGTGTCCTGTTTTCTATATGACAATCCTTCATTGCAGGTCTCCCTGCAGTGCTTCAAATGTTTCTCATATGTTTTTCTTTCCAGTCCTATTATTATTTTGGTTCCATTGCCCTGAACGTGCTCTTGTTATCAGTCTTTCCTAAAATACAGTGCCAAGAATTGCATTCAATACTCAGTGATCTGACCACAGAATAGACAACAAGAACTCTTCTGGATCTTGACACTATACTTTTGTTGATGCAGACTATACCCGCTATTGTTCCCCTCTAACTATAGCTATGCCTTTGATCTTTCTATTCAAAATTAGGGTTTTATATTCATCCCTCCTGAAATTTTTCTTGCTATTGTTTTGGCTTGTCAAGACTGTTCGGAATTTTGATACTGTCTTTTGGAATCTTTTTAGACACTTTTTAATAGAGACTGTAGCTCTGTATTACATAATACTTGAGACACTGAACTCTGCCAGTCTTCGATGTTGTTTCCTTCCCCACTCCTCTCCTAAGAACTTCTTTCTATCTGCTGCAATGTATCCTGGGTCATGTAGTGATACAGTAGACTGCCTTTTAAGATGTTTGCTATTTGCCCTATTTTGGGGCATCTACAAATTTGATACTTTTTAACCTTTATTTAACTCATTAATAAACATATTGAATAATAGAAGACCTGGAATTGAGTTATGGAATACACTAGTTGAAATTTTCTCCAACTTAATGTGGGGCTCTATAGTTATTGGGTATGATTGTTCAACACACTATTGATAGCATAATCCAGATCATCTTGTCTCCTAAAAAGTAATCATCAAAAGCCAACATGGGCTTGTCAAAAACAGATCATGCCAGATTAATCTTATTGCATACTTTGACAATGTGACAATATTAACGGACCAGAGGAATGCTGTGGATAGAATTTACTTGGAATTCCGCAAGGCATTTGATAAAGTAGACCATAACCTACTACTTGATAAAATAGGAATATGTGGGTTAGACAGTATCACCATCAGATGGATTCGTAACTGGCTGATCAACTGCACTCAATGTGTAGTCCTCAATGGAACTGCATCTACATGGAGGGAAGTATGCAGTGGGGTATCCCAAGGCTGTGTTTTAGACCTAGTACTCTTCAACATCTTCATTAATGATTTGGACCAGGGGATAGATGGGGAACTCATCAAATTTGCAAACAACACCAAGCTAGCAGGAATAGCCAACAGTCCAGAAGATAGGCTTAAGATACAGAAAGATCTTGACAGACTTGAACATTGGGCACTATCTAACAAAATGGTGAAAAAAATAAGGGTATACATTTAGGCAAGAAAAACAAAATGCACAGATACAGTATATGTGGTACCTTGCTCAATAGTAGTAACTATGAGAGGGATCTTGGAGACTTAGTGGATGATCATTGAAATATGAGCCATGAATGAAACTCATGATATTGTACCAGGGGTGGGATACAACAGGGTTAACTACTGGTTCGGGATTTTCAAGCTTCCCTGCACTCTGTGAGCCGCACGCCTGTAACTCATCATCAACATGCTGTGTGCAGAGACGCAGCCTTTGAAACAGCCCTGTTTTCCTGCTTTTTAAACTACAGCTGTGCCTCGTTCGGCAGCTGAAGTTGAAAAATCAGGAAATAAAGATCAGGCAAGAGCCCGGGCGGGCAGGTGGGCAAAAACATCAGCAGACATAGAACTGGTTCTATGTCTGCTGCTCTTCAGAGCTACCGGTTCTACAGAGGTGGACAGAACCGGTAGAAACCCACCCCTGTATTGTACCCTCTGGCATCAGTATCAAGCTTTGCAAAAATTAGAAAAATGCTGCTGTCAGGAGAAAACATACCATTCGCTTCTCTCCGCCAAACTGATGTGCCTTGCTGAATCAGCAGCTTCACATATAGAAGCAAGTTCTTACTGACTTCAGAACCAGAAAGGAAGATACCTTTAATAATAAAATGGGTTCTCAGTGAAATATTAGATATTGTAGCATCTTTCTAAATGTGTGAATACAAATGTCTGTTGGGAAAATCAGTCATCCAGATCATGGTTGTTCCAAAGATGCTTTTTCAAGAGGCAACTAGATTTTCTTTGTTTTTCTTTGAAGATGTTTTGCATCTCATCCAAGAAGCTTCTTCAGTTCAAGGTGAAGAATTGGTGGGGAGGGAATTACGCAGAAAGAGACCTTGTATTTATTCATTAAATGGGAACAGACAGCTTTGCCAGATCAAGTTTCTCAAGAAGCAAATTTACTTTGGGGGCTAGTTCCAACATACACAGACAAATGAATGTTCATGAAGAATTGCTCATGCTATTCTCTTTAATCACACAGCCAGGCAGAAACACAGTGTCATATCTATTTCCCATGTGTTCTGTCCTTCCAGATGCTGCATTAGACAGTCATCAAATAATATCTTTAGCCACTCAATTACTTTTGTCTCAATCTCATTTTTAAAAAATTTGGCAGCCAATTTATCCACAGCATGTTACTCTTGACTCTTAATCTGAGTTTGGTTAGAAACTTGAATGTCAGATTCAATAAATGAATATTAGCTGCTATATTGGTTTGACATTAATTTGCAAGTTTGTATTTTCCCCTCATCATTTAAATTAACAGAGGTATTGGCTATATATCAATATTTATTATTAATTCAGATAATACACTACTAAAAGGCTTGCATTATACTAGAAAACAAAATGGAACTTCATATGAAACACACACACGCACTTATTTATGAGATTGTTATGAATCTGTTACTTGAAATGCCCTATCAGAAAATCAGAATAAATTATCTTTTTTTATTTCAAGATATGCAACCAATTTTTAATTTGGTATTTATAAGGTTGGTGAAGATTGAAGCAGCTTCTTTTACAAAATTATGCTTATTTGTTTAATTTAAAAGATATAAACCAAAATTTCAAAATTATTTACATTAAATTAAAAGAAATGTCAGTAACAAATCTGTAGGTTAGCAAACTAACCTCTCCAATTATCTAACTGAAAGCCAGAATTTTCCACTCATTAATCCACATTCCTATTATACAATGCAATGGATATAATTAATATCATGGCTGTTTATTTGCTACAGTATAATACCATGCCAGTTACAGATTCTATGTGAATAAAGCAACCCATTATTCCCACCAACTGTCAAGCACAAGAAACTAGGAGCCAGGACAGATTTCAGAAGCACTGTGAGTTTATTCCATGCAGCATATACAAGACTCTGATCTACTAATAGTCAAGGCAAATTGGTAAAATAAAAGCAATAGATTTCAAGGGAGGCTGGATTTAGGTCTGTTTCTGGGGCTTAGGGACTCCACATGGTGCATTTGACCCTGCCCTCAGGCTCAGTCTGGTCATCTTCTACATCAACTAACCTATTTTTTCTAGTCCAATATTCCTCAACAATGATAGGGTCCTGTGATAGAATGTAGCAGGCTGTATTCCCAGGAAAGAAGGGGTGCATTCTAGAGGAATAAGTCAGAAATAAGTCCAGATATTTTATGTGAGAGAAAGAGGTTGACGACAGCCCTTCTATAATAGTTTTCAAAATATTTGCTTGATGAAGACAATAAAATGCTTCAGTTTGGCAAGAATCTGTCTAGAAATATGGAACAATAAAGAACTGCTTGGAACAATCACCACATGTCTCCCTGATTTTGGGGCCAGACAAAACCACTAAATTCAGACCATGCCAGAAATAGGCCACAAACTACCATGAATGGCATTTCAGATGCTGGGATGAATAGATTTTAATCAAGTTGGCTGAATATTAATGTACTTATTATAAACCATTTTCTGGTTTTATCGTTCTCATTCCCAAAGCTAAGCTGTTCCTTGATGCAGTCTCCATGAAATGATGAAAGGAAAATTATGTGAAATAACTAACAACATTCTTAAATTGAGCATGCTTTTAACAATACAACCATCTGTATGGCATTGAGCATATTGGCTTCACAATTGATGATGGATGAGTTTCTCCTGTGAAGGTAGTTGACCCTGAAACATTTTTAATGCAAAATCTTTTGCTTATTATCTTTGATTCTTCTGTGCGTTCAATTCTCAGAAGATATTCTCATCTCTTGTTATTTGAAATGTGAAGGAAACGTTTTTATTATTCTGTCTTATCTAGGATACAGCAGACATTGGAATATGAATAGATTGCTTACAATTAATTAACTGAAGTTGTTACTTATAAAGGAAAAAATGTCTTCTAACAAACTGACCATAGATAAAAACTTCTTTATGACTAATTGAGAACAGCCTGGTATTCCAGCAATTTATCAGCCTAAATGAGAATAATTGATGCATACATATGACAGAATAAAGGAGGCAGCACTGAACCATGAAACAAAACTATCTGGATTTAAGGCATATTTTCAATTGACAATTTGGAAGTGCCAGTAGATTTTAAAATATTTTTATGGATGAAATTTCCCCCCAGCTAGATATTTTTATTATATCTATAAACACTGATCTTACCCACAGTCCTAGTGTTTCCTGGAAAAATCCCACCTGTCATGGCCCTGGGTCCAAGAGGACGATGAGACGAAGCTGGGGTTGATGGACCAGGATAGCATAGCCTCGCTGACCCTGGACGAGTAACCGGGGGAGCAGGACAAGGCAGTCCCAGGTCCCTTGGGCCTTGGAGGGGTGGCCGGAGATGAAGAGAGGACTGAGCAAGGGAGGAGGAGAGGGAAAGAGTAGGCAGCAGAGCAGAGGAGCAACAGAGTTCTGGGGAGGAGCGATTGCCTGATCCACCTGATCCTCAAATGCAGAGCGGGGAGAGGAGGTAGAATCAGTGTAGGGCAAACCAACAGCTCGGGGGGACAGCACCCCGCCCCTAATCACAAGGCTCCCCTGGGAAATAAGATTTACAAGATGCCATGGGGAGGGGTGCTTGTCAGGAACAAGTGTTGACTTTTTTTAGCCACGCTTGCAGTTGTCAACATCTTACCACTTTGTCTTACTGTGCTTAGCCTTGCTTTGCCTGGGTTCGACTTCCTTGCTTTGTCTGGCCTGGCCGTGGGCAAGTACTCAGAGACACAGCTCTGCTTTGGGTTGTGCCAGTCCCAATGATCCCTCCATGCGAAGAGGACTCCCTGGAACCAAGTTTCTTTGGTCTCACAGCAGCCAGGAACTAGTGGAGGTGCAGGTGTGTGTTTGGAACATTGCTCTTGGACTTACAGTGAACTGTGGGACCTTTGTGAGGAAAAGTTGGAGCAATAAAAGGTAGATAAGTATTCAATCTTGTTGTGTTGCTTTTGTGCCCAGCCGTGGGTCATCAACCACCCTACTATTAACTTGATTCTGTTTAACTTCTTGATGCAGGGAAGGTTGACCAAGCACAGAACCCATCGAGATTTCAATTTAAACTTATTCCATCATATTTAATGATATATGTTTAATAAGTTTGAATCTTAGCCTTATTTCAAAATCATTTTACTGAACAACACAAACCTTTACACTATTAGTAGGTTATATTATAGTGGAACTGTGATAAATATATTGACTGATCAGACTAGAAGGAACAAGGGTACCCTGATCTTCTACAATTCTAAGAAAGAGAATTTGGTTCAGACCATTATGGTGTCCATTTAATATTTTCTGTACTCTGGTAGAAAATAAGAGAACCCTCTGGTTCTTAGGAAGATGGCCCCAGGTACACCAGTAAGAGAAAGAATGAACTTCTCACTTCGTATTAAGAAATTGTCAGGCATACTATAAAATCCATAAGGTTTTATTTCTGGTGCAAAGGTATCTCCAAAAATATTGACCTTCTTCTAATCTGCAGTGGCTAATACAACTGAACTAAATAAAATCACCTTTTGTTCTATAAGCCTATGGATTCTATACCAGTTAGAATAGATAAGGTACAGACAGTCCTGTGCTTTCTGCTGAATTTAAAAAAGAGTTACTTATTTTTAGCCTGGCTGCAACATTTGCATTAAAAAAAAACCCTGTGGCTCTTTAAGTTTGGGGTAGTTCATACGTCATGAATTCAGGGAAAAACTACACAATTTAATTAAAATGATTTTAAACCTAAAATAAAGTACAATGACCAAATCTGCTCTATAGGTTCTTTTGGAAGAGACAGTGTGCCTCAATATCAAATATGATGCAATGCTAGTTTTGTTTCAGTACTGAAGTTTTCAGTAAGATTAATATAGATTCAGCAATGTTGTTAGCCTTTCTGTTGATACTTAACATTCTCATACATCCAAAATGGTTTGCTTTTTGCTTTATTTCATTAGAGGCAAGGCCTTGGGCTTCTTGGTTATTGGGCAATTTCTAAATGGTGGCTTTTGATGGCTGACAAACTCCCCGATATGTAGAAGTTATTTATCCCTTTAACATGATTTTGTGTTTGGAAAGATATCCGATATTATTCTTATTGGTTCTTTACCTAGGAAAAACTCACACTATATGTTCATATGGTTGTTCAGGCTGTTCACAGAAAATCATTACATTTAGGATTCCCTTGATACCTTGTGGTTTGTAATTGCAGTTTCTAGAATATTCTGAAACAGCTCTCTTATATTTTTGTCACACTTGCCTATTTCATAGCCTAGTATCTGCCACAATGGATTCATGGATGCTCTTGCTTAGTATTGTTTTTTTTTTGTCCAGAGTCTTTGTCAGCATTTTTCTAGGTTTTGATCTTCTAATGTCCCTTGGTTCTTGTTTATCATCCTTTGTTGCGGTTCGCCAACAGCCGGTGCGGATGGCTGAGATGTTGGAGAGTGAGGACTCAGATAAGGGGCCTACATGTGATGCAGAGATGGGGCCAGGACTATCAGAGAGTGGAGTGCTGCCTTCAGAACTTGTGGAAGCTGGCAGCAGTGATGCAGAGGACCCCGAGGAGCCTGTGCCTAGTGCATGTGCACACAGGGCTGCTCGAAGGAAAGAGCACAGGCGACTCAGGAGTAAGGCTACAAGATGATGGTCCCTCCTTTAAGGGATAAAAGCCAGCCCTCAGAGGTGGGATTCTTCGCAGGAAGCAAAGAAGTTCTTGCACTTCAAGTCTTGTGGAAGTTTGGACTATCCTGGTTTGTGTTTGGAGACTTTTGGTTTTGAATATTTCCTTGTAATTTACTCCAGTGTTCTTGGCAGCCTTGCACAACTTTGGCAAGGCTTGTTCTTATTTAGGACAATTAGTTTTAATAGCGTTCTACTGTGAATGAACGGAATTCACAGAGAAGCATTAAAAAGGTTTTGCTTTTATCTCTGTTTGGTTGTTTGCTTTGAACAAGGCTTGGGTCAGAGCATCCTTGTCTTTGTGAATTCTCAAGTGTTCTTCAGAATTGCTCTGGTCTTGCATCACACTGTTTCAAACTGTTTGTTTGCCAATATAATATGCTGAATTGGCCATTCATTGCAGGCAGAACTTTACTTACATTCCCCACCCAAATTACTGATTTTGCAGAAACTAAACCCTGTCTTTGGAATTATTTTTGGGCTTCAAGATTTTCAAAAAGAAGGATACTTGGTGACTTTTCATTTCTGTCTATATAGGAACTTCTTAGATTTTTTTTGCATGCAAATAGACAAAGCACATACAACATGAAAAATACCTACTGGGGGAAGGTGTGTGTGTGTGTGTGTGTGTGAGAGAGAGAGAGAGAGAGAGAGAGAGGGAGGGAGGGAGGGAGGGAGGGAGAGAGAGAATTATTTTATTTCCCTTTAACAGTACAGTATCTGTAGCAGCTCAAAGATAATCAGATGCAGCCTCTTTAACAGATAATCAGAGTTGGAAAGGACCTTGTAGGTCATCTAGTCCAATCCCCCACCCAAGTGGGAGATCCTACACCATTTCTTACAAATGGCAGTCCAATTTCTTCTTGAAAGTCTCAAGTGATGGCGCTCCCACAACTTCCAAGGCCGAAGTGTTCCACTGGTTGATTGTCAACTTTCACTGTCAGAAAGTTTCTCCTTATTTCCAAGTTAAATCTCTCCTTGTTCAGTTTCCATCCATTATTCCTGGCCTACAAGCATTTAGAAAATAGCTTGACCTCTTCCTCTCTGTGGCAGCCCCTCAAATATTGGAAGACTGCTATCATGTCTCCCCTTGTCCTTCTCTTTACTAGACTAACCAAGCCCAGTTCCTGTAACCGTTCTTCATGTTTTAGTCTCCAGTCCCTTAATCATCCTGGTTGCTTTTCTCTGCACTTCTTCTAGAGTCTCAGCATCTTTTTTATAATGTGGTGAACAAAACTGGATGCAGTACTCTAGGTGTGGTCTTACTAAAACTTTATAGAGTGGTATTAGCACCTCCCTTGATCTTGATTGTATCCCTCTGTTAATACAACTTAGGATTGCATTAGCTTTTTTGGCTGTTGCTGCACACTGCTAGCTCATATTTAGTTGGTTGTCCACTAAGACTCCAAGATCCCTCTCACAGTTACTGCTATTGAACCTGGTTTCATCCAGTCTATATGAGTACTTTTGGTTTTTCTTGCCTAAGTGTAGGCAATCATTCTTTTTCCTTGTTCTCATCTGAAAATGGTGATGGATTGTATTTTGGAGGGTTAGTATTGAAAATATCCTAAAACAACCCTTGAAATACTTCTGATGGATACCTTTGGCTTTCATGCATGAATAAAAGCCTATAAATACTGTATTACCAATTTTAACTTTAAAAAGATGTTGGTTTATATTCATTTTCTTGGGATCATTTAAAAAGTATGAATGTGAATAGCAAAGAGGATGGAATTATCCTACCAAATACTTTTTAACAATAGTTTTCAAGCTGTGGGAAGATAGCAAGTTTTAAAAAATGACACAAGGACACCATCCTCTGGTATCTCTTAGTATTGCAGATCACATACAATTTGTGGTATTCACAGAGGATCTATTGTTTTGAATACAAGGAAATGGCAGAATAGAAAACAAGACTTGCCAACATTAAAAGCCTTGGATATAAAGTTAAGTAAGATGTCCACAAGGAAAAATATAAAGTAAGAAGTGTATCTTTTATAGACAGTTCCCCATTCTACTGTGGATATCTAATTATGAAATAGTTTGCAGTTTGAGAACATAATTTCCAATCAAGATCAATGTCAATAAGGCTATCATACCTGAATTATAAAAATCCAAATGATAAAATATTTTTATAACCTATATAGGTTGCCCTAGTATCAAATCAGTGTTAATCATCTGCTTTTTAGCATGATACAGAAATTATAGTGACCTAGAATCATATTTAGGTCAGTGCCTAAGTTTATCCACAGAAGTCAGCAAACATCTTACAGTAATATTTCTTCTTTCATGCAAACTCCTTGTCAACTTCCTTGTCTTTAATATCGTGTGGGAAAAAGCAAAGTACATAAACTTTGCCAATCCCTTTTTTTTTTGTCTCTGAAGCAAATAACCAGAGCTAATCGGCAGAAAAATCACAGTCAAAAGAAGAAAGATCAGACTTTCTGAAATATCATTTTTAAAAAGGCCCATTTCTGCAAGTGAGAAAAGAATGGGTCACAGGCAGCTTTGTAATCATCTTTGTCACTCTGTAGAAATGTTCTTTAGAAAAAAAAAGAATAAGGAAAACAAAACCCAACTTTATATCAGATTCCTTAAAAATAAATTAACTGACTTCAATGGAACATAGTCATACCCCCATGTATGTGTGCATAAATCTGCTGTGTTTTGTTTTTGTTTTTTAAGATAAACTGTACAATGTGACAGTCACAAGTAGGAAGCTATTATGACCAGTCAGTTATCTTTTTATGGTCATTTTGCATTTATAGCATAATTGTGCCTTCACATCTGCCACTAGCCAATTTCCATCTATAACATACCCCTTTAGTTAAGCACTGGAAAATAGTAATTGACTAATGGCAGTAATTTTATTTTTTTATTAAATTAATACAATAGAACAAAATCTTGAGACTTTAACAATAAAGAGCACTGCCACATGGAAATAAAATAAAGCTTTCTTTGTTTTGTTTTATATAAATGCTCACTACGGTTGACCAGGACCTAGTAAAAGATATTTCACCTTAGGAATGACAGGATGCTGTCATTCTTTTTAAAAGTTTGGGCCAAATCTGAAACGCTCAGTTACAGACAGATTTCATCATGTTTCAAAAGCAATTGTTGAAAATTTAATTCATAAAGACTTATTGCAGCTAATAATGGAATAAACCCATTCAAATTATAGGACTAGTAGGATTTGTTCTGTCTGTCCTTCTCCTACCTACATTTCCTTCTCATGTATGCATTTTTTGTAACAGCTTTTCCCAACATCAATTATCAAAATTCTCACAGTGGCCTTGCTGGCTGGGGAATTCTGGGAGCAGAAGTCCATACTTTTAGAACAGGGCTGTCAAACTCCTGGCCCATGGGCTGGATGTGTCACATGTTGGCCATACCAACACCCAGTTTAGCAAAGGGGGGGAAATTCCCTATGTGACGTCCCCATGACAACGCGAGTTTGACACCCGTTTTAGCGGGTACCAAGTTGTGAAATGCTATACATTATCAAAATCAAACATTTTATTACAGCCATAAGGCCAGATACAGTAAAACATCCAAAAGTAGAACTATTACATACAGCTGTATATATACAGTATGCATCAGAAAACAGTAAGTATAGTTAGATTTAAAACAAATAATATGTATAATAAAAATGCTATATTGTAGTACAGTCTGAATGACTACTATTCAATAGATCAGGAATGACATTGCATGTATGTATTGTCATATTTTGTTCACAGCTAATACATATGGCAGCAGCAAATGCATTTACAGTTCAGTGTTTAATATTTCAAGGATTTTTGTTTTGCAATCTGTAAATCTAAAACTTGCTTCTAAATGTTTTTCCATTTTTCATCTGGAACAACAATAATGGATTCAATCAGTTTATAGTGGCCCAGCGCCCACAAGATGTTTAAAGGAATCAACCAGAGTTAAAGTTATAACAATATCCCAAAGGGGTCAATTTATGTAGTTAAGTAACTAGACAATTAGATTTACCCCCACAACTAATTCAATTATGTATAAAGTTAATCTAACTACTTAGTCAGCTGTGTAATGTGAAAACCACAGCTCAATCAATTATTCTGTTTTGCCCATCTTGTCCTCCCCCCCCAAAAAAAGAGAGAGCGAGCGTTGGAGAGCAATTACAACAAAAAAGCCCCTCTAATCCAGAGCTCACTGTCAAAACCTGGCAACACAGAATGTGCTTGCTACTGATTTATTGCAATGGCTAAGCCACACAGCTTCTTGCAAGCCTGATCAAGGGGAGAAGGCTGGTGAATTAGTAAGATCTCACTTTTCCCAAGGCTCACAGGAGGCCAGATATTTTTCCCAGAAAATGGGTGGGAATTTATTATTTCCCAGATTATTATATCTGACCTAGTTAATGTGATTATGTGCTGTCAGGACTAGAGAGAGAGGTACACTCTTTAAAAGGAGATCACTTCAGGGTAGAATGAGAAAAAAGAAATGACAAGGCAAAAACGAAAAGAAAATAATTCTGTAGGCATCCTTCCCACATTCCCTTTTAATGATCTTGAGGATAGAAGCTGCTTTATGCCAGTCTAGGTTTTGAGGTTTCAGTGAGAGTTTACTCAGACGCCTGGTTGAACTTGATGGGCAAGAAGCAAAATATGAAATACTGTAATGAGAATGAAATTTGGACAGCTTTAGATCTGAGCTCTCTTTCACAATCCAACAAGTTTGGAGAAGAGAGGAATCTTTTCTTCTATCAAGGATTTCACTTCTCCACCCCGATGCATTCTCTCCATACTCAATCTTATCAAACCAAAGAGATATATTTTGTGGGAGCTTGTCTTTTAATAGGGCTGCTGCTTGGCTGCCTGAAATCCATGGTAAAGCACATGGATGGATAGAAGATTAATCAGCAGCAGCCATAGGGCGCAAGGCCAGGGGACAAAATTGTCCAGATGATGGCTACAACTACCCAGTTAAAGACCTGCTCCTCTTTTTTTATTTTTGTTTTACAATTTTGACCCATTCCCCCTATCTCTTCTCCTATCGGCAACTCCATGAAAAGAACAAACGTAGCAGCTACAATTAATTCTCAGCTCTTCTGCAGATTCAGCATTGTGCTTCCTGGAAATATCAGAGGCTTATTTTGAATAGAAACACACAATAGGAGTTTCTCTGTAACAGTGGTCAACCTTGGGAATGGCCTTGCAAGAGTTCCCTCTCGGATATTTTTCCACCAGTCTGTTATTTTCAGCTCTTCCTCATGACTCCAATCTTGCCATGCCTTTTCTTTCACTCTTGTTTGATATGATGAGCTTTGGGGAAAATGCTATAATTTATTTCAACTGTTCAATAGGAGATCATCTTAAACTTTCCAGCTGAAAAACAATGCTCTCTTCTTGCAATTTCTATTTCCCCCTCTACAGCTTCAAATTCTCAGATTTTCCTTTTCTCAAACAAGACTTACCAAGTATGCTCAAAGTCCCATTAGGTTTACCTGCCACCAGTTCTCATTTATTTTTACTTCTGTAAATCTTTCACATGTTTACAGCCTTCTTTTCCCCTCCTAGCTCTGTTTTTGCTGCAATTTCCACATGAAAGAGAACAATAAGCTTTCTGGTTTGTTTTGTGAATATTAAATTTAGGGAAATGTTCTGACTTTTTTTCATAATCAGCCAGGAAGATAGGATAGAATCTTTTTAAAAGCCAATTTATTAGTAATGATGCCAAAAATTGTTTTCATGTGTCAAAGAGGTATCAAAAATATTTTCCCTTATTCATTTACATTCTTGAAGCAGGTTGCACCCTGCTAGCTTACACCTTATTGTATTTCTCAAGGGACTCCTTAACAGCAGTCAAATGACTGTTGGTTACAAATTCTCAACAACTGCAATGATGCAAAGTATTTATAGCTAAAAAAATAACCTTTGAAGTATTTAACAATGCTTTATGTACAAGAAAGGGAAAAAGGCAATGAAGTTGCTTGAGATGTGTCTTTCTCTTTCTCTTTTGTGTTAGCATTGAGGAAAAAAAGAACATTTGTTGTCCTAAAGGCATAATTTATTAATTCTATCTATTGAAATACGAATCTGGCTTATAATGGTATGTGGGAATGACTCTGAGAGATGAGGGGAACAGATGCTGCCTAGGAATGATCAGAAAAAACTGCTTAATAGGCACAGAAACTTTAAAAAGATTCATCTTTATATATCAGACTGTTAAAAATGATGATGGGAGTTCTGTATTTTCAGACTTACAAAATTATGTTAATATGACTTCACAAGTCTGGCTTACCTGGAAGAGCTGAGAGGAGTTACTATTTATTTAGACTTTGATCTGGCTTTTACTACGTTTATTCACCAGAGAGCCCAAAGCAAACTGAGACCATTTCATCGCTTTGTATTTTCATTTCTCAAACTCAGATCTAATCTCTCAACAATTAGTAGTTGTCCTGGCTGCAGATCTCTCTCCAGCTGGCTTTCTCTAGTAACCTCTCACCTGCGTCCCATTGCTTTCCTTATCTGACTTGTTTATCACTTTTGCTGACTGACTAGCTCTGCAAAGTAGAGAAAGGGAACGCATGATCTCAATATCACAACTATAGGAAGGGAACCTGGAGGCAGAGAGTTCTCATTGCACTGGCTCTAAACCTAAAAATACTCTAGTATTTTAATTTATTCAACAGAAACTTCATAGATTAGGATTTGGGGAACTGAGTCCATGGATACACAGGTGTGGGAACTCAAGTGCACAATAATACTATGAGTAGAGTGCCAAAAAGCCAAAGTCATGGAAAAGTATAAAGTTCTCTAAACAAAAAAAATGTACTTAGGAATTTGATCAAGGTCCTCTTAGGGAAGTAAATTTGAGAGAGGAAAAGTTCTTAAATGGAAAGATGTGAACATGGGGATCTTCCAATGATCTGTACTGTGACTGATTCTTTCTTATATATCTAGAAGAGATCAGAAATTGGTGATGAACCTTGAGTGAACAAATGTACCGGTGATACTAAATTATTTAGAGCAACAAGCATAAAAAGGGGGACAGGGTAGTAGTGATGACAAATGTTATTTCATAAATGGAAGCATCACTAATATACTGCCTTGGATACTGTCTAGCTGAATGTAGCTTCTGAAATATCCTGGATATTGATATGAAGAGAAGAAAAAGAAGATGCAGAATGGAATGGAAAAATGTACTGGAAATCAGTCTAAAAGATTGCCATGTAATACAACACAGAGTTTAAGCTCACAACCTTTTGTGATCACCAAGCCCAGGAAACTATCTTTCACATGCAAAGGTGGTGAAGGACGAAAGAGGATGTCTACTCATACAAACTGTTGAAAATCTGTTCAAAAAACTTGGAAGAAGAACCTTTCGTTTGGACATTAAAATCCCCACAAATGTGGAATGGTGTATTGTATCCACGTGCAACTCATCCAGGAACAAAATTGCTTCTGGAACATAGATGACTTCCTGAGGGCTGGTTGTCATGAGCTCCTGTATAGATTGAGTTTGAAGATCATTTAATGCTACTACAAAAATTTGTGACTTTAGGACTGCACAATACCAGAGCAGTTCATTGTATATACCAGTGATGGCTAACCTTTTTGTTGTGGTGTGTCAAAAGAGCGCGCCCACAATGCAATGCGCCCTTCCAATGCACGTGTGTGCGCAACACCCCTGTCCCACCCCCTTACCTGCACTGTGCATGCGCATGACTCCCAGCTGATTTTCCCAGCAGTTTTCACCCTCCTGGAGGCTCGAGGGAAGCCTCTGCAGTCTCGGGAGGCCGAAAAACGGGTCTGTTTAGGCACTTCCGGTATTTCTGGAAGGCCCATTTTTCGGCCTCCCGAGGCTGCAGAGGCTTTCCTCGAGCCTCCAGAAGGGCGAAAACAGTCTCAAACGGGCCAAAAATCAGCTGGGAAGTGCGTGCATGCACAGTGCAGATAAGTTTGGCTGGGGTTTGCGTGGCCGTATAAATGGCTCTGTGTGCCACCTGTGGCACACATGCCATAGGTTCACCATCACAGGTATATACCCTTTCGCACTAACAGCACTTGCTGTGCTCCATCGGTTACTATATGGAACGTGATGACACTAAAGTCAGGAACAAAAAAAGTCATAGCTGGCTCATCTGCATAGAGACACATCTCTGTAGTTAGTACTAAGGAGATGTTACCATTCAGTATAAGAAGACAATTAATAAATCAAGGTGGTGATGGTGGGAAGTAATCTCAATTCTATAAGACACATTGTAGAGTACACATTATTTATCATCATTGAACAGTAATTACATTCTCAAAACAAGGTGATTCAGAAAAGTGATGAATCTCTTTTCATGATTCATCTTGAAGCAGATTCTTTTTTCTACAGGACTAGAACAAACTAGAATTATGCTATTCCCTTGACACTCTCCCCCTTTTTTTTTGCAGCTACACACAATCGAACAAGTATGTTGACTTAACTTGCCAACCCTTAATGTTGTATCAAAAAATAGCACAGCTTTTCAGAAAAGAAAGAATCATAAAATATCTCTGGCTAATATTGGAATGCAATTTGACATTCAAAGAACTCATTAATGAATGCATGTGGGTGTCTATTTTGCACAGATCTACCTATCTACCTTCCTATCTAACTATCATCTATCTATCTATCTATCTATCTATCTATCTATCTATCTATCTATCTATCTATCTATCTATCTATCTATATTTACCTATCATTTAACTGCTTCCAAAATGTTATCTTTAAGTAAGCTTAAACTTGGGATTGCACATACAAACTTATTTATTCATTTAAATTTAGAAGCCACCTGAGTCCAGATTATGTGGTTTACAATTTAAAAAGCAGGAGCCTCCCTCCAATAAAACATGAAAAAAGAACCATGCATGTTCAGAAAAAAACATACAATAGAGCATAAAGGCAATGGCTTCACCTTCTACCTACTCCAGAGCATAGGAGAACAGACTTTCAGAATGTCATCAGGGTAGAAGCTATATAGACCTCTGGAAGATGGTGTTCCAGAGGGCAGGCACTGCAACAACAAAAAAGCATGCTTCCTAGATCTTAATAAACGACATTGTTTAATCAATGTTATCTGGAGGGCACCAACTGTAGCCAATCTTCAGAAAGTACTGAACACAGGCAATGCCTCAAATATCCAGGCCTATACCATGGACAGCTGTATAAGCAGCAACCAGCACTTCAAAGCAAAGTAGCAACCAGTATAGTATGTGCAGCAGTAGTGACACATGGGCATCACACAACATGCCCATCATTGCCAAAATTGCTACATTTTGGATCACCTGCAGTATCCAAAAGCAGCCCGTAGACAGCACATCTGTGAGATGCCTAGAGCATGAATGATTATCTGGATGATCTCCTGGTCTAGAGACAGGTACAGCTAGTTCACCAGATGGTGTTTTGAATCCAGGACACCAGTTTCAAAAGCAGAGAAGCTGACCCAGTTCAACACTAAAGAGCTGCCTACAGCCAATATATATATATTAGGGAAAAGAAGAGGAAATTGTCAAAGACCTCACATGTAGAAGGGATCTGGTTTAACATCAACAGTACTAAATGCATTATTTTGAACTATCACAACGTTTTTTTTTTCCAAGAAGGACTCATTGTTTAAGAAAAATGTAATACAAGGATCAGGAATAATTTCTGTACTTTTGAGTTTGGTTTGCCCTTTGTTTAATGGTTGGGATGGGCCATTGAACCATCTGCTTTTAATATCTCCTTATTGAACTATGAATATTATCTTTATAAGGCAGAGTAAATATATTTTCTGAGAAGTCTTATCACTCCACACTCACTCACTCTCCCTGCCTGTTACCATACCAACTAACCAATACGGCTCTAACAAATGGATAATTGGGTGAGTACATTCCAATCTAACTTTTCTATCATCTTCTATATCTGTTTGTATTGTATACTATACATGTCTTTTTGCCATTTCAATCAAAGAATCTATAACACATACAAGCTATTCTTCTGGTCTGCTTTTTCTCTAGTTAGAGAACAAATATAAAATCCTGTGAAGAAGCTTATTTTGTTCTACATCTTATTCTCAGAAAAAGAACCAGTCTACATATAATACATAAACATATTTTTTGCTTCTGCATTACTTCTCCATTCCCCGCATGCACCCATTGTTCCAAATTGATTGAGGAGAACACCTGAGGTTTGCAAGGTAGTTACTACACTCCACTGATAAACATCTAGCTGTTGGGAAACTGCCAGCTAGGCTGGAAGGAGGGGTCAAGCAAGGAGCCTGCTGAGAATCGTTGTGCAGTTACAAGCAACATAAGTTTGACTTCCCTCAAAATCCATAAAGCCTTATCTAGTAATCCCTAAGGGCAGATAAGGAGTCTGAGGATATTCTTGTAATTTAGGTAGAAGACAGTAAAGTAATTTACTTTAGCTATTTACAAATGGCTCTGGTTGCTTGCACCTGATAGGATGGGCACAATTAATACAATCCAATATATCAATGCAAAGGGTGGAAGAAAATAATTAGGATACCCAACTTATGAAAGGAACAAGCTGAAGCTATAGGAAGTTTAAAAGAAGCAACCAACTCAATACATTTATACACAGAAGCTGAGCTATTCCTTGTTTTAGAGACTCCATTATGAAAAATACATCAACGAAGCAGAGGCACATGTTCTCAAAATTTTTCCAATTGTGTGCCCTTTGCATTTGAAGCCTTAAAACTGCAGGTGCATGCAACCTACTTTTTACCTCACATATTTAAAACCATAACTCTTACAGTAAACTTTTAAACAGCAGCTGAGTAAAATTCAAACAGCTTGAAATAGCTATGCCATACATTTGTTTGAAACAGGAACATTGCAGGTAAGGCACAAATAGGTAAAAATATAGCAGGCAAAGTCCATAAACACATTTCTGTCCTGAAGTTACATTGGGGGATTTTTTTAAAGACAAAAATATTTTTAGCCATGCTCAATAAAAGATCTGATCTTTCTTTGAAATATAACAATCTCAAAATCTAGATCCATCCATTATATAAACAGTGTTTTTATTTACTAAACAATAATATTAAACACTTGGATGTATTTAACCTTTAATATTTGCACTACAAGTCTGCAAAGGCTGGGACAGAGGTTGCTTTACACAATGGCATTATCAACAACTACATTAATTTGTGGTGCTTCAGATATATAAGACTTGTATATATTTTTAATTCTCATGTTTGGTACTAAATTCAAACCCTAACAACACAGGTTTGGGGCTCATTTCCTCAGTACCTTCTATAACGTGATTATCACTAAACTGCATTGATAGCATTTTTCCATTGATAATTGTTAAATACAAGTTAGCAAGATAAGATCAGATATTTTATCTGAGATGTTTTAATTACTTGTTATGTTTATTTAAATACTAGCTGATAGGCTATGCATCCCCAGATGATGTTCAGAATACATTTAAATAATAAAAGAAAATGTAATATAACTGCATATAAATAAAGTGCACAACGTAACAATAGTATTTCAGCAGTCAATGTAAATGAAAAATAAGCATAGGAAAAAAAAGTAAATTGAGTTCAGTCTCAGTTTCTATACCCTCAGAAATTCTCTGAAATATGTCGAGAGGTGCGTTCAACACTTCAGATTAAGTATTCTAACAATCCTCTTAATGTTTTACTTAATGTCTTCAAATTCCATACTACAGGCATTCTGCAGGTGATATATGCATTATACAGGGAAAAATTAAAATATTTTAGATATCTGATTCCATTTCAATATTTTGGGAAAAAAACTCCGTTTTTGTTGGCAGAGGGTTGCAGGAGGCCATCACAGCCGAAAACGGAGCGGGGGGGGGCTGTTTATGCTGGTAGAAGCACTGCAGGCCGGTCCTTTGCTGTTTCCAGGGTGGCCCCATGGGCCAGATCTAAGCACCTCATGGGCTGAATCCAGCCCACGGGCCTTGAGTTTGATACCCCTGATCTAGATTGTTACAAATTTCTTCCATATGCATTCTTATTTTATGACTAGAATGCCATTATACAGAAATGAAAAGATCATATTGTTCTTAATAACGGAACAAACATTAACAAACTTTTGCACACTTGATACACTTGCTTAATAGAGTTTTTGATCTTCATGTGCAAACCTTTATTATATTATCCTCTAAGTAGCAACTCACTAACCAAGAGGTCCACAATTATTTGGAGACAGTGGGGCGTGCCAAGTATCACAAATTGGTTTGCAGAAAAAGTGGTCAGTCAGAAAACACTCATTCCAGAAGATGCAAGAGAAGATACCTTAGCCATATTTTATAGTCTCAGCATTGATAGTCTCACCATCGATTTTTTTTAAAAAAATCTTGGAATGCCTCAGATGAATGATGCTTGAGACAAGCATACTATTTGGCAGCAAGCTAGATTCCCAGAATTATTAAGCATATTAGCAGAAATAACTACAACAACAATATTCAAAATCCAGTTGTGGACAATTTCATGTGATAAGCTTAACAATATTTGCTGCCATTTGTCGTTATCTAGATTTTTAAAGCTAGGCAAGATAATGAAAGTTTTAAGCATAATTTAGAAGACGAAGTGGAACACAAAGTGGACAAGGTTCTTATGATGGTGAATTCGATCACCAGTCTATTAGATCTATGACTCTCATAATTGGTAAAAGCCTTCTGCGAAAACCTGGGGCAGGGTTCTAGTGGTGGTGAATTCTTCCTTGAGGGAAGAATTGGATTATTTAAACTGTTTCAGTTGGGTAGGCTTGCTTATGGGACTGATTGTTTGGTCAGTTGGATGACGTCTCGCATAAGCTGGATGCAGATAGTGCATTCATCCTTCTCAGGTATAGACAAATACATATGTGCAGAGTTCAAACTATTTTGTTTTGCCTGTAATACAGGAATCTCCCCAGACTGGCAGTCTTTTCCTGGAAATAGTTAAGGTTCCAAGGAATTTGGCTTGTAGGTTGGTCCTAGCCCTTTCATAGTTGTGCAGTGCCTCCAAAGTAATGCCATGCTTCAGCTCTCCTCTCTGCCAGATTGGGCGTTTTCTGACAATCCCAACAAACCATATCCTTCTGGACCAGTTTTGAGAATTGGGGGTAGGCAGTACTGCTTCTGCTGGCTCTCCTCCTTCCTCTGGTTTTGGTGTTGATCAGAAAGATCCTATCTTCAGCCTCTACTTTGTTGGATTTGGTACTTTCTCTAGCACTGTTTAACATCTATATGAAACAGCTGGGTCAGGTCATACATTGCCATGAGGTGAGGCATCATGAGTATGTTGATATCCAGGTTTGTGCCTCTTATCCTTGACCAATTAAGCAGTGCTATTGGAGTCCCGTTCTGATGTCTCAAGGCTGTAGGGTTCTGAATAGGGAACAACTAGCTTTGATTCAACCCTAGCAAGATGCAGCAACTTTGATTCTGAATGGGGTGGAATTCTTGAACAACATGTGGAAGTTGCAGTTGGTATAGAATTTGGCAACATGGGCAATTATGTGCATTCCTCAACCGGCACACATTATACCTCAGTTCTGAAATTCACATTGGCTGACTGTATCTTCCAGGTTCTCTTCAAGATGCTCATTATGACTTATAAAACTCCATATGCATGATGCTGGTTTGAATGATTCCCTCTCCCCATCTCATCAGGACCAGCAGAAGAGGTATGTTATGGATGCCATCTCTGAAAAAGTGTCATCTGGCAGGACCTAAGAAGAGACCCTTTTCTGCCATGGTCCTTAGCTTAGTCCCAACCTGCTAAGGGTGTAAAGACATGGCTGTGTGTCTAGGGTCTGGCAATTGTGAGGAGTTTTTGCAATGACTGAGTCATGTAAGATGAAATCTGCCACTGCTTTTAATTCTGTTTTTTAAATTGCATATATTTTTATATATTTATTTAATTGTTTTTACCTGCCGTGAGTCACACAGAGTCACTTGGGTAAAATGGGCAGAGATGTAACTCAAGAAATAATAATTTATTCTTGAACATAAATGCCACACTGCATACAAAAACTTTGAAAGGATTTAATTTCAAAATCCTTGTACAACCAAATTATCTCAATTTGAAAACACAGTGCAACTAAAACTTCAGAAAATATAGCTTTGCAAAGATTCCTTTATTGTTGTTAACAAAGGAGATCACAGAATAATGAATATTGATAAAATCTTGGGTGAAGTAACATCAGTTACAGTACCTATTGGTATTACTTTTCAAATGAAAGCGACAGTAATAAAGGGATCAGCAATCATTCACTATTAAAATGTTATAAATAATAGCCAAACTTCCAATTTTCAAGTAACAAAAACAATGCAACTGTAGAACAACACCAAATTTCCCAAACAAGGTCTTGCCAATAGTTCCATATTTATCACTAAATTTGAAATGTTGTGATATTTAAGCTATATGGGGATATGGCATATTTACCTATTCAGCTATTTAACAAATATGGTAGAGTATGAACAGAATATTTTTCTGCACAATAAATTTGAAAACGATTTGCCTCAACATAAAACAAACTTGTTGAAGTCAACGGCCAGATTTTGTATTGTAGTTAAAGAGTCCATAACTTTCACAAATCACTGTACCATGACAAAAGACTAGGAAAAAATGGAAGGGTTATTGCAAAAGTGTAAGAGCCCAGAAAAGGACTATGGTTCAGACAAAAATGAAACTGAATTCAAAGTTTTGAGTTGATTCAAACTGCTATGAAATATCTTGGTGAATTCTCATTCAGGCATACAAATATGCAATCTATAAAGAATTATGATATGAATATACATAAGCAAGTTATGCTTATTCCATTTCATTCAAGCCTATAGAACAAAGTTAGTGATATTCTAAAGAGAATTCAATATATTTTATGAAATTGTCTTTTTAAAATGTTTACAGATACCTGAGCCTCAAGACATTTCTGCCATTTTCTAGTCAATGTTTTAAAGATGGAAAATCTATTTTTTCTTATTTTTTCAAAAGAAAGAAAGGGACACATCCTCATAGATACAAATCTGAAAATACTGCAGAAAACTTCTTATATAAGAGCATTATTTTATGATCAGAAGAAAATATATGCAGGAAGGAATTGTGTGGATTTTTAAAGCTTTAAAAAAAAGAAAATAAAAAGGCTTCTCTAAAAAATAAAGGCCACATGATTAATTAGTATCATTATGCTTTCAGAAAAGTTTATTCCACCTATTTTGCTCATGTTACAGAGTACAGAATGAAGTAAATTTGATGTAGTTTCCTAAAATCTTTTCACAGCTAGTTAGAAAGAGTGGAAGAGCCCTTTTATTATTACTCACAAAGATAAATCCCTTCAAAGATTTGCATTTCACCTGCAAATTCTCCTTCACACTATTCTTTTCCACAATCTGTAAGTACTCTATAGTTTCCCTTTGCATATTATACAATATAACCTAATATGTTATATAAGAGCACTTCAGTCCCACAATGTAGGATTTGAACTTATATGAACATTTATGATGGCTCCAGAACATTTCAGAGGCGTACAAAAATACATTCAACTAAAGATTTATGTAAAGGGTTCTTTCTCTCTCTCAATTCTCAGATTTTTATTTTAACAAAACAAGGTAAGGAAACCAAATAGTTCCCAAAATAGCAAAAACATTCTCCACTTTTTAAAGCGGGTAACCCCAGAGAAGTATGGGGATGTCCTTTAACCTGTTACAAACAAGAAGATTACTCTGGATTCCAGAAGAGCTTTCTCATGAGGAAGTGCTCATCTTATCCCCCGAGCTACGAAAAATGGAATTTTTCTGCATTGATTGTTCTCAATTCTGAAAAAAGGTTGTATTTTGCAGAAATACATGAAACCTCAATTTAGTGGATACCTGTTTAATAGACTTCAGATGCAGTGAGTCAATTTCCCTCTAGATTTTTTTTCAATTAATGGAATTTTCTATCCAAGATAATCTAAAAGAGGCCTGTAATTTTTAACAAGTATAACAACATTTGTGGCAGTGTACATTTGCTCAGATAGCTAAATCACCAGGAATTATGTAATCAGAAGTTTCATAGACATTCAGGAGGAGCAAAGTCCACTCTGCAAACTGCAGTTAGATCAAAGTTTCACTGAGTTTCAAGAACACACATATTTAAGAGTTCTGCACATGAAGTTGTGTACTTTACATTTTTATAAGTATTAAAGATCTACTATTTATTAGTCAGTCTTATAAATAATGCTAAGCAGAAAGAAAATTGTTTCAGGGTATTCTTCATTTTATAAAAGCAAACAGCAAATAAAGTCTAAAGTGCAGACTATAAGTCATGATAATAAAAACAAAGGTGCAGCCAGATTTGCATCTATGTTTACAGTTACTATTGAACCCTACAAGAAATTAGCCAGTTTACTATATAAAAACTGCCACGTACTTCTTATCACAGTACATCTTCCAGCCACTTGGATTTTAAGTTTTGCTGAAAAGTCCAACTGTCGTAAGCAACTTTGACCCAGTTTCACACACCTAAGATAATACTGCAGAAAATAAGAGGAAGTCACACAATGTTGATTCCTCCTCCAGAAAATGCAAGTGTCCTCTTGTTGCAAGATGTTGAATTGTTACTGCTGGTCTGACTGCTTTTCACAAGCGATGTCTTCATTTCAATTTCACATGCAACTATGGCTGCATTCAATTCCATTTGAGCTCGGTGGACAACGTAGAACATGAGGCCTATACTTATTACAATCTGTGAATGAAGCAGATACAATTGTCTTGTTTAATATTTTTATCTGCAATCATGGACATAAAAATATTCCAAATACATGCAATAAGTGACAAAAGATATGCAATTAATTATGTCTTTGATATAGATACACGGCCAACCTTTATCAACACTTTGAGAGTAGTTTAAGCTAAATAAACAAGTAATTTTAATTTAGATGAAAAAAAAAAACCATGCTAGTTTAATGTAACAAAATTTACAGCTAGATATAAAGTGATACAGAAAATATACAAAACAAGAGCTGCAAATTACTGTATAATACTGCTGGTTTGAATTTCATTTTTGCCAGGAATTCACTAGGCAATTTAGGCTTAAACTAACAAACAAACTTCAGGTCTGAAGAGTGATCGTTTCATGTGTAAAGCTCTCAAATACTAAAACATTAACGCCATTTCCAAAAGACACACTCTACCTCATTACAAACTACAAATAAAATTTGTTTCAACAGAGTAATATTATCTTTTCACAGATATTGATTTAACTTGGGAAATATTCTTTAGAAAGACTTGCACGTGTCATGCTGAACTACCTGGTGTTCCTAAGTATCATTCACAATGCCACACGTACTAATATTTCAGTACTCTATCCAAAAATTCAGATAAAGCATCTGACTATTATGTCATATATTCAAAAGAAAGTAACATATTTTTCCCAACTTGACTTGGGCTGATTATATAATTTGTAATCTGGAGGATACCAGTTTGGAAAGTCTAGTTCAGAGGGGCTAACCTTTTTGGGCTCCCATGCCGAAAATTGTGCTCGCGCACCAGCACCCAGAAGGCAATGCACACGGGGGGGGGCTCCAAGCCCCCTGCGCATGTGACCCCGCATGCCGCCATATCTCCCATGCCCCCTGTGAATGTGTGCTACATACTCAACAATCAGCTATTGGGTGGCGGCATGCGCATGCGCAGTGGGGCTCTTCCAGGCAACCTCTTCCAGCACGCATGCATAGGTTCGCCATCACGGTTAATGAATGATTATGCATTCTGCATGCAAATACTTCATCAATCTCAGATTTTTACCCCACTGTAAAGGTTCCCCACTGCTAGGTATCACATCCTTCAAGTGTTGCCAAGGATCACATAGAAAATGACTAAAAATGTCAACACAGGAAGTCCTTAATAATGTTCAATTTAACAATGGCCTACAAAAATGGCAGTTACAATCTAAATTCAAATTTATGACCATCACCCTGCCCTTGCAGTCACATGATTGCAATTTGGGCACTTAGCAATAGGCTCATATTTCCAACTAGCTGCAGAGTCCCATGATCATGTTATTCAATTTGCTATTGGTTAAACTGGAATCGCACTTATAATTGAGTGACTTGATTTATGATCACATGAATTGACTTATGGTCATAATAAGAATAGTCATAAAATTGGTTCGGTCATGTGATTGCTCAACCTATAACAATTTAAAATGGAAATTGTGGTTCCAGTTGTGGTCATATGTCAAGAACTACCTGTAGCATGGAATCCAATAGGAAGCTGCTCCCAACATTTTATTATGTATTGCTTCTTAAAGAGTTTTATGTATACTTATAGAAGATTTGTCAAACTTATAAAAATGTAAGTTATTGTCACACATAATTTTGCCATATATGCTAACACTATGAAAATGTTGCTTTAAAAGCAACATAAATAAAAGTCCTTTTATTGTAACTTTGGGTTTGAGGAAAATGACAAAACTCTGACTATCATCAATTACTGTAACAAATATGGTTGGGAGTTACTTAACTGCTGAGCCCCTGCATTTGGTTCCAAAGCAAACAACTGAAAATCTTCTTAATCCAGAAGCTTGCTTCAATTAAAGCATTATTTAAATACAATGGCTTCTAGAATGGGCTGAATAGTTTTTTTTCTCCCCAGGCATGAGCATTTCAATCAAAATTTAGGAATTAGCCTTCCTGTTAGGAGGATATTCAGATGGACTGAGAAACTTCTATTCATGGAAGAATCCAATTGAATATGTTTAGCAACACTTACATATAATGAAGGAGTAAATGCCACACAACACTATGGGATATTAGATAAATACTTTCATTGAGGGTAGGCAATATGTTAGATATTTTATAGTTCAATTTCCATCAATATAGTCAAGGTAAGAGACTATGGAAGACCCAGCCCCAAATAGAAGAGGGTACCACACAATACACCTATTTATAAAAGTTAACCTACAATGCTATAAGAATAAATAGCTGAGTGAGGTTGAAACTATTTACCTGTAAACTAAAAATAAAATAACCACTAAAACTTTGTTCTGCAATAACATCTTCCATAGTGCGCAAGGTAGTTCCCAGGTAGGAGTTTAAAAGTTGAGTTGGAAGTAATCCAATGGAAGAAGCCATCAGGTAGTTTGGTAGTGAAAGATCTGTGATCTAAACAAAAGAAATACCATATACATTATTCATTAGACAAGCAAGTCTGATCGGTTTTTTTTCACTCCTGCTGAAATGACAGTAATTTAACAACCCACATTTCAAGAAAATAGGAAAAGGAAAAAGAGCATCTGACTGCTTAAACACAATTTGTTCATCTTATGTTTATTCAAAAAGATAAAGAATACTTTGCCAAACCTATATAGTAGTTTCAAGCTGGAGCATATCCTGGATTACAAAGCGGAAAAAAATACTTTTAGAAAGATTTTTCATTCATATAAAAGCCTTTTGTACATGCCAGCCCAGAAAGGAGCATCATGGCAATCTACTCAGAGTGGAAATTTTTCAGCAGTAGCTCTACAGAATTCTTTCCCGTACTCTGGTATATTTTAGGGGGAAAATATAAAGTTTACATTTACATCCAATGGTGGGATTCAGCCGGTTCGGACTGGTTCACACACACCGGCAGTTACGATTTTGCGCAGTTTGGAGAACCGGCAAATCCCACCACTGGCTGGTCCTGCCCCGCCCAGTCACTCATCTCGGCCACTTGCCTGGCATAGCTGCTGATGCTCTCTGTCTGGCTCCCTGGCTTGCCTTGACCACATAGTCTCTGAGGGCCAGCCAGGTTGCCTGCCTTCAGATGCATCCCACGTAGCGCTCTCTGCATGACCCAGCTGAGCTGCCCTGATCTGCCTGGCAGCCTGGGTGAGCCTGAAAGCAGCAAGGCCTGTATCCTGGCCTAGTTGCCTCCCACATGGCCCAGCAAGTTTGCCTGCCTTCTGCATGGCTGAATCACACGCAGCGCTCTCCGCGTGGCCCAACTGAGCTGCCCTGAATTGCCTGGGTGAGTGACTGCAAGCAGCAAGGCTTGAATACCAGCCTAGCTGCCTCCTATGTGGCCCAGTCAGTTTATCTGTCTTTTGCAGTCACACAGCATTCTCCACATGATCCAGCTGAGTGCCCAGATCAGCTGAACATTCTCACAATCATGCCTGCAACCAGAGCCAGGTTTGGAGCAGTAGCAACAGTTCGGAGCTTGTTAAGAAGGACTGCTCCTCCACCCCAGCCATATCAAATCTGGTTCTGTTTTTTCCAAGGCCGGTCATAGAGGGAAACAGATGAGTGCGCCTTGCCTCCCCGCAGCTCTAATTCTTTAAAATTTTGGGGGTTTGCGCACATGAAGCACTGGGGAATCAGTGCCTGGAGCGAGAGGCGACCGCAGGCTGACTAGGCGAGAAAGGAGTACCAGATTTCCAGCACTCTTGCAGAGAACCGAGGCTTGTAGCAGCAGCAACAGTTTGGAGCTTGTTAAGGACTGCTCCTCCACTCCAGCCATGTGTTTTCCAGTCTGGGCTGCTTGGAGTGAAAAGCATGCAATATGCTGCTGCTCCTGGGATTCCCTGAATGAGTGCTGGAAGAAAATTGGCTGATGTTCAGCTGCAGCCAGAGCCGGACTTGGAAGAGCAGCAGACAGACTTCAGCAGGAGACAATTTATTCCTCAAGCTCCCAATGCTGGAACTGGTGAGCTGGAAGAGAGATTTGCTATCGTGCTGGTGAGTATGTACAGACCACGTAGGCTTTTTGCTTCCCCCTTCCCCCTCCCGATCCAATGTGGCGCAGACAGCCCAATGGAGGAAGAAAATGGGGCATTTCTATCGGCCCTTCTCTTTCCCCCCTCCAGCCTCCTTTTGCCAGCATTTGTCAGGCAGGCTCGGCAGGCAGTTGTGATTTTTAGATGGGCTTTTATTTTGTCAACCCAAGGGCGGGGGGGGGAAAGGTACGTAGGAAATCGCCTTGTCTCTGCAACATCAATCATGTGACTGAGTGGGCACGGCCAACTTGATGTTACTCATAGCAAGGTGCCACCCCACTAATGTCAAATTACCCATGCCTACTCAGTCACATGACCTCCCCAAGCCACACCCACCCAACTAGTCACTAGGAGAACCGGTTATTAAATTACTTGAATCCTACCACTGTTTACATCTGTATTTTGATCTTCTGTCTCTTCTGTAATGCTGCTGCCATTTTATTATATTGTTTTGCAACTTTTTGACTGTGGGGTTATTTATTAAGAGATTGTATCATTTTATGACACCTGATACATTTTATTTTTTGCATATGATTATTAAGTGGAAATAGAAACTGTGATGGCTGGAGCAAATGCTTAAGCCTGCAGGGTATTCAAGAAGATATTTGTGAAGTGAGCAGAGTTTGATTCTGCTGTGCCATTCTTCCCAAAAGCATGCTCTGCGTCAGAGAGGGTACAGCATCCATTCTCACCCTACATCTCTTTGATCGCTACTATTGAAAATCAAGGGTGTGATTTTACATAGTCTTAATCTAAGAAACTAATTTAAATCCAACAGTAGGCCTAAAGTTATTTTTTTAATTCCTTAAAACCTCTCAAAACACAGGAAAATGTAATGAAGTAGGTTCACAACAATATTTATCATTACTCACTATTCAAGTTTCCTGACAAACTGCCCAACCCTGCTATATGCAGTAAGAGCTAAAAGTCACCTTTTTAAATCCATGTTTTTCTAAATAAGTCTTTTCATTTAATTATATGTTGTTTTTTATATTAGATTCCTGTAATTTAGTGATGTTTATTTATGTGATATAAATATTATTTTGTTATGATTTTAGCAGATAACAAGGATCCTGAGGGCCCACTTATTTTAGCTTCAAATTTTACTGAAATGGCTAAAGAATCTATCCAGGGCAACACATTTTGATAATTTTTAGAATCCTGTTACAGAATCAAAACAGGGAGTTTAATATGATACAAATTAGGAACTACAACTTGTTTTGCAACCAGACAAGAATAACTCATTAACCAGCAGCCCAAATCCTCCATGGCTGAAATTTGTTTCGCTGAAACTATGGATCACCTACTAATATGTTTCCTCATTTTATTTATTTATATATCAAATTTAGAAATTGACCAACATACACACAGAAAGTATGATATTCTTTCTTTTATCATATCCTGCTATTTGTGCAAGATCAGTTAAATCACTTTGATATAAATCAGATAACATGATTTAAATTTTCAAGAAAGAATATACTTAATTTCTTCTTTCAAAATACATAAGCTTTTTGCAAAAAATGTTTGGAACTGGAAATTTAGTTCTATGTAGAGATAAACATAGTCTTATGCAATTTCACAGCATGCTCCAGAATCTATAGCCATTCTTGTTGTTTCACAAATTTATAAAATAAATATATGCTTACATTTCTGTATATATATATCAAAGATAGTAAGATCACTTAACCTAAAACTCTTAATAATCATTAGTAGGGTCACTGTAATTAATTCAATACAATTATTAATTTAATTAGTAATATTATCAATTTTCTATTGTATCACTTTTTCATATTCTATTGCAAATTCTGAAACTTATTTATCAAAGTTAGTGTACCTCTAGCAGAAAAAAAAAAACCAGCAGTTCTGGACAACTTACAAAAGCTAAATAGTTGGATAAAAAACAGTTTGGTGAAGTGGTTAAGCTGTTGGTCTAGAAACTGGAAGACTGTGAGTTCTAGTTCTGCCTTAGGCATGAAAGCCAGCTATGTAGCTTTAGGCCAGTCACTCTGTCCCAGCCCAACTCACCTCACAGTGCTGCAGTTGTGTGGAAAACAGGATGAAGAAGGGTAACAAATACGTTTGCTACTTTGAATTATTTATCAAAATAATAAAGATGAAATAAAAATCTAATAAATAAAATATAGTACAAATCAGCCAGGAGAGAAACAATCATAACCATAGTAGGTAATTACTACATGCATTAACCCCAGGGCCTGGATCAGAGCCTGATCTTAAGAGGACACCATTCATAACTCTGGAGGGTGACTGTTCAAGAGGGTAGGGTCATAATAGAGAAGTTATGCTTCCTTGGTCCCACTTCCTTGGTCCTGCTTCCTTGGTTCTTCTATTGCTATCTTATGATTTATCATATGTTATTTGTATCTTCTGACTTACAATTTTAACTATAATGTACGATCTATGATTTATCACTTTGTGTTTGTATGTACATTAAGAGTTTATACAATGGAGACAAATTCCTTGTGTGTCCAATCACACTTGGTGAATAAAGAATATTCAATATGCTTAGAGAGGACCTTGGCATTGCTAGGGAGTACCAAGTAGACAGAAAGTTTTGGAGAAGGCTAGTCCCTCAATTTTCCAGGACCTAGGCCATGAAGAGCTTTATAAGTAATGACCAGCATCTTAAATTACATTTGAAAAGTCAACTGACAATCAAGGCACGTCATGTACAATTGGCACATGGGCATACTGCTTCTGACTACTGATATATATAAAAGCATTGATATAGGATATTATCAGTTCGGCCAGATTCAGTACTTCCTGCTGTCTCCTTGTATTGTAATGATATTCTGTAAGATCTGCTAGAGACTTATGGAGCTTACAAGTTTAAAAAACCTGACTTTTCCAAATCTATTGAATCAGTTTAAAATATTAGCTTGCTGATTACAATTATCATAAAAATGGAAAATTTACAAATTTATAAAAACTTGGGTATAAATTTATTCCTAAAAATATCCAGAAATGGCACTACAAATTACATTTGTGGTGGTAAAATGTACTATCTTAAATAATTTGGATTTTATTTTATTGTATTTCCTAATTCTACAATGCAGTACTGAAGGCTAGTAAGCTGGCTTATATCCAAGTTAGATGGACAAGAATGCAAGGCTGTGACCATAAGCACAGGTAAGAGCAATCACAACAAAAGATCCTGTGATCTGCTTCTGCATAAATATCCAGACAATCACATTCCTCACATTTACAACTTTATAGAAAAGGCTGGTAGTTATTATAAAGACAGGATGGAATTGTCCCACGTGACTAAAGGGATTATATTTTTATTTTGTTAGAATATGCATATTCAATACTTGAGAATTAAAATAAATAAGGCATTCAGGTACTTGTAGCACATGAAAGTAACTCCACTACAATACTGTACATCTGTTGAATGAACTGGGTAAGACACTGTTTTGCATTTCCTAAATCAGGGGTGTCAAATTCAAGGCCTGGGGCTGGATCCGGCCTGTGGGGTGCTTAGATCTGGCCCGCGGGACCACCTTGAAAATAGCTAAGGACTGGCCTGTGGTGCCTCTGCTAGCAAAAATGGAGCTTGCGAAGGCTGCGTGTGGGCCCCTCCCGAGCTATTTTTGCTGGCAGAGCGTTGTAGAAAACCATCACAGCCGAAAATGGAGCTCAGGCGCCCATTTTTGCTGGCAGAGTGCTTGGGCTGTCACAGGTGGCACTGACATAAGTGACATCATGCTGGCCACGCGCCCCCAGCCCCTCCGAGGTCAAACACAACCCTGATGTGGCTCTCAATGAAATCGAGTTTGACACCCCTGTCCTAAATTATAGCACCTTTGTTGATTTTGCACTTCTCCGTGCAGTCAATAGCCCATAATAATCACATCTTGCTAGTGGCTTATTATGATTCAACTCAGAAATAATACAGCAATAGCATAAGTTTGAGATTTTAAGGTTCATATTTAGCAACTGGTTATATGAAGTTAGCCCACTGAATGCATGAGTACAAATTATCTGAATAGATTTGCAAAGGTTTTATCTTTTTCGAAAATTGCTGTATTTGGCCACATTCTGATGTGGGGTTGTCTATTGCTGCCTTTTTATTTAGAGCAGGGATCTTCAAACTTGACAGCTTTAAGACTTGTGGACTTCAACTCCCAGAATTCCTCCTCCAATCATGTTAGCTCAGGAATTCTGGGAGTTGAAGTCCACAAGTCTTAAACTTGCCAAGTTTGAAGACCCTTGATTTAGAGGTTGACATATCTGCTTTTAATAGACCCAAAATATATAACTCTATCAGGCCAATGGCCTTGTCAGCTTTGTTTTTCTATCTTTCAAACTACCAAAATTAAGTGATAACAAGTTTTGTAATTTATAGTTCCATATGTAAGATGCATAAGGTAAATTCATTTCATAAATATAATCAGCCTAAATTATACTTTTACATTTAATAAATGTAAATAATAAAGCTCTTCTGAAGATCACACATGAACCAGCTGTCTAATTGCACCTTTATCACTTCAGGGAATATCATTAAATATATGAAAACATGAAAACTCCTTATGACTATCTTAATTCTGTACTGTTTGGAGTTTACAATTAATTTTTAAAAAAATATTCTTTCCAAGTCCTTTAATATGGTGCATATATCTATGATTTGAAACCTGTAAGAACTCTGCTTTTACTGTACTGTAAGAGCTTGCAGAATTTCTTATTTAAATGTTGCACCAATTGTTTTATTACAAGCCTGTCATACAGATTACAGACAATAACTCCCTTTTTACGATTTTGTAATCCTTTAAATCGGGGCAGTCGGGCGACTCGATGGCACTGAGCATTTACTGGCCCGATGCCCTTCCTGATACCATACAGTAGATTTTTTTTCTTTGCGCCCTACAGACAATATTACCTTCAATTATATATTCTATGCAATATGGTTTTATAAAAGAATTTCAAGCCTAACATAGTATGAAATAATGGTAACATACCATTATCCCTTGATATTTTAGATACATGCTCAGAAAAATTGGAGTTGGCAGTGGAGGTTTTGATGGATGTGGAAAAATCCTTGATATGCCAGTTTAAATTCTGATGCAATATTCCTTGATATGCAATATTTTAATCCCTCACCAAGGTATTTACAACTGGAATTATTTACTCACACATGGGGATATCCTGAGGAAGTTGAATAAAAGACGCCCTTGGCTTGGGTTGAGAGAGATTGAGTGGCCCAAGGTCATCCAGCTGGCTTGGTGGGAAAATTCTTTTAATTACCTGAGACTAATTACCCATGGCAATCTCCCTTATTTTAGTTTGAATTTTTTCAATTTTTCAATTTTAGTTTACTATTAAAAGATGTTTAAAATCTTAAAGATTCCAAAATGCTTTTTCAAGAGGCAACTGGACTGAACGCACCTTTGGGACAACCATGATCTGGATGACTGAGAGCTCCATAGACAAAATCCTAAAGGACTTATGGGAAAAGATTATTATAAATTAGTATTATTAAAGGATGGATACACATAAGTCAATATGCTCATTTAGGAATATTTAGGCAGAGCACCAAATAAAGTGTTTCCTGGAGGAAAGATAGATGACAATGTGCTTGAGCAAGCCATTATTTCAAAGAACAGAAAGTGGGACCAGGGTGTCAAGACTCAGATGACTTCTGGGAAAGGAGGTTTGAGTTTGAGATTTCCACTGAACATAATTGTTTGAGAACTGAATTAAATTTGCTTAATTTAATTTGTTTAAATCTGAATTATTGCAAGGGGAATTTGGGATTGTCTAAAACTTAAGGTCAGTAGTAAATTTAATTAAAACAACTTTTTATTGAAAACTTTTTGTTGATGTAATGGAAAGATTTGATCAATATTATTCCATCTGCTCAAGATTTAATACTTTATATGGTTTTTTTAAATTGTACATTATGACTTTCTTTTGCTTTTATTTTGTTTTTCTTTTTACATCCTTTTTTCTCTATTTGTGCACACTAAGCCAAAAAAAGAAATGAAAACACATTTTGCATATTAATTGTACTACAATCATGAAACAGGGATAGCCTTCCATATGCTCCTACAGTTTCCCAAATAAAACTTTTTAGATATCTTCTGGTTACAAACAACCCAGGCTTCCCAATCAATCATAAAATGTAAACTACTTCAAGGACCAAACACAAGTACTTAATATATACTCATCCTTAGCCTTGAATGCAAGAAAATACAGAGGTGTTATGTTACAGGCCAAAACCAACTATTTGTTTTTTAAAAATATCAAATGTACCAAATAAACCTTCAGAGGATACAAAATCAGCACAAAATTGGCTTTCAGATTCTAAGCACAATTTCTTGTAAGTAGGGTAGAGACAAGTCAATTCTCCTGCATCAGAATTGTTTTGAAAGCTCCTTGCGCTGGACCAAGTTGTCAAATTTAAAAGCCATAGTCTTCTAAACACTGAAATAATAAGTAGGAATGTAATAGCCTACTAATATCTAAATATGTACCAGTATTGCTCTCATTGGTTAAGAAAGGTAGCATACAATAGAGTTGTAAAAATGTAAAAAACCACACCTTTCTGATAATCAGAAGCCGAGAACTGATACCAAGAGAGCATAATTTAACTCATTTTCTGATTGTGTTTTTTGAATAGCACAGCTTTATTTTTTTCTAGATGCAAGAATATTTAGCAATGCCTTCTGTCTCCAGGGAGTAAGTACCGTACAATACACAGGAAGAGGTGCTATTTGAGAGAGATTTGAGACAAGGAAAACAAATAAATATCTCTCTTCCCTTGTTTCTCAGTGTCAGGTTACATTCAAGGAAGCTTTACTATTGTGGGTTATCATAACATGCATCTGCAGGGAATATCCCGCATATATTGATCTTTGAACAATTAGTGCAGATTTAAGAATTCTCCCAAAACACTACTATGGGGGCCAGTGGAACATATAATCTGATTATTTCTGGGTTGACTTTTCCTATCTTTACAACTGAATGATAAACCAATTATTTGCAACCTCTTTGTCCTGTAACTGGATCTGAACTGGTGGGATAGCCAATCTAGCACTATCTAGCTCTTCTAAAAGACACACAATCCTGTGCCAGATGGGGCTGGTGGGAGCTAATACAAGACACCTGCCCTTTGTTAAACAAGGCACATCCAGAACTCCTTGACAGTTACTCACAGAGAAGAGTGCATTTTGAAGTCCAAAGGGTATCGGTGTAAGTCTAGCCAAGGCCACCACCTTGAGGCCACTTCCTCCTTCCACAACGCGGATGACAGCACTGAGCTTCTCGCTGCCCTGGATCCTGGCCAGCACCCATCGGGCCAGGAGTTTCTTGCAGACCACGTGGGAGATGAAGGTGCCGATCACGACACCCAGAACCATGAGACCCATGCCCAGCACGAAGCCGTAGAGATAGCCGGCGGCCACGTTGAGTAAGATGTAGCCCCAGCCGCAAGGGAAGGACACCACGATGAAGCCCACGGTGAAGAGAAGCACGCCGGCCAGGCTGTCCAAGCTCTCCGCCCAGAGCATCAGATCCCGCAGGTACTGGCGCACCAAGGCGAGCGAGGCGAAGCAGAACATCGCCAGAAAACACACACTCAGGCAACTCTTGCACCAGCAGGTGCCCAGCAGGCATCCCGAGCAGTGCCACGTCCTGCTCTCCCCCAAACCGTGTCCCGCTTCGGGTAGTTGACAGAGCAGGAGCTCCACCGACGGTTCCTGAGAAGGATGAGGCGGAGGGCAGTGATACAGCCCGTTCTGCTCCCCATACAGCAGTGGCTCGCCGGCCGCCCCTCTGCTCGCCGCTTCTGTCGGTTCGCCCGCGGCTCCCAAAGGCGGCAGCCAGCGGTTCAGGTCTTGCCGGGCTCCCTGTGCGAAGGCGTGCTTGGTCGCCCGCGAGAGCAGCTGCAACGCGGCGGCCCCGGAGTTCCACATCGCCGGCCGCTGTCTACAGCGAGCTGAGCGCGGCGAGGCAGAGGAGGAGGCACCGCCGGCGGGCGAAGGTCGAAGGAGGGCTGCGCCTTCCCCGCTTCGCTGGATGAAGACACGACCGTTCTCTCATTGCCGCCGCAGCCGCAGTCGCGGAAGGCGCCGGGGCTGAGGAAGGCGTAGGCTGTTCCCTTGCACGGCCAGCCGCAGACGGTTCGTCTCTTTTTACCGGGCCATTAAGCGGCGGCGGCCAAAAACATCGCGGCCTTGCCAGAAGGGACGTCCCGCGACGAAGCAAGAGCAACAGCTGCGGCACCCCATTCCCAAGCGCTGCCCAGGCCCCTTCCGCCGGGCAGGCCGGTGCGAAAGGCCGCCGCGACTCCGGCGCAGCCGCCTCAAAAAGCGCGCGGCGAACCGGCGGCGAGCGCGAGATAGAAAGACGCCGGGGATGCGTCGATCCTTCGCGGCCTGCTGTGGACGGATGGGCGGCGCTGGGAGGGGGCCGGGCGAGATTGTAGCCGACGTCGACTCCTCCTTCTCTTCCTCCCCCTCCTCACGCAGCGGAGTTGCAGAAAAAGGGGGTGCCCGGCACTGTTTCCCGCCCCCACTTTCACAGTCAGTTTCCGTTGCGCTGTGGTGCGAAAAAAAAACACCTCATAAGTCTGCGTCTACAAGGGTCTCTCCCTCTCTCTCTCTCTGCGGAGTTTGCCACGTCTTTCACCACAGACGCCCTCGCGGTCACAAACAAGTGTTGTTGTCTTTTTTTGGCGCGCAAGGCGTCGTGCTTGCGGATCTGAACCTCCCCAACCCCTTTATCTTTATATCCAAAAGCTCTCCTGTCCTGAGTGCAGTCAAATCGATCTGTTTACACAAATGCACTTTTAACATTTATCCGCACAGCTTCTCATTGGCCTCCTACAGGGCTTGTGATCTGGTGCGGATGTGTGTTCACAAATCGCCCCAGGAGATTTGCCATTGGGACGTTATTACCATATCTAATACCTCATAAAGGAAGTTGGTTTCAGTTGGAAAGAAATGAAGCGTGTGGCTTATAAAGAACATAATTACAAGTTACCTTCATAATCTGTAATTTAACACAAATATAATCAAAGCTGATTGAAAGAAGGAAAATGGAAAAGATTGAAATCCAGACACTGAAACCTGCACCTCGCTCGCTTTACTTGCATTTTCTAACAAGGTATACCACCTAAAGTGAAAACGAGGTATCATCACCTTTACATTAAGTAGGAAATAACTTGAAGTTTCAGGATAAACTCTGCATACAGTACTTAAATATGTAAGACCTGTTTTTGATGTAATGTGTGATGCATGATGTATGCAATGGTAATGTCTATGACATAATATAAATTTTAAATTAGTATAAGTCTGTTCTTTCCTGGAATAAATCCACTTAATTTTCAGGAACTCAGCTATGCACAAACAAACCCTACTTGAAAACCTGAAAATGTCTGAGGTGCTTTTCCATAACATTTTGTTTCCATTGGAGCTTCAAAATTACAGAGGTGCTGGCGAAAAAAGGTGTAATATTTTATTCTAAACTTTACTCACTTAAAACTACTTGTTCTTAAAAACATTCGGTTTTAAGTTTAGCAAACTATTTCTTTTTCCACTCCACCCAACTTTATTACATTTTATGGAATCAGACCTGAGGATTTAAAGGGATCTTGGAAATAACCTAGTACTACAAACCCCCTGCCAGGCATAGTTATTTATTTGATTTATTTTTCCACATCAGCAGCTCTGTAGGGTGATCTGAGCTGGGCTGAGACAAAGTGATCTGCTTTAGGTAACCCAGCTGGCCTCCATGCCTAACAGTGGACTAGAATTCAGCGTTCCATGTTCTCAGCATAACCTCTTTTTAAACACCTCCATCTTCACCTTACAGAGATTGAGAAAACATTGATCTATTTCTTTAAATAGCTATCTTTTTGCTCCCCTTGGGTTGCCATTCTCTTCTTTTCTTAGTTCTATTTAAGTCCATTTGATCACAATTCTTGGGAGAGAACACTAACATCTCTTCTGATATCTCTTCTCCCCACCATGTATTATTTTCTTACCATCTGCTCATAGTACTGCATTCATCCCTTCCTGTTTCTTTTCTTTTTTTTCTAGTATGATAGGAAAAAGCTTTTTCTTGCCTTTCATTTCTTTTGCAAATCTAAGTTCTTTTTGCTCTTTAGCAAAAAGTTCTCTTTGTTCTGATTTTCTGTGGATATTAGCTACTTTGTGCTGCAACTTCTTTGTAATTACATCCATCTTCTACAGTATTTTGTATGCATGTTCTTTTAAACCTTTTCTGTTGAAAGCTTTGAACACATCCTGAGTCACCTACTATGGTCACTAAATAAAACAATATTTCCAATTTACTCCTCTTAGAACTAGGAAGGAATAGTTCCACTGAAAAATAGTTCCATTGAAAAAGAAAATCAGCACTCACATTACACAGTGATCAGAAATTTGCTGAACACTGTAATTTGTTTGATGCTAAAGGCTGCTCTTCTGCCATGGAATGTAATTGCCATTGCTAGACAAGCTGAGAGGATATTATCTAAATATATTAAAGATCTGGGTGTAGCAGTCTGTCTCAGGGCAAGATAATAAATGAGTTGACTCAAGTCTCCATCAATTAAAAAAAATCTTTTTTTACTGAGAAGCCTCCACTGTTATAGAAGTGTGTTTACTGTATGCTGTAAAAAGTTGTATTTTTTCCATTCAAGTGTATAACATAAGGAAAGAGACTGAAAATGCAACAGCAGATCCTGCCAATACATTATCTTTTAATGATCCTAAATGGCTTTTAGAGCAGTCCATATGAGGCTGCAATAGAAGCAATAAATCAAATGCAAAATGAATAAAGGGAGACGGTAGGAATAATTTGTTCCCATATTTATTTAATATTTCAACAAGAAGCATATGCTCAAGCTTTTGTTTATTGTTTGTTATGTCTATTATGTTAAGATAATTACATAATACATTAGCTTTTGTGATCTCAAGACCGTCTTTGTAGTTTTTGACATAAACAGAATAACAAGTCAATTTGACATTTAATTTATTCTTAGTATATCTTTTACCAAACAATAAGTACTTGAATGGTTTTTAAGTCAATGAAGAAGAAGGAATTTGTTGAGTGGATAAATATCATTTTGGAATTCACAATAAAGTGAACACATTCTGGACATTAGTCCAAATGGAAGACACATGGAATGTTTACTCCATAGCAGACAGAGGTCAAAATTCCAATGCAGGAAAGAAAAAAGAAAAAAAAACTCAACTCAAATTCAGGTGAATAATCAAACCCAGAAAATCCTTGAAGTTTATATTATGAAAGAGATCAGACGGACTAGAAAAATAAGAACACATAAAATTAGAAAAGAGTAAAAACTGTAGTAAAGGATCACAAGGGCTAGAAACAAATGCAGAGCACTTAGGGATCAAGTTGCATATGACAATCAGAAAAAAAGCAAGAGCACAGATAGTATTCCCAGAACAAATATCAATTATCCAGGTTGAGGATCAAAGTCAAATTAGGACCTTAGAAAATTTGGTGGGAATTGGTCCTTGACTAGCTAAATGCCCAAGCATCCTATACCTAAAAAATGACCTTGGAGGGTTTTTTTTTAGGTTTGTGACACAAGAAATACATAGTATATACATCACAGGAACTAATTTGAGACTGTCACATTATAAATCAGGGGTTGTCAACCTTTTGGACCTCAGGGACCACCAAACTCATAATTTTAGATCCCAGGGACCACTAACTGGTTATGTGGGCGTGGCCTAATTTGTGGGTGTGGCTTGGTGGTCATGTGACTAGCTGGGCATGGCTTGTATGTAAATATTATAAATATTTATATATTTATTTTTTTTATAAAAAGCAACTTTTACCCAAAATCAGGCAAAGCAGGCAGGCAGATTGAGTTGCTCACAGAATCATAGATTCATTCAGAAATCCATCTATCTGCCATTGGCTAGCTCAGTCTGCCGCATAAAATTTGCTTGCAAGCAAACTCATAAAATTTGCTAGCAAGCAAACTCATAAAATTTGCTAGCAAGCAAACTCACAAAATTAACTCACAACACACCATGTATGTAAATATTGAATTTTTTTATTTTAAAAAAGCAACTTTTATCCAAAATCAGGCAAAGCAGGCAGATTGAGTTGCTCACAGAATCATTCAGTGATCTATCTATCTACCATCGGCTAGCTCATTCTCTCAAATTTGCTTGCCGTGAGTCTGGCACTGAATTTGTTTGCAAACAAACCTTCAATTCTAAGGGAGGTTTGGCTGTGCTTAGCTAGAAAGCAAGAAATCCAACCATTTCCTGCTTCCTAGCTAATCTAAATCTCCTGATGCAGCAGAACAGATGATGGTCAGAAAAAGAAAAAATAGCAACTTAGCAGACAAGTCTGCCGGGTAAGGAATGAGTGGGCAGGGAGGGTTCTTGCGGGCCATGTGGGCTGAGCAACCTTGTGTTTCTGTGCAGCCTGGATTAATTGCTTTGGGGGGGGTGCTCTGTGGGTGAGATTTCTCTGTGGCCCACCAAAATTTTCTCACGGCCCGCCAGTTGGCGACTGCTGTTATAAATTGTACAATCTCTTAGTCATTTAGAGGCTGCCATTTATCCAATTCATTCTCCAAGATCTCACCAAGGATGGTTTAAACATTTTCTAAATCCTTCCTTCCATTTCTGGACAGATTAGCAAACCCAATAGGGAATTCAGCTTGTATCCTGAGCCTGCTTTTGCTTAATGACACTTAAAACTGTAGAAATGATAAGAGATTTTAGGAAAAGCCCTTCTACACTACCACCACTCACAATACTAGACAATAAAGTAGCAACAATAGAGACCTTCAAGTTTCTAGGTTCTATAATATCTCAAGACTTAAAATGGACACCTAACATCAAATACGCCATCAAAAAAGCACAACTCAGGAAGCTCAGGCTGTCCAAGGAACTGCTGATACACTCCTATTGACTGTATTATAATTATTGAGTCAGTCATCTGCACCTCTATAATTGTCTGTTTTGACACTGCAACCAATCAAGACAAACAGAGACTTCAACGAATAATTAGAACTGCAGAAAAAATAGTTGCTACCAATCTGCCTTCCATTGAGGAACTATATACTGCACGAGCCAGAAAGATGACTGTGAAAATACTTACAGACCCTTTGCATCCTGGACATAAACAGTTTCATCTTCTACCCTCAAAACAACGCAATAGGGCACTGCACGTCAGAACAACTAGACACAAAGACAGTTTTCCCCCCATGCCATCATTACGCTAAATGACTAATTCCCACAACACTGTCAAACTATCTAGAAAGGCAGCATCATTATTCTCATCTTCCCTATTACCTATCATCTTCTTATAACTATAACTTGTTGCTTGTATCTTATGATTTAAATTGTTTAATTAGTATTCTAGTATGATTTGTGTTGATTGCTTATTTAGTATCCATAACTATCACTAAGTGTATCTAATGTTTTATGATGAATATACTTTTACAATGACTATGATAATGATCTATCGCTATTGTTGTATGTACACTGAGAGTTTGTGCACCGGAGACAAATTCCAAATGTGTCTAATCACACTTGGCAAATAAAGAATTCTAATTCTAGTAAGCTATCACTTTGGTGCTTCTCCCTGGGAGGCTATAGAGAAGTACTGAAGGCTCTTTTTAATCATCATCATCATCATCATCATCCTGAGCCATAATTTTTTCACTGCAACAGAATTAAGAGAAATTGAAAAGAAAGCAACTAATGGCTTGAACATCCCAACGAAGAAGAATGATAATGTGAGTGAATTGGAGACTCAAGAACAAAATGCAGAAGAAAGAGGGGAAGAAGTTGCTGAAATTGATGAAGGTAAAGAACAAGAAAAAAGTGAAGATCAAGAAGCACCAGCTGATAAAGATAAATTAGCTGAGAAAATAAAGGATCAAATGGAAGATGCTGAAAGAACGCACTTGCCAAAACTGAACCAAGTTAATCGGAAAGCACCAGCAAATACACTGAAAAAAGTCAATGAAGCTGTGCAAACCATCCCAACTACGACATTAGCTGAAACAAATCAGCGGATGTATGCAGCAACCTACATAACTACAAAAGAATTGGGTTTGAAAATACAAAAAAACCGAAGAGGCAAGAAGGGGAAGCGAAAGTGAAAAATTCGGTTGGAACTGAAAATTAAGAAACTTCGTGGAGACTTGAGCAACCTGAAGAACCTAAGACAAGGCCAGCTAAAGAACAAGCAGATCAAAAGCAGCTTGGCAGCAAGATACGATTTGGAGAACAAGGAGATTGCTGTAATAATTGAAGAGCTGAAGCAGAAGGTTGTTGCCATTGCTGACAAGATTAAGAGATATGAAAATGGATTAATCCAGTTTCAACAAAACTCACAGTTCAGAGCAAATCAGCACCAGTTTTATAAGAACCTGGAAAGGGGAGAAGGGCTAACAACAAATGAAAAGTCTGATAAAGAAAAAGCTCTGAAATTCTGGAAAAACCTGTGGGAAAATGACAAGAAGCACAAAACAAATGCAAATTGTATCAAACAGATTGAGTCCTCAGTGAGAGTGCCCAAAATGGAAGATGTGAAAGTAACAAAGGGAATGGTTCAAAGACAGTCAAGAAGAATAAAGAACTGGAGTGTACTTGGACCAGATGAGCTGCATGGCTTTTGGCTGAAGGCACTAACCAGCTTACATGAAAGACTTGCTATCCAAATGAACCAAATTATAGAAACACCTGAAAATGATGAATGGCTAACAACTGGAAATACATTTTTAATTCAGAAAGAGAAAGACAAAAGAAATAATCCAGGAAATTACCGACCAATTACCTACATGCCAACAAGTTATAAGCTTCTTACTGACATAATTGCAAATCCAGTTTATGGATACTTGAAAAGGAAAGATTTGCTCCCAGTGGAAGAGAAAGGATGTTCCAAAAACTCAAGAGGAACAAAAGACCAGCTGCTGATTGACAAGCTAATTCTGAAGAATTTGAAGAAAAGGCTAACCAACCTGTTCATGTCTTGGATAGACTACAAGAAAGCATTTGATTCAGTCCCCCGTAGCTGGATAAAGAAATGCCTGGAAATCTTTGGCATCAGCAGCAACATTCAAAAACTCATGGAAATTTCAATGAACCTCTGGAAAATAAAGCTTATGGCTAATGGAGAAGAACTGGGTGAAGTTGAAATTAAATGAGGCATCTTCCAGGGTGACTCCCTTTCACCCCTACTATTTATTCTGTCAATGCTGCCACTGACAACCATTTTAAAGAAGATGAACTGATAGAAACTTGCAAAGAAAGGATGGAAAGTTTCACATTTGTTGTACATGGATGATTTGAAGCTGTTTGGTAAAACAAAAAGTGAACTGAATTCACTAATTGAAAGCACAAACGAATTTAGCCAGGGCATCAGCATGCACTTTGGAATTGACAAATGTGCAACAATGGCAATCAAAGCATGCCAAAGATCATAGAAGATGATGCAATAGAACTTGAAAATGAAGAAATGATAAAGGCAATGAAACCAGAAGAAGGCTATAAGTACTTAGGGATTTTAGAAGCCTCTGATTTAATGCATAATAAAGTCAAGGAATGAACTTCAGCCAAGTACATTTGAAGAATTTGCAAGATTTTAAAGTTCAAATTGAATGGTGAAAACATCATAAAAGCAAATAAATACCTGGGCTATACCTCGATACTCTACAGAAATAATTGACTGAACCCAGATGGAGCTGGACAATTTGGACAGAAAAACAAGGAAACTTATGACTATGAATCATGTTTTGCACCCTAAAAGTGATGTTGATCAATTATATTTACCAAGAGCAGAGGGTGGTCAAGGTCTCCTACAAGTAAAGCAGACTGTAGAAGAAGAAAGACACAGCTTGAATGACTACATCCAGAAAAGTGAAGAGCTAATGATTAAGGAAGTACATAAAGGAGGCCTTTTGAAGACAACCAAGTCAAAAGCTCAATACTAAAAAGAAGTAATTGAGAAGTGAACTGAAAATTGGAAAAGCAAAGCTATGCATGGCCAATACCTGAAAAGTATTGAAGGCAAAGCTGACCAAAAGCTTACTTGGAACTAGCTAAAATCAGGAATACTAAAAAAAGAAACTTAAGGCTTTACTTTGGCTGCTCAAGAACAAGATTTAGTCACAAATTGCATGAAGGCAAAGATTCAGCATGTCACCACCAACAGCAAATGCCACCTCTGTAATGAGAACGATGAAACTCTGCTGTCCAGCCAGTGTATGGGAATTGGATAGTTAGGTAGCAATTGTGAGCTGTCCCCTTAAGGGAATTCATCATGGTAAATGTAGTTAAAGGTATCCTGGGAAATGTAGTTCATATCACATGGCCACATCTGTAATCCCGATTGGTCACTAATTTGACCCTTGATGGGTTGGGGAAGTTTTCCTCACTTTTGCCTGGATTCCCTAACTCATGGCAGCTGCTTTCTATCGCTACGAGATGGGTTAGGAGATAACCATCTTTTACCTACAAGGCAGATATACTAAGGATTGGTAATTAAAAAAGAACTTCATCACAAATGTGAGTTATGAGGATACCTGATGAACTAATAAATGTACTTTGCTATGAACGTCTTGTTGAGTTTATCTATCTGCATCTGTACAGTTTACAAATCCACCACTGTACAGAATACAGAAAAGAAACAGTTGACCATTTAATCAGTGGGTGCAGCAAAATTTCACAAACTGACTATCTAGAACACCATAACTGAGTTGCTAAAATAATTCACTGGAAACTGTGCCAAAAGTTTGGATTTGAGTATAGTAACAACTACTGGGAACATAGGTTGAGAAGGTTCTGGAGAATGAAAAAATCAAGATCTTGTGGGACTTCAGAATTCAGACTGACAGGCACTTGGCCCATAACACACCTGACATAACAATAGTTGAAAAGAAAAAGATTTGGTTCATTGACATTGCAATACCTGGTGATCCATGAATTGAAGACAAGCAGCAAGAAAAAAACACAGTACCAAGACTTACAAATTGAAGTCGAGCAACTTTGGAAAAAGAAATCATGTGTTATCCCAATTGTAATTGGAGCCCTTGGAACCATACCTAAAGGGCTACCTCGCTATTCGGAAATTCTGAATTTATCAGATTTGAATACCCTGATTCTACAAAAAACCACCCTACTTGGAACAGCTTATATCCTCCAACACTACCTTAACAGTTCCTAGGTCCTTGGATAGGACTCAAGCTGTTGAGCTACCAACCAGCCCCAAAGGCTGTGAATCTCACCAAAGATTAACAACAACGATGATAACAACAACAATAACAACAACAACAATAATAATTGCTGCTACTGCTACTGCTGCCGACTTTGCAACAACAAAGCTGAAACTGTTTCACATATAATATGTGAGTGTAGCAAAATTGCACAAACTGATTAGAAAGCTAGACACAACCGAATTGCTAAATTATTCCACTGGTCTTTATGTAAAAAATACAACTTACCTGTATCCAAAAAGTCATGGGAACATAAAGCAGAAAACGTTGTCGAAAATAAGAAGGTGAAGGTGTTATGGGACTTTCAAAGATGGATTGTCATTTGGAACACAACACACCAGATATTACAGTTGTCGAAAACCAAAAAATATTTATTGAAATATGGGCCAGCCAGGGGTGGGATTTGGCGGTTCTCTGAACTGGCCATAACATTAGCTACCGATTCTCCTAAATCCGGGCAAACCCATACCATTCCACCCCTGCTTGGTACCCTGTTCAAGAATTTTGCAAAATACATAGAGAAGTTGCAGCTTCCTGCTGTAGCACCAGCAGAACTGCAAAAGACTGTTCTACTCGGAACAATATACATTTTAAGAAGATACTTGGTTGATATCTAGGATGCTGGCTGTCAGGGTTCTGACGGATGCCTATCATTCCATATCAACCATCAGTGCCAGTCAGTAATATTTGTGATACATTTTTAAATGTTCAGTTGACTGAGTTTCATGTTTAATGAATAAAAATTTATAATAATAATAGTGATACCCATTGTCATTGGGGCACTAGGACCATGTCCAAGAATTTCATAAAATACATCAAGAAATTGCAACTTCTTGCAATAACACCAGTGGAACTGCAAAAAACTTGCATCGTACATTTTAAGAAGATACTTGGTGGATACCTAGGATGCTGGCAGCAACCCATGTCAACCATCAGCGCCAGTCAAAGATATTTGGGATACATTTTTGTTGACTGAGTTTCATGTTTAATGAATAAAATAATAATGATAATAGAATGAGAAGTGTTCATAATCATAAGGTAGAATATGCAAGAAACTGTGTTTCACCTGGCTGTGAAAGAGGGGGTGGGGTTTGTGTTATACGTCTTGGGATTTCTAGTTATTCCCAATTCAAAGCATTCTTGCTCATTTGCTATTGGATCCTGTGATCTGCAGCAGATACTTAAAAATATAATCACAATAATTTGTGATTAATTGACTACGAGTGTGAAAAATATGTTCCTATTTTTACTTTTGAAACATTGAAAAGCATGCACAATTTAATTCTAGATAAATATGCTTAGTACCACCAATAAATCAATCAGTGAACATCCTTCATAATACCGCAGGGTCTGCAGAAATACGACATTTTTTGCATGTGAGGAAAGGCTATGGGAAGGTATTTTAATACCAGAAAATTGCTATCTCAAGCACATTTGTCCAAACCCTGTTCTGCATAACTCATAATAAACAAAGACCGGGGTTGTCTTCAAGGAAGGGATTAAAGTTGATCTGCCAAGAACAGTCAGATCATTATATCTTTAATTACATGTGGAGTTAGGGTTAGGGTTAGGGTGCAGTGAGATGGGCAGCCATATACATTGCTTTAATGTGTAAATAAATAAAAGCACAAAGAGACAGGGGGAAGGAAAAAGACAGGGGGCAGGATGGGAATTACACATTGTATGATATTGGCAATAGAAAATGAACATGCCAACTTTTCATAGATCTAGAGAAACATAATGCTAAACCAGTATTTTGTTAACAGGATTTTTTATATATATAAATCAGATAATAGATAACAGATAATCAGAGTTGGAAGGGAACTTGTAGGTCATCTAGTCCAACCCCCTGCCCAAGTAGGAGACCCTACACCATTTCTGACAGATGGGAGTCCAACCTCTTCTTGAAAGTCTCAAGTGATGGCACCCCATAACTTCCAAGGGCAAGCTGTCCCATTGGTTGATTTTTCTCACTGTCAGAAAGTTTCTCCTTATTTTCAGGTTAAATCTCTCCTTGTTCAGTTTCCATCCATTATTGGCCTTGTCTGGCCTTCGGATGCTTTAGAAAATAGCTTGACCCCCTCCTCTCTGTTGCAGCCCCTCAAATATTGGAAGATTGCTATCATGTCTCCCCTGGTCCTTCTCTTCACTAGACTAGCCATGTCTAGTTCCTGTAACCGTTCTTCATATGTTTTAGTCTCCAGTCCCCTAATTACTCTGGTTGCTCTTCTCTGTATTTTTTCTAGTCTCAACATCTTTTTTATAGGTGTGGTCTTACTAAGGCTTTATAGAGTGGTATTAGTACCTCACTTGATCTTGATTGTATCCTTCTGTTAATGCAACTTAGGATTGTATTAGCTTTTTTGGCTGCTGCTGCACACTGCTGGCTCATATTTAGCTGGTTGTCCACTAAGACTTCAAGATCCCTCTCACAGTTACTGCTATTGAGCCTGGTTTCACCCAGTCTATATGTGTACTTTTGGTTTTTCTTGCCTAAATGTAGGACTGTACTTTTCTCAACATTGAATTTCATTTCTTAAATATGGCCCAGTGTTCTAGTCTGTCAAGTCATAACAGGCTGATTTCTGCATTGCACTTAACCATAAACAAAATAGGCTTAGTCACAAATAAGCAAATCAAATTACAGCCTACTTTTCTTTTTTGTTTGTTTATTACATTGTTTGTGCTCTATCAATTCCATATGAACAGACTATACTTTTATTTATTAATTTATTTATATATTTATTTATTGTCAATTGCTTACAAGATAATAGGTATAAGTAAAAACATAATTATGAATACATGGATACATATAAGAAAAATAAAAAAAACAATAGGACAGGGATGGTAGGCACGTTGGTGCGCTTATGCACGCCCCTTACAGACCTCCTGACCTTCCGGCGCGCGTTGAAAACTTATCTATTTCATCAAGCCGGTCTGGCCTAGGGGTTTTTAGGGGTTTTTAGCATTTTAATTTGGTTTTTATCTAGTTTGGCTTTTAAACTTCTTATAAATTTCAGCCTTTTATATTTGGTCTTTTAACTGTTCTTAATTTTGTATTGTTCTCTATATTTTAATTTGGCTGTGCACCGCCCTGAGTCCTGTCAGGGAAATAGGGCAGTATATAAGTAAAATAAATAAATAAATAACTCCCTCCTCCTTCCACCCTCCCCCGACAATAACACCTTATCAGGTAGATTGGGCTGAGAAAGTATAACTGGCCAAAGTCACTCATTGGCTCTCATACCTAAGGCAGGACTAGAACTCATAGGCTCCTGGTTTCTAGTCCAGTACCTTATGGAGGTTTCTGCAAGGCCAAAGTTAAACCTCTGCCCTTTCATGCACACATGCAAAATCACCATGCATCTACAAAAGCCACAGCTTGCATCCTTCTATTAACAGCCTTGCATCTGTCATTTGCTATGAGTGATTCTGAGAAGCAGAGTTCAGTAGAATTGAGGAGAGGCAGGCCTAGATCAGAGATTTGGAAACCTTTCAAAATGTCTCTATCTTAACGCCTTAAACCTGACTTGGAATTTACCATTTTCAAGACTGTGTTTGTAATCCCTGGCATTAAAAGTATCCTTTTGAAATCTGTGTGGTTCTTATTTTTTAAGTTTGTGAACCATGTGGAACTTGACATTTGCCTCTCTTACCACCACTCTGATCCCTCTGTGTGCCATAAAATGCACAGCAGAAGAACAGAAAGGGAGTATCATACTTCCTTTCTTTATATACACAATATATACTGTATGTATACAAGATGGTGTTCATCAGTCTGAAAAGCGGACTCTGCACTGGGAGGAGGAGGAGGAAGAATTTCCTTTCTTCACATATATAAATTTCCCAACAATAAATAAAGCAGGTGTATATGATGCTTAAACTTGGCAACTTTAATCTAAACTTGGCACCTTATCAATCTAGCTTGTGCTTATGTAATATCAATTATTAAACATTCATTTGTCTAAACTATTTTTTCCTCATTTTATACGAGATATTCTAAATGTCATTATGGTTTAATCTTATACATTCATCCAATGGTTATGTATTTTATATTGTATGCTATATCAATCTATTAACTTTTAATATAATGCTTACTAATCTATTTCTTTACCATGTCTTTTTATCTAACCATTGATAAAATAAATCCTATATCATATAAAATCGTTTATCCTCTTGTTCTCTAATTTCAAATGTCAATTTACTCATTTCAGCACAGTCCATGATTGTTCTGTCGCGGGACATGAGACGCTCACACTCCAGTTGATGTTCTCTCTTTATCTCTTTTGCAGGACTGAGCGCCGGCGAAACCGCGGCAGCCTTTCTTATGCCGGCTGCTCGCAGCTTGTCGGCCAATGACAGTACTTCAAAGTTCCCGCCGTTGGATCCACCAATTGCGGGTAAGCATGTAAATATAGAACACCCCTCCCCACTTGGTTTAGTCCGACCAATCAGGGCCGCCCTAGATTACGTAGTCCTGTAAGTAGGCAGGGCTCCTATGGGTCCGACTAGACCTGCGCAGGTTAGTTGCGAGTTCACCAGCGGCTGGTGTGGATGGACTTGTTGTTCTTCCTGTCTCTTCCCATGGAACTTCCTGGAAGGTAGAACCAGCCATGCCGCTCCCGCCAGGCCTCGCTTGGCCGGTTGAGTTGGCTAGGCCACTCCCTCCCAGGTTTCTTCCCGGCTGTTCCTCCGGTGCCTGTTCCACGTCGCTCGGGATGTTACTGTCTTCGGCTACAAGTGCGTAGTTGCGAACTTCAACCGGGGCTAGTGTTAGTGGTGGTTGTGTAATTGTTAGGGTATGTTTTGTTATTTGGGGGGGTTCTCCTCCCTGCCCTTGGTTTATGCTATAAGAGTCTCCCCCTTTTTATCTGCTTCTGTTTGTTTCTTGTTGATGTGAGTTTGAAGGGTCTCCCACTTCTCACTTGTTTATGTTTGTGGGTTGTGGATGGTCTTCCCTTCCCTCGCGGTTTGTGTTTGAAGGGTTTCCCCCTTCTCCTCCTGCTCTGTCTGTGTTTGTCTGTAATGTTCGTGATCTGAGCTGGTCTATGTGCCTCCTCCAGTCCCTATTGTCTTCGGTAATTACTCTTAAAGACCGGGGTCCCGTTATTTGTGTAATTGTTGCCGGTATCCACAGCAGGTCCCCCGAGAAATTCTTCGCATAGACTAAGTCTCCGGTTTTAAATGTTCGGTGTTTGCTGGAGGAATCTCTTGGTTTCTCTGTGCAGTATGTGGGGTGTAATCTATCTAAATGTGATCTTAGTTTCCTACCCATCAATAGTGCTGGGCTTTTGTTAGTTGTTGTGTTTGGTATCATGTGTTGTATGGCTAACAGTTTGTCTATTTTTTCTTGTATTTCTCCCGGGCCCAATTTTTTTAGCGTGTCCTTTGAACGGACCATTCATTCTGCTTGTCCGTTCTCTGCTGGATGTGCCGGCGCTGTTGGTGCATGCCTTATACCCTGGCTTGCTAAATACCCTTTGAATATTGTTGCTGTGAATTGCGGCCCGTTATCGGATACTAATACATCAGGTTAACCCGTGTGTTGCGAATATTGTTCTGAGTTTTCTAATTACTGCGTCTGTAGTGGTAGAATGCATGATGCTTACTTCTAGCCAATTTGAGTAAGCATCTATAATTATTAAGAATGTATACCCCCTTGTTGGTCCCGCAAAGTCAATATGTATTCTCGACCATGGTCCCCTGGGTATTTCCCATTCTGTAGCTGGTGCCTGTGGGGGTGCGGGTCTGGATTCCTGGCAACATTTACAGCTTGCTACCCAATCCCCTATATTTTTATCCAACCCTGGCCACCATACATAACTTCTAGCCAACGCTTTCATTTTAACTATACCCGGGTGTCCTTCATGTAATAATTCCAGTATTCTTTCCCTTAGTTTGTTGGGTATGACTACCTGCTCCCCCCATAGTATGCATCCTTTTAACAGTGATAGTTCAGTCTGTCTATTTTTAAAAGGTTTTACAGAGTCGTCGCCCCCTGACTCTGGCCAACCCTTGTTGATCCATGTTGTGATTCGATTCAGCGTTTTGTCTCTTGTGGTTTCCTTTGCAATGTCTCTGGTGGTTATAGGTAGGTTTGGTAGAGTTTCGATTTGGAGGGTCGATGTGCTTAGTGTGGAGTCGTCGTCTATGTCAGGTAAGGGGTAACAGCTTAACGCGTCACCATGAGTTATGGTTTTCCCTGGCCAGTAAGTTAAGTTGTAGTTGTAGGCGGTCAGGAACTCGGACCATCTAGTCATTCGTGGTGACAATATGTGGGATGTTGTTTTATTCCCGGCTAGTATACCCAAGAGTGGTTTGTGATCAGTAATTAACGAAAAGGTCCTACCATATAGGTACTTGTGGAATCGTTTTATTCCCAATATGGCGGCCAGCGCTTCTTTATCGAGTTGGCTGTAGTTTCTCTCCGCTTTTGAGTGAGTCCTTGAATAAAAGGCTATGGGTGCTTCTCTTCCGTCTGGCAAAGTGTGGCTGAGTACTGCCCCCACACCGAAGGGTGATGTGTCACAGGTTAATGTTATGGGGAGTGTTTCGTTGTACTGTATGAGTACTTTGCTGGATGTTAGGTTTTTTATTTTCTGGAAGGCTGTGTTTTCCCGTTTTCCCCAGTTCTAGGTCGCCTGCTTGTCGAGCAATCTATGTAGAGGTTTCTCTACCGTCGCTTTCTGCGGCAAGAACACATTATAAAAGTTAATGAGTCCTAAAAATGCCTGTAGCTCTACTTTATTGTTCGGTACAGGTGCCTCCTTGATTGCTCTGACTTTGCTTTCTGTGGGTTGAATGCCATCTTTGTCTATGAGATATCCTAGGAATTCTACCCAGTTGGTTACTAGTATGCATTTTTCTTTTTTTACTTTTAGGTCTTCCCCTTTAAATTTAGTTAGGACATCTCTTAGGCGGTCTTTTAGCTGGTCTTTGTCTTTGGCTGCTATTAGTACATCGTCGAAATAGGGTATTATCCCTTTTATTCCTTGCAGGAGGCGTTCCATCAAGCTTTGGAATATTCCGGGAGCTACACTAACCCCGAATTGTAACCGGTTGTATTTAAACGCTCCCCGATGTGTTACAATCATTTGCACTTCTGCCGTTTGGTTATCCACCGGCAGTTGTTGGTAGGCTTGTGCCAAGTCCAATTTTGTGAAAATTTTGCCCCCCTTTATGGAATATAATAGGTGTTGGACTACCGGAACTGGGTATGTGCTTTGTTGCAGCGTGTGATTTAGGGTTGCCTTGTAGTCCCCACAAATTCTTACGGACCCATCTGGTTTAATTGGGGTAACAATAGGGGTTTCCCACTTCACGTGGTCTGTTGGTTCTAGCACCCCCTGTTTTATAAGTTTATCTAACTGTTCATCGATTTTAGGTTTTAATGCAAAGGGAACACGCCTTGCCTTAAGTCTTATCGGGGCTATGTTAGGATCTAAGTTAAATGAAATTGGGGTCCCCTGGTACTTGCCCAGCTCTCCGTTGAATATGTCCTGGAATTCCCTCACGAGGTCCTCTTCCCACTCTGTGTTGTCGATTCTGTTTATTCCGGTCACTCCAATCCCTAATGGCGCGAACCATTCCAGTCCCAATAGGCTGGGTCTGTTCAGGTCGATGATGGTTAATGGCAGGATCTCTGTGTGGTTTTTGAAGTTAACTTTAAAATGTCCTACCCCCACTACGGGAATTTTGTCTCCCTGGTAATCCTTTAGTGTGAATTCCTGTATTTCTAGCTCTTCCTGTTGTATATCAGGGATTAAGTTTTTGATGGTCTCCCATGATACCATGGATAGGTATGAGCCAGAATCCACTTCCATCTCACATTTCCGTCCTTCGATTTCTACTTGTATGTGGACTTTCCTTGCATTTCTTGCATTTGAATGTCCAATGGTCACTGTTTGATGTGTCTCTTCCTTCCTATATGTTGTTTCTCTGTCTCTCTTGTTTCTATTCTTGTGGCTCCAACGGCTCCCAGATTTTCTCTCTCTCTTTGTCCCTCTGGGGTAGGCTCCATCTTCGTCGGGGGCTGTAACTGTTTCTGGAGCGGCATGCCCTCGCTATGTGCCCCTTCGGTCACATTTTCTGCAAATTGCGTCGCTGAAACGGCACTCAAAGCATGGATGGTTTCCCCCACATCTAGCGCACTCAAATTCAGGCTTTCTCCCGCTCCGCTCCTGTCTGTTTTTTCCCGATCGGAGGTGGTATACCTCTTCTTCGTCGTCTTCCTTGCTTCCGGACACCAATTCGACGTCCTTGTGGTGCGTGGTGGTTGTGCCTTTGTTCGCTTCTGGTTTTTGAAACTCTTTGCTGTTATCTCTGGCTGTTTTATTTATCTTTTTCATCGTTGCGGCCGATCTATATGTGGCTTCTGCAGCTGTGGTTTCTTCTATTGCCCCCTTTACAGTGATTTTAGGTTGGGTTAACAACTGGCCTTGTAATGTGAGGTCCTTGAACCCAAGAATCACGCGGTTCCTCAGTGCCTCATCGAAGTTGAGGAAATCGCACGCTCTGCCGATGTCCCGGAGTGCTGCCACGAAATCGGCAATGCTTTCGTCCTCCCGTTGGTTCCTCAAATAGAATTCGTGTCTTTTTATTAGGCTCGACACGGTTGGTGCATGATGGGCTCTTAGAAGCTTCTCCAGTTCTGGCCACGTCATGGTTTTTACGTCCGTGGGTGCCACCAGTGCTTTTGCCATCCGGAATACTGTGGGTCCACAGTGGGTTAGGAAAACAGCCCTTTTCCTGTGCTCTGAAACTCAGTGTAGATCGCTGCTCTCTAGGAACATTAGGAATCGGTTGACATATGATTGCCATTCTTCCATCGCCGGATTGAATTGCACGGGTGGCGAGTTGCTTCCGGACATTGTGCCTTGCTCAGACTTCGTAGCCATGTGCTCAACTGGATTCCTTTGTCTCAGATCCCACCTTCGTCGCCAGTGTTCTGTCGTGGGAAATGAGACGCTCACACTCCAGTTGATGTTCTCTCTTTATTTCTTTTGCAGGACTGAGCACCAGCGAAACCGCGGCAGCCTTTCTTATGCTGGCTGCTCGCGGCTCGTTGGCCAATGACAGTACTTCAAAGTTCCCGCCATTGGATCCACCAATTGCAGGTAAGCATGTAAATATAGAACAATGATTTTCTTAAAAATTTCCTCCTGCATCGGTATTTTTTCATTTTTCCAATTCTTAGCAAATACAATTCTAGCCGCTGTTAAAATATTTACAATCAAATATTTGAGTTCTTTACAATATATTTCCAGTATAATTCCCAATAAAAATATCTCAGGTTTAAAGTCTGTGTTGTTTTGTTCTTTTTTCCAACCATGTGTGGATTATAGTCCAATATCTTTTTGCATCCGGGCATGTCCACCATATATGGTAATATGAACCAGGTATCTGATGACATTTCCAACATTTATCCGATTTATTCTTGAACATCCTCGCAATTCTCGGTGGGGGGTAAGTGCCACCTGTAAAACATCTTATACAAGTTTTCTTTATATGCAGTTGACATTGTCATTTTATAATTTTGAGACCACAATTTTTTGTCATTTATCTAAGTCAATCCCATATCCAAAAATTTTCCCCCACGCAATCATTGTTTCTTTAACTTGTTCTTCCTCTAATTTAAACTCCAACAAGTCTCTGTGTATTTCACATGTTGACTTTGGCATTTAGGTACTACCCTACAACAAACAAGCTGCACAGTAAATATTTTTCTATTTACATAACGTCTATAACTATTTTTCATATATTTCCACCTGTTCCAGATTAAATAGTCTTCAGGCCAGTTGACCTTTACAATGTACCTTACATTTCTTTAGCAGCATTTTTAGATAGCATTTTTAATTTCACCTAGGAAAGGGGAGCCCATTTTTACAATCAGGAAAAATGCCATGCTATTCTAGAAATAATAACGCTTTTAAAACACTTAGTAGAAAATCAATATTTCTTTTCACTGTACTTTAGACTGTATTTAGGTTTTGCCTGAGCTTTTAAATTAAGAACATTTTTTTGTTTTATTTTCCAGTGATATGTGACCTTGTTTACACATCCAAAACTGTAAAATTAAATTGAAACCAAAAATCCACATAAGTGTATATTGCATGGTTTGAAGCCAATATGTTTCTGCCCAAGTGTTAAGGTTCAGCTGGACACTTTTCCAGCTACAAAATAATTTTTTACTTTTTTTTTGAAAACATAAACCAACTCTAGGTAAAAATAACACATGTGTCATTCCATCTATTTCTTCAACTTCTGTACAATGAATAATATCTTCAGTGGGTAAGAAATTATAAATTGTCTTTTCATGTTTTTTCTCTGGATGTTTATACTTCACAGAATCATAAGCTGGAAAAACTGTTTTAACTTCAATAACCAACTTTTTCTGATTTGTCCATCTAGTTAGTTTCACAGGAGAGCCAAACAAAGTAATCACCTTTGACAAATTATACAAAGTGTATGCATTAGGATTTATAATAATCCTAGATTCACTGAACAAAAACTTTCCTGGTACTGGAACTCCTATAAAACAAGTTGACATATCTGTAACTGTAGTTTCTCCTGTCAGACAAAAAGAAGAAGTATTCAAAGCTACTCTCATTAACTCCAGAAAAACATTTTCACTCTTTGCTGAACTAGGTTCTTGTTCTTGAACACTTCTTATCCTTCTATGCAAATATCTTGGAGCTTCAATATATCTTACGGCACATCTACCTCTCCAGGTACATATAAGTTTAGCAATGGCTATACTACCACATAAAAACATCAGCTTCTTCGGAACACCTCTTAATTCAATGAATGGCATAAATAATATTTCTTCCAGAGCTCTAAGAAGGAGAATAATTGCCAAACATTTCAAAACAAGTATCATATATGTGTTTCATCCTTTTTGATAATTCCTTCTGATTGGTTACAATATCATATGTGCGGTTACATGTTGGGTATCTGCCCAAATACAAACCATCATCTAAAGTGGATCTTATACAGATACCAGCCTCAGTCATAGATTCCATTAATGTCAGTGATATTTGCCCTTCATTCTCTGTTCTATCGGGTTCAGTCTGGAAACATAATTGTTGCCATGTCACTGGACATCCAGGCCATATTTCAGTAGCCTCCATACCTACCCCACATAAGGCAATAATCACTATCCACATCATATTCACAAATGGACTAGGCCCCCATCCATTTTAACGTATGTAGGTTTACACATCAAAACTTACAACCAGTCGTTGGGGACTTACATCCACTTCTGTATCTTCTTCCGCACTTAAAGGACACAATATCGGTGTACACCAATCTATTATTTCATGTCTTAAAATAATCAGGAATATAAGAAAAATATTTGTTACATTCAGCCAAATAAGTAATTCCTCCACCCAAAGTTCCATAAACCTAAACTAAACTAGACATGTACTTCCTACACCCACTATCTAAAAAAAAAATAAACAGTCCAGTCCTTCAAAATTTTCTTCTGCCTGAGACAGAAACCGGATCAGGAACAGGTCCTTTCACACATGAATGATGTGTCCAACATCGCTCACGTGTTCTCACAGCCGATTCAGTGGTCAACAACACCTGGAATGGTCCTTCCCAGATAGGCCTCAGCTTTCCTAAAGCTCTCCACAGCTTAATCAGGACCCAATCTCCACTCTTAAAGTCATGTGCTCGAAAGTCAAACGGTAGTGTTTGTGCCAAAAGTCCTTTGGACCTTAACAGAGAAAAACACTGGGACAGTCCTTGTATATATTTTCTGAAAAAAATATCTTTAAGTTCTATCCTAGGCATACCAACTCTTTCAGTATAAGGAATGCCAAACATCATCTCATATGGTGAAATCCCAATATCCGATCTTGGACAAGTACATATACGCATTAAAGCTAGAGGTAAACATTTTGTCCATGGTAATTGTAATTCTAACATTAATTTCTTTAAAGTATTTTTTATTGTCTGATGCTTTCTCTCCACTTTATCTGAGGAAGCAGCATGTCCCACCAGGTGTAACTCCCAGGCTATACCTAGCTCCTTCATAATTCCCTTCACCACATTAGAAGTAAAATGTGTACCTCTATCACTATCAATAGATTCAACTAAACCATATCTAGGTATTACCTGTTCTAAAATTAACTTCATAGTCATTTGCGCATTTTTCCTTGCACACGGAAAAGCTTCCACCCATCCTGTCAAATGATCAACTATTACTAATAAGTATTTCAATGTACCTACAGCTAGCATTTCAGTATAATCAACTTGTATTCTCTGAAATGGCCTGACAGCTAAATCTCTTCCTCCTTGTATAATCTTACGCATCATCTTCTTATTTATTCGTATACAATGTATACATTTTCTGCATACTTGCATAACTATTGTAAACATTCCTCTGCAAATATATTTCTGTTTCACAAAATCCACAAGTGCTTGTGTTCCCCAATGAGTACCCTCATGTACTTTCTCTATTATGTTTCTCATAATAGGCTTATTAACTATTTGTAAACCATCATTTGTTACCCATTTTCCATCAACACAAGTAGCGCCTTCCAATTGCATCTGCTTTTCTTTTTCATCAGTGAAATCTGGTTTTACATTCCATTCCAAAACAGGAATTAAAACCATTAGCTTCACTTCTCTTCCCCTCTTTAGCTGCCTGATCTGCTAATATATTTCCTAAAATCTCTATGGAATTTTCCTTCTTATGGGCTTCAACATTTATTTATTTATTTATTTATTTATTAGATTTATATACCGCCCCCTCTCCCCAAAGGGACTCGGGGCGGTGAACAGCCAATAAAATACATATACAGAACACATATACAACATACAACATGATAATATTAAAATTTAAAAAATTGAATATAGTGTGGCTCTAATTAAAAATATAAACAAGAGTTAAAAGAAATTAAAAACCAGGTTAAAATTTAAAAGACCCCTAGGCCAGTCCGGCTTGCCAAAATAGGTGAGTTTTAAGTAACCGACAGAAGGCCATGAGATCAGGGGCGGCCCTTACCTCCGGGGGTAATTCATTCCAGAGAGGGGGTGCTCCCAGTGAGAAGGCCTGCGCCCTCGGGATCGCCAGCCGTCCAGCCGGCGGCACCCCGAGGAGACTGACTCTATGGGAGCGTACCGGTCGGTGGGAGGCCGATGGTGGCAGGAGGCGGTCTCGCAAGTATCCCGGTCCCGAGCCATGGAGCGCTTTAAAGATAGTAACCAAGACTTTGAAGCACACCCGGAGGGCCACCGGAAGCCAATGCAGCGCGTGCAGAAGTGGCATAACATGGAGCCCCTAGGAGCTCCCATTACCACCCTCGCGGCACCCTCGCAGCACCCTATAACATGAATTATAGCTAAACGTTCCGGAACTGCAGCTGCTTTTAATACAGCTTTGATAAGATCTACTTGTTTTACTTCTTTTCCTTTGCTTGTAATAAATTCTATAAGTTCTTTCTACCCATATTTTCCCAAAAGTTTGTAAAATACTGTAGGCATATCTAGAGTCAGTATAGATATTACCCACTTCATTCTCTAAAAGTTTCAAGGCTTGCAATAAAGCAAAAACTTAACATACTTGTGCAGAGCATCCATTAGGCAATCTGCCCATTTCCAGTACTTCAGACATATCTCCATTCACAATTGCATATCCATTCATTCGTTTACCATTTTCTACTCTAGAAGATCCATCTATAAACAAATTAATACCTCCCTCTATCGGGCTATCCTCCAAATCCTCTCTTATTTTCGTCTGTAAATCTATAGCCTCAATACAATCATGCTCTATATTATCCCATTCTTGTTTCTCTCCCGAAAGGAATTCAGCTGGATTTAAATTCCTGTCCAGTGAGAGGAGCAAATCCTCCTGAGATAATAAAATAGCTTCATATTCCAATAACCTAGCATGTGTAAGCCATTTATGCTTTCTGCATTAGAATAGTTCTCACCTGATGTGGACTGCTTACCACTAAAGCACTTCCAAAAGTTAACTTCCTACTTTCTTCTACCAATATAGCTGTAGCTGCCACTGTCTGTATACATAAAGGCCAACCACGTACTACTGGATCCATCAATTTGGATAAAAATGCTACAGGCTTTTTCTTTCTAGCCCAGACCTGAGCCAGAACCCCCTTAGCTATTCCATCTTCAACTGCGACAAACAAATGAAAAGGTTTCTTTAAATCAGGCAAACTTAGTACCGGAGCTTGTATTAAATCATGCTTAAGCTTCTCAATATTATTTATCTCTTCATTATTCCATACAACCTCCCATGGTTCATCATCTAACAATCTTTCATATAGAAATTTAACCTTAGTTGTATAATCATCTATCCATAGACGACAATATCCTAACAATCCAAAAATTTACAAACTTCCCTCTTATTTTTCGGTATAGGTTGTCTAACTATCCCTTCAATTCTTTCTGGATTAATTCTCTTACTTCCATGACTAATTAAATGTCCTAAATATTTAATCTCAGGTTCAACATATTGCAATTTCTTCTTTGACACTCTCAGACCCTGTTGCCCTAAGAATTTCAACAAAGCATTTGTGCCTTTCTCTACCTCTCGTTTCTTTTCTCCTGAAACTAACAAATCATCCACATATTGCAATACTGTTATTCCCACAGGTGGGTCAAACCCTTCAAGGACCTGCTCTAATGCCTGTCCAAACAAATTAGGACTCTCTGAAAACCCCTGTGGTAATACACACCATTGATACTGTTGAGTTCGATATGTATCTGGATCAGTCCATTCAAAGGCAAAAATATCCCTCGAGTTTTCAGCCAAAGGACACGTCCAAAAGGCATCCTTCAAATCTATTACACTAAAATATTTATGCTCATGTGGAATCCTCCCCAATAATGTCTAGGGATCTGGTGTAAAAATATGTCGTTCTACCACCAGTTTATTTATGACCCTCAAATCTGCCACTAAGCGAAACGAACCATCAGGTTTCTTTACAGGTAGGATAAGTGTATTATATGGTGACATTGCAGGTTCTATTAGTCCATCCCTCAATAGAGACTCTATCACTGGCTACGTCTCTCGTCTGGGAAAATACTATATTGCTTCCGCCTCACTGGCTCAACACCCTCTTTTAAAATCACTTCCACAGGTGGAATATTTCCTTTTGCTTCCCACACAATAGGATCTATAAATTTGTCCTGTTCATTAGTCAATAGCTGAATTGTGCATTTATCTGCAGAAAAGATAAGCTCACATCCTAATAAAGACTAAGCATCTCGCCCTAAAAGGTTCATACCCGCTTCAAGTATGTACAAAACATTCAATGTTATCTCAGAGTGTCCTTCCTTTAGAGACACATTTTCAACAATAGCAACTTCAAAGGGTTCCCCCTTAACTCCAAAAACTATCATCATTTTTCCATCCTGAGTAAGACCCTCAGGTAACTCACACAAAGACGTTCTAGCCACCCCTGGGTTGACCAGAAAAACGCAATTTATTTCCTTAGGTCCCACCTTTAAATTTACTAAAGGCTCCTGGTGGGACTCCAATCTCAGGAGCCCTTGACAGAGTACAGTCTCTGTTCTCTTCGTTGCATTCTTTGCTTGTCCGGACAATTTCTTGCAAAATGCCCCTCCTTTCCACAAGCAAAACATTGTCTACTTCCTTTCATTCCTCTATTCCTATTCAAGGAAAGAAATCCCCTCCTTCCTTTTTCAGGACGCTTAAGAAGAATAAGAATAGAAGAGTTGGAGGTCCATCATGGACCTATTCTTATTTTTAGCTGCAACCAGTTCAACTGGCTTATCCACCTTTTCGGTCGTAGCAGCTTTCAATGGTGAAAACATAATTTGAGATTTCTGACGAGACTTTGCAAGATCGCGACCAATAAAAACCTTAGTGGCCTCTTGCAACAAAGTAGCTATGTCTGATTCAGCCCATCTTTCTATCTTCTGCAATTTCTTCTGCACATCCCCCCGGGCTTTAGTAACAAATTGTAATTTCATTAAAGCCTGATATTCTGGTGTCTCAGGAGCAAGACCAGAATATTTATTTAAACTATCCTTGATTCTATTCAAGAATTCAGCAGGGACTCATCTTTTAACTGATCTACCTCAAATGCTCTAGCCAAATTCCTACCCTGAGGCACAGCAGTTTTCACACCTTGCACAATAAGCTTCTTCATATACATCATCTGTACTCTATCCTTTGGATTCTGACTATCCCACCCAGGATCTGCCAAAGGAAATTTGTCTTCACCATCTACCGCATTTACAACACCTTCCTATGTCTTATTCCAATATACAATTTTTACTCTCTTCTCAGAAGTAAAAAGGTACCTCAGAATATGCTGTAATTCCACATAAGTATAAATATTAGGATCCAAAAACAAATCTAAACTCTGTGATAAAGATATTGGATCAACCTGAATAGATGGCATAGATAACTTATAATTCCTTAGATCCGACGACGTAAGTGGGACATTTACAAACGTTGTTATAGGGACTCCCTCAGCTGTAACCTCATTAGGCATTTCACGTAATGGATATAACACCTGCTGTTCCTTTCTCGCTTTGGATCTAGTTACAGCTCCACTAGAAGGTCCAGCAACTGCCAATGAATCCAACTCCTGTTTTAACTCTCTATATTGAGAAACGGCAGAGGAATTTCCTCCCCTCTTTTCTCCCACAGCTTGTATGGATTCAGCTATGTTATAAGGAGGAGGACGTACAGGACCAGCATAATCTAAAGGATCCCACTTATCACTTTTCTTTGTATACAAAATCTTTCTAGTATTTTTCCCAAGAGGAGGAAATGGATCAGTATATTGTACATGATACCAAGGCACTACATAAGGCAACTAAGAAGCTAATTTCTTTTTATTCAAAACATCTTTCAAAGCATTAATCCAATATACATCAGACTCTCCAAACTGTGACCACCTATAATTAGGAGGTTTTAAGATATGATTCGGCAATTGAACTATACACAGCTCAATTAACCGTATCTTATCCAAAGGCTTAGTATACTAAACTAACCATGTCTCGTTCCATTGATTTATTAACTCCCCAAGAGGAGACGACATAGGAATGGAAGGAACTTCACTAGCAACATCTGGTTTCTTCATCCAAGAAGTCCAATTCCCCATTTTCACCCCCCTTCTCACAGAAAACGACAGAGAGAAAGAGAGAAATAATAGTGTAACAGCACAGATAGATTCCTCTGCACAAACTCACACTCCAGACACAAAGCAAAAAATCATACAAGCCGTACAAGCCTTCTTTTAGAGAAAAAAAAAAAGAAATGTTTCAAAAAGGAAGGAAAAAAAATGTTAGACTTTAAAATGTTGCAACACAAGTCTCTAAAATATATCTATAGATAATATAAAAAAAACCCAGATAGAGCTTGCCTGATTCCACGGTGCACCGCAACTCTCCCATGGCCTCTGGAAGCCAGCACTGTCCCAGCTATCAGTCAACCAAACGCAGGTTACCAGGAGCAAGGCCCCCGGACGGAGGCTCGTCCAAAGCACAAAAACCCACAGAACAAATACAATGGTGGGCCCCATTTTGCAGTCCAGAAGAACCAACCCTCCAGACTCCTTGTCCTGTCTCCCGCCTGGCTCGCCAAAATTGTTATGCGTATGAGCAGAAATAAGAACAGACTTGATATGCTGAAACATGTAACTGGCTTTATTTAAGATACTGCAGTATCGATCACCTTTTAACACATATCAAACTTAGTATGAGAAAAAGGAGACGCCTTTTCTCAGAAAGACCACATATTTATACCCAAATATAGTTATATAAACAGTTACATAACACATCTTGTTTTTCGATTACAAAAATACATAGAATCCCATAGGAAAGTTGTGGGTATTTCCACTGACCTTTCCTCACTTGACATTGGATAGTTACCAACATCCTTTTCCCGAATTTATCTCCAGATGTCCGGTTATGCAATTATCAGAGGGCTATAATTTCAATTAATGTGTCTATATAATGTCAGAGTGCCCTTAGAACACAAATTCCAACTTAGGCCAAGAACATACTTTGCAATCCAACATATTTGTCTCACAAAAACATATTTGTCAACTGTTCTGATCTTTTAAAAGTTCAGGCTGCGGACACAAAATGGCTACAATCTGGTTCCGTATATTCTCAAGTATAATACCCAAATTTTACTTATAACATTTACCAATTAGTTTTGTAAAACGGAGTTATTTTAAGATATTTTTCTGTATTTCACTTGGACAACTAAAGCTATGGGTACTGTTAAAATTCAAAAGCATTTCCAGGTTCTTATAATCTGGAAGCATGGAGGTGTTTGAGAGTTGATCAATTGTGGCATAGTTGAAATTGCAATAAAACTAGTATCTTGTTCAACATTGCAGCTCTCTGGAGTTGAATAGAAAGTCCATGTCTCCATTTGCAGAAACCACTCTTTGATGCACTTCTGGCTCTTGGACTTTGGATCTTACAATAAGACAGCTTCATTTCACAGGAGCTAAGGTATTTTTGCATGCAGTAAAGAAATGCATATATTTGTTCGTTGTCATTAGCTTTGTAAGATCAAATTATCTGAAAGGTTAAAAACTGAAAAGTGAAAGTGGAGACAATATGAAAACATTCCTAAACAATTGAAATGGGTTGTTCCTGCTGCCTCCAGCCTCTGAATATGGAAGGAAAAAACCTATGAAATGCTTGAATGTAACTTTTGATCACAAGAACTAGAAAACTTTCATAGATTAATAAATTCACAACAATCTGAAAGCATTTCTCTATATACTTAATAGGTCACATCTGCCATTGATGGGAAGCAACATCATAAAATATAATTTATATTGAAAATCATTACGGTTGCTTACATACCATGAAAGTGGCAAAGTGGAGTAGAAATTAATTATTCTTAAAACTTTTGCCTAAAATAATATACCATTAGTGGTTTGAACTGATGTCTATTCTTTAATAAAGCTTGGAAAATTAATTCAAATTGGCTTAAAAATAAACTTTTATGTTCTACATGTTTATTGATTTGATAAATTCAGTCGTATGATTTCACACCTCTAGTATTGTCAGCATGGCATAATATTCTCATATTCTTGGCACCCTAATTCTATGTAAATGTCCTTATTGATTCAGGGATACTCATCAAAATATTATTTATATAAAAATACATTAAATAGAAGATTCATGAGACTGTAGATTTTTAATTTGTATTGATCCTTTATGAAAATATAGATATACATTAATTTCACATTGCAATTGCATAGATAGTATCATGTTCTTTCATATAAGTTTCTCTTTCTATGATTGTGTAAAACTATAATATTTAAATGTAATATAGTATGATCATCCAGATCTTTAGAATTATCATCATAATTAATTTTGCCTAGCTTTTAAGGCAAGGTAGGTCCACACCTGGCTGACTAATCACTCTCATAGAACCAGCATTAATGGCTCTACATTGAGTTGGAAAGCAATAATCAGCAGAGTTCTGTAGTGATCTGGTTTGGGAAATGTTATTCAATATCTGTATTAATGACTGGGATGTTGGGACTGATGGACTGCTTATCGGATTTGCCGATGAACAAATTGGGAGGCCTGGACAACATCCAAGATGACAGAATGAGATTACAGTTTAATTTGGATAACTTGGAAGACTGGACAGAGAAGAACAAGATGTCCTTAAACAGGAAGAAACATTGCATTACATTTCCAAAGAAAAAAGTGTGGGACATGATATAAGATGAGGGATTTACAGCTTGGAAACACTGTTTTTGAGAAGGAGTTAGGTGTAATCATTAAAAACAAAGAACATGAGTCGGGAGTGTGAAATGGCTGCTAGAATTATTAACACAACAGCATTACTAGGAATAATGCATCAAATACACGTGAAGTCATTGTTTTCTTTGTTTTCATCTCTGCTGTTACCACACCTTGGATAAAAAGGTTAGATATACATTAGAATAATAAATAAATCAGCCAATAAGAATATTTGATGAGTGATATACCATGTTCAGAAACAAATTCCATGATGGATTTTAAAAGAACACAGCATTTTGTGAATATGGAAAAAAAACACAGATGATAACTACAAAAAGGATTTTCAGTTGTATGATATTATTATTTTTCCTGAAATGAATATTGCTGGCCACTTAAAAAAACTATATATTTTTTCACTTTGTATTATTTTAAAATTGTGTACTCCTGGTTCTGAAAAAGATATGCATGAAATATCATTTTATGCCATCTGCTAATACACTCCAGCACTCCAGAATTAGTAATATACTGAATCTGAAGCAAAGGAAGTTACAAAACCCTAACTTTTCTTCATTGATTTCCATGGGATCTGACCAATCAAATTCTCTGCAGGACAGCAATCATAACAACTAAAGATGTTATTTAATTACAATATAAAGGAGTTCTATGGTATCTGCTGAACTTTAAGTTCTACTTAGCACAAATCCACATGGCTTCCTTGTTCAAATGTGATGGTGGCCCACAGACCATTACTGCAGGACTTGTTCTCAAGCTATTGTCCCATCTCATCATTTTCTTGATTTTAATGGAAATTCCCATTAAATATCTATAAGACATTTAACTGCTTTTTAAGCAAGGGAGTGTTTCCTGTTTGGGTATATCTAAAATGAGCTTCTTTGCTCTTAATTACTTCTAAGGAGCAGGAGAGGAATAATTTCCAAGCATTTAGTTCAGAGAATTGGATGAATTAGGAAAAAAGCTTAAGTTAAAATAACAACAGGGAAAGGAATGATGGCTTAGAAAATCAAATGTCATGAAAATCAAAAATCAATTAGCGGAAGAAAGCTCCTCCAAATATAAACAAAACAAGGGAGTGAAGAAGCCAAATAGTTGTCCAGTGTGAAATTATAACAAAGAGCGAGCATGTATTAGCAAAATTATATAGAGGATAATATAATCTGCAGATAAACAGGATTTTGAAGAATTTCTTCAGAAAGGACTCTAGTTTTTTTAATTAGGTGGTTAAAAGCAATAAAAAAGCACGAAGGTTACTCATACTTGTAAAGGGAGCACAGAATACATATCATTTTAATACATATTAATACTAATTACATACTAATACATATCGATTTTACAGAAGACAATGTTGAAAAAGCACTACGCAATCTAAAACCATGTCTATCTATTGGACCGGATGGAATATGTGCCTACTTCTTAAAAAAGCTATCCACTGCCGTAGCAGAACCTCTAAGCATAATCTTTGAAGAATCTTTCAGGGCCAGCTCCTTGCCAAAACTATGGTCACAAGTCACAGTCATCCCCATCTTCAAAAAGGGAGACCTCAGCCTAGTTGAAAATTACAGACCAATCTCTTTATGCTGCGTCACTTGTAAAGTCGTGGAATCAATTATTAACCTATCCATCATCCTCCACTTAGAAACAAACAACCTACTCTCTAATAAACAATTTGGTTTTAGGAAAAAACTATCATGTAATCTGCAACTCTTACATTGCAAAAACATATGGACTACACAACTCGATCAGGGCAAAGCAATAGACGCAATCTACATAGACTTCTGTAAAGCCTTTGATTCAGTGGTACATGACAAACTACTCCTAAAACTAAAATCTTATGGTATCTCTGGACACCTACATAACTGGATAGAAGCATTCCTGTCAAACAGACAACAAATGGTCAAAATTGGGAGAGTCCTATCAAATTCTATACCTGTCAACAGTGGTCTCCCCCAAGGCAGTGTTCTAGGACCAGCTCTCTTCATACTCTACATAAATGACCTCTGTGATCATATCAAGAGCAACTGCGTACTCTTTGCTGATGATGTAAAGCTATTCAACACCACAGAAAATACCACTACCCTTCAAAAAGACCTTGACTACGTATCAGAATGGTCAAACAAATGGCAACTTCAGATCTCAATAAATAAATGCTCTGTCCTACATATTGGCAAAAAAAATCAGAAAATAAAATACAGGCTGAATAGTCAAGACCTTGTTGATGACCCAAATTCTGTAAAGGATCTTGGGGTACTCATCTCAAATGACCTAAGTGCTAGAGCCCACTGTAACTACATAGCCAAAAAGGCGCTAAGAGTTGTTAAACTAATCTTACGTAGCTTTTTCTCTGGTAATATTACACTAATAACTAGAGCATACAAAACGTTTGCTAGACCAATACTCGAATACAGCTCATCAGTCTGGAACCCACATTACGTATCTGATATTAACCCAGTTGAGAAAGTCCAGAAATATTTTACAAGAAGAGTTCTTCACTCCTCTACTCGTTGCAGAATACCATATGCCACCAGACTCGAAATTCTAGACCTTGAAAACCTAGAACTACACTGCCTTCGGTCTAAATATAGTATATAAAATCATACATTGCAATGTCCTACCTGTCAATGAATACAGTTTCAACCATAACAACACAAGAGCAAACAATAGATACAAACTCAAGGTTAATCGCACCAAACTTGATTGCAGGAAATACGACTTCAGCAACAGAGTGGTTAATGTCTGGAATACTCTACCTGACTCTGTGGTTTCTTCCCCAAACCCCAAAAACTTTAACATTAGACTGTCTACTATTGACCTCACCCCTTTCCTAAGAGGTCTGTAGGGGGTGTGCATAAGCGCACCAATGTGCCTACCGTCCCTGTCCTATTGTTTCTTTTATATTTTATATTTTGTTTTTCTTATATGTATCCATGTATTCATAACTATGTTTTACTTATACCTATTATCTTGTAAGCAATTGACAAATAAATAAATAGAAATAAATAGAAAAACTGCCAAATGATTATAGAAGAGGAAAACAAATCCCAGAATTCAGAGGTAAAGCAAATGCTGCATGAATAGGCAAAGAATTGGTGGGATATGTTTTACATCTTTGGTTCCTGAAGCCTCCCGTTCCCCAATAAAGGTAGTCCTTGAGATATGATAGCAGTCTTCCAATATTTGAAGGGCTGCCACAGAGAGGAAGGGGTCAATCTATTTTCTAAAGCACCTGTAGGCCAGACAAGGAATAATGGATGAAAACTGAACAAGGAGAGATTTAACCTGGAAATAAGGAGAAACTTTCTAACAGTGAGAACAATCAACTAGTGGAACAGCTTGCCCTCGGAAGTTGTGGGAGCATTATCACTTGAGACCTCCAAGAAGAGATTGGACTGCCATTTGTCAGAAATGATGTAGGGCAGGAGTGGGATTCAAATTTTTAACAACCAGTTCTGTGGGCGTGGCTTAGGTGGTGGGCGTGGCTTGGTGGTCTTGTGACTGGGTGGACATGGCTTGGTGGTCATGTTATTGGTTAGTGTGGCCAACTCAATATAACTCACATCGAGGTACGCATGTCCTTGACTGGCCTCTCATGACTGTGGGGATGCTGCAACAGTTGTAAATGTGAAAAATGGTCATGTCACTTTTTTTAGTGCCATTGTAACTTTGAATGGTCACTAAATGAATTGTAAGTTGAGGACTATCTATAAAGGTAATATGGTCTATGCTTACTTATGCAATTCTTTTTTAAAAATATACATTTCTATTCAGGCTTTTAGATTGTATGGGCAACATGTCAGAACTACAACAATAGTAAAATATATTACTGATTATAACATGCATAGTGTATATAACAGAGGTTACAATAAGCTAGATATTAACAAAATATAAAATCCATATACTATTGGTTTAGAATTAGTAATTAATCTGCAAATAACAGATAACAGATAATCAGAGTTGGAAGGGACCTTGTAAGTCATCTAGTCCAACCCCCCCACCCAAGCGGGAGACCCTACACCATTTCTGACAGATGGGAGTCCAATCTCTTCTTGAAAGTCTCAAGTGATGGCACTCCCACAACTCCTACTGTATGCTGGAAAATTTGAAAGCAAAGGATATATTCTGATTTATTTAAATCATGTGCTAATCGTCCCCTATGGTTCCATAATTTCAGAATACAAGTGCTGGCATTGCAATATATACTCTCTTTACTAAAAGAACAATGGCATATGAATAAAAAGATTAACCGAAGAGACTACAATGTTTTTTTTTACCATGCTTTACTTAAACTTTTGACATTCAAATATATATCTTCCAGCTACTTTTGGGAAAATCTCTATTGGAATTCCCAATGCAAGCTCTATGGCAGAAGGAAAGCAGTGCTATGGTATAAATCAGGAGGAATCCCCAAACCCCGGACCATGGACTGGTACCTGTCCATGGCCTGTTAGGAACATATAGCTGGAAGTGAGCAGTAGGTGAGTGAGGGAAGCTTCATCTGTATTTGCAGCTGCTCCCCGGTGCTAGCATCACCACCTCAGCTCCACCTTGGATCATTAGGCATTAGATTCTCATAGGAGCATGAGTCCTACTGTAAACTGTGCATGCGAGGGATGTAAGTTGTTTGCTTCCCCTTCCCTGGTCCATGGAAAAACGGCCTTCTATGAAACTGGTACCTGGTGCCAAAAAGGTGGGGACCACCGGTGTAAGCCTGCCCCCTTGAAATATGATGTCATAAGGCATATTTAATATTTCTTAATTTTTAATTCTTTTGTATTATGTTTTAATCTTTATATTGTGCTCTAAGATGCCCTGATTTGGATGGGCAGTACACGGATTTCATAGATAAATAAATTAAGGTATTAAATAAAGTATTTAATAAGCAAATGAAAAATAGAGAAAAAGGGAGTGGTCAGATCATAATGCTGTAATATTGCTTATGCCATTCTGATTGCCCTCCTCTCCCTTTACAGATGCCACAGTCACAAAAACTTCACAGCATCCAAATGGATCAATATCTTGCCTATCTTTGCCTAGGTGAATAAAAGGAATTATGTGCAAAAGAGGGGTTGTGGGAGGCTGGGAAAGGAAGGAAAAGGATAGCAGGTGGATTCATAGATTATCTTATTAAGCACAACTCAGCCCAGGAGGGAACAATCTGGGGGAAAAAAATCTTGAAGTATTCAATGAGCCTCTGCCTTAAATCTGTAAATGAGGCTGGGAATTTCTTTATTACAGTTGTCAAAATTCTGAATGTATTTCAGAGGGATTAAAGAGACCTTATTGAAATCTGTGGAGTTCTTGCTTCATTGGGCTTGATTACTATGAGATGCCCTTAATTTTCTTGCATCTTTTATCTCATCTGTCAATCACTATTTGACACGTTTTTACCATTATATCTTAATTGCTTTGAAACCTAGTTAAAAGCAGTTAACTAGATAATAATTAATTACAATAAACGCTACCAAGCAACAGAATTTTATAATCCCCCACTAGGATCTAAAAGACTTATAGACCTTTTGGAGAAGAAACAATAACTACTTTGAAAATTAACAAAGCTTTTAAAACAATGAATTGATTAAATATTTTATTTTTTTAATGCTACACAGATTAATTGATGCACATGTAGATTGATCTAACATTTTCAATGTTATAACTAAGAAAATGTCAGACTATTAACATAGATAATAGACTATACTGTCTGGGCTAGCCAGGTTGCAATAAATTGCTCTCAAAATTTAGTTTATTGCTATGTTACGTGCCTCATGTTGTATCTTTTAGGATGCTATAAGTAGTTTAGTGGAATGGTAAATTCACATGGAAAATTTGTTCTTTCAAAACAATTCAGATAGTTCTCTCTTTAGACCAGGAGAGGGCATGTTTGTTGAAGAAATTATGAATTAAAGAACATTCTGTGAACTGAGGCAGAGTAGAAATAAAAGCAAGGGCTTCTACAGAACAAGAAATTAGAAATTCTCTGAAATATAAAATGTGTTTTTATTTATTCTGTTATTCAGTTGATTCATTGGTTTCACTGTCATGGTTAACTGCATTTTAATCTTTAATTTTACTGTTAAATAATTAATTGCATAATTAACTGCATCTATAGAAAGGCACCAGCTTTCAAGAAAAAAAAAAAACCAGTAATGTCAAAGGATGGAGCTGTCTTCTGCTAAGGGATTTCTACCAGCACCCACCTGGCAAGGCAAGACAGTTGGGGAGGAAGGAATGCAGCAACAGCGAATGCCTTCCTTGGTATTTGATGTCATCCTTTCTTCCTCTTTCTTGTTCTACCAGGGATATCATAACAGGGCTCAAAGAAGGAAAATATCTTCCCTTTTTTTGTGAATTGAAAAACGATAGCTGGGAGTCTACGTATCCCAAAACACAGATTACACCAAAATGCCTGATTAAAATCACACGAGATTGAAGGAATCAATAACAAGGGTAAGATCAAAGAGATTGATGAATTTTCCTTAGATGAGTTTTGGCTTGTCAACAGGAAGAGAACAAGACAGCTGACTATTTATTTATTTATTTACTTATTCTACTTTTATTGTTTTGTTAATACAGTCTTTGGAAGTCAGATTTGCCACAAAGGTGATTGATAATTTCACTTTGTGCTCCTAAAGAATAAAAGAATCTGCATAAAACCAAAATATAATTAGCTGCCAACTAACAAGGAATCCTGAACTTCTTTATCCAGAGCTAAGCTCACCCAGTTGTATGAGGCTCATTTCTAATTTGTTTAAAATTATAGTGTAAGTCCCAGTTATAGAAGAACTATGCTTGATTTTGTATGAATTATGTCTATCATTCCATCAAACTTGGTATTTTAAAGCTTTTTATACAATCTATACAAATAATGTAAAGAACTCACAATCTTACATAAACTTTTGACTAGAGCTTAATAAAGGCTGTGTTCTACAATGGATATTGGATTCTCTTTTTTTTAACAGCTGTTATTTATTCTTAACAATATCTTACAAAATACTCATTTGGATTCAGTGTTTTTGGATGAGAAACTACAATTTGCAGTGAATGTTAGGAAAACTGTATGATGTAACAAACGATATGGATCTGAAAATCAAATGTATTGATGATCAAGGGTAGGGACAATGGAATAATACATCTATGTGAGGGATCATTTTTGTCACTCTGTTTCACCTGTATGTCATAGTTATGCCACAGAGGAACAGGAATGGTGTGATTTGTTGCACCAAGGAATTATGTGTCACTTGCAGGTCTTGGCAGGGTTTTTCAACAATAGTCTAGAAATGTCCAGTTTTCTGAGCACATGCAGGAGCTATGCAGATGTTTCTTTCGGTTTCGAAACAAGGCCTTGTAGCAGTATGCAACAAAACAATGCAGTCACTTCCCTTTGTATTTAGAAGTGGGGTTTGAAGGTTATTTAATGAAGCAGCTTTGAAGACTGCTGTGCCCAAAGCAACATGAAAGCAAAGCACCCCTCCAAGTTTTGCACAGCCACATTAAGTATAGAATGCTGTCAACAAAATTTTGTTTTGAAACCTACCGAGAAGACTCCAGTAGGAGTTTCTTCCTGCTGAAGTGCATATTCTCTCTCTGTGTATATCTCAGCTAGAGTGGAATGATGCAAATTATATCTCACTCAAGTCTACTTGACAATTAGATCTGAAGAAATCAGCAGGGGGAATATTTCACAGCATGGAGATAAACATTGCCCGGTTGTAATGCCTACACAGACAGCTACCGCAGAAGATATTAGCTGTTCAGCCAATTAGAAAGTTGGCAAGCCTTTTGCATGGATACCACAAATAGAATATTATTCACACACATACAAAACAATACAACTGCTTGTAGAGCAATGTGTTGACCTAATCAAAACAATCCTGATAATAATTGTATGAATTGGCCCACAATTAACAGGGCTGAAGGAAACTATAGGAAAAGGCTTTGAATTCAGAATGAGGCTGAAATCATCCCAAAAGGTCTAGAAAACAGCTTGTTCCTTCCTGAGTCAGTGAGCAATCAAAAGCCTCTTAGTTTATGAGAAAGGATGTATGAATCTGTACAAAATCTTGCATTTTACCTGTGGATTCCCCCTCCCACAGTAATATTTTTTTTCTACAAAATTGGCAGTCTTTAAGAGCAGAGTTGGAAATTGAAGGTGATGTGAGGAGAGAATCCATCTATAAATTATCTCTAATAGAAAAGTCAGAGCTAAAAAAAAGGTAAGAAGACCACACCTGGAATACTGCATCCAGTTTTGGTCACCCCATTATAAAAAAAAAAGAGGTTGAGAGTTTGGAAAGAGTGCAGAGAAGGGCAACAAGGATGATTAGGGCCTTTGGCCTTGAGAGCTAAAATGTACAAAGAATGGTTGTAGAAATTGGGTATGGTTAGTCTGGTGAAAAGGAATAGGTGTGACATGATAGCAGTGTTCCAATATTTGAAGGACTGCCACATTATACTACAAAGAAGAGGTGGTAAAGCTATTTTCCAAAGCACCAGAAGGCAAGACAAGAAAAATGGATGGGAACTAATCAGGGAGAGAAGCAACCTAGAACTAAGGAGAAATTTCCTAACAGGGAGGACAATTAACCAGTGAAATGGCTTACCTTCAGAAGTAGTGGGTACTCCATCACTGGATATTTTAAAGAGAATGGACAGCCACTTGTCTGAAATGGTATATGGTCCCCTGCTTGAGCAGGAATTGGATTAGAAGACCTTGAAGTCCTTTCCAATTCTGTTAAAGTACCTTGTTTTAATCTTTGAAAAAAACATTACAATACAGCAATATGCTAATAAAGACTAGCAAAAGGGTTGTAGAACAAATAAAAATTACCAAGCAATCATTCAATTTTCTCAAACCCCTCTTCCAAGTGAGTGATGTTTTGAAGGAATAAATAACAGAAGTTTTTGGGGGAAATAAGAAAAAATATTCTATTGTCAGAAACTATTATTTGAATTCCCTGGATCACTTTTATTTGAAAGTAAAAACAGCACAGATTCAACATGAAATAGAAGTAATATTTTTTCTGTGTGATTTTCATGAATGGAAGTTTTCTTGTTATTTTTCATCTACAGATTAAAATGGACAAGAAAGAAACTTGAATTCTTAAAGTTGATAAATATTAGCATTGCAAATATATTTCAAATCAGTTGTGAGTGTACACTTTGACAAGAAGCATTATTTTAAAGATCCCCCAAAATCTTGAATATCTCCAAGTATGCCATCAACTTGCCCACAATCTCCTTACCATGATTCACATAACCAGATTGGATTAATCCAATTTTCATGCTTTGCATGACATGCACTGAGCCATAAGGTAATTATATTGACTCAATTTGCATAAAATGCCAAACCAACACGTGGGTTGCTGCTTTGGGAACCAAACCAATACTCTTTGTAAAACACAACTTGTAGTTGTTTTGAGTGACTACTTCATTGCAGTTTGTTGAAAAAACGGTGCAGTACAAAAATATTATTGGCTATTGCTTGCCATTTTTTTATTTATTTAGAATAATAAGATTGGGACTGGATTAGGGACTTCTGTCCTCACTGTGAGTTGTGTTGGGGGGCAGTGCACGAAGGGAGACTCAGCCAATCTCATTGTACACATGTTGTACTCTGACAATAAAGGTAATAATAATAATAATAATATTTATACAGAACAAACGTTTCCAACTTGACATTCTTCAGAGTGCAAATTTCAGAAGACATTCTTATTTCATTGGATTCTAAGACAGACAGAGAGCACCTCAACTTCCACCTTCAAAAGCAGAAAATCTTGGAAAGCGACTGGTGAAGAAAGTCCATTGCCCTTGGCTTCTTTCTAGGACAGTGGTCCCCAACCTTTTGCACACCAGGGACCGCTTCCATGGAGAGGTTTTTCTGCAGACCAGAGGAACCATGGTTTCACATGCTGCCTGCATCCCATGGATGGGGCTTCACATGTTTGTGAGACCCAGGTTCTGGCATTACATGGCCCAGTGGCCAGTCCATGGTGACCCCCTGTTCTAGGCTATCTAGAGATTTCTGGGAGGACTATTTAATTTAACCTACCAAGGAATTTCTTATACTTGTGGATTTAGTATATATTGGCAACCAACAGTTTTAGTTATCCCTTAAAGTGCTGTTTCATTTATTTTTATTTTTTAATTTATTTTCTTTTTAAGGCTAACGTTCAAATCTGTGCCAATAAGGGTTTCACTGATGGATGCCCAGGGATAAAAGTACTGTATGGCACTCTGCATATGCTCTTAACTTCGGCTTCAGTCAGTTGCAGACGGAAGAGAAGCAGCGTTTATTCAACACCGCGCCTGCCGGCGAGCAGAGCAGAAAGGCCAGGTGAGGGCGGCGCCAAGGCTGGAGGCAACCGAAGGCTGAGCGCGCGTTCCGCTTCTTCGTTCGGACGCCGCGGCTCCTTTTGGTCGCCTTGCCAATCGGGACTCGGCTGACAGGCCGAGAAGAGCCGGAGGGATTCGGCGGCAGCGGGAGGAACAGCCGCCAGCAGCTGTCGTCCCCCCTCCCTCGCAGCCCGGCATAGCCGCAAAGGAAGATCCAGAGCGAAGCATGGATGGCGTTGAGAGCCCGAACGCAGCTGCTGCCTCTTCTTCCCCCGAGTCCTCCGAGGAGCGCCGCTCTGCCCTGACCATGACCAAGGGGCTCTCCATCTTCCTGGATGTAAGCGCGGCGCGTCCCTCGCCTCCCTTTCTCTGGCTTTGATCTGCTGGGTCTTTGGGCTTCAGAGAAGTCCCCCCCTTTTCTCTTGTGAACGGGATGGAGGTTGGCGCACCTCCGGGGAGAGCATTCTTTCCTTTCTTCTTTTAAATTATTGCAAATGTGTAACAGGTTGGGCTTTTGCTCCTCTCTCTGCGCGGAAGCCTCAACCTGTTGAATGTTTGCCCGCCCCAAATCGATGTGCAGCAAGAGTTCCCTGATCTTAAGGAGATTATCCTATCAAATGATGCTAATACCAAAATCGTGGTTATTTGATATGGGCCCTCCTGGAGTCCTCCAAATTAGATCCCTCCGGCTGAATGATAAACGACCTGAGGCACAAATCACAGGTTCTGAATCACTGCAAATATATTAAGCTGCTTTGCACTGTTTGCTATAAGAAAAACAGATTTAGACTAACAATTTTTCCATGCTGTTTTATTAGACATTTAAAAGCACAACTAAGAAAAGGGAAAGCATTTTTGTTACCAAAATGACAGTTCACTAGTTCTATTCAGATTTCTTTTAAATGCCAGATTTAAAAAGAATAATGTAAGTATGTAAAAATTGGTGTTTACAAAATTAGTCACAATGATTCTGTCTGACAGGGTTGATTCAATTTGCTCTAATACCAGTTAGGTATGTTTCCAAAGGAAAAGAATTGGTTGCTCAGGATGGGAAATTTAGAAAAAGGTGTGAATTTCAGTAATGCTAGATTACCTGATGCTTCCTTAGGATGGTCTCAAATGATAGAGATAAATCTTTGGTATAACTTGGGTGTGGGCATTATGTACCCACCTTATTTTGTATGCTAAGCAATAATTAGGAAAAATGGTTCCGGTCTTGGCTTGGGCAGGTGAGATGTGGTTTTTAAAATCAGCTGAGCCATAAGGTGATTTTAATTCCTTTATTATCTCTGATTAATAATTTCATTAAATTAGTGTGGTGAAAAATAAAAGGAGAATATTCATGTACAACAGTTGGAACTTGTGGAGCAAAAGCAGAGTATAACTGTCATAAATGATAGAATAACAATTTGTTAGGACCATGTTTGATTTAAAAAATAAATCAAAGAGAAAATGCTAACCTTTCAAATTAATTAGTGAGTTATTAACTGTTGATCTAATATCTCCTATGGAAAATAGAAGTCTATGCAGTATACATAGAATTTAATAATATTGTTTCATTTCAATATATAGGTGATTTTTCAACTCCCAATGACTGTACATATACAAAATGTTAAAACATCAGTAAAAACCACAAGAAGATTATTGTTTAAAGCAGTTATAATATTATAAAAAGGCAAAAAATAATCCTGGCATAGAAGTAGCAACATACTATATTTAAAAACCTCATGTATCAAGTATCAGATAAAACATATTTATTTAAGAATTTCAGTATGTATTTTCTCCTTCCAAATCGAAATGCTTTTAGATTAGAAGCATTACAATGTTTCTTTGTAGATACTGATATATATATATTGCTTTATTCCCTCTTAGATTCTGAGAAGAGCAGATAAAAATGGTAAGTCCAATCATTTGCTTTTCTTTCTTAGAACATAAATGAAACAGTGAGGGAGTTGGAGGAACATTTAGTTCAGGGGTGTCAAACTCGATTTCATTGAGGCCCACATCAGGGTTGGGTTTGACTCAGGGGGACCAGGGGGGCTTGGTCAGGGTGGGCATGGCCAGCTCAACATCACTCGTGTCAGGGCGCCTCTGGTGGTCCGAGTGCTCTGCCTGTGAAAACAGGCTTCTGAGCTCTGTTTTTGGCTGTGACAGCTTCCTGCAACCCTCTGCCAGAAAAAACTGAGCTCGTGAGGACTACCCGCAGCCTTTGCAAGCTCTGTTTTGGATGTGAGGGCCTCCTTCGGCCCTCTGCCACAAAAAACTCTGTCATATGATGTCTTACCAATCTATTGGGATTACATTGGGCTGGTCCTTTGCTGTTTCCAGGGTGAGCCCGTGGGCCAAATCTAAGCACCCCATGGGCTGGATTCAGCCTGTGGGCCTTGAGTTTGACACCCTGGATTTAATTCAAGGTGCTCTCTGTTTCCCTAGGAGAGGCAGTGGCTGCTAAACTTGTCACTTCAAAATTACCTGGCTGAGGAGCTTGATCCATCATCACTGGCAACTTGAAGAGGTGTGGACTTCAACTCCCATGCTCCCTGGGAAATACTGGGAACTGAAATCCACACATGTTAAAGTTGCAAGGTTTTGAGAAACGCTGATCCAGATAGTACTAATTGTGAGAATCCACAGGGGACTCTGGGCAAGGGATGCTATGGTGTCATCATAAAATGATACAAATTACATAATTCAGGTGTGCAATCATGTCATGCATACATCATTGTAGCTTGCACTGGGCTTCTATGGTGCTATCTCCATGGAGATCATCTGACTTGTTGCAATATATGGTTGAATAGGAATTATAAATCTATTCAAAGCTCGTTAGATATACAAGCTTGTTTACACATCATGTAAAGCCATGGCTCAACCATTATTTGCTGAATAAATAACAATGGTGAGTCCATACATCATGACAAGTTATAAAACACAGTTCGTAATCTACAGTGGTTAGGCTTACCCACACCCTAAGTGAAAACAAAACAAATAAACCGTTTAAGTCGTTGACCTAAAAATATTGTTGTGCATCATTCTGGCAGTAATGTGCACTATTAGGTCAAGTACCATAAACAGTCCAGTCATGGGTTGGACAGAGAAGTCTCTCCCTTTGACACACTAATGTTTCTTGGAGTCTTACACGCAACATTTATACTAAGGCAGTTCCATCCCTAGGGATTTATACATCTTCTAGAGCAGGGGTGTCAAACTAGATTTCTTGGAGGGCTGGATCAGCATTGTAGGTGTCCTCAGGACAGTTGGCCTCCTACAGCACCCTCCCAACCAAAACAAGGCACACACCCAAACCCTATTTTAGCTGGCAGAGTGCTGCAGGAGGCTGACCAGGCTGAAAATGGAGCATGGGGCCACCCCGTGCCCCATTTTCACTAGCAGAGACACCACGGGCCGGTCCTTTGCTATTTCCAAGCTGGCTCCGTGGGTCAGATCTAAGCACCGCATGGTCTGGATTCAGTACATGAGCCTTGAGTTTGACACCCCTGTTCTAGAGGTATTTAATCATTGTTGTGCCCCTTAAACAGTAATCAGAGCGTTTTATGTCACCATAGTGATGGCCAGAAGGGAAACAACTTTAATATGAAAATGGGAAAAGCCCTGACTGTAAGTTTTCCCCTCAGATATAAGTATTACAAATTCCCTGTGATGCCAAGAAAAGATACAGCTGCTCCGAAGAATTCCAGTCAGGTGCTACATGCTTTGAAGCCCCCTTTTCAAACTATTTCCAGTGCCTTCTCGCTTCATTGCAACATACCAGCAAAGCTTTTGCCTTTTAAAAGGCCCCAGCAGAGAAGATTTCATAGCTGGAGATGCAAATCTGGAACTGTGGAGCAACAGCTGTGCAGAGCTTCCAGCAGTGCTCTGAAAAAACAAGGCACTAAAAAATCCAATAATTCAGAACTGATGAAAAGCTGAGGAGGGATGGTTTAGAATACCTGATGTTAGTATCATTCATAACATGCCAAGAACAGCTGTGAACTAAATAAACTAAAAACAAAAAAAGCAAATGAGAAGCACATCTGAGGCAGAATAGATGAAACCCTAAATAGAACTAATATGACATTCCTGTTCTTGAACAAATTTTATCTGTAGTAAAACTATTGGGGACCACATAAACTGACCTGCTGTTTTAAATATAGAACTGGCCCAGTTTCACACCAATCTGTCTAAGGGGCTAGTGGGAAGGATCCCATCTCCATGATAAAAGCCAATTCTACTTTCTCACCCAAAGAGAAAAAATATACACCATATTCATCCTTTACTTCTAATTATTAGCATTGGGCTCTCTTTCTCTGATGTTTGCAATATCCCCCCTTTCATGGAATTGCATTCAGAATGTACTAAGCTGCACTTAGTTTTTACTGCTTTTGTTAGGTAAAACATGATAGTTTAATTCTTTTTCCAATTATTCTTTTTTACTATAATTTTTTTGCCAATTATCATTTTACCACAAAAACAGCTGCAACATTATTTGAAAATGGTTTCAAAACCAGTTAATCAATTTGTTCAAGGAAATATTTCTTCATTTAAATCACAGATTTTACTATTGATTATCTGGTTGAAATATCAGATGTTTAAAGTAAAATTAATAACACAATTCTATATAGTCTATTGAGAGTTATAGCCACCTGGATTCAGTAGAACATAGCCCCAGACCAACGAGTAAAGGTTTCTACTATATGCAGTCTTATTGGTAGATCGTATCCAGTCAACATCTACAAGATGAGGCTACAATATCATGATCCGTGTCTGTCAGCCTCCATGATGCTTTCATAAGGCCTCAGGATGTTTGCTTGGTGTCAGCTGCCATAGAGATGGAGACAGGGGAAGTTTGGCATTTGGGAGGGGAAGTTTGCTGGAGAATGGAGATGACTTCTGTGTGAACCAAGTGTGGGGGGATGCTCTCATGCTCACTGCGCAACTGCATGAACTTATTTATGCCAAGTCAAGGTCAACCGTCTTGGCATACCAGATGGGAGAAAAACCACCTGAAGATGTACCCCACATGACACCATACACACTGGAGATTGGACGTCCAGTCTGGGTTTTTAGGAACTTGGGATAACTTTCAATATGCAATTTTCGCGCCTATTGCCTCAGATCTTGCTTTCCTTTCGTTGCTATCACTTCTAACTCAGTACAAACATGGAGTTGTGGGATTTCTTTCTTGGGTTTTAAATGGAGGCACGTCTGACAATGTCCTTCCACTTTGGCACTTTGAACATCAGAAAATATATGAAAGGAGTTTGGATTGTGAAATTATGTCCCACCATTTTGTAAATTTTAATATTTACACACACTAATATTATTTGTGGGTAGACATCTTTTGCGATCTGAATTTCCTCCAAATGTCTGGAATTGAATTATCTACAACATGCTGGTTGGGAGATACATAACCAGTATGAAGGAACAAAATACTACCTGGGCTTCAGTTCGATATTAATTTTGCTTTAGCGTAATTCATAATTATGCTGTATAGCAACAGACTTATTAGATATTAAAAGCCTTGTGTATTTTCTGATTCAGTGTACTTAAATGGCATAAGATTCTACAGATAATCCTTATTTAATGACCAAATTGGGACAGCAACCTGGCTGTTAAGAGGTTGTTAAAGAACTGGTGGTTGTGCTTAGTATCTTATTTCAGGTTTCCTTTGCTTTACAGACCTGTGAGGATCATAACTGCAAGGATTTGTATTTGTAAAATTATAATTTTTTTAAAAAATGATTTTTTAAAATCACTGTTGTAACTATGAATGGTGATAAATAAGTCAATCACTAAAAGAGGACTGCAATATAAGGAAATCTTCCTTTCAGAAATCTTCTTACTCCAACTACACTTAACATTATAAATCTAGGATCCAGATGTTGGATCACAGCCTGATAAAAAAGCTGAGAGAATCATTGATGCATAATTATTAGGTAAAATAAATGTGCTACTTGCTCAGAATAGGTTTCTATGGCTACTTGAGCAGATGCTAATGAAACACTTTAAAAAACAGATAGCTAAGACTGTGAAAGAAGGTAAAAAGCACTGTTGCAAAGGAAATTGATATACGATTGCGGTCTCTTTCAGTGTATCTGAAGTAACATCATTTTAGAAAAGATATGTTCATGAATCATGTAGAGCAAAGCCTGCATTTTTAGTTTTCACTGAAATTGAATTTTCCTTCCACAGTGGCACCCATTCAAGAAAAATTGATAAAAAATTTCTTAGGAAACAAATATTTATCACTGATGGCTTCTGATGATGGAACAAATATCCACAATATAAATGGATATGTGTGTAACAATATAGGATACACAATAATCCTGTGTAGTACATGATTCAAGCTGTGGATGCTCTGATACTGGAGGTTTTCCAGAAAAGACTGGACAGCTATTTGTTTGAATAGTATAGGGTCACCTGTTTGAGCAGAGGTTTGGATTAGAAGACCTACAAAGTCTCTTCCAACACAATGTTCTATGTTCTATATTGGTTTCAAAAAAACCCATGTGACTATTAGATAGAAGCAACAAAGTAAACATTACTCCTACATTACAATAAGATCCTTTTGGACAAACATGGAACATTATCTTCTGGTTGGCCCAACCTTTGGAGTTATACTGATAGTTTAATCCAAATTTTGTCTGTTTCTATGGACCAGAGATTATTGATTGATAAAGTTCATGAGTTAAAAACATTGAACAATAATTATTTTAAAATAACTCTCACCTAATAACCTATAGTGGGAGGCTTTTGCCCAATGGTGGGATTCAAATTTTTTTACTATCAGTTCTGTGGGTGTGGCTTGGTGGGTGTGGCTTGGCTTGGTGGGCTTGGCAGGGAAAGGATATTGGAAAATCCTCATTCCCTCCCCACCCCACTAACCTGCTTTCTAGGTTCGTTCTCCTGTGAAAGGCAACAAAAGAAGACCCAGCCAATCAGCTGGGACTTGGGAGGCAGAGAATAGATGGGGGCGGGGCCAGTCAGAGGTGGTATTTGCCAGTTGTCTGAACTACTCAAAATTTCCACTACCGGTTCTCCAGAACTAGTCAGAACCTGTTGAATACTATCTCTGATTCTGTCCAATTCATATTATTACTTTTGTTTTCCATTTTTAAAAGATGCTCTATAGAGAAAGCTGAAGCTTTTTCTGAGAGAAAACTATTACTCCTATTTCTGGAAACTTGAAAAACTAAGTCAAGGAAATTTCTATCTGCCCCTCTAGTAATCTTCCCTCCCAACTTTTAAAAGTTCACCTTTATGAAGATGCAGCAACAAAAGGAGGTAGAACTGATAAGCTATTCAGGCCTAGGATGTAGTTAGCAGATTAGAATATCTTTGTTATAGTCACTGTACAGAAAACATGCGTTCATGTAGCAGAGTTTACAGGGTCAATTAAATTAGGAAGAAATTAAAATGATAGTAAGGGAGCAATAAAATACAGTGGCTAGAGTGCCTAAAGGATTAAATATTGAAAACTAATTTCTGCACACTGTGTAACTATCTTGCAAAGGGACAAAAGAACAACATATTCAGTTATAAAATACTGTGGAAAAATAGAGTGAGGAACACAAACCTCTCCAAATGTTTGTGAATTGTCAATAAAGGGGAAAAATCTCCCCTGAGGTTAACTGTTGGACCTCCTGGACATTTCCAAATAGATTTCTTAGCAAAATGGCTTCTCACCATTTCTTTTTTGTTGTTCTTACTACTTCCCAATTTAGCCTAAAGCCCTGCGATTACATTATGGTTTGCTGTTGAAATTGTCCAAGATATCTTAGGTCATGACTCTTGCTATAAATTACTAGCAGCTCTAGCCAAAATAGCTACTAGAATTTGATTTTGAGAATCAGAAAGCCTTGTCACTAAAATGCCTTAAAATTATTATCCCCTTAAAGGAGTTTTATTTATCTAGCTGCTAATATTCTTCTGAGAAAATTGAAGTTATTTTTGCATATCTCTTTTTCTGTGAGAATGCCATTATAAGGTTTTAACATATTTAACACGGGTAAGTAAGACAAAAATGAACCTTCATCTTCTACTAGTATGTCAAGTGATAGTGAGGTAAAATATTTTTCAAGAGTAATCTTAGGTCCAGAATTAATAAATGACAGTCATATTTATATTCTGTAATAAGTAAGTAGCTGTGTCCCAAAAGAAATTAGAAACAAAATATCTCAAGCAAATTATTCCTGCCAATAGCTTTTAATAGTTTTTCATGGCCAGGTTGTAGTACAGTGTTTTATATTGGCATGTTATTCTTCTTACATTGTTACGGGCAATATGAGAATGCAGAAGATATTTGATTTTTTTCTGGTTTGAGGGTTCCTGTTTTCCAAACTCTGAGTGATTATGTTGCAATTGTATCTCAAACCATAATGATCCAGAGGATGTGATAGGTAATTGAAAGAATGGGCAACTCAGTAAAATAGAAACACCAATTTATTGTCACTACATACCATCATCACAGAGGCATTTCATGCAGCTGTGAATGGAGCATAGTTCTTTTCATATAGCAAGAGATGGAACTGGTTGCTTTTTTTATTGATTATGTGCCATTAAGTTGGTGTTGATTAATAAATAAATCCCAAACCAGGCAAAAAGTAACTGGTTGGACAAGACTACACTGAAGGTTGTGATAAGAAAACAAAAGTTCTTTTCATACATTTCCTCCTGCAGAAGAAGGAACCTTCAGTGTAATCTTATCCAATCAGTTACTTTCTACCTGGATTGGGATTTATGACTCTCAGAACTGTTAATGAAGCATTTCTGGGAGTTTTAATCCCAAAAGATTGGTAAGACACCATATAAAGGTATGTGGTGTTGGAATTTGGATCATCTCTTTGAGCAGATTTGACCATTAAGACAAATGGTAAAAAATACTATGCATAAGAGGAAGGCTCTTCACAGGCTACCCTTATGTCTATTTCCCATATGATATATAGTAAGCTTTATAATAATCAAGAATGGTGTGCATTATTAAAAATCGAAACAAAACCCTTCACCTTTACAGTACTCATAAAAAGTCTGTAAGAACATGAACAGCCAAATTTCACTGTATCACAAAAATGAGTATCTGTATATGAAACACATTTTTCTAATATAATAGTGTATTATACCTGTGTATGAAAGAGAGAGATATTTTCATTTTATGCAGAAAAGTATAAACTAGAAATATTACAGTCTGTGGTGCTTCCTTTTTCAAAAGTCATGACCTTCAAATTAAGGTCATTAAGGTCAGTAAAATGTCTCTGGGTAAGAAATCCTTCTCTGATTTCAGATGATGGCAAATTGTCCTTTGATGAATTTAAGGCCTACTTTGAGGATGGAATCCTGGGTATAGAGGAACTTCACCAGCTGTTTCAGAAGATTGACATACACAATACAAAGTAGGTAACATTGATTTTAAAATAATTCAGTTCAAAATCACAGAGGCAGGGACATTTTCTTGTACGGATTTTTTAGGTAAACTTGCTGCGTTATAAATAATGTATGAAATGGATGCATGCATGAATAGCCTCATCCATAATCTACAAACTTCGAATGTTTCTAAGGATGCAGGCTACAGTAGTGGGATGGGTGGAGTGGGGAAGTGATCCATGCATACTCTTTGAGTAACAGTGGATTATTTTATATTGTCATATAAATGTTGAGAAAGGGCCTTTCCCCTTTTTATTTTCATTTATCAATTCATGCTATTCTGCCATTTTAAACTATAGTTTTCTTTCATAAGGATATATCAGTGATTTCTATCATTATCAGACCAATAGTAAAAAAAAAAAAGTTTTAAAGATGCTATTGTGCAAAGGAAAAATAAATCCCTTCCAAAGCTGTCTATGGAGATTCTCAGTCATCCAAGTTATGGCTGTCCCTAAGGTGCTTTTCAGAAGGCAATAGACTTTCTTGGGTTTTTTCCTTGGAAACATTTCGCTTCTTATCCAAGAACTATAGAAGCTTCTTGGATGAGAAGTGAAACATTTTCAAGGAAAAAAACAGAGTCCAGTTGCCTTTTGAAAAGCACCTTTGGGATCCTCCCAAAACTGTAAAGCTGCTCTTATATCTTATAATGGTGTCATCCTTGACACCGTTAATTCAAAAGATGAAAGAATGGCTCTACAAATTCTACTGGATTCCAAGAAGAATGTTATGCATACCTACACATGCTTTCCTTGTGCATGTGTATTTAACTATAATTTAGAGATGCCTCTCTCTAAAAAGAAACCTCTGTGCCTATTTGTATGGCATTCAATAATGCCTACGGACATTATTGAATGCCATACAATAAGGCCTACGGACTCTCATTTTATGCTATCCAATGGGAAATAATCGTAGCCATTTGTTGTCTTGCAGTTATATTAACAGATAACATTTATGTTCTGGATTTGGATTTAAGTTACAAATCTAATTTATATGCCAGCCAAATAAGTATGTCTTCCAAGTTACCAGCTCAGAGTTTGAACCATATACTGTGATTAAAATATTCCACCATGTAGGGGTGCCTTTATTAGGCTACATTAAGTAATGTAGGATTCCTAGATCTAGGCTTTAGAAATTCAAATGATGATTAGAGAGCAGCATAATGATATTCTGTGGTGAACATTAACTTTGTTCCCATCTGTGATGGTACATATTTTTGTAGGCCAGATTTGAAAGCCTTAAATTTAAGCAGACATTGTGTTTGAATTTAGCAGGTAGTTACTATGAATATCTTGCTGATGGCATTATTTCTGCTTTGATGTTTGCATTTGGTGCAGCTGCTATAAGCTCACAAGTCTTGGTAGATAGCAATAAAAAGCCATGGCAACCTATTTAAGATCAAAGCCCAGGGAAGAGCTCTGTCAATCATAAGCCTAACATGATAATTACATATTTAACATTTTCAAAAATGCAAATCAGAAAACTCATGTTGGATCCCTTTTTTGCTAGAACTGATCTCAACATCAGTCTCTTTGACAATCTGAAATTACCATTAGAGACATGAAGCTCAGCTGGTATCTGCCACTACCTTCCCCATCTGTAGCAATTAATTTATTAATAGCAGCTGTGCCTTCAAGCCTCTTTGCCATGGATTATGAGCAGGCCCTTTGTCTGTTTCATACCAAACTAGGCTCAAGAATGCTTTGGGGGTAAAAGTGCTTGCTTCTTAGCCTTTACAAATGGGTCCACTTTCCTGTGGTCCATTCCAGGAATCTCGAGCTTTGCGAAGGCACAGTTTGAGCAAACTAAACTAATGTTCTTCTTTTACCAGAAGGTTGGAAATGTTAATACCACTTTATAATGCCTTCGTAAGACCACACTTGGAATATTACATCCAGTTTTGGTTGCCAAAAAAAATAATAATTAAAAAACCTTGAAACTCTACAAAGAGTGCAATGAAGAGCAACAAAGTTGATTAGGGAACTAGAGGCTAAAACATATGAAGAACTGTTGCAGGAATTTGGCATGCCTAGTTTCATGAAAAGGACTGAGATGATATGATAGCAATGTCCCAATATTTAAGGGGATGCCACAAGGAAAAGGGATGAATCTCCAAAGCACCTGAAGGCAGGATAAGAAGCAATGGATGGAAACTAATCAAGGAAAGAACATAGAACTATGAAAAGAAATTTCCTGACAGTTAGAACAATTAATTAGTGAAATGAATTGCCTCTAGAAACTGGGTGCTCCAACACTGGAGATTTTTAAGACGGGGTTGAACAACCATTTGTCTGAAATGATACAGGGTTTCCTGCAGGAGAAGGGGATTGGATTAAAAAACTTCCAAGGTCCCTTTCAACCCAGTTATTCTGTTATTCCGTTATTTGTTAACTTGAGGCAGACACAAAAGAAGATGGAGAGACAACATTAAAGACAAAACTTTTTTCATGTAAGAGTTGGTTTCCACACTGATAAAGAGTCATGAAAGTGTAATTCAAACAGCCAGCTGCCAGTTTCTCTCATTTGGGTGAAAAACAACACTCCATCTCCCCAGAGCATGGGGAAGCTGCTACAAAGAAAATAAAAAGTCACCACCCTAATATACACAAAATATAGTGATTCTAAATGGAAAATGTTCATTGTTCACTGCTGCCAATTGTATAATGTTCTTCCTTTCCTACCAATAAATCTTGCTAAAAGTATTCTGAGATAGAAAGAAGCACTTTTTGTTTTAACCAACTGTGCAAAAACTTGATTTTGCCCTAGGCAAAAGGGAAATATGATCAAGTGGCGAATCCTATGTTCTTCTTTTATCTATCAAAGGGAAAGGTGGGTTTGGCCAACTGTCAAAACTTTATTTTTCCTTTGCACAAGCTTGTTGAATGTGCTTGTAAATATGAGAAGGCTGTTGTTGTTTTAACCATTCAATCATATCCGATTATTGGCAACTTTATAGGCAAGTGCTCTCCATGCTACTGAAGAATAAGAAGGCTTTTTGTAGCACATTTTTGAACTTCCCTTCATTCAAGAACGCACATGAGTAACAGTGTTATTAGGGTTATAGCATCATAGTAGTAGACTGTATTTGTTTGTTTGTTTATCATTTTTCTAAACCATCTATCTCAAATTGACGCTTTTGTACCCATGTGCATACATTGGGAAATCTGTAGAAGGCAGCCATGTACATAAGCACTAGGCATGGAAACTTCTCTTCAGTTGGCATGGCTACATAATTGGGGTTTTCATGATACCGTTCTATAGATATTCTGAATGTGCCATTTAGCAACTGTTTCAAGCATGTTAATCTGCATCTAATCATGGAATGTCCATAGAATGTCTAATTTAGATTTTTATGAATTTGTATTATATGTTTTTTTTTAAAGCAGAGCACATTAAAATTACAATTATGATTCATCACACAGTCAGCCAGATGTTCAGACTGGAACTTTTGACACACACTTATTATTGTGGTAGTTTCAACTATCTTTCAAAATATGCATCTATCCTTTTTACAAATGGAGCCATTGAGAAAAAATGTTTAGGAAGCATTTATTGCAATTATTAGTGGATATATCTGCTTCTAGTTTCACTATTCTGTCCCTTGAATGGAAAAAAAAAAGGAGGTTCAGGATCTACCTCGAAACTCTTTCAATATATATGGTTTCAGTTTCCAAAATTGATTGATATTTAGAAAATGAGATCAACTGTAGTGTGATCCCCAACTTCTGGACCACAGCCCACTAGTCGGCCATGAGGTGGTTGCAACTGGAGGAGGAGGGGAAAATAGCAGGCAAACACATATGCACATCCAGCGGGCAAGCATGTGCACACGCGATTCATTTGTGTGAGCATTGGGTGCGCATACACACCGCTTGTGCAAATAGAGCTGCAGGGAATCATCTCCTCTCTCCGTCCCCTCCAGTCCCCAAAGCCAGAAAGGTTGGGGAACTCTGTGATAGATACATCATTAGAACAAGAGCACAAAGACCCATGCTTCTCTGTCCCAGAGCCTGCTCTCTTGGACAGCTTTCCCTCAGAGATACAGATGGCCTACATCTTGTTAGCCTTTAGGAAGGCTTTAAAATCTAGTTCTTTTTCCAAGTGCAGAGGCAAGATATTAAACAAGCTTGCCATATACAATTTGAGCAAGAAATTGTTTTTAGTGTGTTCTGGCCCATAGTACATGGTTCTCATGGTTTTGTTGTTGTTATGGTTCTATTTTTGTTATTCAAATCTTTTATTTTGGTTTTTTAAGGTCTTGTTAGCTATTCCGAGTAAGAAGAATAAAATAGGCTGTTGTATAAAGTGTTGAAATAAATAAGCTGAGGGAGAAGTTGCTTCCTGAATCTTCTTTTTGATCCTCTTTTCTGTCTGCAAATATGCATAGGTTTTTTTCATTTCTTTTTTTTTTTAAAAAATTTATTGAAAGTTTTAAAAAACAATACAATATAATACGAACTAAAAAAGAAAAGAAAGAGTGAATAGGTGTAAGAAAAAGGAAAAAAGAAGGAAAAGAGGAAAAATAAATATTTAAAGAAATGACTTCCAATCTTCATTACAACAAATACTGTACAAACAAACATAGCAATTCTTTACCCCCCTATAAAGTTACATGAAAATAGCTCTTCTTCCGATAATCCATCCCTTATCCATACACAAATCTATAAACCATTAACATTTCAGCCCTGGCATCAGCAAAAGTCCATAAAGCTTTGCCAGATATTATAGAAACATGTCTATTTTAACCTTGGTCAAACAAACCAACTTTGCACTTCTGCTTCGAGAAATCTTAATCATTTCATTCAGATATTGTCATAGGATTTGATGCCTCTTCAGATATCCTTATCCCATTGCAGAAACTTCTTCTTTAACAAATCTCTTTTGTAAATCCTGTAAAGAGTCACTGTCCAGGACATCTTGGATTGTCATTTGTATTTTCATTTTAATTGTCATATCCATTTTATAATCCACATTTTTCATTTTCTGGTATGTCAGCAACTTCTTTATATCCTAAATTTTCTACATCAATTAAGGCCTATTCCAGCTCTCTATTCTGTGGTTCATGTAGAAAGAGACAAGTATTCTCTTTCAGATTTGTCATTTTGGTAGAGAAAAAATAGTCTTTGAAGTACTCCTTATGCTTCAAGGCAGCAAATTGAATTTATAGCTGCATCTTTTATTTGAGAAAGTTTCTTGTCATTACCTTGCTATGCTATTTTCAACTGTTCCATTTTGCATTTAATGGTAAAGCATATTTCAAACTTGCTATTCAAGCTTGAAAACTTGGAAAATTTATTTGAGATAAAGTTGAGCTGCATATCTAGTTTGAAATAAATAAACTGTATGTAAACTTTAATCCATGCAAATAACATAAAAGAAATTAAAAACTGGTCAAGCACGCTTGATAATAACTTACAAACTCACATGTAAGTTACTAGTGTACAAACCTAGTTAAAAGAAGTTGATGACAGAATTCACAAAATAGCAATGCATTTTCTATATTATATCTTTTCCTTGCAGCAACTTGGAAACGGAAGAATTGTTTGGTAAGTAATTCTTTTTAAATTAAAATAAAATAATCAAATTCATCGCTTCCAAGAGGAGAGAGAAAACTAGTGAGTCTGAATAGGGACAGTTAAGTTCGTTTTATTGTTAGTGCCTAAGAAGTAATTTGATTAAAAGAAAGTCATAAATGTAATGAGAATGTTGAAAAATGGTTAGTAGATGTGTACACAGTGGTTTAATTCAGGGGTGGGATTCAGGTTTTTTTAACAACCGGTTCTGTGGGCGTGACTTAGTTGGTGGGAGTAGCTTGGTAGTTATGTGATTGGGTGGGCATGGCCAACTTGACATCATTCGTGTCAAGGGGCGCTTCTCCTCGCCTGGCCTCTCATGACAGTGGGGATTCTGCAACGGTTATAAGTGTGTAAAATTGTCATAAGTCACTTTTTTCAATGCCATTGTAACTTTGAATGGTCACTAAATGAACTATTGTAAGTCAAGGATTACCTGTACAAAAATACAAAAAGCTTCTTTGCTTGCAAAAAGCTGCCCTAAATACCAATCATTAGATTAAAAATACTTGCAAGCCAGAGTTACAAATCAGGCAGGGTGCCAGAGCATATATGAATGAAAATAGTTAAAATGCAGTGATAACTATCAAGCAGCCAACACTTGCTCATAAAGTGAAACCCTTTAGCAGAAAGGTCATTTAAGCTCTCCAGAAAAAGCACACCCAGGAAACGCAATCCTTAGATCCATTTGCACCACTTAAAAATACCAGCTGGTCTCACTGACCTTACAAGATATCCTAAGGAAATCATCCAGATTTAAGGAAAGGTCGCATGCCCCCCAGAAAGGCAGAAAAAAATCAGTGCCAAGCTTGCATCCTGCCTCTTGGAAGTATACCCCAAAAGGACAGTGCCAAATAGTACTAAAGCAGTGAAGGAAGACTCCCTCCCCAGGTAGAAAAAGAAACCATGAGGCAGGAAAAAATTCAAACACAATACAAATAATTAAATCACAACAGTAGTTGTTGCTTGTTGAAACTGAATGGGTAAATTATTCCATCAATAAACACAGGATTAAACATCACCAAGCACAGAATTAACCTTCACCAAAAAACAGTTTTAGACCAAAACTCAGAAAGAGTATGTAAACCCATGTTTGAATGTCAATCTTTCTAGCTAGCCAAGAAACCTTGCTGAATGTCACTCATCTTGATTCCCTGTCACTAAAAGCTTTGCTTCATTATTCAATTATTTCTTCAAAGTGCTGATTGTCCAGGGAAGTATTTCCTCCCAACAGCAGTGTAAAAATCTTAAAACAACCTTTCCCCTTTAAAAAGCCAAGCCCCAAAAGTTCCAGAGACAGTAGGTCTAGGCTGTCTGTCAAGAATGTAATAAGGGTGGAAAGAAACAAAAGGAGATTGCTTCTAACTACCAGTTCTCCGAACTGCTTAGAAAATTAACAAGGGGTTCTATAGAACCAGATAGAACCTGTAGAATCCCATCCCTGATTTTATTTTAGGGAGTCTTCAGATCAAAATTTTACTCTTCAGCAGATCATTGATCAACATATGACTGTGAGAAAGTTTATTGTACAGTTCTTCATTAAGAAAAAACATATGATAAAGTGGCTGGAATATTATGTATGAAGATAAGGCAATAAAGATGAACTATGATGAAAGTAAAGCTTGCAGGAGAATAAATAGAATACTTCACAAATATTTCAATGTTGAGTAAGGAGTAGGGGGTATGATGTCCCCTTAGCTCTTTAATGCAGTAATGGATACATTTTCCTTGGGATGCATGTGATGACTTTAGAATTGTGTTGGTTGGGGACAGGAATATGCCTGTATCTGTTTACATAGGCAATACTGCATTGTTATATTAAATATCTCACTCGTTGTGTTTTAATATAAACATCTTTTTGGAAAGATATTTCACCCTGATTTCCCTAATTAACCTTTATTATAATTTCTGAAGCAAGCATATAAACCCCATCTTTCATAAACTACACTTTAACATTTTCTTTCTTTGCATGTTCCTCTTCTTCCTTCTTTCTTTTGCTATTGCTGAAATAAAACCAGAACAAAGTACATGCAGAGGGATTTACCACTTTTACCCAGTATTAAGAAATTAATAAACTACTCTCCTAAAGGATTTGGGTGACCCAGCTTATGCTCCCCTCCCTCCCTCCTTCCCCTCTCTCTCCATTTTGATATTTCAATCTTTCCATTTTTTGATTTTGTATTTCTATTTATTTCAGAATATTTTTCCCAGCACCTGGGAGCTTATGAAAGTGTCCTGTCTGCTTTGGAAGATCTCAATGTAGCCATACTGAAGGCAATGGATACTACAAAGAAAGTAAGGTTCCTTGTGTTATTTTACAAACTGTTTGATGTAATGGGGGCTTGTATTGCTTAAATATATAAGGATTTTTCTCTGTGAGGAAAAAAAAGCTATATTTTCTTAGATGGAGGACAAAGTGATCATCAATCCCAGTTCCATCAGCTCTTTCAAGCTTGTTTGAAATATTTCTAGGGCCTGGCATAGACAGTTAAATTGACACATACACCCATCCTTTTTACTACATACTATACCGGTGTATTTTTCCCCATTGTTTCTTCTTAACTGTAGCCAGTGGTGCATGGAAACTCAAAATATTAATATTAAAGATTAATATGTAAAGTGATATATTTTATTGCCTTGAAATAAATGAATTCTCATTTTTTTATCACTTCAAATCCTAAAGTCTAATTTGAATGGGGCGCTTAGCACAGACGGAAAATGTTTATCTACATGATAACTGCATACAGTCCTAGCCTACCAGTATATCATATTGACAGATAGGAATATAAGGTGGTCCTTTATTTTCGTTAGCCTGTCCATCTCTATACAATCTATTTTTTTTTATAACCATGAAATGAAAATAAAAGACAGAGAAGATTCAATTTATTATAGGGCCTGGGATGCCTGGTATGAGTGGTTTAGAAATAAAAAGAAAATAAAATGGCAATTAGGAAAAGAATGAAGGAATATGTAAATATGTAAATATACCATGGAGAAGATTGAGATGTGAGGATAAAAGATATTGATTTATAGTAAGAGTAAGATGTAATGGTAAAGGAATAAGTAAATACATATACTGAAAAATTTGAGGAGATGCAAAAGATGTCTTGATGTTGATAACAATGTATAAAGTTTTATTTTATGTTTTTAAAATTTGGAAACTTAATAAAATTCATTATTAAAAAAAAGAATATAAGGTGGTTCAACAATATTAGAAGGGCCTATTAGGTTCTCAGGTTTCATCTGAAAAGGTATGGGGGAGGAACATGGAGGTTATTATTTATGAAATATAAGCAGTATAAAAAATGCTGCTTTCTGAGCAACAACTTTAGGAAGATATCCAATATCCCACTTATTTCTGTACTTTAGTGGAAGAATAATGCTTTTCATGAAAAATGTCTCAGGCTCAGTTTCTAGTATAGTAAAAAAACCCGGAATCATAAAGTCACAGCTAATCAGTAAGTCTATAATGAGCTATATTGGGGTGGACAATCTTTTTTAGCAATGTAACATTGGTTTCCTTTGCTCATGTAATCACAAGCTTCTTGCAAGGCAAGGTAGAAGAAACACTTATCCAGACACTCTCATCTGAGACTGAAATTAAAATCTGTGCCGTGAAAGAAAGATCATGATGTGCTGGGCTACCAATAGTCAGATCAGGAAAAAATGAAAATCCTGTTAGATGGGAAACTGAAGTCTCTAAAACAATTTTATTCATCCTGGCATCAAGAGATGTTGGAGTATAACCCCAGTCAGTATGTCTCTTGATTGACATATTTACTTAAAAAAGGGCTCAATTAAGCCATGGAATAAAACTTCCATTTTAGTATCCACAGTAACTAGGTAGAGCGGGAGCCGAGGGGAAAAAAGTACGAAGCTGAGCTATCTCAGTATTTCAACAGGTTAAATAAATATTTATTGATTAGATTATTATATCCCATGGTTCCTTCACCACCTCAAGTTACTACATATTTGGTATAAAAACAATTGATCAGATTAAGAAACTGGGTTGTTAATTTTCAGCACAAAAGAAGACAGAAATGAGCAAACTTAATTTAAAACCCCACAGAGCCAGGACTAATATGACTGGACACTGAAAAAGCTGGACCTGCCTTACTCTGGCCTGGGTCACTGGGTTTAAGCTGCTAAAACACTTGCTAAACTGTAACAGGGGAAGCGATTTTGGCTAGTGCTTTGTTTGAATCTAGCAACTGGGACTTAACCAATTCATTTGAGCAAATTATGGTTCACTGAAATTTATGAATGCAATATCAAACTAGGTATGTAGCTAAGCAACTCTATCAATTTCTCCAAATAAACCTTTATAATCTCTCCCCACAAAGACTGTCCCATGGTTTGAAAGCATCTGATTCCTCAAACGTATGGATCAAGCCAAGAAAAGCTTCAAATGGGCACTTCGCTTCAAAGTATATCACAGCATCTTATCTCTGAGTAACCACACTTCTTTAACCATCAACTAATCTTACACAGTGGTGGGATTCAAATAATTTAACAAATGGTTCTCTGCCCTGATGATTTCTTCCAACCAGTTCACCAAACTGCTCAGAAAGTTAACAACCGGTTCTCCCAAAGAGGTGCGAACTAGCTGAATCCCACCACTGACCTTACAGAGTAAAATATATATTTTGGAGTCTAGCTTGATTTTAGTAATGAAGACGACTAGCTGAATGCTTAATTTTCTTAAAATTTAAAAGTAAAAAGATTAAGAGATAATACTGCTTAATTAGCACAAAAAGAACACAATGGTTAATCTTAACCCTTTTAAAAAAATTGTCCAGAGCAGTGTTTTTTAAACCCTGACAACTTAAGATGAATGGACCTCAACTTCCAAAATTTCTCAGCCAGCAAGTCCACTCATCTTAGACCTGCCATGTTTGAAACACTACTTTAGTAAATTAAGGTATCCTTGAATCAAATTCCCTTTCTGATTCAATTATTTGGAAATTCTCTTTTTTTTTCTGAAAATAATCAGAGGCTGGAATAGATTTTGACAGCATTTATTACCCTCTTTCCAAATATAGTTTCCTCTTCTTTTCACCTGGAGTTCCACCTACAGGCACTCAAAACTATAGTAGACATTTTGGAGGGAAAGAAGCTGCTTCTTGCTTACATGTAGCAACCCAACATATGACAGAAAAGGTAGAGTGAGAATATCTGCAGTTTGTCTGGACTTCAATTGACAGGCTGGATCAATGTGTTCATATGTTACTTCCCAGCACTTTTAAACCAATTATTGTTTGTCATGATATCTGAACTAAGTCAGTGGCTCAGAAGTAGAACGGTACAAGATGAGTACAGAATGCATTCCTGAATATGAAAAATATGCATTAGGAATTTTTTAAATTTTTATTATTCTTTGAAAACAAACAAAGCCTTTGAAGAGATCTGAAGAAAAACAGAAGACTGTAAAGTATTCTGTTTTTCTTCAAATCCTTTCAAAGGTTTTGTTATAATAGAACATTTCAAAGTTGCCTCACATATGACTGAGTTTTATTAGCAACTTATGAATGACTAAAACTCTCACCAAGACAGGTTGAATTGTACTCTTATTTTCTTCAGACGTTCCTTCCTGCAAGAACCTCCAAATGAAAGATCCACAGTCTCATCTCCTTGGCACATTCAGCATTTTTTTTCATCTTGTCATTTTTTTGTGGCTAAAGTGTTGTTTTCACTTTCAAAAGAAGGAATCAGATAGCTAAAGATACCTGACAAAATCATGTTTGATTAATACTTTGCTATTGTGTTACAAAGCACAGCATGCAAGACAAGGGAGGCAAAGGCCCATGGAAGCCCTTGTATATGTAACAGTGTCTGAAGAAAGAAAGATACTGGGAATAAGTGTAGCATATAAATCTCATTACTTCTATCCTGGAGGGGAATTGCTACGAGTCACTTCTATTGCAAAGTAGAACTGTGATTACATTAACAATAGGTCTAAGATTTTTCCTGCATCTCTGTCAGCTTAAAATTTGCCTGATCAAAGAAGAAATGAAAAGATTTTTACCACAGCAGTGTCTTAAAATTGAAATACTTTATCCTTCAAAATAATTGAGACATCTCATTATTTCTCTCCCTTTTGTTTGCTTTGGTTATTTTATCTATTATTCCTTATAAACCTGTCAACTACACAAAGTTGCTTTCTCTATCTGGCAGAGTTCTTACATTGCCAATTGTTATTTACTGAACAGGCTGCTTGTGATAATAAATACAGGAAAAATAAAGAGCAAATAATGTGTTAGGAATCCACTGGGAAGCACCATCTTTTGCAGACATAGATCAGAGCAAATGTCCCCAATATGCTGCATCCCTAATATGTCCAATTTATAGGAAAGGTACCATTTTAGATAAAGATTAAAGGAATGATGATCAGCATTGACACAGAATATTACATTATCTGAAATAGAGCCCCTTTCATCTTGGGATAGGACCAATGGTTTTAATCATCTTGCTGCAATATTATGACATAAGTATTCCAATCTAAACCTATAGTATTCCTATCCACCATTAGATAACAATAAAAGAAATGTGTATATTAAATGTCATTTTAAAGGTCCTTTGCAGTGCTATAATACTTAACTTTCTTACAATTAGGATTAATTCCTAAAATATCTATTTTATAATCATGTTGTTGAAAGAGGCTATTTATAACAAGTTTCTTGCAGTCTGATTAATAACAGCAAAAACCAAGATACTTGGTATTTATTATTTGAATGATAATAACAATAATAATTTATTAAAAGTATATGCCAGCCCAATTCCAAGCAGCTCTATATTATTATTAAAGTGACGTATACTTAGTTCAAGGCATTTAACATTAACCAAAACACAGGCATACCAAGAAGCAATCAATCTAATGTCTATTTCCAGACATCCCAATCATCAATATCCTCCAAATGTTTTACAGAACACTTAGGATTTGAATAGCTTTCTAAAGGCTAGGAAGTTGGGGATGTTTTGGAAGGCAAGATGTTTCAAAGGACAAGGATAACAAAAAGAAGATATATGATAGGCCCCTCACACCCATAACTTCATGAGAAATGGATAATTTCCACAGGTTTTCTCTTAAAGATGCAAGAGGCTGACTAAACAGAAGATAAGAACTTGTAAGGTCCCAGGTTCAGAAACTGTTAGAAAACAGAAGTACCCTTCAAGTCCTGGGAAGGCAGAGAGTATTAAGAAGAGATTCAGATGACTCCTCCCTCACTCGCTGGAATATAACAGGGGAGGGAAAAGAAGCATAACCAAATTTGCAAGATTCTGTAATTATCCCCTACAACAAACACCTAAAAACCGTTATTATTAATTATTAAACATTTAAATAATAAAAGATTATAAACACAAAACAAAAACAAAGAAGTAGCAGGCAAAGGAATCTTAATAATAATGGAGCCCCCTCACTTGTTTCATCCATCCCCTGGTTTAACCAGATCTTAAGGACCTATAGAAGCTCAGAAGTTATGAGATCAATCCCACCTGGCAGATGGGGGGAGATTCCATAGTACAGGCTCCAAAGCAGAAAAGGCCTGCCAATAAGAACTAATACAAATCAAAATTTGCCATGTGGCTGCCAATCTACAGCACAATGACATCTCTGCTCCTTCCATGTTTCGTTTGCCACTGAATTTTATCTGGAAGCCAACTATTCTGTATCTCAAGGCTGAGCTCTATCATTGTACTACACAGCCTTTTCACTTAAATGTCTGGGGTAATCTCATGCTGTGGAAAATACTGACCAGTAGTGGTTCCAATAGATTTCAGTCAGAGGATTTTCACAATCAAACTTCACAATCAGACTACCTAGGATTATAGGCAGTCCACGACTTACAACCATTCATTTAGTGACTGTTCAAAGTTACAATGGCACTAAAAAAAGTGACTTATAAGTGTTTTTCACACTTATGCCATTTCAGCATCTCCATGATCATGTGATCAAAATTCAGATGCTTGGCAACTGGCTGATATTTATGATGGCTACAGTGTCCTGGGATATATTTTCCTTTTTATGACCTTCTGACAACCAAAGTCAATGGGGAAGCCAGATTCACTTAACAACCATGTTACTAATTTAACAAATGCAATGATTCACTTAACAACTGTGGTGGGAAAGGTCATACAATGAGGCAAAAACTCACAACTGTTTCACTTAGCAACATAAAATTTGTGCTCAGTTGTGGACATAAGTCAAGGACTTCCTGTATATTGAACTAAAGATGCTAGGGGCTAGAGTCTAAGAACATGCTGAATATGTGTTTACAAATGATGCACTATTTTCTTCAAGCAACATCAACAATCCACAGATAAGGTATCTCAACTGCAAGAATCCAGAAGACTGCTAGATGGCAGCAAAAATATTCCTACACAAGTCTATATTAAGAATGAGACAACTTTAAGAAGCCTATTCTATTGTCTGTTTAAAAAGAAACCCATCATCAATTTTTAAAAATTGAATAAGATGAAATTCTTCCAATAGAAAAATTATATATTTGCTTGCAGATGTTTTATAACCCAATTAGGTAAAATCATCAATGTGCAAGACATTGCCTAACATTATCAAAATACCCAAGAATAGAGCTGGTGTGAAAAGCAATCTAGAGTTATAAATATTTCTTCTTATTTATGGGAGAATGAGAAGAACTTCTGAAATTGCATTGTTGGCCGTACTGTATAGCCAGAGAGCCAGATTAAAGTCATATAAATGAGAGGAAACCTTGTGTCAATAGTTAAGATCTCAGATTTCTAATTCTAGTTTATTAGAAGGCCAGCAATATGGACTATTAAAAATTTCAGTTGCAGGTTCTTAATATAAAAAATAATATAATAAACTCTTATCACCTTCTCTGTCAATAACAATAATCTTTTTCTATCTCTGGATCTACCCAATTATTAAAACTGTCTCTCCATCAAAGCAATGGTACTTCTAGGCACTTATAAAAAGCTAAAATAGTAGTATATTAACGTATTTTTTCACTCTCACTGTTCTTTTGGGATATTCCCGTGGGCTGCAGGCTCAATATAAGACTAGATTTAAATTTCCATACTCATTTTGATGTGGGAGTCTTTGAGTGTAAAATGGAAGGCACTGTTGATCCTCTGTTCATTGAATCAGAGCAAAACTTTGCTCTTTCTTTCAGATTCCAGATAGTGTACCCAGAAACTTCTGTATTGAACACTATGTTCTATTGAGAAGCTATAGTTCTCCCTTGGTTATAAAAATCTCTTCTGACAGGTTGCTCTTTCAACTCCGAAGTGTCATATTTTCTAAAACCAGGAGAGACTAGAATGAGCCATAAAATCCATAAATCAGAAAAAAAAATGGTTTGCCCCTTCTGACAACTAACCAGGTCCTTTATTGTAGCTTTATTACACTCATCTCTTTCCTGAGTTACAAAGCATTTTTCTGGATAATCCCTTCAAAAGACTGACATAAGTAGAATTTCTCTTTGTTCTTTTCAAATTACCAGTATATCTTTAACTTTTAGGGTTGTGTGGGATGGAAATCTAAAGTACTTACGAATATTAAACTAACTAATAGAGTGCTCTAGTCAATTTTCCTGAGCTGTTTCTCTGTGAAACTTCTGTTTATTGTTTATTTGTTTATTTATTTGTTGCTCATCTCACCGAGGGACTACTCTGGGCAGCTTACAACAATAAAACAGGGGAAAAAATGATAAAAATGGAAACATAACAATAGCAGGGGAATAAAAATAAACAATGGAAGTATAATATGAAAGTTTTAAAAAGATGTCTGGAGGAGGAGCGGGAAGCGCAGGGGGGAGGTGGGGTCAGCTAATTAGTCCAGTAGCCACTTCCAATGATGTACTCCCCTATTGGGTCCCCAGGCTAACTGGTATAGCCAAGTCTTCAGATTCTTCCAGAAGGATAGAGTGGAGGCAAGCTTCACCCCATATAGATACTCTGTAGCAGTGATGGGATTCAAATTTTTTTACTACCGGTTTTGTGGGTGTGGCTTGGTGAGTGTATCATGGCTTGGTGGGCGTGGCAGGGAAAGGATACTGCAAAATCTCCATTCCCTTTCCACTCTTGGGGGAAGGTTACTGCAAAATCCCATTCCTTCCCCACCACACTAACCTGCTTTCCAGCTCCATTCTTCTTTGCAGGGCAACAAGAAAAGACCCAGCCAATCAGCTGGGACTCGGGAGGCAGAGAATAGATGAGGGAGGGGCCAGTCAGAGCTGGTATTTGCTGGTTCTCCAAACTACTCAAAATTTCAGCTACTGGTTCTCCAGAACTGGTCAGAACCTGCTGAATACCACCTCTGCTCTGTAGGATAACCTTCTTTTGAATTTAACAAGTATGGGAAAGCAGAAACGGAATGGGACAACCTACCACTGCCAATTCACCATTCGTATAAAGAATGCCAGTTAATGAAGAGCTGAGAGTACAGAACATTCATATTCACTCCTGGCTATTTAGTAGCTAATTATAAATATGAGAATTCATGAGAATTTTAGAAAATTTTGTTCTTCTTTGAAGAAAAAAGATGAAAACAACATAGAATCGGCATGATTGAAACAATTTTGCACAGTAATTCGCAAAGCAAAATTCTTGGCCCAGGAAACATTGTGATGTTGGCAGATTTTGAAAGACCCATCCCTAAGGGAAATAAATATATTTATTTATTTATTTATTTATTAATTACATTTATATACCGCCCTTCTCCCAAGGGACTCAGGGCGGTGAACAGCTCATCTAAAAACCCCACAAAAATACAAAAGTTAAAAAGTAATTAAATATTTAAATCAGCTGCTGACTAAAATTAGGAAACCCTCCCCCCACCCTTAAAAACCCAAATTTAAATTTAAAAATGGAGATCAAATTTAAAATCATTATCTCAGCCCAGGCCGGCCTGCTCAAAGAGCCAGGTCTTTAACGCGCGCCTGAAGGCCCTCAGGTCCGTGCCGGTACGGAGTTCCGGTGGCAGAGTATTCCAGAGGGCGGGGGCACCCACAGAGAAGGCCCTACCCCTTGGTGCCGCCAGACGACACATAGCGGCCGACGGCACCCGGAGCAGACCCTCCCTGTGGGAACGCACCGGCCTGTTGGAGAGCGTTGGCAGAATGCGGTCCTGAAGGTAACCTGGTCCCATGCCATGGGTCGCCCTAAAGGTCAAAACTAGAACCTTAAAGCGAACCCGGAGAGCCATCGGCAACCAATGCAGCTCGCGCAGGAGAGGCGTCACATGGGCGCTACGCGACGCCCCCATAATCACCCTCGCGGCTGCATTTTGCACCAACTGGAGTCTCCGGATGCTCCCCGCAGGGAGCCCCATGTAGAGGGCGTTACAATAGTCCAGGCGAGAGGTGACAAGGGCCTGAGTGACCGTGCGCAAGGCGTCCCGATCCAGGAAGGGCCGCAACCGGTAGATCCGACGGATCTGATGAAATGCCCCCCTGGAGACGGCCGCGATGTGATGTTCAAGCGACAGCCGTACATCCAGGAGGACTCCCAGGTTGCGAGCCCTCTCTGTGGGGGGCAGAACTTCCCCCCCAATAGCCAGCGAAGGTATCAACTGGCTATATCGGGGCGCCGGAAACCACAGCCACTCGGTCTTGGATGGGTTGAGCCGAAGCCTGTTCCCGCCCATCCAGTCCCGCACGGCCTCCAGGCACCTAGACATAGCCCCCACAGCATCGTTGGGGTGGTCCGGAGTGGAGATGTACAGCTGGGTGTCATCTGCATACAGATGACACCTCACTCCAAGACCACGGATGATCTCGCCCAGCGGCTTCATGTAAATGTTGAACAGGAGGGGAGAAAGGACCGACCCCTGAGGCACCCCACAAACCAGGGGCCTAGAGGTGGACCTCTCCCCCCCCGCCAACACGAATTGCGAACGGTCAGAGAGGAAGGAGGAGAACCATCGAAGGACGGTTCCACCAATCCCCAACCCCTCCAACCGTCGCAATAAGATACTATGGTCGATAGTATCAAAAGCCGCCGAGAGATCTAATAGGACCAGGACAGAGGAGAACCCTCTGTCACGAGCCCTCCAGAGATCATCAACCAACGCGACCAATGCCGTCTCAGTGCTATGTCCAGGCCTGAAGCCCGATTGGAACGGATCGAGGTAAGTTGCTTCCTCCAGGTACCGGGGGAGCTGACGTGCCACCACACTCTCAACAACCTTCGCCACGAAGGGAAGGTTGGAGACTGGACGATAGTTGTTTAAAATAGCTGGGTCCAGGGAAGGCTTCTTGAGGAGGGGGCGCACCACCGCCGCCTTCAGGGCGGTAGGGAGCACCCCCTCTCTCAAGGAAGCGTTGACAATCCCCTGGAGCCAGCCTCGTGTCGTCTCCCTGGCGGCCGAAACCAACCAGGAAGGACACGGGTCCAATAAACAGGTGGTGGCATTCAGACCCCCCAGCAACCTGTCCACACCCTCAGCGGTCACAGGATCGAACTCCCCCCAGATAACATTCTCAAGACCTGCCCCGGACACCTCCCCCGGGACCACCCAATTGGAGTCGAGCCCCTCCCGAATCTGAGCGATTTTATCATGCAGAAATCGGGAAAACTCCTCTGCTCTACCCTGCAAGAGGTCATCCCGCGCTCTCGGTTCAAGTAGAGAGCGGGTCACTCTAAACAGGGCGGCAGGCCGATTTTCTGCTGATGCAATAAGGGCGGAGAAATACGAAGATTTCGCCGCCCCTATCGCCACAAGGTAAGTCTTAATATGAGATCTCACCTGTGTTCGGTCAGACTCAGAACGACTCGCCCTCCAAATGCCCTCTAGACGTCTTTTCCGGCACTTCATCTCCCGCAGCTCCTCCGTATACCACGGAGCCAAGCGGGATCTGTGCCGGGTCAGAGGTCGCAGGGGCACAACTCGATCTAGAGCCCCGGCGGCCAACCCATCCCAGGTGGCCACCAGGTCACCAGGCGAGCTGTGAGCCAGAGACTCAGGAAATGGCCCAAGCTCCCTCTGGAACCGTTCCGGGTCCATCAGGCGCCTGGGGCGGAACAATCTAAGTGGCTCCGCCTCCCTGCGGTGGGGGGTGGCGGAACGGAAGTCCAACCTGAGGAGGGAATGATCTGTCCATGACAGGGGTGTGATGACTAAATCCCCAAAAATACAGTCATTCAACCACTGCCCAGAGACAAAAATCAGGTCCAGCATGTGTCCTCCAATGTGAGTGGGGGCAGAAACTAACTGGGTCAGGTCCATGGCCGTCATGGAAGCCAAGAACTCCCGAACCAACCCCGAGGTTTCACCGGATGATGGCAGGTTGAAATCCCCCATGACCAAAAGCCTAGGGGTCTCAACCGCCAGCCCGGCTATCACCTCGAGGAGTCCGGGCAGGGCCGATGAGACGTGGCAGGGAGCCAGGTACGCCATCAAAAGACCCATCTGAACCCCTTGCCCCCACTTCACAAATAGAGATTCACAGCCAGCCGTCTGAGGGACAGTGGCCTCCCTAGGATAAAGGGCCTCCTTTATAAGCACCGCCACCCCTCCACCCCTTCCCTGAGCCCTAGGCTGGTGAAATGCAAGGAAACCTGGTGGGCACATCTCAACCAGAGGAACACCGCCCTCTGGGCCCAACCAGGTTTCGGTAACACCTACCAGGTCCGCGGCCTCCTCCTGAGCCAAATCATGGATCAGGGGAGCCTTGTTAACCACGGACCTGGCATTGCACAACAGCAGCCGGGTATTCAGGGCCTGAGAATCCAGACAACCAGGGCTGCAGGATGGGTATGGAGGGTCGGAGCGCGCTACCGCTTGCAAACATCGGGAGCGCGATCCCCTTACTGGATATGGCCCTCTACCCCCAGCATACCTGCCTCTCCCAGTCACCGTGCTAATAAAATTTGCCCCCGGCAGCCCACCCCCAGTCTGCCACCCCGACACGGAAACCCCCGAGGCCCCCCAGGCGCGTGGGCCGGCCCGGCTGCCCCCAACTCCATGTGGGCTGTCTCCCTTGCCCACCCTGGAACCTTTCAACCCATTAAAAAATCCCATTAAAAAATTACCAATCCCGGGTTTCCCGCGCTTCCTCCCATTCCTCAATATACCTTTTATATTATTGAATTTTATACAGGAATGGTGGATTTCCTAATAATTCATCTATCTTTCTTCATTTGCCACAAAAAAATATAATTATTGTGGTATAAGTAGGGCAAATAATTGTAGGCGTCCACTGAAAAAAAAATTATCTGTTTCTGGCAACATTCTCTCTCATGTCTAGAGAATGAAAGCCACTAGCAATTATATTATGTTTTCCAGGAATATCAACTTTAATCTAATTAGAGACAGCCTTGTCAAATAATGTAGAGGAAGACAGAAATTAGCTTTACTTGTACAAATGAGTTCTGACACTTTCAAAAATCAGCCACAAATGTTTTCATGCAGAGTTGCTATCAGCTTAAAAGCAGGGAGTGACATATAATTTAATTTCTTAGGATTTTTGTTCCCATTTCTTAATTGTAGAAATAACAGCTACTGTGACTGGTGGAATTATAGGCTTGATTAATGTTCATGAATGCTAAATAAATATTTGTAAAAATATGCCTTCTGCTATCCATTAATATAGAAAATTTCTAAGATGAGCAACCCGAGGGCTTTAAATAATTGCTTAATCTTTTACACAAAACAGAAGAGAAATAAGATATACTTCTGGCTTAATTTTTTTTAAAAAAATAAATATAAGATGTGTAATAACAAAAATGTTACACTCTTCCTTGCTTTCCTTATGAAACTTAAGATACTGTAGCTTATATTTGATCCCTACTCACTCTATTGTATTATTGTACTGCTATGATTTTGTAATGATACAACTCATATTGAAACAAGCTGATATAAAAACCATTTGAAATCATAAAGAATATATTCGGACCATTGATTTAACCTATTTCCCTCCAATCTATGATCATGACAGCATCATTTGCTCCATCCTCATAGCCGGTCTTTAAGTCTGACTTGGCAGATGTTGCTATTTTAATAGTTCGCTGTGGGGCAAATAAGGATGTGGCTATTAATGGAGTTTCTACCAGAAAAACTCCCATAAATCATTCTCCATAATATAGGCTGGGGATGGGTGAGGAGGCAAGTTGCCCCCGGAGATACGGGCCATTACCGACATCCAGACCTTCCGGTGCGCAGTAAAGACCTTGTTTTACCAACAGGCCGGCCTGGCCCAGTAAACGGTTCATGGGGTTTTAACTTAATTTGGTTTTTAAATTTTTAAATTTTTAATTACAGTCCTTGAATTTTAAATTTTGGAAATTTTATATCTGAAGGGATTTCGGACGGATCTATGTTATTTAATTTGTTTTTAATTATATATACTGTTCATTTTTTAGTAGGCTGTACACCGCCCCGAGTCCCTTTTTCGGAGAGGGGGCGGTATAAAAATTTAAATAAATAAATAAATAAATAAATAAGTTGGTAGAGGACAATAATGGCAGGCTTCATTTGCATCATGGGATCTTTCCATTCTTGTTTTACTAGGATGCCTTAGCTCATCACATGTATCACCTACGACATCTTCAGATGATGTGTGCTGGGTAGGCAGTTGGATGGTTAGATCAAGGGTAGAGTTGTAAAGGCTTGCACTGTCCTGCTCCTCTCTTCTAGGACATTTGCTTCTTCATGTGTTGGCCCTCTGACTTACAAAACAAAAATGCTATGGTTGATGAGTAAATTGCAGGGCAGAGGGAGCAGCAATATGAACCTATTAAAAGCAGCCAATAGGATCCCCAAGGTCACAGCTAAAGTATTGCACATAATATTTGTAGCAAGTCTCTGATACTGGAGAAGATGGAAATCTTCACTATCTTACCTAATCAGAAATTTCACCAATTGGGCAGAGTCACATTTGGATGGATGGAAGGGGATAAGGCTGAGCATCTTCAAGGGGAACAGATGCTTTTCTCAAGAATCATTCATTGGGAATTCAGGTGAGGTTTTATAGTAGTGGACCTTTTAATCAATGTTCCTGAATTCTTTTCAGTTTTAAATGAGGGGTAGATAGATTTTTTAAGAAAATTAGGTTTAACAATTACAAATCTGTATTTTACTGATTTTTATATTAGCTGTTTGGCCATTTTTCACTATAAGGCTTCTAAAAGTCATTGGAATATAAGCATGTCCTAATGTTAATTTGCTCTTAACATTTTTAAAGTTTCCTTGTGGTGCTAAATATGCCAAGTTATTTGATTGAGAATGGATTCAACAAGGTGAAAATATAAATAACTAAAAAGTTTATCTTCTAATAATCTAAAAATAAAGCAAATCTTGAATACATAATACAAGAATGCAAAGTAACACTGTCCAGTACTTAATAGGTTTTTTTTTAATCGGGGTGGGATTCTACCAGTTCGCACCTATTCGCTAGAACCGGTTGTTAACATTCTAAGCAGTTCGGAGAACCGGTTATTAGAAGAAATTACTGGCCTAATCCTGTAAGGAAGGCAGGAAGGAAACATTCTGGTGTTGCTTACAGAAACTGCTTCTCCGTTAATCCTTATTACATTCTTGGCAGGACTAGACTTCCTGTCTCTGGAACATCTATGGAGTTTTTTTTCCCTTCCTTTGCTGGTGCTTTGCTTGTGTGGAGTGACCATTCAAAGTTACAATGGCACTGAAAAAAGTGACTTATGACCATTTTTCACACTTACAACTGTTGCAGCATCCCCAGTCATGAGAGGCCAGGTGAGGAGATGCGTGCCTCAATGTGAGTGATATTGAGTTGGCCACACCCAGCCAATAACATGACCACCAAGCCACGTCCACCCAGTCACATGATCACCAAGCCATGCCCACCAACTAAGCCACACCCACAGAACTGGTTGTTAAAAAATTTGAATCCCACCCCTGGTTTTAATCATAATTGAATGAGTCATAGTATCTCCATTCATAGACTGTTGCTGTTTACCATGATTTGTTGAACAAACCCCAAGCATGAGTTGGATAATGTCCTAAAACATGGTTTACAATCTACAATGGAGGAATTCAAACACAATAAGCAAAATCAAACAAACCATATTATGATTTAATATGATTTAACCTTCTTTCAACCTCCAAGGACCACTTACCTTGCCACAAGGCTGACTCCTGATGATCAGTTTGAAACATACATATTTTTTCTTGAAAGAATGCAGATATGGTTTACTTTTTCCCCAAATTTCCATTTGGAATAACAATTGGAACATACCAAATCTAATTTTAGAATTATGACTGTAAGGAACTATTATTTGGGAGAAAGATGAGAAATGTTGAGCTTTTTCTTTTTACTAGTTTTCGCTATTTGTTTTAGAATTATCAAGAAGCTTCTACTTTGGAACAATTTGTAACTCGCTTCTTGTTAAAAGAAACTCTGAATCAGCTACAGTCTCTACATAATTCCTTGGAATGCGCCATGGAAACCACGGAAGAACAAACCCAACAAGAACAGTAAGATTCTTACTATTGTGTCACAGTGGTAATAATTTACATGGTAGAAATTATTTTAGGAGAGCTGCTATGGACTAATGTCTTGCTCAATTATCATAATTTACAGAATGATACTTTGCTAGTACTTCTGTAAAATAAAACATGCCCTGAGATTTGTATTAAATTGCTTGAAAGTAGCTGTGGCCCATAAATTATTCCCTAACTATTCCTTCTGTTTCAAGACTCTTCCTTCCCAATGAATCCATGTTCAGGTAATGATGTCAAGAGAGCCCTTGCATTGATGAGCTGTTCTTTTTTCTGGTTCCACTGTCTTTGAACTAAAAAGGAACTATTGGGGAGCTTTTTGTCCTATTGCCTGGTCCACAGTTTAATCAAAGCAAATTGTCACTCCCAAAGTGATCTTTCATTATTCTCGTTCTCGCTAGAGGGCTTCAGGCAGACATTCTCAACCTTCCTCACAGTACTCTTGTTATGGGAACATGTAAGAGAGAATCCTATCTGGATCTCCTTGCTCAAGACTGGATAAAAATAAAGATATAAATATAATAAATATATTGGGATCTGTTACTTTTTATATAATCATGTTAACTCAGTACAGAAACAGAAATAATGTTATCTAGGTCTGTATTTTTGTTGCTGGTTTTATTTCTAACTGGTTTTTATGTTGATAACCAGTGTATTTAGGGTCAATTTTGTGACAAACAAAAACAATGAGAAAGTTTAATAAACTTTGTCTATGTAAAGGGTTGCAAATAGATTCAAAATATAAATAATTTAAATACTGAACTGCTTTATATGTTTTTTTCCCCTAAAGGCAAGTCCCAAAGAAGCCAGAGGTGCTCAAAATACAGCATCCAGGAAGACGTTCAGGTCGAAGGCTCCAGAGAAATAATAGTTTTTCTCCAGTTAGTCCTCTTTTGAACCCAGGTAATGTTGTTTAATATTTACCATTGTTTATTCATTTTTTAAAACTCATGCAGGTAAGACGTCATATAAAATTAATGAAGAAATAAATTTCATTTTTAATATGTTGTTTGTGTACAGTACTGGCTTTATAACTGCCAGATATCTGCAGCTAACTTTAAATCTACAGCTAACTTTAAATCACACTGTTCTGACTCATCTAGAACAACGGGAGGGCTATGTGAGGATGCTTTTTGTGGATTTTAGTTCTGCATTTAACACAATTCTTCCACATAGGCTAGTGTCTAAACTTTTGGACCTTGGGCTTTCTAATTCAATCTGTCTTTGGATTATGGATTTCCTGTCTGGCCGCTCACAGAGGATCAGATGAGGTAATCATACCTCTTCAGGCCTTATTCTTAACACTGGTACACCACAGGGTTGTGTGTTGAGTCCCTTAGTCTATACTCTTTATGTGCATGACTTCATTCCCACTCATGCTAGTAATACTATTGCTAAATTTGCAGATGATACAACAGTGGTGGGACTTATCTCCGAGGGGGATGAGTCTGCCTACCGAGATGAGGTGGACCGGTTGCTTTCGTGGTGTGGAGAAAATAACTTGGTCCTCAACACCAATAAGATCAAGGAGCTTATAGTGGATTATAGAAGGAACAGATCAGACATCCAGCCCTTGCTTATCAATGGAGACCGAGTGAAGCAAATGGCCAGTTTTAAGTTTCTGGGTGTTACCCTAAAAGAGGACCTGACCTGGGGTGCCCACATTGCAGCCCTGGTCAAAAGGGCCCAGCAGAGATTATACTATCTGAGACTTCTCAGAAAACAACAACTGAATGAGAAACTGCTGGTGACCTTCTACTGCTGCACCATGAGAGCATTTTAACATACTGCACCTCTGTATGGTTTGCCAATTGCACAGTGGCAGATAGGAAAGCACTCCAGAGGATTAATGTCATCGCCCAGAAGATCATTGGTTGCCCTCTCCCCTCTTTGGAAGAGCTTTATAGCTCCCGTTGCCTTAAGAAAGCTCAAAACATTCTCAAAGATCCATCTCATCCTGGGAACCCTTTTTTTGAACTATTACCATCTGTCAGACAGTACAGAATAATAAAAACAAGGACAAATAGACTGAAAAACAGCTTCTATCCCAGAGCAGTAGCTCTTTTGAATTCTGCTTATAGTGCCATGTTGGTGTGGTGTCGTGAGTTTCTGGTTCAATGTGTGAAGGGTGAAGGATGTGTGTTTGTGTTTATTTTCATGGTCATGGTCATGATGTGCACTGAAGATGGTGTTTGATTTCGTTGTATGAGGTGTAATGACAAGAAAGTAAACTAAACTGTCTTGGCAGGGTTTAAAATATTTCAATGTATTTGAATTATAATATTTTTAGATATACATCTCAATATATTCAGGAACAAATATATTGTATAAAAATAATTTAAAGTAGCCACTTATATTCATCCTGATAATCCACTGTAATGAAAATGCCATTTCTACCTTTATAGCCTGTTTTTACTATAGTTGGATGTGGAGAACATATATTGTATCTCCCCACTTCTGAACAATTAGCAGGTTGATACAAACCTCTTCTTGACTTTCTGAAGGAATTTTCTTCCCATCAATATTCACTTTAGCAGGACACCCAATCTTGACTGCTCTCAGAAATTAAGCAAAATTGATCCTGGTTACAGTTTAGAGAAGGAACTATTTTGGAGTTTTAAACTGCTGTGAAGTGTTTTAAATAAAAAATGGTTTATGTATGTGCATAAATAATAAATTCCAAGGTTATTGGTGACAAAGGGGAGTTTAAAAAACAGAAGAAAGCAAACCAAGAAATGGCGGCTAAAAAATATTCAGAGGGTTTGAGTTCAACTTGCAGGTGTAATTATCTTTATTAATATTTATTGGGTTTTTTTTGATGCAGTGCAAACAATCCATGAGGAATGAGATTTCTACATTTTCAAAAGAAAGCAGCAGTAGAAAGATTTAAATCAAGACAGAATCAACATGGGATTTATACTTTATTTGCACCACTTGTCCAGTGAAACAAAAACTCCCCTCCCTCTCCAAGAAACAATACATAGATATCATAAAAGTGTGTCTTATTAAGCAAGTACACTCTTTAATCATATTTCAATTCAGGTATATTATGTTTTACAAAGGTTTGCACAAAGAGGACAACCAGTGGATGACCCAAATAAACAGACTTCAGAAGCTGATTGATAAGCTAGAACAGAAGGTGTGCATGACAACTTCATTACATCCCTGTTTGCTATTGGAAGCTTCTGTAAGAAATAGGATTCATCCAGTATTTAAGGTTTCTTTTTTGTCTAAGAATCTCTGAAATTTACTTTGTTCTAGAAAGAGGATACATTGATGAGTACTCCGCATAGACCCCCTTCATACCACCAACTGTTTTGTATATTTTCACTAAACCAAAAAGCAGTACAGTACAGGGTATGTCAATTATCTCCAGCACTTAAGGAGTCTGTTCAGCTACTTATTGATAGGGCAACTTTCCAACAACAGAATAAAATTTTGTGTGGTGAAAGACACTGACAAGAGAGATCCAGTTTGAATATGATACAAATTAGAACAAGAGTTATGACTTAATTAAAAAAAACGTAGAAGGAAGTTTTATTTAAAAATAAATAAGTTCAAGAAAAGCCACATCAGGAAAAAAAATTACAAATATTTCTTTGCCATTGAGCAGGTAAACAACAAAAACTGGTATATGACAAAAAGTACACAGTGAATTCACAGAGAAAATTAAGACCCATGCTTGCTCTCTTAATATCTTAAATTGTCTTTCATTATAGAGTAGTTTTATTAATCATTAAACAACATGCATAAAGGAAGTTCCAGGAGGCATGAGGTATTGCTTTTGAGATAAAGGATGCATGTTGATTGACCAGGATATACTTATTTTTAATTGATATTTTTAAAAAGTGATATTTTACAAGTAGATTATCTTTTAATCTACCACACGTTGCAAATCCTATTTTATTGCAGATTTGACCAGCTGAAATTATTAATGTATCACCATCTGCCAACATGTTTCATCTACTGTTTAATCTACTATCATTGTAGCAACGATAATTCTTAATGCTTGTCATGTGGACCATCTTCAACCAATTCCAGACAAAAATAGTTTTTAATTCTGAAAAAGAGGAAATACATTGTCCATAAAAATTGGATTTTATGGTTAGTCATCAATCAGAAGAGGGCTCTTCTTGGCAGGATATGATGCTCCCCTGGCATAATCTTGTGTTGAAAAGATGTAATAGAAATATTTGTAACTATTCTAAAACCTCTATAGATGTATTTTGCTGACTCCTAAAATGGAGCCCTTGTCAGTTATCTCCATATACAAGCTATTGCATCCACCGGGCAATGCTAGACTATTTCCCCAAGGCGAAATAATCTTTTCAATATCTTTAAATTCCACTCCATTTTTATATATTTTCTACAAAAATAGATTAGGAATCACAGTATTTTTATTATTATTGAAGATTGTTAAAGCACTAGATAACCCTTATATTTTTGTTTTTCTCCTTTATTGGTTGACAAGGACCTAAAGCTCGAGCCACTCGAAGAGGTGTCAGAAGGAAATATTAAATCTGTAAGTAATATTTCCCAATTCCACCCCGTGGAATCCATATGAATGGGAAAGCAGAAGGAACAGTTCTAAATCTGTTCTGCTAAGGCTGGCATCTTCTTTCAATCCACAACCTTTTTTGGCACTTGTTTCTAATAAAGGCTTTCTAGAAACATGATCCAAGAATCAAACAAGTTTATTTATTTACATGTTCCTCTACTCCTGCACTCAAACATGAAAAACTTTGCTTTTGTTTTATCATTTGGTCTTTGGAGCTGGGTTCAGACTTAGCTATTTTTTGACTGATCCATTTTAAAATCAATGAAAGGATTGAATATTTCCTATCACAGCTAATTTACCTTGTCACTTTGTATGCATTCTAGCTTAATAAACTGCTTTAAAAGCCTAGATATACATATATTAGAAGTAAGTTTTAGAAACATTTTTACATGTTGAATTCATAAAGCAAGACAGCATGTGAAAGAGAAACCCAGAATTGATTTAAAAAAAACCTTTAGGGGATATAAAGGGTTGTAACATGAGTGGAGCCAGAGTAATGTGGCTGGGGTTATAAGGAAGAACTTGAAAAGCAATCTCAAAATAAGCTTTAAAAATGAAAAAAAAAAAGATAATGAAGACAGTATAGCTAATGTCAATTAATTGGATTACACTACTGTTTTGCCAGCAAATAATGATTGTTCAGCGTCAGATGTCAGTAATCACAGAAGAACTAGAACCGTTCCGCTTTGCTCTAAAGCAGTACGTAGATATGGCCTCTTCTCAGGATGGATGTCTGCAGTGAGTATGTTATTCTCAAGGAATGGAAGAATGCAGGTTGTTATACTTTAGGAAGATTGCACTTTGGGAGACATTGGAAATCATTAATAAAGAACATTTATAAAACATCCTAGGCTGGCTAATTCAGCAAATGTAGTATCTCCATTATATTGTTCTTTTGGAATTATAAATGCCACAGTGGGCCACAATAAACGTCAGGCCACCATTAATAAGATAGAAGAGACAATCTTTACTTGCCTGGGTATAAATCTGGCTCAGTGACCTTATTCCTCAGATGTGTCAGCTACAAGGTTTAAATTCACCCCAAACATGCATTTTATGAAGTAAATCTCACTGAGCAGAACTTACTTTTGAGTAAATACAAGTAATAAAGGTTAGATTTTGAACGTACCAATAACCAATAAGTGAATTAGTGTTTTCCTATGTCAAGGACCTTGCTGATACCATGTAATAATTTCTTTCAGAGTACCAATATTACAGTATAAATTATTCAAGATGTACAATTTCTGTTATTCATTGCAAAACTTTTGTTAAAAAGGAGATATTTTACATTGTAGCACATTGTATAACATGCTCTACTTTCTGACTTCCAGAAAGTTAACAAACTATGACTAACCAGTCAATTTATTTGGATGCATAGATTAGATTTCTCTCAAAGGTAGAATTTCAATTTCTGTTTGCATGTTATTGCAGATTATTGCTGACAAAACAAATCTAGTTCAGAGCTATATAAACAAATATATATTTGCATTATATTTAGCTATTCATATAAATATTGTCCGTTTTGTCAAAGTAACATCTACTGAAATTCATGAACTTACAGTGAACAAAAGAATATGAGTGGAATAGGATTACAACACTTTTACTAGAAACTATTATCCAAGTGAAAATCTGATAAGGATACAGAAAACTAAGAGAATTTCCATTTAAACTTATGAATCATTTTCCATGTATATGGTGCCATCTGCTGGCAATTCTCAAATTTGACATTTTGTTGTAATTACCCAAGTAGCTGCATCACATAATTGAATATTTCCATTTCATTCAGCTGAGGGTCAAATACCCAAGGGAAATAGGTTTTCTTACAAATCTTACCAGTTGAATAAGGAATTGTGTGCTATCAGAGATACTCCTTGTGTAGTTTCTAGGTATCAGATTATGAATTCCCATTCATCAAATTTTGGGAGGTTAGATTCAATTCTTCCTTTTCTTAAAAAGTAACAGTATTTCAATTTTTAAAGTTTCAATAAAAATAATTATGCATGTGTTCACATATTTCATTATTGAAAAGTTTAACTTTGAATGTCAAGTTTTTATTACATTACAAATCACATGGCTGCTATGCTATGGCCAAGAAATTACTATTTTTTGCTAAAATATATTCTGCTCAATCTTAGGTTCAAAATCCCTCTGAATAGTGTACCATTTATTGCAAATGCATTTTGGCTTTCGACTAGTTTTATATGAGGTTGTAGTGCTGGAATGATTTATTTAAAATTTCGTTCTCATGGTCATAAAAAAGGGTGAGCTTTAACTTAGTTTAATATTACAGAAACTAGGCATTGTCACTAGTTTATGCCAATCCAAAGATGAAAAAGAGACATATCTGTTTTTAAATAAATGTAAATATAGGCTGTTTTCTGTTCAAATAATTTTTGTGCTTATATTTTAGTGTTTCTATCCAGAAACTTTCAGGCAAATCCTGTTTTATTATTTATGAATTTTGGGAAAATAACGCCTGGAACAGGTAAGGTTTCTAAAACACCATTATTCATCAGCATCAGTATGCTTAGGCAATATAAGCAGTTTACTGCATGTCAGTCTTCTGCATTAATTGGTTTAATCAGGAATCAACATTGCTACTTTTATAGGTACCTTTCTGAAAAATATCAACTTCCTATTCCAGTAGTATATGTGTACGCACATATGTGCTAGTTGTTTCCGGCTCTAGGGGGCAGTGTTCATCTCCAATACAAAGCTGAAGAGCCAGCGCTGTCAAAAAGACATCTCCATGGTCATGTGGCCGGCATGACTAAACACACGGAACGCTGTTACCTTCCCACCAAAGTGGTCCCTATTTTTCTACTTGCATTTTTACATACTTTCAAACTGCTAGGTTGACAGAAGCTGAGACAAATAATGGGAGCTCACTCCATTATGTTATGCTTGGGATTCGAACTGGCGACTTTTCTGATCAACAAGCTGAGTCTTAGCCACTGAGCCACCACGTCCCTAATACTGAACCTTAAAATATAAAAAGATTTTCGAGGCCAGCAGGAGGCAATGTAAAAGAATGCGATAAAAGCATCAGCTGATTCTAATAGATTTAGAGATGAAAATACTGATTATCAAAACTCAGAATACATTTTAATATGGCAATATTTTTACATGTGAAAACTCATTTCGGACATAAAAGTGTAGCCCCAGAGCAAATACCTCAGAAGCCCATGGTGGCCCTATCTTGTTTTTATATAAGAAGCTCTGTGATAAAACAATTCACAACTGCACATTGCCCCATTGACACAATTTAATCACAGATCATGTTTCTGAATAAGTTCTTTCTGGTTATGAGCCTGTGCACATCTGAAGCATTCATTTGTGAATTGGAACAGCTAAGGTTGGATTGGGCTATTTGTATTATTCATAATTAATTTAATGGTATATTTTAATACTATAAAATGTAAAACAAAAAATGGTGTAAGAATGACTTTAGGTAAATATTACTTATTTCTCCAGTCATCTCCAGATGAATTATAGCAAGTCATTCCAAAGAAGTAATGTAGATTGCCTGGAGACTCCAGAAGACATTACAACTATGCTTGTTCCTGGTAATGGTGTTTTTTTTTTTTTTAACTTTAAGCATTCATTATTTCCTTGTGTTCTTCCCAATCATTTAGTTCTACTCTAAGAAACAGTAATAAATAAGTATCCATTTGGAAAATATTATTAGAGTATAAATCTCATTGAATACATGGGACTTGCTTCTAACTATGCACAGACTGGCATTAGACATTAACTGAGGTGTATTTGTCAATTCCAAATACACCTCTGTTAAAGTTAGTCATAACTTTATTTTGCTTTGCTTTGTTTTTACGAACAGTAAACAAGACATAGTAGCCTAGTTTAGTTGCACACATAATGGCAAGTTTAAATGCTGCCAAAAAAAAACAACCCTGGTGAATTTATCTCAACTAACCACCATTCATTCAGCAGTCAGTTATGACAGCAATGAAAAAATTAGACTAACTAGTCCCTGAAGTTGCTGCCATTGCAGCTTCCCTACAATCATGTGATCAAAATTTGGGCCCTCTCACATTTAAAGTTATAGAGACTCCCACCCACCCCCACCTATATTCCCATCTCTGCCTTTTTGGGTGCCCTGTCCTACATATCCTTGCCACCCCCCCACTGCCACCACCTCCCACAGCTGATGTTTACCATTTTCTTCATGTGCAGGGCCAGGATTCAAGTATTGGATGAGGGTGCAGCCATGGGATGTGCACAATGAGCACAGCAAAACCGCAAAGCCTTGTCTGTCCTATGAGGTGGCTAGGCTTAGCAGTGAGACAGCAGAGTTCTCCATTGCCAGGCAAGGCAAGAGAGCCAGCAGCAGCTCCCCAACTAACATGGAGGCTGTGTGGGAGATACTGTTCAGGGTGGTGGCAGAACTGGGGGATGTGGAGGACACAGGTGGTCCAGAGGTTCAATGCACATTCTGCAGCTGTTGTTGGAAGCACCTTCTGCAAAGATCACCCCTGGTAGCACCTGCTCCAAAGGCGATGGGAGTCTTTGCAGCAGGCCCTCCCGCGGAGAAGTTTTGCAAGTTAAGCCATACCCAATGCCTAAATCCTCAGCCATCAGGAAGAGGGAAAAGGTGGCAAAGGTCAGCGAGGGTAGCAAGGTCCCAAGTCAGCAAGGATTATGAAGATAAACTGAAGCTTTGGGGAAGTCCCGTTGTAGTGTACTGCTGGCCAAGTTGCAGCTAGACTTCATGCTGCACTCAGAGCCATGGAGTGCCAGAAAGCCCGAGCTGCAGCATATTCATTTTCTGGTCTTCCTGAGTTCACACCACTGTACTTCCTCCAACGCATGCATGGCTAACCTTTCCAGGCCTCCACCTCCAACAGCATTCTCATGCTCTGCACCTGGGATTCCTGCCTCTTTCTTCTTAATAACCATTGTGACTTGGGCCTACAATGGAAATGGGGAGTGCCAGATTGCAGTCACTAAGTGATGCAGTTACATAACATGTCACTTTACGTCTGCACTGCCTGATGGAAATTCTAAGTCCCAATTCTGCTAAGTGGAGGATTACCTGTATGAGTTTTAGAAAAAAAACATTAAGATTTCATGGATTGTATAAACTTAGTTGATGACATTTGTTCTGTACTAATTATTGCTGATTCTATAAATCTCAAAGTTGGAACAGGCCGCTGAGTCCAACCAATTTCCATTCAGTTAAAATAATTCAAAAACATTTATTGATAGGGAATACAATTGTAGAAATTATGATTCAAATGTGCTGATTCACTTAAGTTTTATTTGCTGCATGGGTGCCTCCAGATATAATTTAAGGAATTGATTGATCATTTTCATGGGTCAGATAGTGCTGACCCAGAAAGAACCAAAAAGTTGAAGAAATTCTTCTGTATCCACACAAAATTTAAGATATAGAAATATCCTACTTCATGTATCCCTTTCATCAGAAGTGGCAAAGTTAATCTGTGAGGGTTCTTTCAGATATGGTACCTTTCTAATGGGATTAATCTAATTCCCAAATGAAAAATTATTTAAATGTCAAGCATACATTTTTATCAATACAGCATTTTACCAAATTGTTAACTGATGAATTTTAATTAAGTCCCATCCTGTATCAAAGATTTTTTTTTTAAAAAAATCAGGTTAAAATCAACACATAAACTTATATGCTGTTGACAATTTTCTCTAAAGCTATGCTGTTATGTTTTATCAGTCAGATAAAAGATTGCCAAATCCCAATAATTTTTAAGTATCTTAGTCGAATTGTGATATTATGCCATTTAAATATTGTAATCTTGTAGGAATTTTGCAAGTTCATGTTTGTTTATTTATTAAATTTATATGCTACTCATATCACTCTACAAAGCTACACCGTAAATATTATTTATGTATGTCAGTATATTTTAATCTATTTTGGTATAACAACTAAAGTGAAACATCTATTTACATGCTGCAAAATTACTTTAAAACTAAGCAGTCCTTTGAAATGTTGATGGGAATTACTGACGTGAGATTATTTAAATAATGAATATTTGCTTTTCAGCTTCTTGGTGCACCCTGAACAACTAGAAGTACATACTTCTTAAAAATAGGCTCTACATTAAACAGCACCTAGAGAACCACCATAGTCTCTGAAGTTAGCAAATCATGACTATTCTTTCATGGACAGATTCTTCCATTTAAAAACAAATCCATGTTGTAAAATTTGTTGTGGTTAATATTGGATGGAATACTACAAATTTGTTTTAGTCATGGTTCTTTTTAAATATAATATTGTGTTGCTTGTATTTACTATTGCATTTGTCTTTTGTAAAGTTCCCTGAAAATTCATTTCTACCATCGTTTGAAATTATCTGTCTTCTAAATTAGTGTACAGTGATGTTAGTCAGATGTGTACAGAAAATAACTGTGAAGAAACTAAAGTGTTTTACTTTTTTATATTTATAGTTAATAGAAAAAGTTTCATTATATTACATTTATAAATAAATCTATATGGAATAGCTATGTTTACATCAGAGAGAATATGAATACACATCTTTGTATGGAGATGATGCTATGTTTTTGGCTGAAAACTTGAATAATTTGCAATGAACATTAATCTGTATGATGCAACAGGGATCATGGACCTGAAAAGCTACTAAAAACTAAGGTAGCTATGTTTGATAAAGAAAATGAAACTGAAGTCAGAACCTCAAAAGGAGGCAGGAAGACACTATATGGACAGTGCATAAAACAAGAACAGTTTGCAAAGACAAGTATGGAAAGACATTGACATTGATGTCTAAAATTTGCTGTTTCTTTTTCTTATCACATGCCTTTAATTTCTTTGTCTTATTGTGTTTTAATTTTCTTAGGTTTATTGTGCTTACTTCCTTTTCACATTTTATTTTGAAAGGGAATAGTCAGATAAATATATACTGTACGTATGTAAATGTTCAAATGCTGTCCCAAGTGAAAGCATGTATTTTTAGTTACTCTGTACACAGCAACGAAAAAAAATCTTCGCAAAAGCAAATATCATTCCACATTTACATTCATAACCAGTAATATACAAGGTTCAATGTTCACCAGAAAAACATTACAAATGTAACGTATTTGCAGAAACTGGAAAAATTTGAAAGGAACAAAATACAACAGTAATTGATTAGCTTTATTAGGTTAGGAGGACCATTGTACTAGAGGACTAGATGTATCTTTGAATTCAAAATCTTGTTAACTATTTAGATGCTATCATGTGGAAAAGAAAGTGATACCCAATTTGATCTAGTAGTTCTAAAGCTTAAGCATCAGGTAGAAATGAGAAAACTGAGTTCTAGTTCCGCCTTAAATATGAAAACTGGCTGGGTGACTTTGACCCAATATTCCCTCTCAGCCCATGACATCAGGTTCTGGTGGCAAATCAATTAATCAATTTCTATCACAAACAAATGGATCGAATTAGGTTGATCTGAAAAAAAGCGGAGTTGTGGAAAAATGCTAGGAAAAAATGTGAAAAGAGTATACAGCAAAATCTGAGGTGGGGGGAGGGGGAATGACACATGAAGAGGCCAAATTCTTGACACATAACCAATACCTTATATTTAAAATATTTAAAAAAAACTTTCAAAAATAATTCAGCACCTAAATCCTAATAATTGAACTGGAAGTTTTAAACATTGAACAAGAAGACAAGTAGTAATAGCACTTAGACTTATAGACTACTTCATAGTGCTTTACAGCCCTCTCTAAATAGTTTACAGAATCAGTACATTGCCTCCAACAATCTTGGTCCTCATTTTACCGATCTTGGAAGGATGGAAGGCTGAGTCAACCTTGAGTTGCTCAGGATTGAACTCCTGGAGCAAGCAGTGAGTTAGCCTGCAGTACTGGATTCTAACCATTGTGCCACCTTGGCATTTGTAATATACAGAACAATCCCATAGCCTGTATACAGTTAATTAAATTGGGATTAAGGATATGAGACAATCTACAACTTTTATGGTCATGTTTTGCTTCTTAGTACTTAAAATGTTTGGCATGAAAATCCTCAGATACCAGTGTTCATACCATTTTTTGTACATATTGGTGTTAAAAGATTCTACAATCTAGCAAGAAGGTTGGTGCACGGAAACAAATTCATGTTCCCCAACTCAGTTTAGTTTATGATGAGTTGGCATCTAGTCAAAATGCAAACAGCCACAAGATCTGAGCAGTTTATAGCAGTTAGACATATGGCATATTCTCAATACTTGGAATTTTGCTAGAATGAAAGGTGAGGAATTAACCTCACACTTGTTAGGATCTAAAATCTACTGCAATGTATTATCATATGTAGCATTCCCAAAACTTGACAAGTGATAATGATCCTGCTTCAGTTGTTTCTTTATCTATCACTACAACAATCTTAATATAATACTAGTTCAGAATCAGACAAGTTGAAGTTGATTCACATACATTTTTGCTTGAATATAGTTTTACTGATGATTACACCAACTGTAAAAGATACATTTGAATTCAGTCTATTGATATTACAGATCACTTTTCCTTAATTTTTTAAGTGGTGAAAAGAGATGCATTCTTTATCTTCAGAAAGATCTATCATTGCTTGTAGCAGGTAATAAACAATAATTTTTCTACAAAACAAAAGGCCCACACATTTAGTTCATAGAAAACATTACATATTTAAATAAGCTTTGAAACATGTTTGCATTTATTAGATTGAGTCACAATTCAAGATAAAACTGAAAATTATTTAAGAAACTGAATCTTCTGACATAACTAAAAGAGCTATGAAAAATATATAAACAATAAATTAAAGTATACTAGCAATATTTATGGATAAAAGAATGTGTGACAGGACATCCAGAAGACTACTATTCCATACTGGCAACTTTGAGCTTTACCCTCCCCTCCACAAATTGCTTTTTTAAACCCAATACAGTTAATGTTATTTCAGACATTCTCTTCTCAATTCTCATCAATAAAATATGCTAATATACTTATGCAGGCTCTCACAGCCAGTGTTAATCTAATAGTGATGACCTTCCAGAGTAATAGGTTATGGTCTAATTAGGAGATCTGAGAAATGTGCTACAAAGCAGACTGCTGTCACCTTAGAAAATGCCAGCCACAATTGCTGATGAAATGTCAGGATACCAGGTACTGTAATTAGATGACACCTATTAGCCCAGAAGCTCATCATCACTGGAAAGATATACAAGTAAGCTGCAACTTATGACTATTTGTTCAGTGACCATTTGATGTTATGACGCTAAATGAATGGCTATGACCAGTCCTCAGAGTTCTGGCCACCCCAGTACCCTTATTGTCATGTGATCATGAACTGAGCACTTGGCAATTGGTTCGCATTTATAACCCATTGTAGCATCAACTACCACATGATCATCATTTGCTACCTTCCCTGCTAGTATCCCCCAAAAGTCAATTGGGAAGATGGTAGGGAAGGTCACAAGTCACTGTGGAGAGAGATTTACTCCATGCTATGCTGGCCACCTGTGCACACCCATTCACCCTCTTCACTTGTACCCTTGTGTATCCTATCTAACCACCACCCCAAGCATCTTTCTGACCCTTGCTGCACTCTGCACTCTCTCTCTTAGAAGTGTTGCACTCCTGCACTCTATCTCTCTCTCTTAGAAGTGCATCTCTTAGCGATGGGAATTCCAAGCTCTATTGCTGTCATAAATCAAGATTACCTGTATTAGTAAAGTTCAGACAGGCATTTTTAATCACATGTAGTTTGTGTATTTATAACCACTATGTGAATGATTGCACAGTTATGGAATTATAAGCAATAATTCAATCTAAACAATTCATGTAACACTTCATATAATAAAAAATGTGAAAAGCCTGTTCTTGAGCTTACAAAATCCATGTAAAAACACGACAGGAAAAAATTATATCTGCTTTATACAGAAAAAAATACAGCTGCATTCTTTATTTTGCAAATCACAAACACAGCATCACTTTCCCCATTGTTAAAGAAGCATGCTTTTTACAAAGCTTGAGCAGCTGTTACTGAAACTCTTCCTTGTCTGTCTCACCACCCATACACATATACAAGTACATATAAAAGTATAATCCTACTTTCATTATAAAACCCATCCCCAATATTTCAGTGGGGAAAAGTTTGGAAGGACCTCATGTATCTGGTTTCATTTTGACATATACTTTTGTGCAACATCACTTGAAATTTACAAAAGGTTGGAAAATCATGAACACCTATCTGTTATGTATTAATTCTAAAGCCTTCAGATCCATGGCCTCATTCCATTCATTTCAATCATTTACAGTTTATTTTGATATCTAAAAGATAATAGTATTTAATACCATGAAATATACAAAATGCACTCTGCTTAGATTTTGTATGCAGGTCATTCTTGGTCAGGGTGTATATTTGCATAATACTGTATATTCAGACTTCTTTCCATTTATTCATAAAATAATACAGTAAGTAGCAGCAATTACCATTTGTGATAGAAATGTGGTTCTTCCATAAACTACCAGAGATAACTAATCTCATAATAAATTATCTGCAGCATCATTTTGTCATTGTGACTAAAAATGGATATCTATGCTGCAACTTCATTATACAATAAATCTGTACTATTAATTTAAATTTCAGTAAAATTATTTCTACAAACTCAGTTTTAAATTCAAATACTTACTGGCTTTTCCAGTACAATAGGATGATCAGGAAGAAATTCTGGCTTCTTTTGGGCAAGTGAAACCCCTGAAAGTTTCAGAAGGAAATCTCTGCTATATGTTATTCTTTCTGCCAACACAAACATTTATTACTGAAAAGTGATAGGAACACTGATATACAAATCAGGCATCTTCTAATGAAAATCAGTAACTGGATTTTTTTTGCAAACAATTTTACAGAAGAATTTTAGTTAGCAAATCTGTATCCTTATAACTAAAAATAAAGTATGGTTTTGGATGTTTGAAGTATGATTATCATTCTATACTAAATGTTATAGTAATTTATACAGTTTTAAAGTTCAGTGTCCAGTGTTATAAAGAGATTGAGTTGACATGCAATCATTATGTGGCTTATTCCTTGAGCTTTTGAAATATAAATAACACCTAAGCTGTAAGCATGGTATGTTAAATGAGTTCTTGAATACAAATTCATTTAAATTCAGATAAATTTCAAATATTGAATTGAAATTGAAAATTACTAGAAAAGTCTAAGCCCAAAACCCGAAATATATTTTGTGTATTTCTTCATGATAATTTTAAAAAATTTAATACTTACCTTTTGTGACTTCATTTTTATGCTGCACTGACAGACTAGGAATCAAATTGTCATTTAAAACCAGCATTCCATTAGATTTACATATCTAAAATAAAGTGTAATACATATTGTATTCTAATATGCATATATATCTAATATACATATTTGTATATTATAAGGATCTAGGAATTTTTGATAATTCATGGAAGAGATATTGTATCGAGGTATTATACACAGAATCATACAATGTATACCACATGTAATTTTAATAGTGAAGAACACCACCAAAACACTTTAATTGCAGATCATAAGGTTAGAAGTTATGTAGTCATTATGTACAGTGTGGAAGGAAAAACAAGATTCATTCAAATTCTATCACAACTTTTTCACAGGCATACATGACAAAGTACTATAAGACTGTCAGATCAGCCACCACAAAATCGTCAAAGTTTCTTCTATGCTGTTTTGAGGTACCATTTAGGACAAGATACAGGTAGACCCTGATTTACGGTCACAATTGAGCCAAAATTTCTACTGCTAAGTAAAACAGGTATTAAGTGAATTTTCCCCCATTTAACCTTTTTACCACAGTTGTTAAAAAGAATCACTGCAGTTGTTAAATGAGTCACATGCTTAAGTGAATCTTTTCTGCACTGTTCTGAGCTTTTGTAACCTTCCTAGCCAGCTTGACAAGCAAAGTCAATGAGGGAAGCTGGATTCACTTAATGACCATGATTCACTTAAAACTGCAATGATTCACTTAACAACTGTGGCAAAAAGGTTGTAAAATGGGGCAAAACTCACTTAACTACTGCTTAGCAATGAAAATTTTGGGCTCAATTATCATTATAAGTTGAGGACTAGCTGTAGATGCTACAAAGTATGTACTAATTTGATATGCACATTGTAGAAAGAGTCATATTCATCTATATTAGCCAAAAATGGGCAATTTGATGTAGGATTTAAATTGGTATAAGATAAGAAAGTTAAGAAAATACAGCTCACATGTGAGACAGATTATACCTGTGTTAAAACACATCTCCTTTGAGGTAGCCTGAAACTTTTTGATGTATATAAGTTCAACAATAGCTTATTCATCCTTGTTGCTACAATCTCATTTTTGCAAAATAACCACTTTGAGATTTGCAGTAGAGTGCCCTGGAAGTTTAAATGCTCTATATAACTTAATCCTTCTTTTGATTCCTGATATCAGTGTGTAGCCATTCATTATTTTGTCCAAAGTCTGAGCTATTAGAAGTCAAGGAAGGCAAATGATGGCAAAAGTTTTTAATACATTATAACTGTCAGTTGATAAGGTACTCATAATCTGTCCAACATAGTTTAGTTTATTGATTAGTCTTCTGGTCATATTTTTTTAAAAATACCTGATCTAAATTCAGATAAAATAAATAAAAATACAATAATAAAATAAATATGTGGTAAATACAGAGAATCAACATTCAAATAAGTATAGGACCTTTGCAGAATACCCCAATCTGTTTGATATAATGGGCTTTTAGCTTGACTGTCTTAACTATAGATTTAGCAATTCTGCTCACAATATATTAGAGCTCAGGAGAGAATAGGACAATCTGTAATTCAGATCCCAGTGTGCTGTTCTTTCAAGTGGGATGTTAAATATCTATGTCAAAATGGTTCTATGCAAGTGAAAAAGAGCATGAGCAATATCTTCAATAACTGGGACACCACATTTATGTATCCTCTCATATGGCACGTAATCTGTCCAACATATAACCTGCATGTGCCTAACCAACTGTCTTCTTTCATTTTTCTCTACCTCATCCCAATTTAAATTGTATATCATTTAGCTCTAGCTCACAAAGACTTATTCCTTTTAATAAAATTTGTTAGTTCAAAAAGGTTATACCAGTTTTTTGACCTGGGGTAGTTGCAGTAAAGTACAGAGGGTTGGCTGGCAGGGACCAGAGGACAAACTTTTCCTGCAGGGGTAGAATGTTCCATATTCCCCAAAACATAGCCAGGTTTTTAGGGCCTTATGAAAGACTAACAGGGTTGGGGGCAGTCTTTCATAAGGCCCTAAAAACCTGGTTATGTTCTCATGCCTGGGGTGCTGAATGTGTTAAGAACCCCATTTTCTGCCTGTATTGCTAACTGCTCAATAATTTTGATCCTACATATATTTAATTTGGATGGTTTTATTGTTTTTGTTTTTAATATTTTTAATAGTATTTTTTTCAATTGTAAGCTATCCAATCATCGGCTGAGATGGATGGCTATGATTGATTGACTGAATCAAAGTTCTCATCTTAGTTTAAAATACAAGATAATCACAATTACCATTTTACGGACTGCTATTTCAAAACAAGTTCAAGGATTGAGGTTGTGACATTGGCACTATAGCCAAGTAAGAGGAATTTTTGTTGTTGCTGTTTTACTGAAGTAATACTTACTGAACTAATTTCATTATGTAAAAAGACAGAAGCACTGCATGGAAAATCAGCCTGAAAGCTACCAGAGTCTGTTGATACTGTGGCTAAGGATGCTGTAAAAATAAAAGGAATAGGTTTAATTCTTCATTAATATCCTGAGTGCCCTTCTAAATCTCTGTATTAATATGTTTTCTGCACAAATTCTTGAGGTGATAAAGGCACTTACCACGAGAAGAGAGACACAGAGATCTTGCTGGCTGAAGGTGCTTACCAATCAATCTCTTAGTTTCCATTTGTTAAAACACTTGGAGATGCCATGCTAGAAAATAAACAGCCCCAAAATATACACAGATGGGAAACCGGGTGATTACTCAAAAGCGTACTACATACATACATACACATACACACACACACACACTATAAGAAACCGCGGACAGAAGCTTCATAAAAGAGTGCTAAGTTCATAAGGAAGAATGGCCATACTTCATAACCACTTAAACAAAATACATATATATATATACTGCTTATATATTTGCCCAGCTTCGGACAGCGTAGGCGACAAAAACCGTTCCACACATGCTCCATGCGCATGCGTGCTCCCTTTTCTGGCGCGGCGTCTGCGCTTCTCTGGGTCCATAGCGTTCGACTTTTTTGTCGGTCGACGGCTCCTTCTTCCTCCTCTTTTTTTTTTTTTTAGTGAGGCCTGCTTACCAGCACTCTGCGCTCTCAACCCGGGAGTAAGAGCAGCGCCGGCCGTTCCCGCGAAAGCAAAGAGCGGTCCTCGAGAGGGAACCGGACGGGACAGCCCGGCTAAGTGACGGCCCGAATGTTTGTGGCGGAGAAGCAGCTAACCGCCTCCTCGGCAGAGCCGCCAGTGTTCTAAAGGCGCGCGCAAGGAACCTGGCTGCAGCCGTTACTATCCATCATCGTCGTCATCATTATCACCATCGACCACAGACTCTTTTTATATATATATAAAATTATATATATATATATAGACCTGCTTACCGGCACTCTGATCTCTCACCCCTGGCTCTTTGCTTTCCGACGTTAGTTTGCAGGCGCGACCCTGTTGAGAATGGAAAGGCTCCTCCCGTTTCTTACCTTCGCTCTTTTATATCCATTTATTTCGAAACATCTTAGGTTTCTTACTGCAGTTTGAAAGCGCGGAAAGGGGAATATAAAAATATTTAAAGGGTAACCGTTAAATAATTTGGCATGCGTTTAGTAAAACCTAAAAGTGTAGAGACTAACTTGCATGTTGTTCAAGCAAATTGATTTTGTTGCCTCAAATTTTAGGCTTCATTATTAACTTAAAAAAATATTAGCACTTCTCCTGTTTAACATTTTTTTAATTGAGTTATAAGATGATAAAAAATACAAAAGTTAATAGGAAAACCGTGGAGAGGAAGGATTAGGAAAAAGAAAAAAGCATTGACTTCCTACTCTCTGTTGCAGTAAAATAAGGCATTAACATCAAATCATAACTTCTCATTTTTTCATAATAATATAAACTAGCCATTTCTATGAGGATCAGTCAGCCTAATCGGTAAAATCCAAAATCAAAATTTCATTCTTTTCCACTTCAAGCACCAAGTTCAGAAGCAGTCTCCATTATATATTTTTCTTTAATCAAAATGGTCAAATCAAAGTGTCTTTTCATTTTTGTAAAAATCTAAAAGTAAAGACTTATGGTTAACTTACATGTTCTTCAAACAAGTTGATTCTGTTGCCTCAAACTTTAGCTTTCTTTATTAACTTTTAAAAATATAATATTAGGACTTTTAACATGGCAGTGGATGCTGCTTTTTTTAACTTTCAGAAAAATGTGGCGTTTTTTTTTTATTTTTAGCCAAGACCTTTTCTTTTGGTAAATGAAGATACGTAATTTTAGTATTAAACAACAGCATATTCTTTTAAAAAATCATTGAATACAGGAGCAAGTTTTAAGAAAGATACAAATACAGCTGAAAGGAGTAATGTAACTTATAAACTTGCCACTTGTGAAATGTTAGCCAGAATCAATATTTTGTTTTAAGTTTCACATGTAATGTCTTTAATTGTTAGATCACTTGCTTTCTGATGTACCATATATACTTTATGTATCATTTTCCATGTTGGATGAATTACTTTTCTATGATTTGTTCCTTTTCCAGCATCAATATCAGATGTTGTAATAATTTAATAATTTTTAAATAATCAAAAGTTTACTGACACAAGACAAACATACAACATGCAAGCATTGAATGCAGTCTGGGTCCATCTGCAGCATTCTTTGTAATTATGTACAAATAACTAACTTCTGCATGCCTAATTCTAGAATTCTCAATTCTAAAACTAAATTCCTAATAAAAATACTAATTTTATTTATTTATTATATTTTTATGCTGCCCATCTCCCCTATGTGACTTGATTTTATAGGCTGATATTTTACTTTCTAATTGGCACATCTTATCTCTCTTGCTAGAAGCAAAATGGTTTCTTTTAATTTATTCCTTATCTGCCTACATGACCCTTTCACTTTTTCGTAATAGTAAAGCACTAATTTCTAAAATGGAATTGGTTTAACTTTCTAGTAATTACATTCCAACACCTCACAACAATCCTGTGAGGTGGATCAGACTGAAAGAGTGTGACTGGCCCAAAGTCACCCAACCAACTTTCATGCCTAAGGGAAGGCTAACATTCAGTCTTCTGGTTTTCCCCCATGCCAAATTGTACCTTAATAATAATTTATTAAATTTGTATGCTTTCTGATTCTCATGGACTCTGGGGAGCTAATTACACTAAAAGATTTATGGTAGTTCTATAACATTTTGAAACTACAGTTGGTACAAATTACAGTAGTCAAATCAATGGTGGCTCTATGCTAATATTGCATTATAACACACACACAGGTAATCGCCAATTTATGACAGTAATGAGTCTCCCCAACATGACCAACTTGATTTTACAACCTTTTTTTCTTACAGTCATTAAGGGAATCCACTGTTGTTAAGCAAACTGGGCAGAAGTAAATGCTGTTGTTGGCAAAAACAAATCAGTTACATGACCACAGGATGCTGGAAATTGCCATAAATGTGGTCCAGTTGTTAGTTGCCTGAAATGTGATTATGTGACCATGGGGCTAGCCATTGGAACTTCAGAAACATATAAGTACTTTTCAGGGAGTCTGTCATAGCTTGGAGAATTTGGAGGTTTGGAGAATTCCAGGGGTAAAAACAGCAATGGCGGCTTTTCTGGTGCTGTTCCAAAGAGCAGCGTTACCCTAACTAAAAATTATCACTAGAGGATCTTGAGAATTTCCTTGCATACAAATAGAGGAGACTAGATGAAGACACATTTCAGAAATTTGAGCAGAAATCCTCCAAATATCTATTTTACAAAAACAATCGCTGTAAATTACAGCATTAAAAAAAAATCAGAATAAAATGAAACATACATACATGCATATGCATACACACACACAATACATACATACTGGTACTTAAATGTTCCAGTACTTAAATGTTCTTTGTTGATTTGAAGTACTTGCTGCCAAGTGCCTTGAGCAATATGAATTTCAGATACTAACTGATGAGACCAGAAACATTCATTTTCAATAATCATCTTTATTAGTATATTTTAAAAGGTACATGATAAACCTGAGCTACTGCTTTTGTACATTTAAGATACAAAGACAACTTCCATGTACATTTAGGATTTTTTTTGTGCTCCAAATTCTCAGCCAAGCATCACTTTGTCAATCCTAGAAAATCCAGTTTAATCTACTTTCTTAATTTCCATTGTCTAAGGTCTACTGTAATCTAAAGCTCAGGGTATTCTCCCCAAAAACTTTTAAAAAACCATATTCTGTAAAACTTCAAAGTTGGTCAGTGCGGTAACTGGTCCCAATATTCTACTTGTGAACAAGTCATGAAAAAAAATTATTTTTATTCTATCATTTAGCACTTGATTAGTTTTTAATACTGTACCACCAGCTACACATTGATGGAATAAAAAGAACAACTTGTTTGCTCTATTTAATTTCGTATTAGCTAAATTAAGCTATAAATATGTCCCTTTATAATGACTGGAGAGTTATTCTCCCATTATGGAAAATAAATGACCAATCTAAACAAACTAAGAGATAGCCTGACATCACTCTAAAATCATCTAAATGTATAAAACAAGTCATATCAAATGCTTCCCTTATTTAGACCCTGTAAAGGAACTCGTACAAATAACCAGAGGGAAGTTCCAGAAATCCAATCATGGCTTTGGATGTTTAAAAAAAAATACAAGAATTTAAAAAAAGAAGATAAATGAACTTTTTTTTCTTTACCTAGCCTACTAAAATACTGTATTTCTCAAATGGAAATCTGAAAGGATAGTATATCCCTAAGAAAAACTCCACTTCTTTGAAAATGATGCACACTCTTTAAGGTCACGCTGATCTTAGGTGAAAGTTAAACTAAGCAATTCAAGCAAAATAATTTATTGCTTAACATTCTAAAGCAAGTTGCTTTGACAGTTTTAAAAGTGTACATACAATGAGAAGCACTTGTAGAAACATCTATAAATATTTCTTGCTTTTACATATTCATCCCCAAATGGCACAAGCACATTTAATACTGAAAAAAAATATTATAAATTGAAATTGAATTCAGCAGTTCTTTTAAGACAGATGTACAATTGTGTAAACAAAGCTTTAGTATTCAGAGTTTGGGAATCTAGCAGCAAAACAAACTATTTGCATATAATGTAGTGCAATGAACATTTGTTCTTAAAAGGATCCCCAGCCTTAAAACTTTAGTAACAAAACAAAAAACATTTAATAGGAAAACTAAATTAACTCGGCTCCTATAACCACAAGATTCTCTAGAAAGCTCCATTTTCCAATAAGATACTATTAGAAGTCTATGCAAAACTGTGTTCTGGATAACTGACTTTTACAGCTCCCCAATAGCAAGCTCGAACCAAGCAGACTAAGCCAAAGAGATAAGCGACAGCCCATGAAACATAAGTGGCATGAAATGTTCTAGCAAAATTCTGGGTACCAACCTTTAAAAAGAAACACATGGGGGAAAATATAGTTAATGTAGAGTACTAAGTCTTGCAATAGTTTTCTATTTAACTGACAAATTATCAAAACCTGAGATTAAAACAGCCTGATTTCTAACCGTTTCTGATAATAATTATATAGGTAGTCCTTGACTTACATCCCATTCATTTACTGAGCTTTCAGAGTTACAGTGGTCCTCGCACTAGCATCCCCATAAGCATGTGATCAAAATTCGGGTGCTTGGCAACCAGCATGTATTTATGATGGTTGGATATCCTTGGGTCATGTGATCATCATTTGTATCTTCCTAGCCAGCTTCTGACAAGCAGGGTCAATATGAGAAGCCATATTCACTTAATGACCATCATAATTCACTTAACAGACACGGCAAAAAGGTCATTAAATTGGGCATAATTCACTTGACAACTGCTTTGCTTAGCAACAAAAATTCTGGTCCCACTTGTAGTTATAATCCAGCGATTACCTATATGTTGTTTTGCTTGAACTGATTTGAAAGATAGAATAATTTAATGTTTTAAAAAATCTGTATAAAACATGTAGTTCTGTTACAAATACTGTGTCGAATACTGAAGTACCATACTTCAGAAAGGCCATCTCTATAGGATCAGCTGGTCTTACAAAGGTGTTCTTAACTGCTGCATATAAATATACATCTTGATAAGAATATAAGAAATTTTCTATTAGATGCATCAGGGAAATACCTGCTTTCATTTTTTTTTTTAATTTTGAGTTTTATAACGGTTTTTTTTTTCTCCCCTTCATTTTTTTCCAAAGAAACTGCTTTTCTGGAAACCTCTCCTCCCAAAGACTATGATGGAATTGATGGAATTTTGTAAATAAATGCAATTGGAGTATGTGTGTTATGTGTGTGTATGTATGTACATACGGTATATATTTGAGAATAGCTAATATTTCTCATCAGAACCAAAAGCTAGGGAAGCCGGAAACCATATTCTTCTGTACAACACTTTTTTCTAGCAGAAATTAGCAAGGACAAATAGTGTTTGTACATGTAAAATACAGAATAAATTGTCTAAACTAACAAAAATGTTTTGTAAAAACATCTTTCTTCATAAATTACAACTTAATACTTAAATTAAAACTTCTTCCCTGATAAAAAGAAAAGCAAGACCCTTCTGGATAATGTGGAAGTAACATTCTCACTGCATGAAATTATTGCATGTAATTTCTGATGGGCGATTATTTTGTGCAAATTTGTCTTGCAGTGTTTGGGCTATGTGGGGAACATAAATCAGCCTAGTATGAAGGCCACATCCTTCCCTATTTGGCAAATGCAGACGTCATCAGGCCTATTAAAAATCTAGTTGGAGCATAGCCAAAAAGGCAAAGGACAATTTCTATTTCATGTACAAATAATCTTCAAATTTATGATCCTTATGGAACTATTGATCAACCTGATTTTATAACTTTTTCATGGCTTTCATTAAACAAAACACAGACATTAAGAAAAACACCGCAGTCCTAAAGGAAACTCACACATGGTTTTGCCAAAAAGTGACTGGTCGCAAATTGAGAATTACTTGTCATCTGGACCATAAATTTGAATTTATAATCTGCAGGCAAAATCTTGTATTTTGACATTTTCTAGATTTTTAGAGGGCAGAACTGATTTGCAAGCTTTTGATAAGACCCTAGCTGAAGAAGTAACATGTGTCTGATTCAATACTAAATACCAACACTAATGCTACTTACAGTTAATCCAACACCAATGAAGATAAATATCATTCCAATTGTAATATATGCACAGCACCGTCTTCGTGGGAGTGCACATCCAACAGAAGAACTGAAAACACACAGTATTCCATAGCCAGAATTAAACACAGATTGATACAATGATTTTGAAAGTTCACTGAAGAAGGTACAAGATAAAACAAAGTCACATCATGTTCTGGGACTAGTGTGAGAAACATTTAATTTCATAATTCTAATAGTTTGTTTAGTTACAGACATTCCAAAATATTTGCAGGAATCTATCATGTGATTATCCAAAAGCACTAAGGCTGATTTCAATCAGAAAGACCCATGTGCTCAACTTGTGATTAGATTTCCCCCCTTAAATCTTGGTGGAATGTCTTTAAACTGATTGACTTAGGCAGTTTTACTTCAATAACAAATGTTCTACTTTAAGCCAAAGAGAAAGTATTACTTGGTCACAGTTAATTGAGGCCTTTAATCTGTTCCCTAAGGGTTCCTTCCCACTGTTGAAAAAGAAAGAATAAATGCTATTTCTATCACGAGGTAGTTTTAACTTCTTTAGAACTGCTATATTTTACACATTGTTTTATAGACAAATTTTGCTTTATTATCATTAACATCTGGACATATATATGATTCAAGCATTTTTATTAGATGATAAAACTTAGTTTGTATTATTTTCTCAATTTTATATTCTGATTCTAAATATAACAAAGGCAGTAATATTTTCATTCTAAAATACATACGAAAGCATGTATTTATAACTCAGATTTGAAGTATGGTATCTCATTCAAAGCTCACATGAGTAGCCTCAACATATCTATGCTAGAGTTCAATTCTATGTAATAATTCATGGGCTTTGAACTTTTTTAAAAAGTGAAAATCCAGCCTACAATGAATTGTATGTGCAACACTCACTTTACCACAGGATGGATATCTAGATAGAGAATTAGATAGATAAGCTAACAGGAGAAAAACTAAATTATTTTACCATTTTATTTGGAAGTAATTATTGTATACAAAGCACTTACAATCAAGAAAGTTTACAAGATTTTGCTTGAAATGTTAGAAATGAAAACATCAGTTGACAATGTAAACACTGTAAATGTTTTTTTTTAAAGATAGCATGCATCTATTGGGAACTAATATTTGGAATAAAATTGCATCCATAAATACTAAGGTTTATAGATGTATTGTTGAAACTTACATTTTTTTACAATGTGGGCACTTTGCCAATGTGTTGAATCTCAGTTCCATCCACTGCAATAAAAAAACTGGGTTGAAAAAAATGCCAGCATGAAAAATACTTATTTTGCTTCACATTAAATGTCATGGGTATCACAGCAAAATAATTTACTTCTCATGACTTTTATTCCTTATTTTCTTTCGTCACTGCAATTGCTCTGTTGCAGGCAATAGCCCCATACTTTGTGGTTTGGGATTTCTATGTAAAATAATTTCCCATGACTTGTTAGTTACAGACCCCAGCATATTATTCAAGAATTGTAGCACTTTTCGGTACTAATAATTGTAATATCACTAATATTCCATGATTATGTTTTTACCTACATATAATCATAGATGATAGACAGACAGACATGAAGGATACACACACACACACACACACACACACACACTCATAATTGATGTCCATAGAAAATCATTTTTTAAAATATATTTTCATTTCTAATTATAAACTATAGTTCTAACTATAAATTGACATCCACAAAATCATGGCATGATTAAGAAAATTAATTGTTCTTTCATTCTAATGGTCAGCTAACAGCACTGTGTCATCTAGCTGTCATATATTACAGGTAGTCCTTAATTTATGATTGTAAGGGAGCCTGCCTACATGGTCATAAGTTGAGACAATCAGGCCACCCATAAGACCATGATTTTACAATCTTTTTTGGCGGCAGTTGTTAAGTAAACTCTTTGTTTGCTATGGGCTGATTTTTGACAAAATCCTGAAGCAAATGCAAAATCAAGAGTAAAATACAGTCATGTGACCACGAGATGCTGTAAGTAGCCAGTTGCTGAGCACCCAAAATGAAGTCACATGACTATAAGGGGGAGCTTTGAATCCAGGTTGGAAGTCCACCTGACAACTTTGAACAGTTGCTTAAGCGACCGGTTGTAAGCCGAGGACTACCTGTTCATCATCTTGTAATTGGGAGATTCAGGTTTCAGGTATAGTCCCAGTTATCCACACAAAGTACATGTTCTATTAATTAGCAATAATTATTTCATATCACAGAATTATTACATTAATTATGTAGAACAAAAAAACTCTTAATGGTTTGACCTAAAGCTTACATTTTATGTGAATGAACTTGGTATGGTAAATGAACTATGACAAAAGGTTAAAAAAAACCTCATACCAGTTTGAATATTCTATCCAATGAATTAATTTGACTCTTGTTGTTTCATCGTGACTGTACTTACTAGAAACGTATTTCCACAGTGTCCACACACTACTCTGGTGCCTTCTGGCTGAGCAGGTATTGCAGGCTGCGCTGGCTGCTCCTCTGGAATTAGCATTACTGGACCAAGATTAATGATGCGTCTACTGTCAGAAGTAAAGATGTCATACCATTTCAGAAAAAAAGAGGAAAAGCCTCTTTCATCATCTATTATCCTTTCTACAAAAAAACCTCATTGGCTCCATTGTATTTGCCAAATTCCAGCACCAAACACAAAGAGAGTTAGGTAAACTGGTATCAATCCCTGTAAAACAGGGGTGTCAAACTCGATTTCATTGAGAGCCTCATCAGGATTGTATTTGACATCGGAGGGGGGGAGGGGGCGTGGCCAGGGTAGGTATGGCCAGCTTGACAACACTCATGGGCATGCCTGTAGAGCCCTGAGCACTCTGCCAGTGAAACTGAGCTCCCGAGCTCCATTTTTGGCTGCAATGGCCTCCTGCAACTCTCTGCCAGCAAAAACGAACCTCCGTTTTCGCTGGCAGAGGTACTGCGGACTGGTCCTTTGCTGTTTCCAGGTCGGCCCCGCAGGCCAGATCTAAGCATCCCGCAGGTCAGTTCAGGCCCGTGGGCCTTGAGTTTGACACCCCTGCGATAAAGTAATCAAAGTTTTGAAACATAGGCCTGCAAAATGCCGTAAAAATTAAAAATCGTGCAAATATTGAAACCAAGGTAAATTAGGAACAGAGCGTTCAGGTCCGTAAAGTCTGAAACATCTGGTGCAATGCAGGAATCCTAATTAAACCATCTCAGACAGTTGCTACATAGGCTCAGCTTGAACGCATCTGGGCAGCTCTCATATTAATTATTTCCACTGTCAAATGGCCTCAGTTACTGAGAACTGAAACTTTATGTAACCTGGCTACACTGCTTTGAAGTCTTAAAGATCCACGTAAACTATCCTTTTAATTCAAATAGCCAAAAGTAACTGCGAAGAGTTCACTACTCTGATCCATGGTTTATTGAAATAACTGTTTAAGGTAGTAACTGTATATTATTTCTAGTAACTAGGCCAGTTGACAGCCAACTTCACATCCAATTCTTGATAACTGATTAATAGAGAAGTCTCATTTTAGAAGTTAACAGAAGTTAAACAATTGAGCAGAAGAACTTGAAGTACCATCTAGAAGAGGGGTGTCAAACTCGTGTCATTATGTTGTCATGTGATATATCGTGACTTTCCGCCCCCTTTGCTAAAATGGGGGTGGCATGGCCAGCACATGAAGCATCTGGCCTGCGAGTTTGACACCCCTGATCTAGAAGATTTCAGTTTGGAATGGAATACTATTTCAAAAATCAAGGGTACTGTATTCAGGTCCAAACTACTCCCAGCCCAAAACCAAACTCATGGTGATCTTAGTATACTTCAGCAAAATTACTATGAATTCTGAACTAATTGCATGTATGACATTTTCTGAAATGGAGAAAATAAGGCCAATATCCTAATTTTATTTATAATTATTCACTGGAAAGTAAACAATGCTTCAGTAGTATCTTTCTCAAAAGTTATAGATTGCTTTAGTTAAGATTGGGTAGGGGGAACACCTGTATGATACCTGGTTCAGTTTTCTAAAACATCTAATTTCATAATTGTTATTCGTAGGATTCTTGATTGATTAACTTTGCTGCAAACAATGTATTGCACCATTAGAAACTGATAATGAAACAATTAAAGGAGAGTGATCTCATTTGGTTTGGTATCAATTATAAGAAAGCATTTTATTAATTAAATGCGGGATTCACTTTTAATGCAATAAATAATGCTGGCACGTTTGTCCATGTGTGTGCATGCTTGTGCATTACATATATTCCACTTTACAATCCTCTTCTACAGATTAACGTTAGTTAAATTGAACTTAGTGATCAATCTCTTTGATTAATCCACCTATCTCTGGATCAATGAAACTGAAGGTGGATTAAATTCTTGGGCAAATATAAAGCAAATATAAAGGCTTTCATCATTTAGGCCTAATCTAATATTGAAGAAATAACTACAGCATTCTTAATATGTAGTGTGTAGTTCTCAAGCTCATCCCATGTATACTAATGTAGTCCTTGACTTACAACGGTGCATTTAGAGACCATTCAAAGTTAAAACAGCACTGAAAAAAATGACTTGTGACCATTTTTCCCAGTTACAATTTTTGTAGCATCCCCATGATCGTGGGATCAAAATTCAGGCGCTTGGCAAGTCGTTCATGTTTATGACGGTTGCAGTGTGCCAAAGTCACATGATCATCTCTTGCAACCTTCTGACAAGCGGGAAAACCAGATTCACTTAACAAGAAGGTTACTAACTTATCAACTGCAATGACTCACTTAACAACTACTGTAAAAACAGACAAACTCACTTAATAAATGTCTCACTTAACAATAAAAATGTTTGTCATAAGTCGAGGACTATCTGTAATTGCTGTTGAGGTATTAAATATCAATCACTAGATATTACCAACTTTCCTGCTGTTTGGGTTGATTAGTTATGATACCAAAGTATAAGAATGGAAACGAAAGTAATCCATCAAACTTTTCCCTAGTTTATTTCCCTGGTTTAACCATATACCTTTTCTTGGAAATTAGACAGTTTAGTACTCAATTAGTCATACTTTTCTGCAGGTAGAGGATAATGTATAGTGTGTGTGTGTGTGTGTGTGTGTGTATTTTGTGTAAAATAAGAAACATACTTTGGAATCAGACATGGACAGCTTTTAATTTGATGGCATTTAGGATTTACACACTTGACTTTTCCAGGTCTTGGGGCAGTTTGGGAGTGATTGTTTTAATGTTGTTTTTGTATTGATGCTATTATCCATATTACCAATGTGTGGTTATCATACCTCAGTTCTGTTTTAGAATTTGAGATGTCTGCCCAGAATCATACTAATGTTGGGAAGTGCCAAAATAAAATAAAATAAAAAATTAAACACACATAAACAGTACAATATCAATTTAAATAATAAATTACTTTAAAAAATGTAAATCAACCTCATCAACAGACATCTGACACTCTGTGTGTGTGTGTGAGAGAGAGAGAGAGAGGGGGGGGAAGGAAGGGAGGGAGGGAGAGAGAGGGAGGGAGGGAGGGAGAGAGAGACTAATCAGCCTTAGCACCAATAATGCTACTTTAATCAACAGAAATATGAATTTTTTATGAAGGTATGAATACCTTCCGTTATTATTGAATAGAATAGAATAGAATAGAATACTTTATTGGCCAAGTGTGATTGGACACACAAGGAATTTGTCTTGGTGTAAATACTCTCAGTATACATAAAGAAGGAACATTCGTTAAGAATCAAGAATCATAACGTAATGATCTCCTATTACTCCTCTGATTAATCTATATTTGGTAATGGCACAAATAAATATTTATCTTTACATCTTTTTGACTTGTATAGGCTAATGTCACTGTTTATATGAAATAAAATGATGAAAACAACCAAAATCATATTAAGGACACAGATTGAAAATTTTTGTGGCTCTTACCAATTGGGTCTTGGACATCCTATTCTTTGTGATGTATCCTTACAGATAAGCAGACAGTTACATGGACATCTAACATACTTTTTCCCTGAAGGAGGGTTTTTGATTGGCTACACAACAAGAAAAAGAAATCACATACATATTGATTGTCAAAAAAAAAAATCTTACAATGATTAAAACGGAGCAACAGAAATGATTCAACTTGAGTTAAAAGTGTTATAGTACAACATATTTTTCCTTTTAATTTAATACCAATTACTGGTACTGTGTTTAAAATTCAAAGTTATACATAGAAGTGTCAGTGGCTATTACTGTATATATTTATTAATAAAATGTCTTTCATAGTACTATATTCTCCTCTATCTTCCCTAGAGACTATAGAAGACTTTCTTTAACATATATACCCAGGAATGATTATCATACAATTAAACAACACAATATATAACATAAACAGAGACAATGCCATAAATTGCAATTACTACAAACTGGAATCTTATTGTTGTTTACTTATTTAATTTTATAGATGAAGGTCTCAAAAACCAGAATACCATAAAATAATCATTTTATTAGTTATTAAAGATTCCCCAGAATCAAATTACATAAATGTCTTCAAGAAAAGAGTTCCATAATTTGGGCTAATTTTGAGAAATACTCAAGCAGAATTCCAAGAATTGGTGACTTTTGTCTTTAAACAAGCAAAATTGGCTGGCTAGACAATATTGGGAAAACATTGACCAGAAGTAAGGTAAATACAAAATGGGTAAACTGATGGCTATTGTCAACAATCAGATGTAAATCCTTTCAAAATTCTAAACTATGTTACAAAGGAGTTTTATGCAAAAGAGTTAAGAAATGATAGTATGATTTGTTTTTGGCTGTTAACATTCAAAAAGTTATTGTGTATTTCTATCTGGTTTCCATCAATCCTATCTGTTTATTATCATTTGTATCTTTTTTTTTTTTGCTAAAGAGATTTATGTGTGATGTATAATAAAAATATTCACTGCAACCAAAAATCAAGGAAGATTCAAATGACATGTTTGATGTTGACTTTCTAATGTTTTAAATTATTTTCTAATATTCCAATAATATAATATTTAATCATTAACAGAACGGTATAAATGTTTTTGATACAATTATGATTATGAACAAAAAGAAAACACTTGCAACAGAGGAAAAATAGTTATTCTGCTAAAAGAAGTTTGAACAAACTATTTATGTGGATATGTGTATCTACACAGACATATACACACACACACACAGGGAGACTCAAAGGTTAACTAGTTATTTAGGTTAATTAGCTTAGAGCATAACAAATAAACACAGGCTTAGAACAGGGCTACTTGCATTATTATTGGCCATACTATTTGCCATGACTATCTGATTCACAGAACTTAAATTCTCATGCAGCAACTGAAGTTAATTATCATTCCTCTTCCTGAATCATACTGAAAACATTCTCTCTTAGGAACAATCTATCCCCCAACCATTCTTTTTTATTTCTTTCCCCGTGTTCCTCCAAATTCAGGTAGCCTCCTCCCAAATGAAGAAAATTCCTCTTTTCCCTCAGCTAAACTCATCTATGTCAGCGTTCCAACTAACCAACTCCATGCCAATAAACTGTGAGACAATCAGTTCCTCAAAGTTCCATTTTATTAGAGTTGTCATATTGGCACATCTGGGAAAAACTGAGAGTTCCAGGTTTTCCCTTCCAAAAGAGAATTCAAAGATTCATCCCCTGCACCCATCAGTCTATCCAATGGCCCAATCAAATCTTCATCCCAATTGGAGACATTCCCTTCAGCCACTCTTCTCCAGGTGCAGGGCAACATGTCCTTGACTCTCTGAGAAAGAATGTTGTTATGTCTAATCTTCTACCCCACTATGAAATTCCCCCCTCCCAAATTCCCAAGCACTGAATGTGGCAGCCTTCCAAGTAAAAAAAGAAGTTTGATGAAAGCAACATGTCCTGTCTGCCACTACCTTCTGCAAGGACCTGGTGAGCCCATGGTTCCTGCAAACTGAGAAGCCTCCTCTCATAACGACCAGAGAACACACCTACCATAATTAAAACCCTTTGCTCTCTCAGAAGATGGAACAGAAGAAGAGATGTAACTCAAGAGCTAATCAGATCATAAACATCAGAAGGGGGCTGGTGTACGTATATTATAATATATTCCACATCTATAGGAAAGTGGCAGAGCTTGTAGTACTGCTTTTATGGTGCAATAAAAATGCTAGATCATTCAGACTAGTCTTACAAACATAGTTCCTATGAAATCAACAGAAAACCAAACCTTGATTTATCAACCCTCGACAGAACTGACACACACACACACACACACACACACACACACACTATCACCAATCATTAGAATATACCTTACATCAGCTGTTATCACAAAGAAGAGTAAGATCAAAAACCAATCCTACTATTCCAAGTCCAGACAATACTGAAGCTACTGTTTCTTACTAAAATGTGTGTGTGTGTGTGTGTGTGTGTGTGTGTGTGTGTATGGCTGTCCTCACACAACTGATTCTTGTAATGCAGAGGTCCCCAAACTTGTCAACTTTAAGACCTATGGACTTCAACTCATTGAAGTCCACAAGTCTTAAAGTTGACAAGTTTGGAGACTTCTGTTGTGATGGCATATAAATGAAAGAAACAAAATGTTAAAAAGTTATGATATTTATGTAGTTACTTACCAATCACTATATTAAAGTAACAACAACAACAAAAACTTTTACAATCCCTAAGGCAAGTCATAACTTTTGAGCACCCCTAATGTTTGGAAATTGAAAGTTGAAAAATTTGACATGCCCCAAGTTGCTTTCTTGACTACCATAAAGAGGTCCAATAGAGCAAGTTATAGAGGGAGAAACTTGTAAAGCCACTTACCGTAGCTTCGTTGCAGTCTGTGCACTTGACCACATGTTGGTGAAGCTTTCCTTCCAAATGGATTATTGACTGGCACACACGGCAATTTATTATAGGAATAGCAGTGGCGTCTGGGCTAGCAATGGCAGTGTAAGGTGGCGGGAGTTCTGCTACAGAAAGAAAAGACATGTTTGCAACGAAGCATCTAAAAGCCATTCACACAATGAATACAGAACTAATAGCTCAGGTCAGAAACTTCCAACTTGAAATACATATAAATATACAAAGAATTTTAAAGGTGAACATTCGACTGAAATCAAAACTGTTCTTGTTGCCATTAATGGACAGTTAATCAGGAAACAGCCATGATTACTGCTGCCAAACTATTACATGTGCACAAATGGAAAGATTTTGAAATACCGAGAATGGGGGAAAGTTTGGTGAAGATGACAGGAGAGATGGCAAAATTAACTTGATTAGAGAAATCATTATATTTATCAGTGCCTGGACATCTTTATGGGCTTTTTGCAGAAAAAAAAAGAGAAAAAAGAAAGGGTAGCTTATGGAAAGAAGGAACGTCCTGATATAGCTTTAGAAAGAAAAGGCAAAATATAAATGTACTTGAAACTGCCTCCCAGAAGTCGAAAGGCACTTCTTTATAAGCTTTTTCTGAAAAGTTACCATTTGTCAGAAAACATTCAGTACCTGATGCCTCTAATAAACTCCAGGCAATTCTAGCCCTTATTAAGAGAAACACAGCTGTATCATACTAGTTTTGCAACTTTGAAATAACATGTGTCTAAATCTTGATTTAGATCTGCAATTAATATCCTGCATCAACATTACTTGTAGTCATAGTTTGTATCCAGGACATAAATGAAAAATGCAATGAAAAATTTATTATTTCATCTCTTAGGAGAGACAATGCTCAACAAGCACACAAGTTAGCTGGTGTTATACAGAATAGGACTAGCTTGGTTTGTTTCCTTTTAGCCTTGGATTTCAGACGATAACATATGCCAAAATGATCTCTTTGAGCTAAATTTCCCTTTGTAAAATACTTCAAAATTACATACTCCTTTGTACTTTTACAGACCCCTCACATACCAGACATAAAACTGTTTCAACTCCTACTCTCAAAATGATGCAATAGAGCACTGCATACCAAAACAACTAGACACAAGGAGGTTTTTTTCCCGAACGTTATCATTCTGCTAAACAAATAATTCCCTCAACACTGTCCAACTATTTACAAAGTCTGCACTATTAATCTTCTCATCACTCCTTATCACCCATCCCCTCCCACTTGTGACTGTATGACTGCAACTTTGTCGCTTGTATCCTTACGATTTATATTGACTGTTTCCTAGAATGATTTGATTATTAATTGTACCCTATGACTATTATTAAGTGTTGTACCTTATGATTCTTGACTCTTGACGAGTGTACCTTTTCTTTTATGTACACCGAGAGCATACGCACCAAGATAAATTCCTTGTGTGTCCAATCACACTCGGCCAATAAAGAATTCTATTCTATTCTATATGCAAACAAAAGATTTGGACCGAGAAGGATGTGTTCCTCACGCACAAATTCTCTTCTCCAACAGATGGCAGATGAACTTAAACCCAGGCCATCATCCCAATTCTCAGTTTTATAGACTTGCTGAGTTCATTGGATTACTACTGTATGCTTTCCTGAGCTCGATTCAAATGTTTTCTTGCTGTTGAGTGTCTGTTGATTAAAATCCAAGAAAAGCAGCTGGAGTTCTTTGATTTTAATGAAATCTTTCCTGGTTTGCATATATGACAACCCTGTCCAACAATTCCATTAAGCAAAATTTGAGATGTTAATGACTCAGATTGAAAATAATAGTTTTATTTTGGGAAAAGAGTGTAAAAGAAACAAAAATGTTCTCTTAGCACATTGCCCTGCCATTTCCCTCGCAGTGCCTTTTTTTTTTTTTTTAGCAAAACTGTTTTTTCAACTGTAGATACACCTAGAAATTAAGAAAGCATTCTGAACTGCAATAAAGATTTGCCATCATGGAAGTGTGGATTTGGTTAAACATGAAATATTACATGCGACTTCCCCCCTCTTTTTGTTCACTTGTGTGTGTACACATGGATGAACTTCATGTAGTCTCACTCCCTCACATACATACATATATCTTCCATTACAAGCACCGTCAGTGTTGCCGTTCTTAAAATACCAGATTTTTTGAGTAAAGACAAAGCTACCACCATCTGAGCTCTGGTGCTTATAAACTGAGTCAGCTTAAAATAATTAAAAATGATTAATTTTAAAAAAAGACAAGTTGGAGGGCCTTAGTGCGGACAGAACATTGCCGGCTCCATCTCATCTATTGCTACAAGATAGAAAGAATAGCACTGAAAACAATAGTTTCACTTGGTTTTATGACTCAAAGGCAGATTATAAATCCAGGCAAAGCATTAGTCCAAAACAAAGGAACCTTGCGACAATCATTTAAAGAGGAAATAAGTTTTTGGAGAGATTCCCACTGTTAAGTTAGTAGCATTTCAAAGGAATTCCTTGGGAGAAACCAATACACGTAAGTTACTACATTTTCAGTATTATACATCAAGATTTGCCCCTACATTGCAAAATATTTACACTATCAGACAATACACAGTACCAGCAGCTGTGGAAATGTTTATTCCAATTTCCCAGGCATTTCCAAAAGGCCTCATTTCCGCAAGTCTCTTGTGTCCTTAGAGCAATAAGGTTCAAGTCATCTTACTAGTCCTGGTGTGTACTGTACATAGATTTATAGCCCCTTTTTGACGTCAGTCACATTTCCAGAAATAAATGGAGAACAATTCAGTGAAGGGGGAAAAAAACATAACTTCCTCTAGGCCAGAGGTGTCAAAGTTATGTCATCACAGCGTCGTCACATGATATAAGGAGCCCTGGTGGTGCAGGCTGTTAATCATCTAGCACTTAGTGCAAGCTGCCTGCAATTAGTGCAGGCTCGAATCCCACCAGGCTCAAGGTTGACTCAGCCTTCCATCCTCTCGGGGCAGGTAAATTGAGGACCCAAGATTGTTGGGGGCAATAAGCTGACTTTGTAAAATCTGGCTTTCCCCATTGAGTTTGCTTGTCAGGAGGTTGCAAAAGGTGATCACATGACCCCAGGACACTGCAATTGTCATAACTGTAAGCCAGTTGTTCAAGCATCCAAATGTCAATCACCTGACCATGGGGGTGCTGCAATGGTCATAAGTGTGCAAAGTCATAAGTCTCTTTTTTCAGTGCTGTTGTAACTTCAAACGGCTACTAAGTGAACCGTGGTAAGTTGAGGACTAACTGTATATTCAACACAATCCCTGCTCTGCAACTGCTAAAGACAAAGGCAGATTTGGTTTTGCTCCTTTCAAATTAGAAAGATGCTCAGTTGTTGTTAATGCAGCTAAAGAAAAATCTACACCCCCTTCTCTAGATCTTGAATCCTAATTATCAAGAGAAAAATGGAAATAAAGGAGGGGGGAAATGGACAGGAAAAACCACAGCTGCTATACGTCCAATTGTAGTTGTAGAACTCCATCCATCAGGTGCATTAAGACAGAATGTAAAAATGACAAGGATTTGTAACTCCACTGGGCAAATGACACAATTATATACTTACATCATAGCATACGTAGCAAAAACATAAGTTCTATTATTTGCATGACAGTCATGATGCTCATGTAAAAATCATTTCCTCCCCCGCTCACAAACACACACATGTAGGCTTTCCCCATATGGATAGCTTTTGTGTCCAATTCCCAAACGTGCCAAATCCATATCAATGGTTACTTATCTGCCAACAAACTAATCTGTCTGAAGAATTAAGTAAAAATCCTACATGACTACCAGTAGCAAAGAAAAGGTCATTATTTTTCCCCAACTAGCACAGTCCCTGCAATCATTCTTTTAAACCTCTTAATGTCTTGGGGGTCCCTTAACAGCACTGCCTCAATTAACCCTTAAATGCATTATGAGAGAATTGAAGGGAACTTTGAGTGCAGGGGAGAGCAAGTCAAATTAGAGAGCAGGTGCTTTGGGCAGCTGCAGCTGGCACCCCCTTCAGAAAAATGAGAGGAGGAGGAGAAATTGGAGCTGCCTGGTTTCCATCTGGAAGGGTAGCAGAATGACTAAATTGTTCTTGCCCCTTCTGGGATGCATGAGGGACGATCCTGTTCCTTCTGCCTCCATTGCCTTTGCCTTAAACGCACTATGAGACAGAATATTATCACGATCCTATAACACTGATGACAATACCTAGGACACGTGGGTGTCAACAGTGACACCCTATAATGTTTCGGGTGACCTACCAGCAGCATTCACCAACACCCAACAACACTTATTCTCGAAAGCACACCCCGTTCTTGCACAATTTGAGGAGGCTGCATAAGAATGGGGTGTATGCTCTCACGCAACCTCCACACACACCCCCCCCACAGAAGTCACGTGAAAGAACTGTGTGCTCTCACGTGACCTCTGGAGCACCCAAGCATTGTGTGAGAACAGGACATGTTTTGGTATGGTTTTAAGAGGCTGCAGAGGCCATGGAAGAGCATTCTACAAAGATGCTTCAAGAATGAAAGCCTCATAAGATCCAGAGCTGTCTTGGGTAGGTCCCAGAGGCCTGTCAATAGGAGAACACCACTTGAACACATGATTGGATTGTACATTTTATAAAATAAATTAATATGTAAACAATGTTTCTCTCTTGTTTTGGAGAGGATATGGTGACATGCCAGCAAAATCAACAAAGGCATTTTCTGAATTTTTCCATGCCAAGCCCAAGGTTTGCCACCACAGACCTACAATGATTGCTTAAAGCTGTTATATTTCACTTCATCCACCAAAAATGTAAAATAAATGGCCTAAGAAATAGTTTAATCTGCTTCCCATAATTGTGCTCTTTGAGATATCTGGAACCCGACAATTGCCAAAAATGGATACTGTTTTCTATTGTTTTAGGGGAACATGTGCATGAAACTTAAGTTAAATTCCTAAACTAGATTTATTCATTAAACTTAACAAACCCAATAATATTTGATCCTGCTCTCACACACATCCTATGGTATCATGTCTATTTTGCATCATTATTCCAGCCATTATGAATTTTCTACCCCCACCCTAAGTCAGGAATGGAGTAACAACCATGAAAAGCAGTACAAAATAATGAATCCATCTCTAAAAAGCAAAGGGATATTTTCACAGTGAAATATTGAGCTTCAGGCTCAATATTTAAGCATGCTAGGTACATGAGTATACAAGCAAACAAAATAAAAAGTGTGATTTTACAGGGAAAAAATGACAATGCCACACATATAGAAAAGCCTGGAATTATAAACTGAAAATATTAAAAAATATTTATCTCTAGATAACTCCCCCAACATACACACACCTGATATACAACAGGGTATAACTTTGTTTGTCCTTAAATCCTGCCTTTTTCTCCAGGGATTTGGGTTTAGTGGAGGTGGGTCTCCTTTTGGTTGTTTTTACTGTTGTGTTTCATTGCTATTTTGCCTTTGGAATTTCATATTATATGTATTATGTGGATCTATTGTTTTTCCGATGTATACCATCCAGTCACATTGTTTGCCTTATAAATCCAATACAATCAATCAATCAATACAATGAATATATATTTCTATTTCTATTTCTATTTATGTATATTCATTCACTCAATGTCCATACTTGAGAATAAATCCAAGTACTACAATGCATTTCCAGGGATATTTTGATCAAAAGAAATTAACCCAGTAAACCCAGTCTTTTGCACTTGTGATTGTTGTCAGATATCAGACTAGATACAGCAATAAATCTCAGTGCTCCAAAAAACTTAACCCCTGAAAGTTCAGTAACTAAGTAACAGAAGAAGCTTCTTCGCAGATTTGACCCTGCTAGATATATTGCTTTATGAGGGTGAAGATTTGTTCTCTGAGCTTGTGGGTTTGGTTTCTGAATGTTTTGTTACAAGGCCAGGTAACATCTTCAGTGGAGTTACCTAGCCTAGTAACAAAACATTCGGAAACCAACCCACAAGCTTGGAAAATGAACCTTCACCCTCATCCTACACCTAAGTTACAAATATTTGCCACTATTACATATTGCTTTAATGCAGACAAGAAAGTAGTTCTATCTACCCAGGAAACCTGCTTACGTCAGAAGGAAGGAATCAAGGTATTTTCTCCTACCTTTTCAAGTCTACAGACTCTCAGTGCTTCTTAGCTTCAGTGCCTTTAAGATTGTGTATTTCAACTTCCAGAATTCCCCAGCCTGTAAGCTTTCTGCAGAATTCAAGGAGTTGAAGTCCACATATCTTAAAGATGCCAAGGTTGAGAAACAATGGACTACCCAACTGTTTCCTGGTCTGCCTCATCAGGGTCAGCACTTACATAGATTCAATAATACCACTACTAGCAGTGGCTATTGTGCTTAATAAATACAAAGAGTTCATAGTGAGATCTATAGATCATTGAATGTGCACAAAACCTATATTCTACTAAGAAATTCATCCACTAGCCACACAGCCATGAATGGGTGAGGAGGAGTGATTGAATATTATTACAGAATTTAAACTCAAGCATCTTTCATTTGCATGATGTTCATAAATGTAACTATGTGTAACTAAAATTAAAACAATTATTTTCCAGGTTTGGGAAAGAGCATCTTGCTGCAGGAGACAGGCTTCAGTTTACACATAGTTTATGTAGGAGTCCATCTGTGGAAAATATTTGGCAACTTTTACAATTTAAGGGTAGCTTGCTGTTTCTTTATATCTTTAACCAAGCCTGATGAATTAAACTACATTTACAATTAGAACAGTGATCACAATATTCCAAAGCATCTGTTAGCACACAGGTAACAAAACTGAAGTAGCCAGCCTTAAAAAAAAAATCTAATACATAGCTCAAGTGCAAACTGGCCCTCAGCTAAGCAAGAGGAAGGCTGTGCTTCAATACAGACATAATCTGAAAGATTTCACCAATGTTCCTGCATATTGGATCAGTACAGAAACTAAAGAGACAGCAACCATATCCAGTGACCTGATAATAATATCGTTGTATCCTTGCCAAGAATATCTTCTCAGTGAATTTTGATCACTGGCTTTAATCTCTATTGCCCAGCAAATCATTTAAAGATTGCTTCATGCTCATTACTGTGGGGAACAAAAAAATCATCTGGACAGCCATCACCGTATCTTTTTTTTTTTTTAGCTCTCTCTTTTAAATAAGCCACAGTGTCTGGATTCACAAAAAGCATTAAGCCAACAAGTGTGTTTAGCAGGATACAGTGGCTAGATATGCCCAACATATTAAGCTATATCCAACCACATTACAGTAATGATCTAATTGTCAGCCTTTCGTGGTAGATCAGGCCAACAAACAGGCCCGGTAGGGATTCCAGGAGAGCTCTTTATTGTAGTTGCGTAGAATAGTGAAATATTGAATGCCTGTCTAAACTCCTTCTCTATCCCAGCTTATACTAAGCAAAATAAAGGGGGAATTATTTAGAGTTTCTTTCTCATTCTTTCTTCTTTTTCTGCACCATGTAATCTTTCCTGCAAATCCCCCTTAACTACCAGCTCATTCCTGAAGGTCAACCCTACATGCCTTCATACTTAGTCACCAAATCTACTCAGTACGAAGGCTGTATGAATTTTCATTTCCAATTTTAATTTGAAGGTGATTTACTGAACAATTTCTTCAAATTAAAATAAATCAAATATAGTATGACTCAATTAACATGAAGGATTGCAGTGAAACCTGCGTTGTTTCACTGAATTGAATTTTATCAAACCAGTTTGATTTCAACCAACTTGATTCTTCAAATAAACTCCCTCATTCAAACTGAACCAATGATTCACACTGTAATCTGCTCAACCTACAAAACCTATTAGTAGGTTCCATTCTCCAGGTACCATACCTGTAGCTATCTACAGGATCTCTGTTTGAACAAAAGAAAGCCTTGAACACGGCTTTTGCTATTACAAGGCAGGACTAATTATACCTACATCATCTTATGAAAAGAGACAATGGGTTGACATTTATTTGTCCATTTCCACACACTTTTATTGCAATATAAGCAATCTCATTATTAGGATGCACCAAGATAATGTTGCTACAATAAAGCAAATGCAAGTTCCAAATAACAAGAAATAATTAAAAAAAACCATGGCATCAGCCAAGATGTTGTCTTGCAAATGAAGGACTTCTGGGTGTTAGAACTTCCGGCAAGAATTCCTACATTTTATTTTAGCAGATTTAAATTATTGCTTTGAATGAATTGTGTTGTTCTTTAAAAATATCATCTACCCAGGTCCAAGAAATATACTTTCTCTGAAGCTGTGCCTTCTGGAATGGGGTCCCCTCGCCCGATCCAGATGGCTTCCACTCGGCTGTTCTTTAGAAGAGCCATGAAGATCTGGCTCTTTAGGCTTTTGATGAGGAAGAGTGTTACTTCTTGCTAGTCATTTACCTTCATTGTTCAACTTTCATTGACTTTATTGTAACTTCTTTGATGATGTGAACTGCTCTTAACTGTTGAGAGTTGGGTAGCCTACAAGATGATGATGAAATTATCATTATCATTATCTGAGCCTGATATTGAGAACTATGCATTGCAGGCCCTGGAAACCAGTTCGAGAAGAGGAATCTGAGTTTTAGAAAAAACATCTTCTGTGAGGTTTTACATTCCTGTTTGTATTTTCTTAATTCTTCAAGCTCTACCCTATGCTCAGTTTCTCAAACAATGAACTTTTGCTCTGTAAATATTCCCCAATGGGGATTCATTTTTGTGTTATGACAATAAATAAAAAGCTCTGACCAATAATTAATCATCAACAGCCTTTGCTTCTAGAGAGGTTAGGACATTTTGACCCTTCTTGCCAGGGGAAACACATGCACAAAGTCCCATGGATTGCAATAAGCAAAGGCTTTTTGTAGCTTGCTACTGTCTTTCTGGACTGTGAAATACATTAAGCCAAGGCAAAAAAAAGTTGAAGCAAATCTGGTCATGAAAACCAAAAATGGAGCAACATCAAAGACGAAGAAGAAATAATCCTCTTAGAGCATTCCAAGATTATGTAGGCTTCCCTCAAAAGGCTAGTGAGGTTTTATATTTCTGGTCTCAATTCCTAATTCCAGGAACAGAAGTATGAAAGCTTCCAGGAATAAGATATGGCTTCTATCTATTCTTTTTTCTTTCCTTCCTTCCTTCCTTCTTTCCTTTCTTTCTTTCCTTCCTTCCTTCCCTTCTTTTTCCGCTGATCATTCCTGACACGATTAACTTCTACAAAACGCTGTGCTAAAATGTGTTTTACTAATTTGTTGTGCTGTACAATGCCAGAGCATATGGTGAATTTATGATGTTCTGTATGCAGGTAGTCCTTGACTTACAACTATTTATTCAGGGATCATTCAAAGTTACAACAGTATTAAAAAAACCTGACTTATAACCAGTCCTCACACTTACAACTATTGCAGCATCCTTACAGTCAGCTGATCAAAATTTGGGCGCTTGGCAACTGGCACATGTTTATAATAGTTGTACCATCCTGGGATCATGTGATCGTCATTCACAACCTTCTGGAAAGCACAATCAATATGGGAAGCCGGATTCCCTTAACAATTGCCTGACTGACTTAAACAATCATCTTGCTTAACAATGCTTAACAACCATCTTCAGTGCAGTTTATTTTTGGTTTTTGCTTCATTATCTGCTCTTTGATTTTGAACTGTATTTCTTTCGTTTGGAATGTTATTTTGAAAATAGTTTAATCTCCAACTGTGAACAATTGAACAGTGAAGTCAAGTTGAAGCCATTAAAGGACCTTTATTTACATTTTGGTTTTTGTTATATTTGTGGTACACTTCGGGTCATCACACCAAGTATGATCAATTACTATAGTAACAGTAGCAGAGGACAGTCTTGGAAGATAGGAAACAGACTCCTTTGTATCCTAAGGAGTTTTATGGGCATATGTGGAGTTCTTTCCTTGAAGCCGCCAGGAACCCCCATCTAGCTGAGAATTGCAATAACACTTTCTGACAGTGAGAACAATCAACAAATGGAACATCTTGCCCTCAGAAGTTGTGGGAGCGCCATCACTTGAGAGTTTCAAGAAAAGATTGGACTCCCATCTGCCAGAATTGGTGTAGGGTCTCCCACTTGTGGTCAATGTCTGGAATACTCTGACTCTATGGTTTCTTCCCCAAACCCCAAAAACTTTAACCTTAGACTGTCTACCTCACCTCTTTCCTAAGAGGTCTGTAGGGGGCGTGCATAAGCGCACCAACGTGCCTACCGTCCCTGTCCTATTGTTTCTTTTATTTTTCTTATATGTACCCATTTCATGTATTCATATCTATGTATATACTTATACCTATTATCTTGTAAGCGATTGACAAATCAAATAAATAAATAAAATAAAAAATAAAACTTGGGGGGGGGAGAGGTTGGACTAGATGACCTACAAGGTCCCTTCCAACTCTGATTATCTGTTAAATCTGTCCCTTCCAGCTCTATTCTGATTCTAGTAGGGAAAAACAGGAGGTGGGAATGTTAAATAGGTTCATTATTTTGAGTGATATATATAAAAAGATGGCATGAAAATATAGTAAATTCAGGGAATGGTATAGGTTCTCCTGCTTGAGCAGGGGGCTGGACTAGAAGACCTCTAAAGTCCCTTCCAGCTCTATTCTGATTCTGACCATTGAAACAGCAGAAGCTGCTTACCACAAATACCCCCACGTTAAAAGGCACACCCCCAACCGTGTGTGGAGGCCTTTAAACACTCTTAATCTTCTCCAGCCCCCGAATTCAATATTTCTATTTCTTACCGCGCCGGTCGCAAAGCAAGCACGCCCCCCCTCTACCCGCTCTCTTCTGTGGTGCCGCGGCCAAGAAGCCGGGTGGGATTCTACATTGGGGAAAAAAAAGGGGGGGTGCATTATTTACGCAGACATACGCCAATTCTTGGCCACTGCGTACCTGTCCTTGTTTTCTCAAGAGAAGCCCCCTGATTCAGCAGAATTGGGGAGGGGGTGGGTGGGGAGGAGGGAAGTCAGGCAAATGGGAAGAAGGCTCAAGAGCTTAAGCCTTGCCTCAAGGACACCGGAGTTGTGTCCGCAGCAAAGGCGTCCCCGCCCCCTTTCAAGCCAATGCCGCCCCCCCCTCCCTCAGCTCCGATCCCCAATTCTTCCCTCGCCATCAACAAAGCAGGGAGGCTGAGGAGAGATTGGGGGGGGGGGGGGGCGAAGAGAGACGCACGCGCAACCCTCCTGCCCCCTCCCCCACAAATTCACTCCCCAGCTCGCCTCCAGCCGCTCCAAGCCGGGAAGTAACCCGAACCCCCCCGCCCCCCCCCCGGAGACGATTCGTTTCCTCTCCCTCCCCCTTCTCCGGCCCCGAAACAGACCCGCCGAATTCTGCCCCGCAACCCAAAGCGCGTCCACGAATTGCCCCGCCAGCCCGTCCACCCCACCGATCTTCTTCTCTCCCACTCCCCCCCGCTCCCTCGAACTTGGCAGCGATGCCAGGAAGCCGAAGGGGAGTTTGGGGCCAACGTGCCGGGCAAGGCAGGAAAAACCCGCGGCGAGGATAGGGAAGAGATAAGCAGGCTTCGCCTTTACCTCTCGGGCTGCTGTCTGCAAAATACGGCGGGGCCGTGGGAGTCACATTGCCCGACCCGGGCGCTGACAGCAGTGGGGACCGTTCATCCACCCCGTCAGCAGCCATTACTTTCGCGCTAACCGGGGGAGCGGAGGGAAGAGGCCGAACTGCTTTTTCAGCCCCGCTGCGCCAGTGTGCGCGTCGGCAGGCGGCGGAGAGCGGGGGAGGGAAGGCGCCGGGCGGAGCGCTGTTCAAAGGGGAGGGCTGGGAAAAGGCCTGCTCGCCTGCCTGGAAGGTACTATAAGTTAATCAATGAAAAGGGGGGCGGACTCCGAGGAGGACTCGGCTCCTGCCTCGCTTCAATGGCTCAAAGTTGGGAGGCAGGAGGATGTTATACGCACTTAAGAGAAATATGGCCATGGCCCACCGCCTCCCCGGATCTCGCTTCCTAGGGCTCCGGCACGCATTTGCTGGATGGCTTTTAATCAGGGAGCACATTATTATGCCTACCCATGTTTTTAGGCGGAATTTGACATTTTTAATCCACCCATCCAATTCTTCTCAAGAACCTGGGATAGGTAGATGTTGCTGGTTGGTGGTGTTAAAAGGGTGGCCGCCATTCCAAGTACAGGTTAATTCTTGACTTATGATCACAATTGAGCCTAAAAATTACACTGTGAGAAAGTGAGAAATAGCTTAAGTGAGTTTTGCCTCATTTTAGGACTTTTTCGTGCCACTGTTGTTAAATTAATCACTGCAGTTGTTAAATCAGTAACACACCATTGTTCAGTAAACCTGGCCTTCCCATTGACTTTGCTTGTCAGAAGGCCACAATAGAGGATCGCATGACCTGGGGATATTGCAATGGTCATAAGTATCAGTTTGCCAAGCTTCTGAAATTTGATCATATGTTCATGGGGATGCTGCAAAGGTCATAACTGTGAAAAACGGTCATACGTCACTTTTTTCAGTGCCATTCAATGCACTATTCAAGTTATTTGGTGATTGCACCCAAGGCATTTTTTACTATTGGTATCCTTTCTTTTGCCACAAGTTCTAGTTGCGAGTCTTTATACAGTGAAATGTTCTTTCTCTTCTCTTCTCCTATCTCCATATATCTCCCTCACATCCCGGATAAAAACTGTTTCAACTCCTTCCCTCAAAATAACGCTACAGAGCACTGCACATCAGAACTAAACATAAGGACAGTTTTTCCCTGAAAGCCATCAACTATTTACAAAGTCTGCACTACTATTGTTAATCTTCTCATCACTCCTTATCACACATCCCCTCCCACTTGTAACTGTTTGACTAACTTTGTTGCTTGTATCCTTACGATTTATATTGACTGTTTCCTAGTATGATTTGATTGCTTATTGTACCCTATGACTATTACTAAGTGTTGTACCTTATGATTCTTGACTCTTGGTGAATGTATCTTTTCTTTTATGTATACTGAGAGCATTTGCACCAAGACAAATTCCTTGTGTGTCCAATCACACTTGGCCAATAAAGAATTCTATTCTACAGTACTAAAATACCGATATTCACACTTTTTGTCTTTCTTAATAGCAATTGTCAAGTCTGGATGTTATGTGGTAGGTGTTTGGTGTTTTTTTTTTAAAGTCCCAGAACACTTTAGTGATTTCATTTTTAATTACTTTGTCTATTCTGTGATTCCATTGCAGGCAAATGGCATTTCATGTAAATCTTCCAATGAGCCAGTGTTACTACTTTGTCATGTAGTTGTTTATAGTCGGTCTCTGCTATCTTACAGCAGCTAACTGGGTAGTCCACTGTTTCTTCAGCTTCTTTGCAGAAGCAATGTTTGCTTTCTGTTGCTGTCTTCTCTGTTCTGGCTTTGTATGCATTTGTTCTTAAGACTTGGTCTTGTGCAGCCATAATTAACCCCTCTGTTTATTGCACCTTTCCTATTCTTAACCATTGTCAGGTCTTGTAATTATCTGCTTTGCCTGCTAATTTTTATGCACTGGCCATATAATATTATGGCTTAAAATAGCTTTATTTCTTCTTTAACTGTCTGGTATAGTTGCTACATAGCACACCCACCTATTTTGAATAGGTAAATAATCTTAATGTTACTAAATAATCTTAATTCTCTCCCAGTCTATCACCATTGACCAATAACTGTGTCACTGATCTTTGCACAAAGCTTCTGATATTTCTACTGACTTCTGTTATTTCTAGGGGGCTGTTGATTATCCAATCATGTGGTAGAGAGTCAAATGCCTTCTTGTAATCAATTCAAGCTACAGTACATTCAAGTTGATTTTCCTTCTCTTGTAGTTTTCCAAAATCATCTTTTGTTTCCTCTGCTCTTTGGATATTTCCTTTCTGTTCAGGTGGACAGAGCTTATTTTCAACTACATGCTGTTGGACTGCATCAGATACATACTAATTAGCAATTTGAAAGTTGTTGATAAATAGATTATTATTATGGGTTGGTTACACAGTCAGCCAAATGTGTAAAGAGGATTTGGCATTTTTATCCATCTTTCTTTTCTATTCGGCTTTCTTCAAGTAGTACCACATCCACCATCCACACTATCCAGTCCACTATAAACCAACCAAGTTGAGATAGTACAAAGGGCTAAGCTAAATATATGGACCATTAATATGGGGCTCAATGGGTACTGCAAATACCCTGTGATTGTTTTTCATTGCATTTGAATGAAACTGCTCATGTAATTAATTAATTAGTTGGAAGGGGCCTTGTAGATCTTCTAGTCCAACCCCCTGCTCAAGCAGGAGACCCTACACCATTTCTGACAGATGGGAGTCCAATATCTTCTTGAAAGTCTCAAGTGATGGTGGTCTCACAACTTATGAGGGCAAGCTGTTCCATTAGTTGATTGTTCTCACTGTCAGAAAATTTCTTCTTATTTCCAGGTTAAATCTGTCCTTGTTCAGTTTCCATCCATTATTCCTTGTCTGGCCTTCGGGTGCTTTAGAAAATAGATTGACCCCTTCCTCTCTGTGGCAGTCCCTCAAATACATGAACACTGCTATCATGTCTCCCCTGGTCCTTCTCTTCACTAGACTAGCCAAGCCCAGTTCCTGTAACCATTCTTCATATGTTTTAGCCTCCAATCCCCTAATCATCCTGGTTGCTCTTCTCTGTATTTTTTCTAGAGTCTCAACATCTTTTTTATAGTGTGGTGACCAAAACTACTCTAGGTGTGGTCTTACTAAGGCTTTATAGACTGGTATTAGTACCTCACTTGATCTCTCTTATATCCCTCTGTTAATGCAGCTTAGGATTGCATTAGCTTTTTTGGCTGCTGCTGCACACTGCTGGCTCCTATTTAGCTGGTTGTCCACTAAGACTCCAAGATCCCTCTCACAGTTACTGCTGTTGAGCCTAGTTTCACCCAGTCTATATGTGTACTAGTTCAACAACATCTGCAAATTAAATGAAATCAGGATAGGATTTGGCTGGGGAGGGACATAATCCATATACCCACTACCCAAAGTATAGAACCCTTCTCCATAGCTCTACTTTGTGAACAAATAAAAATCCATAATCTTGTGTCAGTTCCCCCCTCCGTCAATGGCTTTCAGTCTGGCTTGCAGCTGGATGGTATCCTCATCTCCTATATAGAGATGGCTTCTCTCTCCCAACTTCTCAACATCACCAGCAAGAAGACCACCCCTAATCCCAGCCCTGGGGTGGTTTAGACAAATGGATAGGCGGTTTAGACAAATGGATAGGCTTAGCATATTAGAATTCGGTCAGCATATTAGAATTCGGTAGAATTTGGTCTTCTACCTCTCCCAATCTGTAGAGCAACTCCCTGGACAGTTAAGAGTTGGTCAGTGAAGGGGGAAGGGAGGAATTTGAAAGGTAATTTGAACTCCCCAGATTAGTGACCTAGATCAGCCTGAATAAGTGATAGCCCTGACCACAAGTATTGGAGGGTTTGTAAGTCAATTTTCTCCCTGCTGCTAAACAGTGCAACCGCGTAGTGCTCATTTGTTGTTCCAGCAGCTTTTGGGAATGATTTTAGTGGCTGTTAGGAAATGTTTAACTAATTCTCAGAAGTGGCTTGTGCAATAACTGGCAAGTGTGATAGAGGAATTGCATCTTGGTGTGGTAGAGCTATTTTTCTTTTTCCCACTTCACACTATGCAGCTGCTCAATGACGCTTCACGTCAACTGGTGTACTTTCTGATGCAGGTCTCCAAGCTAGTGGTGAACTAGAGATTTGTTTCGTACAGAAAGAGTCTGTTTTGGAAGGTTTTCCTGCTGCCCAAAGCAGAATGGATGGTCTTGAAGGAAGCAACTGCTAGTAGAAACCAGGCTGTGTACAGTTGATAAAAAACTTGGCATGCAAGCACCTGTGTTTTTCTTTCTCCCAAGTCCACACAAGACTTTGCAGCAAGCATAAATTTCATAATATGTTTCCAGGATGGCACGATGCAAGCATCATCCCTTATGTTCTTGTACATCATGATAAATATAAAAAGGGGTAATGACATTGCAATGCATGTAAACATAGAATAACAGAGTTGGAAGGTACCTTGGAGGTCATCTAGTCCAATCCCCTGTTCGAGGAGAGACTATTCCAAATATTAGCCTCTACCTAGAATCAAACTTATAGCCTCCTGATTGTGAGGAAAGAGCTCCATCTCTAGACCACAATTCTGTTTGTCATTTGCCCCATATCTCTTTCTACTAATATGAGTCCATTGTAATTATAAATACATAGGTTGCATAGTTTCACTATTGGTTGTAAAGATCCAGTAACTTTAAAAGGGTATATGGCTGTTAAAACAACAAACCAGTCAGAGTTTGGCCATGTGACCAGTTTGGAAGAAGTGAAAACTTTTGCAGTAGATTTCTGCACAAAAATTTTGACTCCTTAGATACTAGATCAGAGATGAGGAACTTAATTTCTTTGGCACATGGCTGACTTACAACTTGCCCATAATCATCACCATTGGCTATGCTGGACAGATTATCAGCCAGCAAAAAAACAAGAACAGCCTTTTAAAACCCTCTCATTGAATTGTCTAATTCTTCAAGTCAGATAGAATACAAATAGCCCTCAACTTATGACACTTGGGACTGGAATTTTAGTTGCTAAGTGGTGCGGTGGTTAAGCAAGTCATATGACCAGACCAATTGTATGACTATTTTTACTGAAGTGATTGAGCAAATCACTGTGTTTGTTAAGTAAATCACACAGTGAAAAGAATCTGGCTTCCCCAATGGACTTTGCAAAGTCACAAATGTTGATCATGTAACCATAAGATGCTGCAACCTTTGTAAATGCGAGCTGGTTGCCAAGTGCCCAAATTGTGATCATGTGGCCACAGGTATAGTATGAGAGTCATAACTTCAAAGATGGCCTGGGGTATGTCACTTTTTCTGAAGTCATTGAACTGTGGTTAAATGAATGGTTATAATTCGAGGGTTACCTGTATCTTGAAAAATTATTGGACTGTTTTTCTTATGCAAAATTTCTTTACTGGAGTCCCTGGAACTCTTCAATAGGCAACTGGCCCAAGGCTGTATGGTGGCAATGAGGCAATCAACTGAAAATGCAAGGGGCAAGAGAACTCACCTGTCCAGGATGCAAAGGGAAAGTGATGGCCTTGAACTGCTAAAATGAATGGGACATATATAGAAAAGCAAGGTGAAGAAGTGGAAGAAGAGTTTCTGTGAATAATTCATTTCACTCTAATAGCCTGTGGATGAATAACCTAGACAACAAAAGAATTGCAAGAAACCTGGGTGGAGAGGCTGTTGAAAAACGTTGCTGATTGCATTTCGCAGTTAATGGGTAAGTGCCAACCTTACCTTTAGGAGAGGGTCAGAATTTATGATGGAAATTCTGGCTCTTTGTGAACAGGCTTAAAATGGTTGGCAGACTAATGGTTGATTGTTATCTCTTTTTCTAAGCAAAACCAATAGAAGATTGGGAAATGATCAGTAAGCAGAAAGTGGAGAAAGAAACCATGGATGATTCACGATTTCTATACAAGGGCTAAAAAAAGAAGTAGGTCAATCCACTTAAGTGTTGAAAGTTAAAATGTTACTGATTTGCCTAGCATTTTCATCAGAGCAGTTCAGGGATACATACAGTATTTAGCCTAAAATACTAAATTACTATATTAACACGAATTTTTGTTCAGATTCTCATGTTTATAGTCTTAATTTCATTCCATCCTGTTTCTACATCACTGTGCAATTTTATTGTGTGTAGTCTTCAAACAGACACATTTTGTGATTCTTAATATTATATGGGATAATTATTCTTAAATCTTTCAGTTTCAGAGGCTTATCAGCATTAAATGTAATCTTGTAAACACCTTCGTGTAGAATAATTTTTAAAAAGTAATTTAAAGGGAACAATTCCTTGGATCCACATACAGATTCATCCATGAAGTTTTCCTGACAATCATGTAGAAAATGTCCACTTCATTGTCTACATCATATTCCCTGGAAGTTTCCCATCTAAGTATTAATTCAGATTGATGCTGATTTAGCTTTGAGGCAAAATTGACTGAGTGCTGCTGGCTATTTAAAACATAAAACATTATTATCATTATGATTCTTGATCCTGTAACGAATGTATGTATGTATAGTGAGAGTATTTACACCAAGACAAATTCCTTGTGTGTCCAATCACACTTGGCCAATAAAGTATTCTATTCTGTTCTATTCATATGTCAAGTGTAACTCTCAGCATGCAAATACTTTTAATGGAATTCTATTTTTATTCTTCTATAGAATTCTATTATATTTTTATATTTTAAAACAAAATTAAGCAGTGTGTAGTATCAGTCACTAAGCATTACAGGTAGGTTATTTAGAGGTTTTTGTTTTAATTATGACCCAACAAGTAATATTAAGATGGAAGACTCTGTATTGCTTTCTATTAAGTAGACAGTAGTATCAGACTGGGGACCAGTTCCATGGAAAGAGGTTTTTCCATGGCCCAGAGGGGGTGTGGTTTTGTGTGTTGCTTGCATCCTGTGTATGGAGCTTGTTAGGTTTCTTTAAAAACCTGAACTATATTGGTTTACCATATATGGTTGCAAGTCATAATGACTCAGCACTTTACTGAAGCCAAGATACTGATTGGCTACAAGAAGCAGGATTACTACATAGCATGAAGCCAGAGAGCACATGGTAGGCTTCTACTGCGAGCTTTTACTTTGGCTTCTATTGTGGCTGCTACTTGGCTACTGCTACTTCTACTCGGCAAGTATCTTCATCATTTTGTAACTATATCTCTCCATTGCTGTATGGATGTATTGAAGATGGTGTATTGCTGTTATGCCTACTGACTATGATGGTTAGTTATATATTCTATTGACTGATGAACTGTGTATGAATATTGGACTGAATCTTGGACTGTGTTTATACTCCTGTATATAAAACCCTTTACCCTTCAACCTCTGTGCTTGGGTGACTCTATACTCACTGCTACAATTTTGCACACTACTTCCGTTTGCTGCATACTTCTTGAAGATAAGGAAAACTCTGCTAATACTTATCAGAGCTTTGCTTGTTTGTGTGGCCCTGTTTCTGGCATGCTGCGGTCCAGAACCAGTTCACAGAGCAGAGGTTGGGGACTCCTGCATTAGACCACTAAGGTCTAACCATTGGACCAGCTCAGTTATACTAAGAAATATTGGGCCCTTTAACACATACTGATTTCAGGAGTTTGTAGCTGATATGTTCCAATCAAAGGGGAAAAAATCATTTACCATATACAGCCATTTATGAGTTTCCTTCCAAGAATGGTTTCTCAGAGTGGTTGAAAAGGCTGAAATTGCTGCTATTAATAGATTATTGGTAATTAGAAATCCCTTATTGATTTGCTGAAGATCATGTAGGTGGGGTGCTCCACTGGTTGCACCAGCAGGAACAGGTCCAGGTCCATACAGCCAAGAGAAGCTTCCAAATAAGGTACAATTGGATTAGTGATTCTTAACCTTGACAACTTTAAAATATATGGTTTTCAACTCCTAGGATTCTCCAGCCAGCTTGCTGGCTAAAGAGTTCTGGGAGTTGAAGTATCTGAATGTTCCTAAGGTTGAGAAATGTTGGATTTGATGTCCAATCCTATCCCCTCCTGTTTCTCTGTTCACAACAATCTTTTAGTATTTTTTTTCTTCATTCTTTTAAAATGCAAGGGGGTGGGGAAGAAAAATATCCATTCTTGACCACAGTCTCCCCAATCTTGGCAGTGCCACTGCACCTCAAACCCCATGAAGTCATAATCAGAGGAGAAAGATAAACCAGAGGTGGTATTCAGCAGGTTCTGACCAGTTCTGGAAAACCGGTAACGGAACTTTTGAGTAGTTTGGAGAACTGCCAAATACGATCTCTGACTGGAGATTTTACAGTATCCTTCCCGTGCCACGCCCACCAAGCCACGCCCACAGAACTGGTAGTAAAAAATTTTGAAACCTACCACTGGGATAAACAGTTTTGTTTTTAAAACAATAACATCTATTAATGTAAAAGGAAAACTCTGTCTGATACTACCGTGTTTCTCCAACAATACGGCCTATACCAATAGGTATAGCCCAGCATGATTTCTAGGCATGAGGTGAAATTAAGCCCTGCCCCCAAAATTTAGGACTATTTAATCCATGCATTTCCCCACCATTTCTCACATCGTTCGTTAAAACTACATGAGGTGAAAAGAAAGGGGCGTAAAGGGGGGGAAAACTTGCCTTTAGGAGTGCCCTGCAGGTAGCCTAAGCTAGAATACTGATCTACTACCGATAGAACATCGGCCGATAGAAGCTCCCTGAAGGCAGAGTCACCAGCCACTTCTATCGGCTGGTAGAAGCGGCCTCAGGGCGAGCACTCCATGCACACTCCCCTCATCACGAAGCCATTTCTATCAGCGGATGGAAGGTCCCCGAAGGCAGAGTCACCAGCCGCTTCTATCGGCCGGTAGCAGCCTCAGGGCAAGCGCCCCACATGCACTTCCCTTGCCATGAGGCCATTTTTATCGGCCAATGGAAGCTCCCCAAAGGCCGGCAGCAGCCTTGGGGTGAGCGCCCACGCGCACTCCCCTCGCCACAAAGACGTTTCTATCGGCCGATGGAAGCTTCCTGAAGGCAGAGTCACCAGCCACTTTAGGGCGAAGCATGGCTGCCTGGGAGCACTCCTGACAGGAGCGCCCCCACACACTCCCCTCTCCATGAAGCCATTTCTATCGGCCAATGGAAGCTCCCAAAGGCAGAGTCACTAGCCGCTTCTACCAGCTGATAGAAACAACAGAAATATTGGCTGATAGAAGCTGCTGGTGACTCTGTCTTTGGGGAGCTTCCATCGGCCGATAGAAACAGCTTCATGGCCAGGGAAGTGTGTGTGTGGCACTCCTATCAGGAGCATCCTGCGGGCAGGCACGCCTTGCCCCAAAGCGGCTGGTGACTCTGCCTTTAGGGAGCTTCCATCGGCCGATAGAAGTGGCCTCATGGAGAGGTGTGTGTGCATGGGGTGCTCTAGGTGGGGGTGCGCATGGGGGAGGAAATTAAGTCAACCCCGAAAAGACGTCCTAGCCATTTTTCAAGGGCTCAAAAAAAAAAAAAAAGACCTGGCCTTATTTTATGAGAAACAGAATTAAATTAGATGTTTCAGAACTGTGCGGGCCCTTCTTATATTTTTGTGAAAATAAATAGACCAAATAGATATTTGACCTACAGAAGAAAATTTGAATATCCATTCTCTCAAAGAGTTACTCATTTCTTGTGTAATATAGGAATGATCATATCAATGAATGGTATATATTTATGTACCTATATGGGAATCTGTAGATACGTATTATGTATGTGTTTGGGTAGATATATAGTTTTTCTTGAGAACAGGCAACAGAATCTCATTTTTAATGTGGGCCAGTGTGCTCACAAAAATGACAATAAAAGATATCTCTTATCTTCCAGTTTATCATTGTTTTAACCCATGTTTGTTAGATTGTCTTTATTTCTGCACTAATATAGATTTTAATGCATCTTTCTCCTAATATATACAATTCGGTATCTACTTTAATTTTATATTTTTGCAAGCAATTTTACCAATCTAATGCATATCTCTGGCTTATTTTCAGCAATTTACAGTTATATGTATTTCCTCCAATATATTAATTTTGGCCATATTCTATGTTGGTGAAACTGTAGAGCAAAATTGGAATGCATTCAAATTTCAATGTAATGGTTATTGTGGACATATCAGTTTGAAAATCCAAAGTGGTTAATCTTATATTAAAAATAAAGTGTTTTCCCAACCTTTGCAATGCAAGCACAATTATTTTGTTATGACTGGATTGACATATACTATGCAATGACTTGTAAATTAAACACAATTGGCATGTTCACACAACATAATAAGCCATAAATCATGGTTTCCAACACTATTGCATACCATCATAATGGTTTGTATTATATCATGCAAAATCAAAAATAGAGAAGCTATAAATTCAACTTGTTTGTTTTGTGCATATATATTCAATGTCTTTTTCACAGCAACGTTTTCAAGAATACTTGCTGATAAATTTTAACTGATTTACAGTCTTTGTTGCCAATCAGATCCCCTACTAGATGTTTCCCTATAATGAACATCTTCAGTCGTGGCTGTGAAAAAATGTACAGCAAATAAATCAGTAAAAACTTCAGGACTATATTTATAAAAAGCTTCCTTCAGTAAGCCATGCTGTGCCATTCACAATTAAGCCTTGCAGGCTTTTTATTTCATCTACTATCCTGAATGTATGAAAGAAAAACAGATAAAGCAATCTTGCGGAATTTTTAAAAAGCACAAAACCTACAAAGAAACAGAAATAGACCAGAAATACATGGAGTGCAAAGAAAATAGAATAGAATAGAACAGAATTCTTTATTGGCCAAGTGTGATTGGACACACAAAGAATTTGTCTTGGTTCAAATGCTCTCAGTGTACATAAAAGAAAAGAAACATTCGTCAAGAGTCAGGAATTATAAGGTACAACACTTAATAATAGACATAGAGTACAATAAGCAATCAAATCATACTAGGAAACAGTCAATATAAATCGTAAGGATACAAGTGACAAAGTTAAGTCACACAGTCACAAGTGGGAGGGGATATGTGATAAGGAATGATGAGAAGATTAATGGTAATAGTAGTGCAGACTTTGTAAGTACTTGGACAGTGTTGAAGAAATTATTTGTTTATCAGAGTGATGGCGTTCGGGAAAAAACTGTTCTTGTGTCTAGTTGTTCTGGTGTGCAGTGCTCTATAGCATCATTTTGAGGGAAGGAGTTGAAACAGTTTATGAATATAATGAACTGGCATGTTTTATTGCCTGGAAAGACCCTTATTCTTGTAATTTTTACTCATATGATCAATATTATGTCTGGCACTCCTGATGCAGTATTGTTTTCTGAGTCGCTATCCAACTATCCTAGTTAGTTCATATTCTCTTCTTTATTAAATAAATATCTTATGGTATGTACACCCCCAATATGTTTCCCAGTGAACAAATATATTTTTTCCAAAAAGTCAGATCAAAGTTTCACTGTACTAAAGACTTAAATATATTTGTTGTCTCAATCTTTTTCCAAGATATTGTACAACATAATGTCAAAAATAGAGAAGTTAGAAGGAACTTGTCACAAGAAAACCCATATCTAGTTAAACTCAAGGTTCCAGGTAATTAGTCATTTGTAATAGTAATCTTTAGCTGTTTAATACTGTATGAGCATACCAGGCGTTACACCTTAACCTTTCTGACAAGCAAAATCAATGAGGGAGGGCCAGGTTCACTTAACAACAGTGTTACTTGTAGTAGAGCAGCGGAATCACTGAGGCAGACAACTAGAGCAAAACTTCAGCTTAACTTTATTTACAAGAATAAAGGGTTGCCGCGGCTGCCGCGCTAACTCAGCAGCCAGCTGGAGCGGCAACAGCTGATGCTGTTTGACAGCTCCTTTTATAAGCCGGCTGTCAAACAGCATCAGCCAATGGCAGTGGTCCGTGTTTCCTGCCAAAAACACAGACCTGAATGAAGACTTCAGTCAGTACACAACATTATTAATCATGGGTTACCACAAAAAAAAGGGAGTCAAACTATTCTCCAAAGCATCTGAGGGCAGGACAAGAAGCAACAGATGGAAACTAATCAAGGAGAGAAGCAACTTAGAACTAAGGAGAAATTTCCTGACAGTTAGAACAATTAACCAGTGGATCAGCTTGCCACTAGAAGTTGTGAATTCTCCAACACTGAAAGTTTTTAAGAAGAGAGTGGACAACCATTTGTCTGAAATGGTATATGGTTTCCTGCTTGAGCAGGGGTTGGACTAGAAGACCTCCAAGGTCCCTTCCAACTCTGTTATTCTGTTATTTATTAACTTTCTTTCCAGGTCCTCAGTGCCCCATATTGGGACTATGTCACAGTATGCTGACCAAGCGTAGGATAGCCAGAGTGTTATGACATGGTCCTGATATAGTTTTGGGTACCATTTCCATTATTTATTCCTTATGGCATTTCTGTCATGGCTTTTTAATCCTTCTGCTATTCTTCCCAACTTATTTTTAGATGCATGTGATGCATTCAGTCCTGAGGCTTAAATGTGCTATCATTGGAAATGTGAACTGGATCTAACACTGCAAACAGTTACTATAATCTAACAATATTTCTGGGGCTGCTTCTACATTCTTCCCCTTGAAAGATATCCCCTATGTAAGTCAACCTTATTCACCCAACTCCCCCCCCCTCCATTAAAGCTTGGTATATCTATTCTTTATTCTAATGATTTTAATATGTTTCTTGCTATTTATACAATAGAGATAGGTAACTATACTGGTTTTAATTTTTAATACACCTGAAGGACCATAGAATAGAATAGAATAGAATAGAATAGAATAGAATAGAATAGACTTTATTGGCCAAGTGTGATTGGACACACGAGGAATTTGTCTTGGTGTAAATACTCTCAGTATACATAAAGAAAAGGTACATTTGTTAAGAATCAAGAATCATAATGATAGTCGTAGGTTACAATCAATCAAATCATACTAGGAAATAGTCAATATAGGCAAGCAGCATTGTCTTAAATTCTCTTTATAATGTGGATTTGTATTCTTGTTATGAATTCTTGCATTAGTACAAAGTTATAGCAAGAATTATATTCCTCTTGAGCTTGCTAGGATTTTCTTAGGAGATCCATCTACTGTAATGCTAATCATTTAAGTCCTAATTATCCTTATAAAATGCCCATGTTTTAGCTTTCTTCACCTGCCTCACCTTCTAGTTTGGTTCGGAGGAGAAGTATTTTTAAACCCAAATTCAGTAAATCTATTGCCACGTTTACATCACTTACCGCAAGAATCTTAATTTGAAGCTAGAGAGCAGAAGCTGCGGGGAAAGAAAAAAAAACCACTTGACGATGCAATATCTCACATAGCCATACGGTGGCGTGCCGTTTTTAGACCGAGGGCTTTTTTTTCTAGCCGCATACCCTCTTCTTTTCTCGTCATAAATATAAGATATATAAATATAGACTTGTGGTATTTTTTTTAAAGTTATCAATTTAAGACGTAGTGGACTTTCAACTACCAGCATGCTGGTTGGGGAATTTTATGAAAACATTTTAAGTTGTCACTTTTGAAAAGCATTGATTTAGACTTTTCGAAGATTAAAAAATAAACCCTCTAGTTTTTTACTTCAAGTTAACAAAGTTTGAAGGGAGGACACGTGTTCGCTACCATATCATCATAATTTATTTAGTCATAGTTCCTCAGCAGGGCAACCAGATTAATATTTTGCAGAAAAACACGCCACCTTCAAGAGGAAAGCAAGCCTTCGTTGCCCACCCCCCAAAATTTTTTATGGAATTTTGGATTTCTTTGAAGACAACTTTCTCTGAAAGTTTCCTCCCAAGCTTGTGCTGAAGTTTATCCTCTGACCAGAGGTCCCCAAACTTGGCAACTTTAAGACTTGTGGACTTCAACTCCCAGAATTCCTGAACTAACATAACTGGAGGAGTTGAAGTCCACAAGTCTTAAAGCTAAGTTTGAAGACCCCTGCTCTTGACTTTATAGCTCTATAAATCCCCAGCCTCGTTCCTCCCATTTTCTTATCTCTGCACTACGGCAGGGCTAAGACGTTGCGTAGGGGGCGGGTCTTCGACCGGCCCTGACCCCTCTACCCGCACGTGGATAGCACAGCCAGCTTGGTGGTGGTGCTGAATCCGCCATGGACGGGCGCGGGCGAGACGGGTCAGCCGCGGTGGCGGAGGAGGCGGAGGGAGAAGAAGAGGAGGAGGAGGGCGGCGAGCTGGAAGTGCTGGCCAGGCGGCAGCGGAAGGAGAAGCGGGAGCTGCAGGGTGAGGGCGGCGGCGGCACAAATCCGGGCAGTGGGAGGAGGATTGCAGAAATAGCCTTTAAAGCTTGCAGGGAAAACCTGTATCCCGAAGCCAGCTACTGCGCTATGTTGGCAAGACACACTGACCCAAGATTTGATCCAGCCTGTTTTTATCAGCCTGCTTTTTTTCCCAGGGTAGGGCAGGGTGGCAACTTCTAGATGACCGTGGCTGGTTCCCCCCAAAAACTGAATAGGTTGAATCAGGTTAGTATTTGGGATGAGAAACCATAGCGAAACATCGGGGTTAGATGGGAAACGCGTCCAGGAAGAAGACAGGGACCCAAACCATGTAATGTTGTCAAGACGATGACGTGGGCATATCAAACCTGGGCTCATCTTGAAGGAGATCTTATCTTGTTTCGTCCAGGAGCTCAAGATTGGTACATATAACATTCCCTCTTCAGTGTAGGAACAGGTAGGTAGATCGGTCGATCAATCGGGGAGAACAAACAGCCCTGGCATCCTGTGGGCTTCCCAGGTTTAGGGGGCACGTGGTTTGGAGTCACTCCAGATCTGTTTGACCATTATGACTTGACTAATCATAGTATCACTCGGGCTAAAATCATAATGTGACAGGCTAAGCTATAAACTAACTATTGGTTGGATGCATAGTATGGAAAGCTTAGTTGTAATTGGCTTATTTGTGGCACGTCTGTCATGTAAGCAGAGGCACAGAGTTCTGTGTACCAAAGCTAATGAGCTTTTGAGGGTTTCAGCCTCTTCATGAGATGCCTGGAGTGTTGTTACGAGTGAGGATGTGCACGTATATACTGTATATGGAGTCTCTGCATTGGGATTCAACATGCCTCAAGTGAGGCACTTTATGGAGTCTCTGCATTGGGATTCGACATGTCTCAAGTGAGGTGCTTTATATCATCTCACAGCTTTTGACATAGTTTGATGGAGCACTTGCAAAATCTGGAAGAAACTTCTGGATGCTTCGGCATGTAGACATCTCCTACAGCCCATCTGCAGCCTCAGCAGCAGCTTCCAATCATTGCAAGTGTGAATTGAACCAACAAGTGACATGGCTGCTTCAAGTTGTATAAGCAAAAAGTGTGTGCTTTGCAAAAAAGGTTCCTGGGAGAGGGTTGTGAACGTACGATGAATGTACAATGTATGTGTTGTACATGTATAAAGAGATTTCCACACAAAGTCCAGGCTCAAAAGGAAATGGTGTAGAGAGTCTCAAACGAGGCCATACGAAAAACAACAGAAATGCATTGATTATAATACTAGCATCATCCTAATATTTAATACCTATAATGGATAACAGAAACAAATATCTTGATAAAAAACTAACATAAGAAAGGGTGATATTCAAAACCCAGTAGAGCCTTTCAGATTTTCTGGGTACAAATGGAAATAGCCATTTTTGGCTTTAGGACTCCAAATCTAAATTGCAGTGTGAAATAGTTGAACTCCTGTAATATAGGAAATATTTGAATCATGAAATGTTACTAATTGCTTGAAATATATTTTGAATGTTTTTTTTAAAAATAGCATCCTAAATTAACTTGATATTGTCAGAACTGCAATTATAGAAATTTTCTTGAGCTATTGCACCAACATGACAGGACTGGAATCATAGAAACTCAAGTTGTTGCATCATCAATTATCCTGCATTGTCCTGTACAGCTTGTTTTCATGCATGGCAGGGGAGAGAATGATGGCTGTGTTGCTGCTGCATGAGCTTCTCTGCTGTCATGAGAACATGAGAAACTGTCCTAAGATGCAGGCCTTGCTACATTGCAGTATTTGGAGCAAAAGTGACACCTTTATTTTAGTTTTGATTAATCAGATCTTCCATATAATTTTTTTTAAATAATCTTTTGAACAGCATGGTTTTGAAAATGCTTGTGTTTATATGTGTAACACTTTTTGAAATAATCATGAGCTAAGTAATATTCAAAACTACATACAATAATTTGTATTTTATTCTGTGGGTCTATATCACTTAGAATCTGTAGGAATTCTGCAGACCTGCGTTGCTCAATAAATAAATAACCATTTCTATATACACGTATACCTCTCAAACTCAAATTTTAAAATAAGTAGGGGAATTAGAAAAACTAGGGATAATATAAATTGTTGAAAAAATATAATATCTTATTTAGAACAAGATGTTATTTCTAATAGCAAACTCTTCAATCCAACAATTTTCTCTTGATTATGCACCATTAAGTCATGTTAAGTCTTAGCAACTACATAGATTTCATTATCTATGAACTGACAGATACCTGCCTGATCCTTCATGACCTCCAATGTTGCTATAATTGAATGCATCTGGCGGGCAACTATCTCTTTCTTTCTGCTTTAGTAGCAAGTTTAGTAGCAAAAGCAACTGTTGTAGCCAAAGTTACAGTTTTGTCTTCATAGGACAGGCAGAAAGAATCCAGATCAGGTCTTGCATGACCTACAGCTACATGTACTTACAGTATCACATGTGACATATTTATTCACAAAAAAGAAACTTATTTCCCATCAAAACACAAGCACCTCAAACTAATGAGCTGAATTGTGTTCTGACTACATATGATTACTGATTACTGTAGTTTTATTTGATTTAATATGCATGTGTAACTCAAATCATGAATAATGACAAGAATAATTTAAGACACTTTTCATTTATCTCACCTGTTTTTGCTTCTGTAGCCAAAATCCAAGGAATGAAAAATACTGTTCCAAAGAATGATAAAAAGAAAAGAAAACAGCTGCTGGATGATGTTGCTAAGCTAGAATCTGAGTTGGAAGAGAAGCACAAAGAGGAACTAAAGAAGTTAAAAGAAATATTACCTGAACAGAATAAAGTATGCAGCATTTATTTTTGAGATACCATGCTTTTGTTGTATTTCTAGTTACCAAGTTGTGTTTTTAAAGTAAATATTGCTAAGGACTTCTTTCCATTCTGAAAATTGTTGTGTTTTGAACTTATTTGTGGGCAGTACTTTTTCTTATAAGTAAAACAAATAAGCAATCGCTGGGAAATACGGTTGGAGACCTTGCAGTGATTTTATACAAAATGTATATGAATTTGGGGAAGTAAGGTAATTTTTGTAGAAGAGTGGTTGTACAGCTCAAGAGCTTCTAGATGGAACTCAAGATTAGATGGAAACAACTGTTGTTAGTAAAACATTCTTTGTCTCTAACTGAAAACGAACGAGAGAGTTGGCCATTGCAAGAAGGCAGAATGAGATTTGGAGAAGGGCACACACCAGAGGTGATATTCAGCAGGTTCTGACTAGTTCTGGGGAACTGGTAGCAGAAATTTTGAGTAGTTTGGAGAACCGGTAGTGGAAATTTTGAGTAGTTCGGAATACCAGCTCTGACTGGCCCTGCCCCCATCTATTCTTGGCCTCCCGAGTCCCAGCTGATCGGCTAGGTCTTCTTTTGTTGCCCTGCACAGGAGAATGGAGCTGGAAAGCAGGTTGTGGGGTAAGGAGAGAATGGGAATTTTACAGTATCCTTCCCCTGGAGTGGGGTAGGAATGGAGATGTACAGTATCCTTCCCCTGCCACGGCCACCAAGCCATGCCTGCCAAGCCAAGCCAAGCCATGCCCACAGAACCGGTAGTAAAAAAAAATTGAATCCCACCACTGGCGCACACAGACTCAGGAAGAAGGCCTGGCACTGCCAGCCACTACCTCACATTAGGCCAGGCTGGGTGCACTTTGTCAGCTTTAGAGGGGAGGAAACTGTGAAGGATAGCTGGGGCAGCAAGCCTGCTGAGTCCAGAGCAATGGGGCCTTTGTGCTGTGGCATTGGGGTGGCTGGCTGTGGCATGGGGTTTGAGGTGGGACTGAATGACAGTGGCAGTGCGAGTGGTGCTAAGAGAAGTGTGAGTTGGTTGAGAGAAGTGGCAGTTGGTTTAGGCTTGAAGGACTTTCTGTCTAGCACCACCACTGCCTAGAAGTGCCACTGTTCAGGGCAGCTAAAAGGGCACAGATGGGTGGGAGATAGGGGTTGGGGGATTGAAGAGGAGGCAGCCCTTTATCTTATTGAGTCTCAGAGCTGATTGGGATCATGGCTAGAATGGTTTGGATCAATGTGGATCCTTTATTAACAACCAGTGGGATTCAGTTAGCGATGCTAAGTGATGCAGTCCAGAAATTGCAATCCCAATTAATGTTGTAACCTGTACTTATTAGCATTGGGACTATAGATTTTCTTCTGATTTTAGTAGAAACTTGGTGCTACATATTGGGATCAGGTGCATTAGAAATATAACACTTGTCTATTTCACTCTTAACCCAAATATAATGGGATTTAATAGGATTTCTGATAGATAAGTTTCTCTTACCAGAAGAGAAAAAGTCTTTTCAAGCTAACTGGGAACTAGAATTAACACAGAATCATGTAGATGGATGATTGTAGAGAATGATGGTTACAGTAGAAATGGTGTAAAGTATCAAGAGATAGTGAATGTTGTAAAACTTTAAACATGGCTTCTGTTAAAATTGAAGGTCTATAAGAAATACTTTGTGAAATATTTCAGGTAATTTTTATTTATTATTTAGGAATATTTGGCACGTCTAAATATTGCAAAACTGGAGATTGAGAGCAGAGAACAGACCCAGCCTGCTAGAATATCAAAAGCACAGAAGAGGCGGGTAAGATTATTTCAATGTTAATTCATTAGACTACAACAAAGTGCAAGGTGTAATCTTTAATGTGGTATCTGTGGGATGATTCTAGAACCTGATTCCAGTCCCAAGGGTCAATAGAAGTCATAATTGAAATATTTTGGGCAGAGAAGGATTAGACGCGCACCTACGCACACCCATCCATCAGATGTGATGTTATATGAGGCTCTTGATTTTCAAAAATACTTTTTTCAGCTTGGAAGCCAAATTATTTCTCTTTGGGAAATAAGGGTTTCCTCCTTCCATATTATTCCATCCAGATTATTCTACAAGACACTGAATGTAGAGACAAAATTTTAATGGTTTCCCCAAATCTGTTTACGTTGTTTCACAATTAAACGGGGGTGGGTGGGGGTGGGTGGGAGGAGTATGCACAGAAATAATTAGGTGAAATTATGTGTGGTTTTGCCTGGATTTGTCCATCTGAAATTCTTAAAACCATTCATTTAGCAACCATTCAAAGTTACAATGGACTGAAAAAGGTGATGTACAACCAGTCCTCCCACTTAATGACTATTGTGGCAGCCTCATAATCACATGAACAAAATCTGAGTCCTTGGCAATTGGCAAGAGTTTATGACAATTGCAGTGTTCTGGGGTCATTTGAATGCCATTTGCAATAGCAATAGCACTTAGACTTATATACCGCTTTATAGTGTTTACAGCCCTCTCTAAGCAGTTTACAGAGTCAGCATATTGCCCCCAACAATCTGGGTCCCAATTTTACTGACCTCAGAAGGATGGAAGGCTGAGTCAACCTTGAGCTGGGTGAGAATCGAACTTCCAACTGCTGGCACCAGCACTCAGCAGAAGTAGCCCAGATCGTTGGGGGGAATATGCTGACTCTGTAAAAGAGAGGGCTGTAAAGCACTATAAAGCAGTATATAAGTCTAAGTGTTATTGCTAACCACTGCGCCACCACGGATTTGCAACCTTCAAAGCCAAGCAAAATCAACGGGGCAAGTCAGATTTGGGGCTTAATGACCACACAATTCACTTAACTGCAGTGATTCGCTTAATAATTATGGAAAAAAACTCATAAAATGACGTGCAAATCATTTAACAGCTACTTTGTTTAGCAATGGAAATCCTGTGGTTGAAAGTTGAGGACTACTTGTAAAATAGATATTTTCCAATCTACGACTGCCATATTTGAGGGTTAGAGATATGTGGGCAAGGGTCTACTTTTCCCTATTACTTCTTCCCATTATGCTATCCCTCGTTTTACCAGATGATTTCCCATGCCTCCAGAGAGTGGTCTAGAGACTGTAAGGTGAAGGAGAGATTCCTTCAATTCCAAAGACATATTTCTACTAAATGAGATTATGGATTCTATCAGATGTTTCTGATGTTTTTCATGAAGTAACAATAAGAGAACTGCTCATAATAACATTACCAAAATCTGATAGCTTAATCTCTACAGCACTCTGCTTGTACTTTGCTGATGACAGACATACTAGTTTGCCAAGTAATTGCCACTGATTAATAACAAAAGAGAACATTGTTATGAAACACGTTTAACATAGTGCATCATTAAAATCCTTCTGAAAATTATATTTTAAATGCTGTGAAATATTATTCTGAGACAAATAATAGTAAAGGACCAAAAATCACAAAGGATAAATCTTCAGGCAAGCTGATTTTGCTCTTCAGGTCAGCAAGCTGGGCTTGAAAGCATATGACACTGTCTTTTATTTGACAATTTCTTTTGAAAAGCAGACTTTGTGTAACTGAAATATCTTGATAAAAGGTCTGTTACGGTATTGAACATACAATATTATGATTTAGTATTTTTCTCATGTTATATAACTCTGTTAGACAAACTGAATCCATATACTACTAAAACTCTTGTCATGACCTTTAACTGGGGCAGAACAGTGCATCATAGGGCAACACTTTTTGAACCAAGGTACTTTAGATGGACTAACATTCAGAATGTGTCCAAAATCTGGAAGCATGACTCCTGAGGAAATTAAATTTGGGAAAGTTATGGCTGCTCTCGTGCTGCTGGCTGCTACTGCTGTAATCATGAAATCTTCATTCTCAACATTCTGTGACAGTTGCCACGCCAGTTTTGCAACCCCTCACTCTCTTCCCACCTAGCAGCAGTCACTTTCCTTCCTGCAAAGGAAAGGAAGGAAGGAAGGGAAGACGAGAGGCAGAGGTGGTATTCAGCAGGTTCTGACCAGTTCTGGAGAACCAATAGCAGAAATTTTGAGTAGTTCGGAGAACCAGCAAATACCACCTCTGACTGGAGATTTTACAGTGTCCTTCGCCTGCCATGCCCACTAAGCCACACCCACAGAACTGGTAGTAAAAAAATTTAATCCCACCACTAGAGGGAGGAAGGAAGGTTGCTTTTCCTTACTCCCTGCTATATCCCACAGGGAACTCAATGGGAAAGCCAGCAGGAAGTCAGAGGTTGCTCTTGCTTTTTCGCCTTCCTTAGCTATTCTGTTTCTCTATTTAGGTAGAAAATACCTCTGAAACAATGACCCAACAGGGTACAAGTTGTCTAGTATAATATCATAAATACTTGAAAAGGTTAAACTCTATAGGCTGAATTAAAATATGACACAGACAAATGTAAAACTGCAATGTTTTGCTGTGTTTCATCACAGGATAAAAAAGCAGCCCTGGAAAAGGAAAGAGAAGAAAGAATAGCAGAAGCTGAGATAGAAAATTTAACAGGTGCTAGGCACCTTGAAAGCCAGAAACTTGCAAACATTTTAGCCTTAAGGCAATTGGAAATTAAGCAAATCCCATCAGATGGTCATTGCCTGTATAGAGCTATTGAAGATCAGCTCAAAGAACAACAAAACTTGTGGACAGTTTCAACACTTAGAAGTCAGACTGCAGAGTATATGAGAAGTCATGTGGATGACTTTCTACCATTTCTGACAAACCCAAATACAGGAGATTTGTACAGCCAAGGTAAGTAAACTTCTCCTGATTAAAAAATAAAAGCTAAAAAATGTCATTACAGAGAACATTAGTTTCAGTATGCTTCAGATACTTAGCTATGTTATATAATCTACACAGCAGCATTTTTCAAACTTGGCAACTTTAAGATGTGTAGACATCAACTTCCAGAATTGCCCAGCCAGCATACAACTATTATAAGTATAAATATGCAGCCTCTGTCTTAATATACAGTGTGTATTGATGTTCTTCCTCTCTCTCTGTTTTTATATATATATATACCCAGCATTTTAGGGTAGAGGTAAATGAATCAATCTGTGTAAAATGTAAAAAAAACCCCATTATTTACAGTCTTAAGTTAAAGCAAATCTCAGCATGTCTTATGTTTGTTCATAACAAAAAATGATGGTAAAATTATATATGTAGTACTTTTTCTGAACCATATTTATGAAGTAGGGAAACATCTCAGAACATGAAAACTTATTAATTAGGCACAATAAAAATTTAAATCTATTAAACTTGAATAAATTAAACCTTTCCTTTTTTCTGTTTCATACTTTTATAATTGTTATCCATTTTGTCTTTTTGAGAGTGTATATAAATCTTTGGTTTTTCTTTTGCTTTGTGTTTTATTTTGCAAGTATTTATATTCTGCAAGCTTCCTTTTCCCATTCTACTTTTTTATTTTTAGATTATTCCTCCCCCCCACCCAATTTTTATGTTTTTAAATTGTGATGCTTTTTTTCCTGCAGAGGAATTTGAAAAATACTGTTCTGATATAGCAAACACTGCTTCATGGGGTGGTCAGTTAGAAGTAAGTATGACATGTTGTATTTTTTTATAAATTATTTATTATTTTATAAAAGAGATATGTATTATAAAAAGCACCAGTTAATTGAATTTATATTTCTTCTCCAGGAAACCTGGAGAAAAAGATCTATTAGATAAGTAGGTTGCTCAAATGATACAGAATTGAGAATTTTCCAAGGTCTTTAAAAGAAATAGGGAAGATTGTTAGGCAGTGAGGATTGTGGTGAAAATAAAGAGCATTTTTTCATATTGTTTCACAGAGAATGTTAGGAAACATATAAGTATCATGTTTTGATACTTACTTTTCTCATGTTTGCTGAGATTCTTACTTGGCCTACAGAAAGTCTTCAGTTAATTAAATTCAATAATTTGGATGTTTAAATATCTGGAGCTGGTAGAATTATGCATCGTTTATGTTTTTGTAGAAAAATGTTTTAGTTTAGTTTACTTTGTCATTGCACCTCGTACAACAAAATTAAATGCCATTTTCAGTGTACATTATAACTATAAAAATAAAACACAAACACGTATCCTTCATTCTCTACAATTGAATTGAAAACCTGATATTGCATTAATATTGCACTATATAGTAGAATTCAATATAGTTTCTGACAAACCCAAATAGAAGCCTGTTTTTCAGCCTATTTGTCCTTGCTCTTGCTATCCTGTACTGTCTGCCAGATGGTAATAGTTCAAAAAAAGGTTGCCCAGGATGAGATGGATCTTTAAGAATGTTTTGAACTTTCTCAAGACAGTGGGAGCTATGAAGCTCTTCCAAAGAGAGGAGAAGGAAACCAATGATCCTCTGGGCAATGATAGAATATCTGGAGTGCTGTCCTATTTGCCACTGTGCAATTGGCAAATCATACATAGGTGCAATAAGTTAAAACACTCTCTATGGTGCAGCGGTAGAAGGTCACCAGCAGTTTTTCATTCAGTTGTTGTTTCCTGAGAAGTCTCAGGTAGTATAATCTCTGCTGGGCCCTTTTGACCAGTGCTGCAGGTCAGGTCCTCTTTTATGATAACACCCAGAAACTTAAAACTGGCCACTTGCTCCATTGATAAGCAAGGACTGGATGTCTGATCTACTCCTTCTATAGTCCACTATAAGCTCCTTGATCTTATTGGTGTTAAGGACTAAGTTATTGTCTCCACGCCACGAACGCAATCAGTCCACCTCATATCTTTTGTAGAGTTACTGAAGTGAAAAAGAAAATATTAAAATGTAAATTAAGATGTAATTTTGCTTTACAGCTAAGAGCTTTATCACATATCTTGCAAACACCAATTGAAGTAATTCAGATGGATTCCCCTCCTATTATTGTTGGTGAAGAATACAGTAGGAAACCACTAATACTTGTGTGAGTAAATACGTTCAACTTTGAACAAAAAAAACAATTTTTGTTTGGTTGCTTTTCACTTGAAATTCAATTAAGAAATGAACTTCAAATTATAAAACCACTTAGCTCTAATTTGGAACCTTTTTCAGAGTTTAGAAACATGCCGAGATTTAATATTGGCCTTCAAATTTGTAGGTGGCTTGCAATCACTGTGATCACTAACTTCATTGTTTTTGACAATATAAAGTAACAAAAATCTGTAGGTTGCTACGTTTTTTCTTAAAAAAAAAACACCCCAAGAATAAGTGTCTACTTTTTTATAGAAAATGAACTCAGTTTAAAAAAAGAGAATATTGCTTTAAGCAATGTCTTTCTGTAGAAATAACTTTCAGTGACAAAAACTGAATTTGCTCATTCTATTTATTAACTTACTGTTAAAGTGAACTTTATTTAATAGCAATAGCACTTAGACTTATGTACCGTTTTGTAGTGCTTTACAGTCCTAAGCGGTTTTACAGAGTCCCTCAACAATCTGGGTCCTCATTTAACCCACCTTGGAAGGATAGAAGGCTGAGTCATACTTGAACTTGGTGAGATTTGAACTACCAAATTGCAGGCAGCCGATAGTCAGCAGAAGCGGCCTGCAGTACAACACTCTTTAACTACTGCGCAGAGGCTCTTTAAGATTTCCTTAAGATATTTGTATGATCACCCATATCTTAAAACACAACTATGGACAGCCATACAATCTTTTAAATAAATAATATGGTAACTTGATAAATATGCCTGTGATGTTTTAATTTGGTGGAAGTCCTTGAATTTTTCACGTTTTTTTTTTTAGGTACATGAGACATGCGTATGGATTAGGCGAACATTATAATTCTGTAAAAATTCTATTGGAGAACACTGCAGAAAATGAAAGCTAATACACAGTTCATCAGAAGACATGAATGATGGTTACAATTCTACAAAATGTGTCTATATAGGACTTAAAATAAATTCTCAATTCTTTAATAAGGCATACAGGGTTATACAAACACACATATATGGTATGTGTGTCTGTACATATGACATCTGTTATCATCACTACTCAGTTTAAATCATGTTTTTTAAAAAATTCTGATGTGTTTCTAATGTATCTCATAATAAATTGTTGGTTATATTTCCTTTGCTTGTTTTACTTCTTTATTTTAACAGGACAGCCAGTGTACATAATATATATATGCACAGACATGCAATATTGCATTGTGGTTCAGTTGTTATGGACACCAATCATAAAATAATTATAAAAGCCACTGACATATGGATCATCTGAAATTGCTGAACTGTTATAATACTTTTCAAGATGATTTGTTCTGAGTATTGAATCCCCTTTACTGAAACACTCATATTGTTTTTATTTTGGGTTGTGGCAGAAGAGTACCTGATTCTGAAATGCAAAAACCTCCATCTGATCATTAAAGTATAGGAAGCAGTCTTACCATATTGATTCTTGTAGCTTAGTTTACAGTAATAGTAATCAGGATAAAGAGATACTTTGCCAACCCACCTTGGCATTGCCAGGAACGCAAAGCACGTGTTTTTCCCATACATTAGAATATTTCCTTTTCAAAGTAGAACTTTACTTTTCAGGGCTGTTGAACTGATCTTTCTTAGTTAACAGGATAATTCTGTAACATGTAAATAGAATATCTGCAGAAGACTCATTGTGCTAGTATCTATTTTAGATAGGTATTAAAAAGCTCTGGCATATTGAATGTTGTCCAATTTAAAATGAAATAGTGCCTCCACCTGGGTATTCTACTTATTCCATTATTTTGAAAACAGGAAGAGTGGATTATAATATTGCTCTAGGATATATATCTCCACATACAACCCACAATGACTATATTTCAAGAAAGGAAACAATTTCCCTTGTAAAGCATGATTTTTGAATATACTACAATCCTATAGGCCATTTCATATTTGAGGTAATGACAGTATATAAAACTTCAAATATTTTTATCTCTTGCATTGTGGTGTACTACTTTATACATCATTTAAAATATTCTTATAATTAAAATTGTTCATAAGTCATCTGACTTCATAATGAACACCTTTTTGATCACTCATATTGTACCTAGTATGTGCTAATACCTGGAGGAATATATAGAATTTTATTTGTGACCTACTCTGAGTTTATCTATATAGGTATACTATTTGCTGATTTTTAAAAAACCCTTAATTTTTGAAAGGTTTTAGTCTAAATTTCTTGGAAAAAAAGGAAGAATTACTATTACTGTGATAAATATTACTGGCATCTGAAAAGTGAAAAACAGTATTACTGAAAACATAACTATTGTGGTAATTTTACTTTGAACCTTATTTCCATTTCCCTCCATTTGAACTGAATTTGACTAGTGTAAACTCTGCTTTCTGTCATTTTTAATGAAACTATCGGTCCATATTTAGAAAGGCATTTTTTGCTATGAGTACATATATTATTAGGTATTTCATTTGTTAAATGTTATATATCCTTTTCACTTGATCTCTGTATTGTCCATTTGGGAATGCCTCCCTTCAATCTATTTTCTCAGGTTACACTATGCAATGCTCAGTGTTTGTGTGAATGCGTTTAATACTGCAGTGAAGTATTTTGTAAAGACCCAAAGTTCATTAATTAACTTTAGCACTACAAAGTACAAATCACAGAAGGTAAGGGGTGATTAGATTTTTATTCCACCTTTATATTTGGTCAAATCAAGATGGCGAACATAACCTAATACCTCTGCACTTCCTATTTTCCCACAACAGCCCCCTTGTGAGGTGGGCCAGACTGAAGGACTGTGACTGGCCCAAAGTAACCCAGCCAGTTTTCATAACTGAGAGGCCTAGAATTAACAGTCTCTTAAACATTTCACCAAATTTGGATGCTGAAATAACCCTGATATTTATAAAGCAATGTCTCCTTTAAGAACAGTTCTTCCAAGATCTAACCTTCAAAACTCTACTTGGCTTTCTAAATTAGCCAACATCACACATGAATTTATTTGCACTTGGTTGCTAACATTAGTCAACTGTTCTCCACAGCTGTGGATTGGAAAATAATCTGATCCGTTTTAACATTATTTATCATAGATGTATTTATCTCTTTGGATTCTGATCAGATCTTGCAACGTTACCAAGCGACGGCAACTAAATTTATATACCCCACGTTTCTATTTCCACTCCCCCACACTTCGTAGCGCGCATTTTAAAAATTGCATTATTCGTCATAAATGAACACTGATGAATGATTTGTGACGCCGAGCTATAACAATTGCCACAATTCTGTGCCCGCCCATAGAACGAGCTGAGCTTTCGGCCTTTCCACTACAACGGGAGGAAAGAACTTTTTAAGTTCTGCCGTTTCCACAGCGACGTGATCGGGCTGGAGGACGGTCCGCAGATGGCGGAAGGGAAGCTGCTTCGCGTGTTGAGGGGCGGCTCCGGGACTCGCTCTCTCTCTCTGGCACGTCGAGGGCTGCAGCATCCGCCCCGGGGCTTGGCCAGCTTGAACAACCTGGAGCGCCTGAGCCTGCGAGACAATCAACTGTTCAGTCTCTCTCACGAAATGGAGGCTCTGAGCCGGGTGAGGGTGGGGAGGTGGAACGAAATCCTGGCTTGGAAGCGCATTTGTAAAGCACGGTTATCACTTGTTTACCCTGATTGTAAGCTTTGTTACCCAGAGTGCTGGCTTAAAAGGTCTGTGACTGAATGGTGACTGTGGCAGGAGATCATTCCGTAGCAATGCAAGAAGAGTTTAGCTGCTAGGCTCTTCTTACATTGTTACGGAATAATCTGCAGCAATCACCATTCTTCTATACTAGTGAACCTCTGATATTGCAAAGAAAGAACAGGGGGAAAACATTCACACCGTTCTTAGAATTAAAAAAAAACCACTATAGATTATTACACTGAAGCAGTCCTTAAACTGCTGTTGTAACAAATTTGTGTAATTTCGATCTCGGTAATTTCAGCTGCAATCAACATACTGCTGAATTCTGGATGAATATTTTTTCAATCCAGAATAGTTTTGAAAGCCTCACTGTTGGAAATCTTCATTGAAAAAAAAATTACTATAGTTTGTAATTTTTTATTAAAAAAAAAAATAGTTTCCTTATGTAGTGGTTTCTTAAAAGTGGGAGAATGTGATTGTGGCCAAGGCAGGTTATCCTCTGACATGGAATGAAGAAGCATTTTAAAATGAGTTTCTCCTTTTGAAAAAAAAATAGATACGCGTTTTGGGTCTTTTGAACATCTTTGGAACAATTGAGATTTACATAGTACTATTTTAACCATTTTGCTTCATGACATTTTTTTGTGTGATAAAATGTTACTTTGAGCAAATAAATATACTGTAATTTTAATAGTGTAATCCCATGGCAGAATCAACATTTGACCATTGTTAAAGTTTCAGTTTAAACATCTCCTCTAAATAAAGGCTACTTACTGGGATTGCAAAAATCTAAATATCTTTTGGAACTTGAGAAGCTTCTTGTACGAGAAGGAAAACATTCTCAAAGAAAAAAACTAAGAAAGTCCAGTTTTTTTGGAAAAAGCACTTTGGGGACAACAATGATCTGAATGATTGAGAATCTCCACAGCCATTCAGCAAAGTCATTTACTGCAGCTTAAGATAAATACTTCACCCATTGCATTAATATGACTCCTTTGTTATCATAGTTTGCAATTCATAGTTTATAGAACACTATGTTGTGTTAGCCAGTAATTTATTAACAAACTTGTCAACCCTGCAATATTACTTGATACAAATTTTCATTGTACCAAATCTAATACTTAACTATACTTAGCCTTAGCCATGAAAAACATGGTAACTTTGGGCTAGTCACTCTTTTTCAGCCAAACCCACCTCACAGGGTTCTTGTGGGAAAAGTAGCAGGAGGAAAATGTTTGCCACTTTGAGTTATTTGTAAAAACAATGAAGATGGGATACAAATAGAAAAATAAATACTGTATTCATCCATACTTTGAGCTCCTGAATGAAAAGCAGGGTATTTCTTTAATAAGTACTATTCCAAGGAATTTGCACGCCATTCCATTCTATACAAAATCTTTTTCTGATAATTCTATGCCAATTGGGTATCCTGCTATAATAATGTAGGATTTTGCTTGTAGCCCATTTCTCAATTTCAAGCTAACTGACAATAATGCCCAATTTTGTTTTAAGAGGAATTTCTGTTGTATACTTGAATCATGGGATAGTTTCAGCTCTTAACATGATAGTTCAAAATTAGGTGGTACGTTACTAATATACATGAGTGTCTTTTTTCAACCTTAGAGGAGCACTGATTAGCACTAATTAATCAAATATTTGATTGTAGTTGAAGGTACTAAATTTGGGAAATAATAATTTTGAGGAAGTTCCAGAGCAATTGAAATATCTCATATCTCTGCAAAAGCTTTATTTGTTTGGAAACAAGATCACCAAAATGTCACCTTTAATATTTGGTAAGAGCATATCATGTGTTCAAAGTCAGATACTCTACTATACAGCAGATATATAGCTACATATGTGCTATGCTATTTACTATTACAAATCTATGTTATATAATGAAATCGCTCCTTTCATTCCACTGTAGTGAAATCACTTAATCTACATGTCCATGCAAATGTATTATAATAACTTACGTTGTATAAGTTAGCATATGAATGAAATGAATAGTTTTGAAAGAAAGATATTGTCACTGTTTTAACTGATACAATCTCAGAAAAGATATCTGTCAATGAGAAAAGAGGAATGGGTTTTCTAAAATAATATCTACTTTGGGGGATTTTAAAGAATTTTTTATGAGAGAAAGAAAAAAGAAAACAAAGTCATCACCCCAAAAATTTACTCCCAAATTCACTCTTCCCCTATTCATGTCTATGCTCCTTGAAAAGGATTCTGTGCCTTTTATTTTAAAAAAATGTTTATTATGTTTTTATTAACAGCTGTTGTTACTTGTAAGCTGCTTTATTTATCCATCTTCTATAACTGAGGAGTCCATCCTCTAAGCATCCTTTGTTGCCAGTATTTCATTTTCAATTGAAACTGGTCCTAACAAAGCTAATGCAGAGATGCAGAAACGGGTTCCATTTGATCCTTGAAAATCCCAAATGCAGCCCTCAGAATTTTGTGAATGGTCTTACAAAATAGAACATTTTTTAGTAGAAATGAAGGTCAAAAAATAAATGCATAGTAGAATGGTATTTACATCAAATTATTTAATTAAAATTAAATGTACTCTTGGTTACTTAAAAATAGCATTATGATCACAAGGGATATATAAGTAAAATGGAACATTAGGAATATCTCTTCAAAAACTTTATTTGAGGGCTATGTTTATTTATAGATGAATTGAAGAATTTAGAACTTCTCAATCTTAACAAGAACCAACTAAGTTATCTTCCTCCAGAGATTTGCAGGTAAATTTGATAAATACCAGGATGAGGTTTTGCCTGAATTGGCTGTGATGGATAAGTTACTTTTAATAACCCGTCACTATTTTTCTGAGCAGCAGCATTTGAATGATGAAAGCAGTGTTGCAATGTGATGCTGCAAGCTTTGTATGTGTGACATCATAAGGCAGGTATAACAGGGACAGGTCTTGTGGAGTGATCTCTCTTACTCTTTTTTTAATAGTCTGACCCTCATTGCTGCCACCTATGGATGCCACTGTGTTGAGATAGGTCCATATCTTTTTCATACTATTTTACCAGAACAATGTGTTTTGCAATCTTCGCTTAATTTTCAAACATAATTTAATCCAGACTGTTTGCAGTAGAAACACTTGATTTGTAGGATCTTTCTTTTTCAGGTTTGGATCTTCTAACCAGGGGTGTCAAACTCACATCATCACATCATTGTCATGTGATGTATCGGGACTTTTTCCCCCTTTGCTAAACTGGGGGTGGGCGTGGCCAGCACGTGATGCATTTAGCCCAAGGGCTGTGGGTTTGACATCCCTGTTCTAAACAATCTGGATCAGCCATACAATCTTGAGTGAGTGATTTTGGGCTAGTTATTCTCTGTTAGCTCAGCTTGCCTCAAAAGAGTGGTTGTGGGGGAAAATAGGTCCCTTTGTTTTTGAATGAAATGTGAGATAAGTTAATATTTGATGTTATGTTTAACAACAGAATATAGTAAATTGTTCTATGTCCTCAGTTTCATATGGTAGTTGAAAAAATATTTATACATCGTTCAATTTATCTACAGTAGATCAGTGCTTCTTAACCTTGCAACTTTTAAGACTCTTATGCTGGCTGGGGAATTCTAGGAGTTGAAGTCAACACAATTCAAATTTGCCAAGATTGAGAAACACTGATCCAGATCACTTTTCTGTTGCTTAAATATTGTATACCAAAGTAAGCCCATAATATATTATAATTTTTATAAAGTTTTATGAAAATTGCCAAAATTTAATTTCATGGGAGTCGTGTTGCACATTTGGACATATTCTATAAGTTAGCCTATATGATATACTTTGGTTGAAAAAAAGATTGCCCTGCGATGCATTGTTTCATGCAGTTAAATGCTATAGGAACAATGCTAGACAACTCATAACATTTGGGTTATCATTTCAGAGATATTTCCTTACCAGATTCCTCAATGCCTTCAACAATGGCAGAACTTCTGATGTCCTGCCTTCACTGGAAAAATTGGGAAACATTCAAAATGTATCTGCCTTGAAAGTAGCTCATGTTGAACTGCATAGAAGAGTCAAGCATAGATATAGGAAATGTTGTATACTATGTCATAAAGTGTTTTATGACCATTTTATATCATAAAATACTTTATAAAATTTGCCAAATTTCAATTCCATGGGAATTGAGTCCTAGATTTTGGACCCATTCTGTAAGTGAGCCCATTTGAGATATCTTGGTTCAAAAACTGTGGCTCTATGATGTAACATTTTATCTAGTTAAATATCATAGGAACAAAAGAAGTAGTATATAGATAGGCTATATTCAATAGTGATAAATTGAACATCAGTTCCCATAATATCCAGCCAACGTGGTGCAGTTGAATTATTGTAATTGATATTTGTGAAAGGCTGATTTGGGCAGACGCTATTAGTAATTTCATTAAAATGGCTTTATATGCAAATATTAGAGGCCATTATTTATAAACGATTGTTAAATATTTAAAAGCAAGCATCCTCAAATACTTTCTTCCAATAGGCTTGAAAATCTTGAATGTGTGAGTTTAGAGAATAACAAATTGGAAAAGATTCCCAAGGAATTTTGTTACCTTCAGAATTTGCATGAACTTCACTTATCCCACAATTTCATCACCTCATTACCCGAAGACATCAAATATCTGAAAAAACTCAAGACCTTGATTTTGTCAAGAAATAAAATAGAATCGCTCCCTGATGTGAGTAGCTATGTTTGGAAAAAAATGTATTATGTTGTGATCGTTAAAAAAGTCATGCCTTTAGGAATTGGATAGGGAAATGAAACAGGCATTCAGTTGCTCAGTCGAAAGAGCCAATGATGATGGAGCTGGGAGACTCTTCTTCGGTAACATTTGGAGGGTGAAGTTTTTCACTCTACTGCAAGGTGGTCTTTTGTGTATTCTTGTAGTTAACTCATCTTAAAAGTTGCAATGATCAATTCTGTTACTTGGTATGTAAATATGCAGAAGGTATATCCTAAACCAGGGGTCCCCAACACCTGGTTTATGGACTAGCACTGGGCCGCAGTGTGACAGAAACTGGGCAAACAAGCAAAGATACAGGCAGCACATGAAACCATGCCCCCTCCAATCTATGCACAAACCTCTCTGCGCGGAACTGGACGCTGTACCCAAAAGGTTGGGGCCCATTGCCCTAAACAGTAGTCAAAGGTTTTGTTTATATAGAGTACAGGTAGTCACTGACTTATATACATAATTAGGATCAGAATTTCCATTGTTAAGTGGTTATTAACTGAGGGGTTCCCAATTTTACAACTTTTTAAGCGAATTATTGCAGTTAAGTGAATCCTGTGGTTGTTTAGCATATCCAGATTCTCCCGTTGACTTTCCTAGTTGGAACCTGATTGGGAAGGTATTGAATGGAAATCACATGACTCCAAGATGCTGCAACAGTTGTAAATACATTCCAATTTCCAAGCATCTGAATTTTGATCACGTGACTGAGAGGAAGTTGTGATCAAATCCCTTCCTCTCTTGAGAGAGCGTGTTCAATTTTGACATAGATGGCCTCATAGGTGATAGAACCAACCTCAGTCCAGACCAGATATGACATCATCTATTTCCAATTTATAACACAGTCCTTTCAACAGTTCCAACAAGGCTCCACACCCATTTGCACTACTCAAGTGACCCTGATGACCCACAGGTAACATTTAGGTGACCCTCCAGGTGGCCTCAGCGACTCTTTAAAACGGGTGTCAAACTCATCGTTGTCATGTGATGTATCACGACATTTTTCCCCTTCACTAAACTGGCCAGAGCTCAAGAAGTTTCTTGGATGAGAAGTGAAAGAAATGTCTTCAAAGAAAAACAAAGTTCAGTTGCCTCTTGAAAAAACACCTTTGGGACAACTATTACTTGGATGACTGAGAATCTCCATAGACAAAGACTGGAACAAAATAATGATACTGTATAGCAAAACAATGAAATTTAATATAATTTAGGTCACATTTAAACATAATTACATTGTATTAATTATTCTCCATATATTTAATGATAATTGTTCCTCCTTTCACATTAAAATTGAAACTTGATGGTTATTTCTGGGGATACTCTAGAAATACATTCCAGGATTCAGTAACTTTATGCATGTTCACTTGGGAGCACTCTGTGGAACTTCGAAGTAGGTCTACTTAGGTTTGTGCTGAATGTCATTTATTTTAAAATTATTAATTCATATTTATCTTTTTTAATTAGGGAATCTGCAAGCTGAAGAGACTTAGGATTCTTGATGTTGCAGGAAATAATATTCAGATTTTTCCCAAAGCAGTAAGCATGATTGTTAATCAATCTCTTCAATGGAAACCTCTGTAACCAATCTTCTGTTGAAGTCTAATGGTTGGCCTAGAAAATACTAAAATATAATGCATTTCCAACAGTGCAATATAAATATATCAAGGACCCTTACTTGACTTTTGATATCATACTTTTGTAATTGTGTTTATGCTATTATTGCATTTGAGTCTCACCAATTTGTTTTTGTACATGAATTTCACCATTTTTTTGTTGTAGAAACAAACTATTGCTTAATAAAGTTTAATAAGTCATACATGGTAAAGTATTGCAGATAAAATCGGCCAGATCAAAGGCTTGCTAAAACAGATCCTGTACAGCCATTGAAATGGATCTCTAAGCAGAGCCTCATAATTTTAGTATGGCTATAGAAAATATTGTTTCGTGCAGTTTTAGATTGAAATACAAGAGACACAAGGCCTTCTCAATCTGGGCACAAAACATTCTTTTTTTCCCAATTGTATTTGTAGCTTGGTTCTTTTATCTATTCAAATATGATTACTTATATCATCTGTCTGTCTGTCTGTCTGTCTGTCTGTCTGTCTGTCTGTCTATCTATCTATCTATCTATCTATCTATCTATCTATCTATCTATCTATCTATCTATCTATCTATCTATCTATCTATCTATCTATCTAATTTGGAGGGCACTTGACTCCCAAAAAGACACTGGGCAGCTTATAATTTGAAAGAATACAAATAACTACTCCCAAAATTGTCAGGGGGCCAAACCAAACTATAGGCCTAAGATGTATGGAAAATAAAGGATGTTACTTGGAAAAATGCTAAATATATTGTTTTATATTTAAAATGTTATTTTGTTATTTAAATAGATGGGATATCTTCAGCTTGAAGAACTTTACTGTGAAAATAATCCATTGCTTCAGAAAAACCCAGTTAGTGCCATACAAGAAGAGGACATTCTCACTCTTAAGGTTATTAATACAGAAGTATATGTTCAAGAAATTATTGTTTTAGCATGATGTTTTCTTTAGATTTCATACTAATTTATATTTTGCTATTCAAACAATTTCAAATAACTATTTTGTAGCCTGGGATATATATTGAAAGTTATTGCTAATTATATGAGTACTGTATATTAGTTTTCAAGTTAAATGGATTAAAATGATTTAGCATAGTACTAAAAAGCTTAATTGTATGAATCTGAGATGATTAAAACATCAATTAAAACTGGTTGGGTTGAAGTGTGGTCCTAAATTATCCTTTGTTTTAAACATGGGCCAGTGAACAATTGATTTCATGTAATACCCAGCGATATAAGTAATGGTTTATAAAATACACAGATGGGTTCACACTAAAATAAAAGACATCACTCAGTAAAATGTATCAATCAGCTAATAATTCAGAAGGAAGGAATATTTTTGATATACCCTATCCATCAAATGTAAATGCTATCTTCTTATGTGTAACAGGAGGAAGAAAATATTGAAGGAACAGAGGTGATAGAAAACCTTTTATCAGGTTAAGTTGATAAATTGGGTGGTTAGTTTTTTGAAGGGGGGGGGGCTATCTTTAAGTCAGTCTTGACTCTTTGCAACCACCTGAACAGGTCTCTTGACATGATTTCATAAGTAGTTTGCCATTGCCTTCTTTCTAGGGCTAAGAGAGAATGATAGGCTCAAGGTTACCCAGCTGGCTTTGTGCCTAAGGCAAGACTAGAACTCACAGTCTCCTGTTTTCTATCCTTATGCCTTAACCACTATACCAAACTGGCTTTTATTAAATCAAGTATGCATTTCTTGAAAAAAGCCTGGATATTGTTCAGAATGCAGCAGCATGAGTGCTGAGTGGTATCTCTCAAAGGTTCCACACAATCTATGTATTGAAACAGCTTTATTGGTTATGGGTTGCTTTCCACTCTCAATTCAAAGTATTCCCACTGGTGTGCAAAGCATTGCATGGCTTAAAGTCCAGCCATCTACAGATTTACTTATGTATTCTAAGAGCTATGGTGGCATAGTGGTTAGAATGCAGTATTGCAGGCTAATTCTGTTGACTGCCAACTGCCAGCAGTTCGGCAGTTCGAGTCTCACCGTTTCAAAGTTCACTCAGCCTTCCATTCTTCTGAGGTCGGTAAAATGAGGACCCAGGTTGTTGAGGCCAATATGTTGATTCTGTAAACTGCTTAGAGAGGGCTGTAAAGCACTGTGAAGCAGTATATTTCTAATTACTATTGCTATTCGCACATAGTCTGCTCCATGCTTTTACATATCAATGGAGCACATTCTATAGATCTCAATACAGATGCATTTAATATTTGTAGTTACTTTTTCTTTCCCTTGGCAGGGACCATGCTAAGAAACAAATTGCTGCTGGAAAAAATTACAGTCTGTCTTCTTATTAAGTTTGGAGGGGGTTACGAGCATTCATACTTATGCAGAGTTTTTGATGTTTTAATATTAAATCTCTACTGTTTTTCATTTTTTTTGGTCTTCCTTATTTATTTTCTAATAATGGTTTTTGTTGTATTTTTCTGAGCTGTACTGTGCAGTTAAAAAGACAGTGGCATATATTTTTTCTATAAATTAAACTTCAAGTGACATATTTAAATTTCTATTACATTTCTTGTCAATAATATTTATCATTTTGTCTTTTAAATCCACAGGAACTAACAGCAAGATTTATTTTTACTCAGCTGGAAAACGAAAACCCTCTTTTATGCAGAGCAGTAAAACAAAACCCACACGCACAGAATTTGCTTTCCCAGAAGCAAGAATGCGCACTATGTGGACACAACTTTCTGAGTATGTGGCTAGAATGCGTGCGCTTCATAGATATAAAACAGGTAAGTTACTTTGATACTGTGCATTTTTAAAGATAAATCCACTGCAATTTTAAGACTTTAACTAGATTTTATTGCTGCATGCTTTTCTTATGCAGTTCTAATTGCTTCGTTTCTCTTCTGCGTTCATTGATAATAATAATTGGCTTCCAAACATAAGTAGAATCCTGACAAATTCAGGGAAGACTCTATATGGTTGAGAATTAATTTTCTATCAATGGTCAACCCGATCTTATTTATGCTCCTATAAATTTTGCTCTTTTTGATTATTCTGTGCTTTTAAAAAATCATTTTATTCAGTTAGGAGTGCAATTCTAAATAAGTACAATATCTCAAAAGTAAGCTCCACTGACTTCACTCCGACATATTCCCAGGTAAGCAGGAGTGCAGCCATAATTTCTTAATTTGGATCTTATATTGTTTTTCCAGAGTAGCAATTTATTCTCTAGTGTAGCAATTTATCCATACAATATACAGGTAGTCCTTGACTTACAACAGTTCATTTAGTGACCCTTCAAAGTTACAACAAAATTGAAAAAGTGACTTATGACCGCTTTTCGCACTTATGACTATTGCAGCATCTCTATGGTCATGTGACCAAAATATGGATGCTTAGCAAATGGTTCATATTTATGACTATTGCGGTATCCTAGGGTCACGTGATCACCTTTTGTGTCCTTCTGACAAGCAAATTCAATGGGAAAGTCAGATTTACTTTAACAACCATGTTACCAACTTAACAATTTCAGTGAAAAGCATAAAATGGGGCAAAACTCACTAAACAAATGTTTCACTTAACAACAGAAATGGTTGGCTCAATTGTGGTTGTAAGTCGAGGATTACCTGTACTCTTGTTTTAGGTTACCCTGAAATAATGGTTTCCTTGAGATTACTGTACATCTGTGTTTCTCAATCTTAGCAACTTTTAAGATGTGTGAACTGATACAGACTGAGGAATTCTGTGAGTTGAAGTCCACACATATTAAAGTTGCATAAAAATATTAATGTATGCCAAAAATCTCTGGTAATTTTTACAAATGTGAATCAGAAGACTGGTATTGAATCCCTGTATAACCTTGATGCCTTCACAGTTTGGTCAATTCAGAGTATATTTATTAAAATAGAAAATGGATTTAATGCTTTATGAGCAACACAATCAATTCTGAAACAACCCATTAGCATAATAGTACAATTGTTTTTTTTTACATAGAATGAAGAGCAATAGCATAGAGGTTTGGTCAAAGTTGAAGGCAAAGATTAAAAGCTGGGAAAGCAGCAGTTGGCTTAACACACCCATTGCAAAACAACAATACAATTACAAAATGAATAAAACATAATTGTTTAAAGATTTTCTCATTTTTAAATACAACTATAAATAAAGTAGAGGACCATTTAGGTGGCATAACTCCATTAAATACCCTGTCTTTAGGAATGCAGTGGTGTGTCTAAAATTAAGAATAGGGCTCTTAAAATACAGTTTAACATCTGTAATAAGAGTACAGAAAAACCATTCCTTCATCCACATTCTAATATTGCTATTTCACCACCCAAGAATGAAGATTGTGCCAGTACCAGTAACTGCACTGTTCTACAAGTAGAAGGGCAAAATTTGATGTGTTACAAAACTGATCATATCATAGACAATGTTCAGCATCAAATAGAATATTTACTGATATTTCATAGATGTTAGTGTATTATTTCTACGTAAACAATAAAGCAACTTAGAAGCAGCATCAAATATAGAATAAACTTTGGAAAGCAATACAAATTCGTCAGTATGGTTTTTTCCCCCCTCTTCCAGGAGAATATAAAGGGAGTGAGTGCAAATGTAAAACAGGGAACCTGAAAATAGAAAAACTATGTTTGGAAAATAAAGGAAAAACTGGGTTTAATATTAAATTATGCTTCAAAATCCGATTGACCAGAATCTGAAATTAGGAAATAATATTTTTATTTTATTTGTTAAATTGATATCATTTTATTTAGAAGCTTAAGCCTGATTATGTGGGTAGTTGCCTTAATTTAGTCCATTTCTTTATTCATGGTTATTCTGATTAGCTTTGCAGTTATAAAAACTTCCTTAATTTCTTTTAAATAGATAACCTACAGGGAAAAAAGTATGCTTGCCTGGGAGCTTTCATCTCCATATAAAATCTGTAATATAATCAAAAACTGCTTTTGAAAGACAATATTTTTTAAAGTTTTGGACCTGGAGAAGTCTATTTTGGAAAATTAATGTAATTGTATATAGAAATAGCACAAGGTTCGGTCATATATTCAGTTGAAAGCGGTTTAACAAGCATAAATTATATTTATATTGTAATTGATTATATGACCAATTTCACAGCTGGACCATATCTGGAACACTGGGAACGGGTAGAAAAGAAAATTCTGGGAGAAAATCAGGGAATACCAAAACTTTCTTTGACTGGGACACTGAAGTTTATACATATTATAACAATAAATAAGTTTTACAGTAAAAAATCATTTTATAAAAATAAGCAAAGAATGCTTATATTTCTGGAGTTATCCCCATGTAATTTAAATATGGATATTACAAAATGGAGGTTTGAATGCAGAATTCAGTGACCCAAAGTGAAAATACATCAGTGCATTTGTGAACTTTTGTACAAGAACAAGCAGAACAACTGTTTAATTTCAGAGATTATATTTTTGCATAAGAAATAATGAATAGGAGCAGTACCACCCATATAATGTATACATTTTAGCAGGGGTTTAAAGTCTTATACAACAACTTCTATAAACAAGTTCTTGGACTAAGTTGAAAACAGACGTCATGTAAACAAAATATTTTTTGTTTTGTAAATTATCTATTTTGTCTCAGTTACAGATATTCAGTATCCATCTACCCAATGCACATTTTTTATGAGAAGCAGCCCAATTACTCTGGCTAAGTTCCCAAGAACACATGGGATTCTTTAAAAACCTTCTATTCATGCCATTTTGCAAGCTATATTTGAGTGTCTTTTCCACATGAGAGAGTTGCTTGTGAAACACAACAAATAATTCCTCTCAGGCAAGCACTTAATTTCTTTTGACCCAACCAATATTTATTTAATATCCCATTTCTCATCTTGCAGAGTTGGCATTTTGTGTGAATAAAGTGGAAAGCACACAATGGCTTTTTGAAGGATTTTTAATTTCTAAAAATATAACTCATTTTCATATTTGACACTAAATATAAAATCTTGAATTTTACTGGTTTCTTACTGGTTTCAAATTAATGGGTGGGGGGGACATGATAGAAATGATAACTAAAAGCTTGATATAGATGTGGGAAATACCCTACAAAGCTTATTGATTTTTACCTTTGGGCAAGTTAACTGCATTGGCTTTCTATGGTTGTCATAATGGTTGTTATTTGGGTTGTTGTGGGAAAGCTGAGGAAAAATATAGTAAATCAAAATAGGTACTAGTTTTAGTATGTACTGACCAAAGCTATTATTATAATAATTTGCAGCATTACTCAGTGTAAGGAAGAAATTTATTTTTATTTGATTGGATTATATATTTACTCTTAATGTAGAACAAGTGGACTTATCCATTTTCAGAAATTCAAGATTAAGCTAGGTATTGTTCTCATACATTATACTAGCCTCCTCACTTCCAGGCCCCAAACCTCTCTCCTTTTTATCCTATTGATTACCTGAACGAAATCAGTTATGGGTTATAAGCTGCCTGCCCTATCGTGTAGAACCTCAAAAATGTCCATGCTATCTTCACGATATGTTGTGATTTGTTGATAATCCTCTTGCATTTAAATGGTGGCTAAAAAGAGAGCAATATTTATTTGCTTCTTTCTCTAAGGAACAAAAGTTGTGGGACTGAATTTTCAGCAGCTCATGATCTACTGCAGGGGTGTCAAACTTGCGGGCCGCGGACTAGATGCGTCACGTACTAGCCACGTCCCGTCCTGTTTAATGAAGGGGGGGGAAGTCCCATACATCACGTGATGCTGTGACGACGTGAGTTTGATACCCGTGATCTACTGATTCTAGGAAGGTAGTAGAATATAAATAGAGGGTTAAGGATTGTGTTTCTGTATATATCACTTTGCCTTCTCTTTGTCTATCAGATTCTTAATCCAAGAATTTTAGTAGATGCTAGATAACCCATGATGTCTTGAGTTATCATTTCAGAGATATTTTTTACCAGATTTGTCAATGCTTTCAACAATGGCAGCAACAACAGGTGGTCTCCAATATAGTATCCCAGACAGTGGCCCTTTTCAAGTAATAATTTATTTAAACATAACTCAAATAATGGTTTGAAAATCGGCTTCAAACTTTGTTCTTTTAATTTCATACTCAAAAGCTGTTCTCATAATCTCTTTTTTTCAAATGGTGTTGATTCAGAATGACAAAAGCATATTTTGATGTTGCATCATAAAAAACATTCAGTACTTCTCCACGCCTAGTTGCATGTGTTAGTCAAGGAATGTGAGCCATTGGCAAACATATCAGGACCAAGCAGTCCTGTTTTATTTATTTATTTATTTATTTAATTATATTTATTAATTAATTATTTATTATTTTGTCAGGTTTAAGTATAAACATAGTTATGGATACATGAAATGGATACTACATATAAGAAAAATAAAAAGAAACAATAGGACAGGGACGGTAGGCACATTGGTGCACCTATGCACCCTACCCCCCTACAGATCTCTTAGGAAAGGGGTGAGGTCAGTAGTAGATAGTCCAAGGTTAAAGTTTTTGGGGTTTGGGGAAAAAAACCACAAAGTCCGGTAGAGTATTCCAGACATTGACCGCTCTGTTGCTGAAGTCGTATTTCCTGCAATCAAGTTTGGTGTGTTCTGTTGTGTAGTCCAAGACAACACACTACATATCTTGTCCAGGAAAGGACACAACACCAAAGCAACATCTCTATGTTTTGTTGTCCTTTTAAAATGGAAATTTAGTCTCTAATTGAGACAAAAGATAGAGAAACATAAAACATGAATGGATTAATGGATGGAACTAACACGGACAGTACCCATAAACATGTGCTATGGTACTTTGCAATAGAATCTGACATCCCTTTGGAGGAACTCTGTAAAAGGAAGAAGATTCTGGAGGCTTACCCTAAACAAATCTGACTTTATTTCTTAACACCACCTCAACAGAATATGAAATCTTGATTTCTAGGTTTAGGTTCTGCTCTTCTAATTGCTACTTTTTAAAGGCAATTCAGTAAATTTGTTTTCTCTGACTCTTGATGACCTATTTGCCTTGCCTAATTATATTGGACTAGATTGTTTTTTTACATATTCAGAATACCTGGCAAATTCAGAAAACTCCTTAACTGCAGATATGATTTATATCATTTATCAGAAAATGTGAGGTTTGGAAGTGTTTATATTATGAGCGGGATTAAAAAGGGACTTTTTCATAGTATACTATATTGTACAAAAAAAGAAATGTAAAATTCTGTAACCTAGCTGTCACATGTTTTTTCTTTTTTTTTAGAAGCGAATGAAGACAAGCAAAAATTTGCAGTTTTTACCTGTGAGATCACTACTATGTTCATACACATGTTTTTACCAACGTGATCATGAACTCTTTGGAATCTCTATATTGTAGAGCACACAGTGAAACGGTGCCTCAACCAACTTGCAGCTATCATAGTTTTCCCAAGACCTTTTAAAACTTGAAGCCAGTATTTATTGCTAACATCAGTATTTAATTAAAAATTAATAGTTGTTTTGGAAGTGTAATTTCAGAGAAGTGATGGTTGGTAATGTATTTTGGCAAACTAGATTCCGCTTCTAAGAGTAGATTTAGTTAAGGCAAGCAGCATTATTTAACTTTCAGGTAAAGTTTTATAATGTAAACTCACTGATCTGGATTATGTTATTTCTTTTGGTTTTTATCCACTCAAACTAATGTGAAATTCTGTGTTTTTCTCTCTGAAAATCTAAGGTCAGAATTTAATGATGCAAAAATATCTTTTAACATATGTGAGGTAATTGACTTTTACTTAAATCCTGTTTTCTAGATGTTTATAACTTGTTTATAACATTTGGCATGTAGAACTTTCAATACACGAGAAAACATATTGGAGGATTTTAAAGAGAGATGGCACATATAAGGGATTTACTCACTCTTAGGTGCATTAATTACACAGAAAACCTATGTGTATAATGATAAAAAAAAAATTCTGCAAGGAAGCAAGAACTTAAAGATACGTTTGCTTGCTTTTCTAATTATTATACAAAGGGTTTTTAAATTCTTACAAATGTTGCTATACTGTAAATCATCCAAATTTTTAATTAGCATGCTCATCCCATGTCACTAATTATAATCTAACAGAAATTACAGTTTACATATAGAGATCATGCAGAAAGAATAAGTAGAACCACATGATTGGCTTAAGTGTGGACATTTTCAATTTAGCACAGGGGTGTCAAACTCAAGGCCCATGGGTCAGATCCAGCCCATGGGGCCGGCCTGCAAATAGCAAAGGTCTGGCCCGTGGTGCCTCTGCTGGAGAAAATGGGGTGGGGGTGAGGGGCGGGTACCTCCCATGTGCCCTATTTTCGGCCTGGACGGTCTCCTGCAGCACTCTGCAGGATGCTGCAGGAGATTATCCAGGCTGAAAACCCATGCCCCCCCCCATGCCCCATTTTGGCTGGCAGGCTGCTGGAGGCCGTCCAGGCCAAACACAGGATGTGCGGGAGCCACCCGTGGCTTCTCTATATCCCATTTTGGCTGGCAGGGTGCAGCAGGAGAGTATCCATCCCATCTCTCCCACCCCAGCCGGCCCACAGAGGACAACTACAATGCTGATCCAGCCCTCCAAGAAATCCAGTTTGATACCCCTGATTTAGCACAATAACCTTATTGAAAAAAACATGGAGCAATGCAGACTTTAAAAATAAAATAAAATTATATTCTGCATTTAGAGATGACCATAAAACATTATAGATATCTGTAGAATGCTCTAAATGATTTTTCCACTTCCCCAAATTTACAAAAAAAAACCTAAGCTGATCAGGCTGCCACTATCTACTGTAGGAACAGTTTTCTGTCTTCAACTTACAACCACAATGGAGCCTGGAATTTCAGTTGTATATTGTTGGAGTCATAAGTTGAGTCACCATGTGACCAGATTCGATTTTATAACCATTGTACAGCAGTTATAAAGTGAGTCACTGTGGTTCTTAAGCAAATCAAATGACAGTTAAACCAATCCATTCTTCTGAATGGACATTTTTTACTGGAATTCAGGAAAAAAAATGCCAGAAACATTTCTCAAGCACAAAAAGTAAAGTTACCATTCACATAATTCAGCTAACAGATAATTCCAATGTAATAATTTGGAAATAATTCTGAAGCTGCTTCTGAATAGTTTGGATTCTTTCTCTTCTACAGAAACTGACATCTGCACTTGCACACTTCTTGCTTAGAACTTTGAAAACCACATTTGCATTGCAGTTGTATAAACTGTTTTGTGGCATTAGGAATGAAAACAATCTAATAGCTGCTCTACCTTTCAACATAAAATCAAGCTGTCTGGATGTTAGTGACCATTTCTGCAAAAGTCTTGTTTTTAATGAGAATTTCCACAAAATCAATCAATAAAGAAATACAAGTAAAATATTCCTAATGCAACCTCATAGAACAGTATTGCATTTATTTTTTAAACATTTGCTTAGTAGACTTGTTACATTTTAAACTACACCGTTAGAACAGCAAATTACACAAAAGAACCACTGCAAAACTCAAGCAACCATAAACCAATGCAAAAGTTTTTCCCAAGTTGTTTTCAGTCTACTGCAAAGGTATGGATTAAAATCACAGAGCTGTTGTTCTATTTTGTAACTGAAAACGGTGTCATAGATCACCATGGTTGCTCAGCAAGGTCAAATAAGTGCACATTCACCATTATAGTTGCTTTGCTTAGAGCCAACTATTTTAACTTGTTCCAAAATATGGGACTTCTATTGGGGGCTCAATGTTTCATGCCCCATTGCAAAACAGGGTTTGATCTTAAACCAGCAAGTTCCAATTTCAAATTCCCAATCAACCACAGAGCTTGTTGGATGATTTGGGGCTAGTTACTCTCAGCCTTATCTATCTTACAGAGGGTAGTGTTATGGTGATAAAGTTAGAAAAGACTTCACATATGCTGGTTTGAACTCTCCTGGGAAAGGTGTGATATTACTGTAAATGCAATACATAAATAATTACGTAAACTTAAATAGCTGCTTATTCTGCTGTTTTTTTTCACTGCTTCTTCCCTTTTCTCCTTTTTACATTAAAAACAAAACAAAAACCATGTTGGATAGGAAATGGGTGAATATGTACGCTAGGCATGAAGCACTAAAATATATAATATTAAAAATGGCAGTCTGTGGAAAATCTCTGCTTCCACAGTTGTTTTCAAAATGATATTGATGAAAACAAAGATGTTCATATTCACCTGAATATGAAAGTTTGCATGAAATGGTAATATCAAACTTGTAATCTAATGGAAAAGAGGAAAAAATTGTAAGGGAGGAAGGTATGTTGCTTTCTGCTCCCTCAGCTGAGCTCATGGAATGATCTAGCTTTCCAAACTGTATTGGTTTACTACACTCTGATGAATGGCATCTCTCTTGAGGACCATTGACCTGATACAACAGAGTTAATGAACTGCAGAATATGCTGAGAAGCAACTGAATTGATCAAGAGGACTGAGCGTATCTTTTCTTAGAAAAAAAATGAAGTCCAAACATAACCTGAAAAAGGGCTGAAAGAGGTTCAGAAGGATAAAAAGTTTACTTGTTTATAACTTTACTTTTCAAAAAGGGCCATACCAAGAAATACATATTCTATCGAACACTATATTCAAATTTATTTTAAAAAGACAATTCACGTTCTGTATTTTTCACCTGAATATGAAAGTGTGCATGAAATGGTACCATTTGAATGATAAAAGGCTAAATGAGCAAAATAAAGGACAAAAGTGAATTTTTGAAAAATCTAAAGAATGGCTTCCTGAAATAAGGCACTGTTCTTTTTTTAATAAAGCATGTGTGGCCACTATACATATCTTCATGAAGAAATATAATATGCCTGATTTTGAAATCTGAGGGGAAAAAAGAGAGAGACGTGATATAATGGATGTGTAGCAAAGAAAGAGAAAACCTTTCCCCCTTGTCATAATACAGAGTCTGGGATCATCTAGAGCAGGGGTGTCAAACTCGTGGCCCACGGCCCGGATGTTTGATGTGCTAGCCACACTCACACCTGGTTTAGCAAAGGGGGAAAATGTCCCGATATATCACGTGACGCCACCATCACAATGTTAGTTTGACACCACTATCTAGAAAATTGTGAATAATTCAGATAAGATAATATTAAGCTTTGCTACAAACAGTAGTGTTTGGCTACTCCAGTTGGTACAGAGGCAGTGATGGGCATGCTTTGGTAGGTCCATATAATAATACCTTTGCTTCAATGGTGGGATTCAATTTTTTTTTTACTACTGGTTCTGTGGGTGTGGCTTGGTGGACGTGGCAGGGGAAAGATACTGTAAAATCTCCAGACACAGGTGATATTTGCCAGTTCTCTGAACTACTCAAAATTTCCACTACCGGTTCTCCAGAACTGGTCAGAACCTGCTGAATACCACCTCTGCTTTGCTTTACAAGTTTCATAGCTTGCCAGTTTGCTTCCAGGTACAATTCAAGATGCTGTTATTACCTAGTATGAAGGCCTACACGGTAAAAGACCTGATTACTGAATGGACCACCTATCTCCAATAGTATCCCAGCTAATTCGACCCTGAAGAGTTGGTGTGCTTCGGTTCCCTTTGATTAAACCAGGATTTTTTTTTTTAATCTTTGGGTCACTTTCCAGTTCTAAAAATTATGGAGGATCCCAAAAAAACTTTTGTTTATAAATATTATATTTATCAATATTTACTGTTTAAATTAAAATTGACACATTTGCTGCTGCTACTGCTTCTCAAAACTGAGATTTTAAAACTGAGATTTTAATAATGCTTTATTTTTCAGCTTTGGCTGGCAAGTTATTCTGATTTCAAGGATCCCTGAGAAAATCTTGGGGATGCCTCTAGGAGTCCTTTAAGAAGCATTAAACAATATTTCCTGCTGGGACCCTGAAGCATGCCTGTCCTAATTAATCAAGCAAAAGTCAAACAATAGGAAAACAACCAGTATTTTATTTTGCAATTGGAAAACATACATTTCATCAAATGCAGTGCCTCATTAGTAAACAGGTTGAATGAAAGACACCTAACACAAAGTAGCTTAACTCTTATGCTAAAATATATGAAAATATAATTCTCTGTCATTCTTGCTTTCTTCCCCCCCCCCCTTTTTTTTTTTTAACTTTTACTGATTTGTTATAATGTCCTTGTTTTAATTGTTAGGAGCCACCCAGAATTGTTGAGATTCGGGTGGCATACAAGTTTGATAGATAAATAAATAGGCCAATGTTTTTTTTAAACTTGGCAGTTTTAAGATGTCTTCAGTCTTCAGCTCCCAGAATTCCTCATGCTCATAAGGCCTAATGAACTTTGGCTTGTTGGGGTCAGCTGATTTCATGTATCAAATCATGGGCAACACTGAGCCAGGACGGAAGGATAGAAGTTGCCATATCCATGTGAAGAAAGGTAACAGGCTGTCATCAAGAGTTGATTATGGTAGATTCTTCTTCTCTCATTGTCCTGGATCTCTGGGATTTAGTTATCCAAACTATGATTGTGCAAGACAAAAAGGAGTGAAGAGAGAGAATAACAGAGAGATAGGAATATTTGAGTTACAAAATTAATTTGGGAGAAAATGTGAGGATACTGGTTCTCCATGGCTGATTGCTTGAAGAACTAGTTTTCCATATGTGGGATATTTTGCTGTTCAAAAAGAGCTTATATTTTCCACTTATGCTTGATGAAGCTTGAAGGGGAATGAGTCTGCCATATTCACATTAAATTATTTGAGATAAGTGATATATTTTCTCTGTGGGGGACAATTAAAGGGTCATTTTCTCTGTAGAGAGAAATTTAAAGGACATAAAAGGACAAATGGAAGGAATTATTGTTTTAAACCAGTGCCTGCCTGAGATATTATATTAGAGGTTTTAGAATAGGTTATCATTGTTAACATCATTTGATTTATAAGGCCATATAATTTCAGATGCCTCATACTCTATCAAGAGGGCTTGCAGGAGGTGCTTAAAAATAGTGGCCATGATGATGCAATTAAAAGTTTCTTCTTGGTTTTTTACAAGTATTACACTGTTGTGGTTATCTTTACTTTTTTAACCATACCCCATGGATATTCCCTTACCCTATAATCTCATGTTCTGGTTAGAAAGAAAATACACCCTTTCCTAGATGGGCAAGATTAATAGCAAATGTGCATAAATGAGCAGGACTATGGTCAAATGTTTTAATCCACTCCAGATTAGTTGGTCTTCTTTTATACTTATCAACAGAACAGGAAGAATCTGTGAGCCCAGAGGATTCTAGTTCTTCTGCATGCTAGACGTTAAATCATTTTCAGTTGTTTTCAGCCTCAGTTCACTGTCTCCAAGGAGATGTGGTATGACTAATCTGATATCCAAAACTGTAGAAAAGGTATTACCTAAATATTTATATGAAATATTTTGAATTTTGAAATGCTATATAAATGTTGACCAGCATCATTTATCATTGCAAGGCAGAAATGTGGCTGTTCACAACCATGTGTGACAGTACTGCAAAATTCCATTGGATAATAAGATTCCATTTAACTCTCATGGCTAATAATCCTTTGTGGATTTCTGTTCCTGTTGCTTAATTGACGTTGTGATTCATTGCATGAGGTAATTGTGAAGAAGAACAGGTGAATCCAAGATCTCAAGGACAAAAAGAGTCATACAGAAATTCTGCTGAAATATTTCAAAAACATTTCAGACCCTGGGGATGACTCCAAGAGATATTTTTGAAACATGCACACTGATTTAATAAGAGAAATATGAACATTTGGTTGGCCATGAATACATTTACGTATAAAAAGGATGTATGATTAACTTTGATTGGAATCAAAAAGTAGCCTTTAATTGAAGGGAAGAACTCTGGCATGCAGATGAAGCTCTTCTGTAGAAAATATAAATAGGAAAATAATTCATTAATTCCCCTTCTGCAGTCCTTGCATTTTTGTTCTAAAATTTACCTTAATTAAAAGAAACTGTTGGCTGTCTTCCTTCAGTCTTCTGCCCATGAGAACCAGAATTTTCTTGATGAAATTTCTTGATCCATCGTATTATTTAGATCATTATTTTTCATTAACATGTTATTTGTTTGATATAAAAAAATACTAGAGGTTCTTTCTTTGTCTTGCTAAAACTCAGAGTCATTTTCTCTTCCTGGATGTGAGGAGCAGGATGCCAACTAATTTTACTTGACTGTCACTTCAACAAAAAAGTAAATACTTCTTTCTTTTTTATACCTCACACTCTAGTATCAACTGATGGTAGTTCTTTGGATAGCTGGTCAAAGTTGGAGAATGTCAAAGTTGGAGAATCTTATTCAAGATTCAGAAAAACAGAAATCGCATTGATTTAGAGAAGAATTATCAGTTTATCTGTAAATGCCACTGGATGTCACTGTTGCTCATCTCTAATGAAAGCTTACAGTGTAGAAAGGCAGATAGATACCTTTAGCATTAAATATTTAATATCTAGGACATATTTTCATATTTTTGCTTAAATTGACAGGAAAATGTCTAATTTGGTTCCACTTTTATAATCAAAACTGGAAGTCATGTAGTCTTGCATGACATTCAGCATTTTGAACAAATGTAGTTATCAAGTATTTGTGTAATTGTATGTAAAAATGCTTTCATTATCAGAAAAGGACTTCCTTAATGGTACAATGAACAAATAATTTTGGGAGATGTATTTGCATAGATTGTGTTCCCTTGTGATATAATTTAAGCTATTAATGGAACAAGCTGCTGAGCTATTTACATTTTGATAACATAACTTGTGTAAATAATTAGTGCTTAGGTGTCACCTATGAAAAAAGCACATGACAGCAATATGCGAATGTGCTTTAATGGAAATGTTAAGGAATAATTTGTGATAGAGACTTGGACATATTTGCCTGCTTTGGTGGCATTTGATTAAGGGTGAATAGACCAACACATAACATATAATTTCTGGTTAAATGAACTATGTGTTCTTATGCAACCACATCACTGCTCAGAAGAAATGAAATCTTAAAATGATTGTGGAGCCTTTCAGGATTCAATGATTATAATACAACAACAGAACATATTGCACATACAAGTCATATTAAGAAATCCTTATCTAACATCATTTATCTAACTTCTATCTATCTATTTATTGTTTAATAAAGCTTTTGTAGCACTTCATTTTTAAAAGGAAAATTTTTGTCTTCAATAAGAAAACTGCTCTTTTAACTAAGTAAATTTTTGCCTTAATCTAAAATGCCTAAGATTATTACTAGATCATAGTTTTGAGCTTTCTTTTTCCATTAATATCAGTAGAACTAAATAAATTTAGGAAGAAGTAAAATAAATTCATAATCCTTAGGCAATTCAGAATAATACTTCCAATCCAGTGTTTCTCAACCATGGGATCTTTAAGAGGTGTGACTTCAGCTGCCAGAATTCCACTGCCAGCTTCCAGGAATTGAAGTCCACACATTTTAAAGTTCCCAAGGTTGAGAAACAGCGCTACAGTCAATTATACTACATGATGCTAAGAAATTTAAAAGAACTAGGAGGTTCAACCCACTCCTGAGTTTGGTTCTTTTGAAAATCACTTAAGCATAATTAGTGTTATTTCTGCCCAGTATCCAGGTCTGAACTTTGATTGAAAGGAATCTGGGATGTCCATCTTTAGCTTCCTCCACATATACAATTGCATTTAGCATAAGAAATGGTAAAATAAATATTTCTGACATCCCTGCACTGAAGAAACCTCAGATTCTTTTTGAATTTATATTCCATAATCTGTCTCTTGTCGTCTTTTGCAATGTTACTTGTGTGCATTCATCAATGATGCCTTGTGTTTCCTATAACCTAAGGTTAGAAGTTTGTCAAAATTAAAAACTGCAGTTTAGAAAAAGATGAATGACTTTTATGCAAAGCAGATTAGTTTGAATGTTGTTCATTACACACTGGGATGGTGGAGAAAATCCTTAATGAGTTTTATATCCTGGATTATTTGACATTCATGAAGTTACTTAATCGTTTTCATTGCACATAAATACAAAAGGATAGTATATACTTTTAACAGAATGTCTTTCTTTCTTTGATGCTAGTATACAATGTACAGTGCTTAAATGTCTAGGCTATTATAGTAAAATTATATTGTCATATTGAACATATAGTATATTCAATAGAATAACATCTGGAAGAAAGTATTTAAGTTGGGGACAATAAGAAATCACTAGGCATCAAAGATATTTAGAGAATGGTCTCCATGGAAAGCATATTAGCTGTATAAACTTCCAGTAGGGGAGAGGAGATTAAATAGCTATAAAATAAGACATGCTGGGTGCAAATTGCATATTAGAAATTGTGTAGCTAGGTAGCTCTACTGTATCAAGGCTAGATTAGTTACCCTGCAAGGCACACTGTATCTTCAGTTATTTACATTATTATACTATGTAAATCTCAATTTTTCCATCATAACAAATGCAATCTATTGCATTCTCCACTGGATGTCTTTTAAACTCCTGGTAACTCTTAACAGTTATAAATTTATTTTAAGGTACAGATACAATATCCATCTCTTCAAGTAGATGAACAAATATGTCAGCATTTTCTGATATTTACTTTTACAAGCTTATCACTTTAAACATATTCGGTTCTATGGTTACAGTTATTCCCCAAAATTCAAAATCCTAACAAACTCTAGTTAAATAGGTGTACAAGGTGAAGGTGATTGGTAACATTTACACATTGCTTACATTCTGTGTGCCTTCTTATGCATGTAACTCATAGGCATTTCATCCAGGTAGCCATCTAACTTTATCTTACTTTATTTTAGAAAAAATGTATTTATTTGTTAGATTTGTTAAGATAGCCTGATACCACAAAGTCTCTGGGAAGCTTACAATGTTGCTGTATTCTTTGTTCTCAAATTGTAACTTTCCCATATTTAGCTGACTTTTAATTTATGTTATCAATAACTTGTAAGGTGCTTATAATCAGTTTGATTGAAGCAACATAGAAGCTTCAGTAAATGCTGTAAATGAATAAAATAAATAAGAATAGAAAAAACACCCCCATAATGCTTTAAATATGTGATAATGAAGAAAAGTTTTAAATGTGTTGTAATTGCTTTAAGAGATACTTTACAATTTATCACATGCTAACATTCTTATTTTATGCAAATTTCAAATCCGTGAAAACCAGTGGGTTTGAAGGAACTAAACAATATACATTGGCTTATGGCTGCTGACATAGAAATTGGCATTGTACACCTACTTGTCAAGTTTTGGGGGACTTGGTGGCATAGAGACTGAATGATTTAGATTTAGAATAACTTTATTATTACTTTAAATGTACACTAATTGACATACATTAAAATGAAATTTTGTTGCATACAATTTTCAAAGGGTCACCACCTCCAACATGCACTACATAAACATGACAAAATAAACACACAGTTATGCATATACCCACATATATAACACAGAGAAACAACACAGTCTAGTCCGGATGTATATGTGTACATGGTGAGAAAAATGAATCTTGTGAGTTTACCAGATGGATGCCATAGGGAACAAAGCTATTACAGAATCTAGTTCTGCTAGAAATACTTTGAAACCTATTCTTAGAGGGAAACAACAGAAACAGACTGTAAAGTGGGTGTGTGGGGTCTCTAACAATGCTCTGATCTCTAAGCACATAGTACTTATAAGCAGTATCCTGAATAACAGGAAGCGAGCTTCCTATAATCTTCTCAATTGTCTTTACCATTCTCTGTATGGACTTTCTATCTGAGGCACTGCTGCCACCAAACCAAACAGTGATGCAATTTGTTAAAACACTCTGAATTGTGCTTCTGTAAAAAGTGGCCAGGACAGAGGGAGAAAGATGTGTTTTCCTTATCTGACACAGGAAATGCAGATGCTGGATGCGCTGCTGAACAATTGCCAACACTCCAGGGATTCAAGTTCAGCTCTGCAGGACAGGGTGACTTCTCATCTTTTGTTCCTAGCTCTGCCCATCTACCAGTTTGAAAGCATTGTTTGGGAGTAGATAGATAGGTACCACCATTTTGTTGGTGGGAAACTGCTGGCTGCATTCCACATGAACTGAAAATAATGCTGGATCTGCCTGGGTGTGATTGACAGAGGAGCAGTATAGAAAAGGGCTGTCAAACTTCCGGCTTGCAGGCTGGATGCGTCATATGGTGGCCATGACCCTGCCCAGTTTAGCAAAGGGAAAAGAAGTCCCGATACATCACATGATGCCGCCATGATGACGTGAGTTTGATACCCCTGGTATAGAATTTTGTCAGGCTATATCACTGCTGGATAAAAAGAGTTGCAGTGTTGGAAATACCATAAATGGAACATACTAAAAATGATGATGATAATGCCGAACTTAAGCACAATTGACCACTGAAAGTATATGATGCAGTTATCAGGTTAAGTTGACAACAGACACCTTGTGATGATGTATTTCTCCTGATTTAAAACAGAACAGGTATATCCTATGGCAGACAGCTTTGGGTTATAAATACCTCTAGAATTGGCAAGAAACAAAGTGTGAACTAAAACACTACAAAATTAATCCTCTTACGCAAAACACTTCCTTGAGTATTTCTTTAATCTCCTTACCCCCATTATTTTTTTTACTGAAGTTGCTTTACTGCTTCACAGAGTTGAAGCCAAAATAAGTAGAGATGCCTGTTGTCTTCCATACTCAATCTTTTTTTATTTTCTGATTTTTCTCTCCCAAGTCACAAGGAAATTACAGGGTGTTCTTAAGGTTGTTTTTGTTCTGAGTCAGAGCTCAGCTTGACTGATTTTTTTTTTTGTACACCAGCTTTGAAATTTACCGAGGCCTGCCAGTTGTTCATCCTCAGAGCAAAGAGCTTGGGTCATCACAGCAGCCAATATGGACTAGGAGTCCGATTCTGGCATAAAGTGATTTCTTGTCCTGGCATCTTTTCAAGCTGTTCCCTTATTGATACTTTAATCAGTGGCAAGAATATGCATGACCATATTAATATTGAACTGGTCAAGATCAGAGCATCTGACAGTTTCTTCATAACAAGCCCTTTTTAAAGCAGCAGGAAGGGCCAGATGAGAGTTCATCTTTTATGACCAAATGACTGTAATCACCTTGTTTTCATTTGGCTTTCTCTGCCAATTTATCAGAGAAACTACTGAGCCTTTTCAACAGGTATCAAATGTGCCAAGAACAAAGTAATCTCAACTCTTTTTTTCCCCCAGAAGAGAATGTGTTAATGTAACGTATCATGTTGCAGGAAAGAAAAAAATCCAAGAAAACTGGATCCAGCTAAAGTTGCAGAATATGTTTAGTAGCATTGGAATTTAATGCACTGATGAATCTTTGCTATGGGCAGAAACAGGCAGTTTTGTTTTTTCTCACAGTAATGTTTTTTTTTTTTTTAAATAATGGTTGGCAAGGAAACTCATGTCTAGCTGGGCACTTCCTGATTACATTAGCATAGCCCATCCCACATCGAAGAAACGCCCAGCAAAACTCATTTTAATTCTGGATCCAGGCCAAAAGCATAAGCACTACAGTGAATATAAAGAGGAGAATGTTTGCAAAGAGAGCCATAAACTGTAACAGGACCAGGATATATTTCTCTAGTATGCTGTCTATAAGACTTTAGATACTTATAAAGTTGAAAATATACTTAGCAAGCAAGCAAATGGGCTGAGTTTATCTTCTGGTCTGAAACTATAGTCTGATAGAAGCTTCACATAAATCTGGTGCTATTCCATAGAGGTGTTTTTTTTTCTTCTTCACAGAAAAAAAGGATTATACAAAGGGAAGGAAAAAAGTAGAAATAGAGCATGACAGGAGCAAAGAGGAAACAGGAAAATGCCCTATGGAGGAAGATCCATGCCTTTCGCTACAAAAACTTTAAACTCTGGTGTGTAAGCAGGCTGCCTCTTTTGGAGTGGGCACCACACTATTGTTGGAAAATGGACCTGCTCCTTGATATAGTTTCTGGGATGATGTTGGCAGTTCAACAAGTGACGCAAGGTACTGTGTTAAAAATTGTGTCAGTGACTTGTATTATTTAAATTGAACTGCTCTAGCCTTGAAAGTAGAAGTTCTATTTGCTTACTTATTATTATTATTGTTATTGTTGTTGTTGTTATTATTATTATTATTATTATTATTATTATTTGAATCAAAGAGGTGGGAACCTTTCCTTTTGCAAATCTCTATGTCTGCCTTGAACCATCTCCCATTATATTTAATGGAGCTTATTTTGGAAAATTTTAATTTTAAATGGGAATAATCTCTTTTGATTGTGTTAAAAATCAAAATAAAACTTAAAACGGTTTTAGGGACTGGCTAGTGAACAACAGTGTACCTCTATAACTTGTGAACAATGTTGATCATACAGTTAGGTGTACACATATATACCCATATGCTCATTGTCGTGGTTTATATAATAGATGGAGCTTATCTTTCTATTTCTTCTCATCATTTCTGTGCAAAGAAGTTTATCTTTGTTTTTATAAAAGAAAGGCTCACTTCAATAATAGTTTATTAGACAACCAGTTATATAATCTTGTTACTTTTATTTGACTGTGGTTAAAAAGCTGCATTGTACAACATCAAAAAGAGAATTATAGATATCTAGCATTATGCCCTTTGATATAAACTTTAGCGAAAAGACATGTTTTATGTTGAAATTATGCAGAAATAGTGTGCGTGTGTGGGTGAATTCACCCACACACGCACACTATTTCTGCATAAATACTGTCTTATAAATATTCAGCATTTCATTCTTAATGTAGTAATTTTCCTTCTCTTCCTCAAAGTATGAAAACAATAAAGTATTATTTTGAGTGTAATCTGATATTCCTTTGAAAATGGTAACCTTCAAGACATAAACTTTCTGGGTATAAAAGGCCAAGGTTGTGATGCCTTATTTTTAATATCCTGAACTACCCTGTATCATCTTCTCCATAATATCTTTTCTTGGAGAACTAAACAAAGATAGCACTCCAATTCAGTTAATCACCATTGATAAGAATAATCCTTGTGTGTACGTACATGTGTGCGCACGCATACACACAGACACACACACACACCTGCTTTTGCAGGTGATAGGTCAAAAATGCTATAGTAGCTGAAGCTTTCTCACATTATGGCACTTTGGGGAATTTCTGTATGGGATCACATATTAAAATGGAATATAAACCATTCAGAAAAAAAGCTATCTGATGGCTGCTTTTTTCAGATTCCCTAGCAGCTTGCTTTAGTTTTCATTCATGCTTTGAAAATTATAAGCACTCCTTTAATTGAATTATTCTGCAGCTGGAATCATCCAGTTTGGGTATGTACTTGTGCTTTTGGAATAATTAGTAACATCTGTATTGGCATGATTTAAGTTGAAGGCCTTAATACTATAGTACTATAAAGAATCTTGTTCCCTGATATATTGATACAAAGAATAGCACATTAAATAGTGCTAGTAATGACATTTCAGAAGCCAACTAAAATAATGAGGTTTTAAAAAAAGGCAACATTGGTACTTATTTCTGTGCTTTCTGTGAACTTCCACAGAACAGGATTTTTACTAGTTATGGCAGCTTTCCCCAATTTAATACTTTCCAGACGTGCTGGAACTACAATTCCCAGAATTCTCAGTCTGTGAGAAAGGCACTATAGGAATGGAAGAGTTAAATTAAAAAAAAAAACATATGTGATACTGGAAAAAAAGTTATTTCTATAAAAACACAGAAACTGATTCATGTACTTAGATTTATCTAGTTGCTTTTTGTTATAAACCCAGCCCATAGCTAATGCAACCCAAAGTTATATTTAGCTGTCTAGTTAGGAAGTAGCATGTTCCCTTTTATCCCCAACATAACTTTTGCTGTAAACCCAATTTAGACTAATTTTACCTAATTAATAATATGGTCATGGATTGGCATTTGTCTAACTTTTGGCAGCTGGGTTGCTACTTTGGGTTATTGTAGGTACCAAAACATGCACAGGTACCTTATAGTAGTTCTTGACTTATGTCTGATTGATTAATGATTGTTCAAAGTTATGATGGACCTACCTTGGAACTATTAAGGCCTATATCCAAAGTTCTAAAAGTTGAGCCTCCCATGGTTATATAACTGCACTTGGAACACACAGGATTATAGACGTATTTGCAGATGTTTACAGCATCCTGCAGTCAGATGACCACATTTTAAGATGGTTGTACTGAAAATTGACCCTTCCAAATTTTGGCAAAGCTATGCCCATAGCAAACCATGGTGTTTGCTTAACAATTCCTCCAAAAAAAATGTTGTAAAACTGGGATGGTCACATGGCCAACCTATTTTACAACTGTCATGACTTGTGACCTTACTGGGCAGACTCCGTTATTGTCATATGTTGAGAACTACCTATATATTATGAATCAGCAGCCTTTTAAAATGAGCCCTGAACCTGCTGCTTTTATGAATGAGCTAGCCTGTGTTATATGACTTGAACCTGCCATCTATGTGTTACTGATGTCACTAATAAATACATAACTGGGTTTTTAATATCAAAAAGAGATTTTATGTTTGTAGCCTCTCCTTTGCTTCTGCTATGTGTTGTTGCTGACAACAGTAACTGTTCCAAACAGGACTCATTGGTTATCAGTAGTTTCTTTCCATTTCTCTCTATTCTTCTTGTCAGGTTGTAGGCATAGAGATGGGCATGGGATAAAGCAGGAGGGAACTCTATAAGAGAGAGAGAACCTCCAGTGTGCTTTGCAATCCCTTCTCTTCAGGGGTGGGATCCTACTGACATAACAACCGGTTCGGTGAGCTCGTGTTTTTCAAGATCTGACAGGTGACAAATCTATTCAAAACATTCCCGTATGCTTGTCTAACTGTGCTTTACTAGCCCTGTTAAAGAGAGTGCTTGGTGTTTGTTTTTTCCTACCTGCAGTTGATGCTTGGCAGAATCCACTAGTTGCTTTCCTTAACTTCCTTAACTTAACTCCTTCCTCCCATATTAAACATTTTAAGGATAGCATCACTCACTGGCCTCATATTTATCTACCAAATCAAAAACTGGTGGATTTAAGAGTGCAATTCTTTGGCTGTGCCCTCTGACTGGCAAGACACTTCACAGCAGAAATGTAGTTTCATTAGCTGCAGTCTACCTTTTTCATTAAATCTGAAAATGTCAGGTGTTAAACCTGGGAAATTTCATGAAAATCATCTACTTTACCATCACATTGGCTTTTTAACTGTTGAATCGCATAAGTTACTTATGTTTAGCTGGTATTCTTGAATCTTCCTCAAATGTACTACTGCCAAACCAGGTCTCCCCGATGTTGTGATAATGCATATGATTTTTCTTATTTGGACACAAAAATCACTATCATCCTGTTGACCCCCTGTTCAAGCCTGTTGAAGTCATACTGTATTAAACTCAGATAAGGTATTAAACTGCTACCTAATATAACTAGTTCAGTATCATTAAAATTTAATAAGCATTGCTTTGAATACATCCTCTAAAATGTTATATAACATAAATCTGAGGATGGAACCCTGGGAGACCCCAGGGAGTATTTCCTTCTAGGTTAATACGGAACCATGATCCAGAATGCAGGTTAATGAGCTCCTTCAGGATATGTTTTTTCACCAATTGTAAATCTACTAACCTGCAGTACTATATGCTGGTCTGTAATAACTACTTTATGTATCTTGCCCATTAGGATATCATCAGAATCTTTTCATATGTGTTATTTATATCAAGGAACATTATATCCATATCATTATCTTGGTCTAGTAAACTAATCAGCCTCTTGTAAAAAGAGAAGGCAATCTGACATAACCTATTATTGATAAACTCATGCTAATTTCTGATAGTAATTTGACCCTTTTCTAAATGTTCATGGATGTGGTGCTTAACAATCTATCCTAGTAAATTAGCCTATACAGAGGTTTATAATAATTGATTTGTAGTTTTCAGGTCTTCCCCTTTTTTGAATATTAGGATTATGTTTGTTCTCCAGTTTTCTGACTTCTCACTTGTTTAGAGAATTCCAGCTGGTGATTATTAGATTACACTTTCCAATTTCCCCAATGGCTGGATTATAATTTGTCTGTCTTTACAATTTGTATAGGGTAGCAAGGAGAGTACATTTTTATCAGTCTTGGCACAGAATGCGTAATATTTAAAAGCTAATGAACCACAATGAAAAGTTAATGTGGGAAGATGGAATTAAAATAGGTCAAACATTAATTCTCAAGTCTGCAACGTAAAAGAAGTTGCTGGTAGAAATGAATCCTATCTCCAAAGAAAATTAGTAAAGTTCATGGGAGCAAGTGGAAAAAAAAACCTGTAGAAAAACAACTTATTCATTTTGCCCCTTGAAATTAAATCTCAGTGCTTCAAGTTTTCACATCTTTCCAGTCTGTCAAAGTGTCCTAACCTGTTCTTGTTGATAGTAATCACTTATGTCTTGAGTAGTGTTTTCTCTGCTTGCCAGTATTTGCCCTCCCAAGTCCTTTTCTGTATTAAAACAGTTCCCTTTCAAGTATTTCTAACCTGATGAACCATTGATTGATATCACCCAAATTAACTTCTGAACACAAAGAACCATAGCCACCCGCTATATTTCAAATCCTCTGTTTGTCTGCTGCAAATGTTGATAAGCAATCAAACACATACAATAGTTACCATTTTCCTAGGCATATGTTCTGTGAATGTAATTGGTAAAGAATTGAGATTTAAGGCATATATTAAAGATACTGTGAGGTCAGTTCTTTTGCTTTCCTGACAGAACTACAGAATAGAATACAAAAATTAGCAGTACCTGGATGGATTCAAACTTTGGTTAGTTACAATACTTTTGAAATATAAAATGTATTGGTGCGTTCTTCCTTCAGCAAAATCATACATAATAAATGAAGCTATATGCCTCATGAAAATATAACATGCCTCTTTTTCATGATTACATTTCATCTCTTGAGTTAAGATTTTTTTCAAAAAATTCCTAACTCTTCTTTTTCAGTCTCTATCCCCAGCTCCAAAACCTTTGCGTCATTTTGAGAGCTATCAACATGCATACATCAGTTGATCAAAATTGTTTCATAAATATTATAAGAAGAATATTTGATAAAATAATATTGCTGTTTATATTTGAACAGATAAATTATACAGTAATCATTCATTATCAGTCTCCAAAGAACAAATTTGGATGCCGCTTGGTAACACTTTCCATAATCAGAGGACTAAATTAATTTGGATTTTGAACAAAACGATTAATTGATGGAATAGAGACCCAAGAAAGTCTGTTTCCACATATGAGAGGATATCTTTGAAAAAGATATGAATTGGGATATTTTAATTTGCAATGTGCAAGTAGTTGGACTTAAATATTTTAAATGAATATATTATTTTAACTTTTTATTATCATAGATTATTTTACTTTTAACAAAGTAGTTTTCTCCAATTATACAATTCTCTGAACCATTTTCTTATCCAAGAAAAAATATACAAATAGTTCCAATAGAATGGTGAAGGTAAATTGTTAGAGAGATTTGTGTTGTGGCATCATTGATTGAGCTATGATTAGAGAAATAATTAATTGTATATGTTAACTTGATTGGAGTTCACTAGATTCCCAAACACTTGTTTGACCAGATGTTCTGACTTGAGAATAAAATAAAATTGTTTTATATTTCTCTTTGATTTTTCTCTCAATCATCTCCAAGATTATAGGCTATAAGTGTCAGAGAGAGAAGTTTATTTTAATCCCCAGATTCCTTTGAAGTTGTTTATTTTTAATAACATATCTTATTAATATAATTTTTTAAAGTTTTCACTACTGTGTTTCTCCAACAATACGGCCTCCACCAATAGGAAGACCCAGCATGTTTTCTAGGCATGAAATGAAATTAAGCCCCTCCCCCCAAATTTAGGCCTAGTTTAAAACATGCTGGGGGGGAGGCCGGGGGTTAAAACATGCTGGGGGGGAGGGCAGGGGGGAAACTTGCCTTTAACAGTGCCCTGCATGGTGCTGCCGCCAGCAAGAAGTGTAGAAGCGTTTCTGCTGCTTGTCGGGCGGGGGAACTGCCTCCATGGCTTCCACAGTTATTGCCGGCACGAGAACAGCAGCAGCGCCAGCTGTGCACAGGAGGCTTCCGCACACACCCGAGCAGCAGCAGAAACGCTTCCACGTTCCCACTGGCACTGGCGCGAGAACAGCAGTAGCTCCGGTGGGAACGTGGAAGCGTTTCTGCTGCTGTTCGGGTGTGTGCGGAAGCTTCTGCACATACCCGAGCAGCAGGAGAAATGCTTCCACATTCCCACCGGCGCTGCTGCTGTTCTCGCGCCAGCGCCGGCGGGAACTGTAGAGGTAAGCGAGGGAAAAGCAAGAATGGCAGAGGAAGCAGCAGTGGTAGGCGCCAAAGTTCTTGCAATTTAAAATGCCCTGCCAAAGCCGACATCCACACCACTGCCGCCCACCTGCTGATGGGGGGGGGAAGAGAAATTAATTCACTCCCCAAAAGATGGCCTAGCCGTTTTTTCGGGGCTCAAAAAAAAATAAGGCCCTGTCTTATTTTGTGAGAAACACGGTAGTTCCTATGCTGTTTAGTAATTTCCACTAAATTAAAAGCACTTAATCTGTGCTTTCACAATAGAATTTTCTAGCAAAGGATTTAGTCATAAATTATAGGACAGAGCCCATCAGCTTCCTAATGAAGCTCTCTATCTTTTCTTTGTATTATGGGGTTTCTTAGTAAACCAAAGAATTTAAAGGCTTCGTAAGTTGGCAAAGGCATTCTTTCTTGGGCCACTAATATGCATGCTTGAAATGTGTACTTTAAAAAAAATCAGAAAAATGGATCGTGTGTATTCATGAGAGCTTCATTCAATCAATTATGCCACTAAAACTCTACAGTTTGTCTGCATGAGGAGAAAGGATGCACCATGAAATTTTGAATTACATTTCCTTAAATAGATTAAATTACAGCATGTGTTTAAAAACTAGAACCCACGACTCTGGTGGAACTGAAATTTAACCAATTTTATAAAATACTTTTTACAATACAAAATGCCACAAAACATTATGATCAACTCCTGATGTTCCACTATGATAAATAGTTCATCATGGACTACCTTCAAGGTAGATGCCTCTCTGTACCATCTCCCTGAATTTTAAAGAACTTTTCCAATGAAGGCAGTACATTCTGACATTATTGAAGACTTTGAGGAATATGGTAAGGAAATACCCTTGAAACAATAACTGAACAAGACATGGATTGTCTAAAAGTTTACTGAAATTTTAGAAGGTAAGGACTAAAAAGCTGGGGCATCATTTGAGTTAAAACTGGAAAGGAATATTCTTTGTCAATAGTAGCATTTTTTTAACTCTGCTGGCTCTCTTATTCTTCAGTGCATCACCTGCAGGATGTTAGGAATGTTTACATTTTTTTAAATTGGTTGGATTAAATATTTAACAGTGCATTTCTATACTTGTTTACTCAAACAAAAATCCCTGTTAAATTTAATTTGATATACTCCATTGGACTCTGCCCTTGCTTAAACTGAGCTTGGTTTTAACTGGATTTTTAAAATCTATGTCCTAAATGTGCACTAGGTTGTTCAGAGCTGTGGTGCCTCCCAGGTGTTTTATATATATATATATATACACTTTGTGTCATTGAAACATCGCCTAGATACTTCCAATTCTACGCAGGAGAAAACCCAAAGAACCAAAGATCCACATACAAATACCCGCGAAAATCTCAGGAAAAAAACCCACAAACAATATATATATATATATATATTGTGTTACAACACCCTGTTAAGCCCCAATGTAACACAAAGTATATACTTATTCCCCTGCCTCTGCTGATAAGGATAGAGCCAGATGGTGTAGTGGCAATTACAACTGCCTCACATGTAATACTTCCCTGTCGAATCCCAGTAAGGGTATGGCTAGCTGAAGAGAGCTAACTAGCTCGAAATAGATCTATACTAGTCTCCCTTATTTATTATTTTAAATTATCAGTTTAAAAACCTTACACACACACACACACACACACACACACACACACACACACACACACACCCTGCTAAGCCCCAATTTATTTATTTATTTATTTATTCCATTTATATACCGCCCTTCTCCCGAGGGACTCAGGGCGGTGAACAGCTCATCTAAAAACCCCACAAAGAATACAAAAGTTAAAAAATATTAAATTTCAATCGGCTGCTTGATAAAACCAACAAAACCCCACCCCCCGCCCTTAAAACCCAATTTAGAATTAAATATGGAGACCAAATTAAAACCATTATCTCAGCCCAGGCCGGCCTGCTCAAAGAGCCAGGTCTTCAACGCGCGCCTGAAGGCCCTCAGGTCCGTGCCGGTACGGAGCTCCGGTGGCAGAGTATTCCAGAGGGCGGGGGCACCCACAGAGAAGGCCCTACCCCTTGGCGCCGCCAGACAACACATAGCGGCCGACGGCACCCGGAGCAGACCCTCTCTGTGGGAACGCACCGGCCTGTTGGAGAACGCTGGCAGAATGCGGTCCTGAAGGTAACCTGGTCCCATGCCATGGGTCGCCCTAAAGGTCAAAACTAGAACCTTAAAGCGAACCCGGAGAGCCACCGGTAACCAATGCAGCTCGCACAGGAGAGGCGTCACATGGGCGCTACTTGACGCCCCCATGATCACCCGCGCGGCTGCATTTTGCAACAGCTGGAGTCTCCGGATGCTCCCCGCAGGGAGCCCCATGTAGAGGGCATTACAATAGTCCAGGCGAGAGGTGACAAGGGCCTGAGTGACTGTGCGCAAGGCGTCCCGATCCAGGAAGGGCCGCAACCGGTAGATCCGACGGATCTGATGAAACGCCCCCCTGGAGACGGCCGCGATGTGATGTTCAAGCGACAGCCGTACATCCAGGAGGACTCCCAGGTTGCGAGCCCTCTCTGTGGGGGGCAGAACTTCCCCCCCGATAGCCAGCGAAGGTGTCAGCTGACTATATCGGGGCGCCGGAAACCACAGCCACTCGGTCTTGGATGGGTTGAGCCGAAGCCTGTTCCCGCCCATCCAGTCCCGCACGGCCTCCAGGCACCTAGACATAGCCCCCACAGCATCGTTGGGGTGGTCCGGAGTGGAGATGTACAACTGGGTGTCATCTGCATACAGATGACACCTCACTCCGAGACCACGGACAGTCTGAGCTTTCTGAGTTGGTGCAGGAAGAACATTCTTTGTTGTGCTTTACAACAGAACTGAAAAAATTGACTTATGATAGTTTTTCACACTTGCAAATTAAGGGAGGAAGCATACTGCTTTCTTTTCTGTCTTTCGGCTCATCACCAGAGACCATACCGACAGAAAGCTATTTGTTTCGTTGTCTTTTGTTTACATGTGTATTAGGTTTTGAGCTGATAAATAATTAAATAAGGGAGACTAGGATAGATCTATTTCGAGCTAGTTAGCTCTCTTCAGCTAGCCATACCCTTACTGGGATTCGAACCAGGGAAGTATTACATGTGAGGCAGTTGTAATTGCCATTTGACCACTGGTTCTATTCTGTTCAGCTGAGGCAGGGGAATAAGTATATACTTTGTGTTACAATGTTAAGTCCCAATTAAGGGAGGAAGCATACTGCTTTCTTTTCTGTCTTTTGGTTCATCACCAGAGACCATACCGACAGAAAGCTATTTGTTTCATTGTCTTTTGTTTACATGTGTGTTAGGTTTTGAGTTTATCACACCCACCAAGCCACCCCCACAGAACCGGTAGTAAAAAAAATTGGAATCCCATCACTGCCCCAAACCATCCACTGACTCCCATCAAACACTATCCCAGTTCCAGCAGTAACAACTAGGTCTTTATAGCCTTCTGGAAGTCTAAAAGGTGGGTCAATTGGGGGAAGATGTTCCACACGATGAGATTGAATGAAGTTCCTTGAATGAGAAGCAAAAGGTCTTCAAAGAAAAACCAGAAAGTCCAGTTGCCTCTTGAAAAAATACCTTTGGAACAACCATGACCTGCATGACTGAGAATCTCTACAAACATTAAAAGACTGTATATTTAAAACAAATTTAGAAGATTCCCATTGCTCCTAAATTATAGCTATTTAAGCTTTTGATTTTTTAAAAAATTATAGAATACCAGGCCAAATTCCAGATTATAAGAATGACTAATGTGCTCTTTAATCCTGGATGTTGTTTTGAGTAGATTTTTTGCCTTGTAGTTATAACCTTGAATATGGGCAACTGGGAAGTATTTCTCAGAAAACTGCATTGGAGTTTGGTTTGGCAGTTATCCTGATTACCACAGCCCTTTTTTTCTGTTGTTGCTTGTGTCCCAATTTCATTAAAATTCATTACTTGGCATTTTCTGCAACTAGTAATAATACAGCCAGACGTTATTTTCCTGTTTAGTGGTTAGTGATCAATCATACAGGAACCATTTTCAAACAGTGACCATAGCATGATTGACTTTTGTCTAAGTTTACACCCACTAAAAGAGGATCATAATGATGGATCTCCAAAATACAATTTTAAAAAAGCCAATTATGAACTCATAGCTGCCGACTTATCATCTCTTGATTGGCACATTCTGTTCTTTGACTGTAACACTACAGAAGAACATTATAATGCCTTCTTGCTTGAACTTGAAAGAATCATTAAACTACATGTTCCATTAATAACCCCTAAATAAATAAATAAATAAATAAAACAATTTACCCAAAATAATAAGAAAACTTCAATCTAAAAAAAAAAATCCTTATGGCGTAAAAACAAAACTAAATACGTAACTAATTTTAAAAACCGATACAACACCTTATGCCGACAGATAAAGGAAGAATGCATCTATTACCACTGCAAGCAAGAGGAAAATCTTCTACACACAAAATCCACCTGTGCCTTCTATAACTTTGTAAACACCAAACTTAAAGATTCAAAAAACATCCCACCTCTAAAAAGTCCTAATGGGAAAGACTATAGCGATGAAGCTATTAAGGCAAACCTCTTCAATGTTCTTCAGTTCAGTCTTTGTTAACAGTAATGGCTCATGCCCCTCATTTCCTAATCATACAACAACTAACTGCAATGATCTACAAATTGACTTTACTGAAGATAACATAGAAAATACACTACGCCACCTCAAACCATCCTTATCTATTGGCCCTGATGGGTTATGTGCATTCTTCTTAAAAAAGTTCTCCAGCACCATTGCAGAACCATTAAGCATAATATATGAGTTATCATTTAGAACCAGCTCTTTACTAAACCTATGGTCTTTAGCAATGGTCATCCCTATTTTCAAAAAAGGTGACCCTTGCTTGGTTAAAACTATAGACCAATCTCATTGTATTGTGTTACATGCAAAGTTATGGAATCAATTATTAATCAATGCATTACCTTCCACCTAGAGTCTAACAACTTACTCTCCAATAAACAATTTGGTTTCAGAAAAAAATTGTCCTGCAATTTGCAACTTTTACACTGCAAAAACATATGGACTACACTTCTTGACCAGGGTAAAACAATAGATGTAATTTACATTGACTTCTCCAAAGCATCTGACTCAGTGGTACATGACAAACTACTATTAAAATTAAATTCTTATAGCATTTCTGGATCCCTTCACAAGTGGATTACTTCCTTCCTGACAAACAGGCAACAAATAGTAAAAATAGGAAACACCCTATCAAACCCTGCACCAGTTATCAGCGGTGTCCCACAAGGGAGTGTTCTAGGACCCACACTCTTTACACTCTGTATAAATGACCTTTGTGATCACCTTATTAGCAACTGCGTCCTCTTCACTGATGATGTAAAACTATTCAACACCACCATCAATGCTACCGTCCTTCAAAAAGACCTTGATTATGTGTCTGAATGGTTTAACAATTGGCAATTCCAAATATCTACCAACAAATGCAATGTCCTACACATTGGTAAAAAAAATCTATATACCAAATACAATCTAGGCGGATATGACCTTGTTGATGACCCTCCAAGGACCTTGGAGTTCTCATGTCGAATGATCTAAGTGCCAAAGCTCACTGCAACAGTATTGCCAAAAATGTTTTAAGAGTTGTAAATTTAATTTTACGAAGCTTCTCCTCTGGTAATACTCTTTTGCTAACTAGAGCATTCAAAACCTTTCCTAGACCAATACTTGAATTCAGCTCTGCTGTCTGGAATCCACACCATATATCTGACATAAATACAATCGAGTGAGTCCAGAAATATTTTACCAGAAGAGTACTACATTCCTCTGTTCATAACAGAATATCCTACAGCACCAGACTTGAGATTCTTGGCTTAGACAACCTTGAACTACGTCGACTAAGATTAGACTTAAGCATAGTACATAAAATCATATGCTTCAACATCTTACCAGTTAATGAATATTTCAGCTTTAACAACAATAACACTAAAGTGCACAACAGATATAAACTAAATATAAACCACTCCAAATTCGATTGCAGGAAGTATGATTTCAGCAACAGAGTGGTCAATATTTGGAACTCACTACTTGATTCTGTTGTCACCTGCTCAAACCCTCACTCCTTTACCCTCAAACTAACCTCTATTGACCTCACCCCATTCCTAAGAGGTCTGTAAGGGGCGTGCATAAATGCACAAATGTGCCTACCATCCTTGTCCTATTGTCCCCAATTATTAGTTCTTATTTCTTGTATTTAAACTTATGTTTATTCTTGTTTCTGTTATATTGTAAGCTTTTGACAAATAAAATAAATAAAATAAAAATAAATAAAATATAATACAGCAATAAGTAGTAGCATTCTAAATATTCCAAGATAACATATTGTGTACTGACTTCATATTTGCGTGATATTCTGGTTTATACTAATGGAACTTTTTTTTTGTGCATTACTTTCTGTCTTTGCTTTTCCTTTATAATTTATATAAACAATTTATATGCTTTTGCATTATGTAATTTAGAATATTCATTCATTCATTTAGATCCTGACAGAATGAGTAACTTTGCACGTGTCTTTCTTTAGACCAAATAAAGTGTAACTATAATTTATTTTGCTTTTTCACATAACCCATCCTTATATTTTTTAATATTGGATTTAGGATATTTTATCCAGGTTTCAAATATATGGTGTGTGTACACACAAATAACAAAAGCTTTCAAGGACCAAAAAAGATATTTTATTAGAAAGGACCACATTGCAGGAAATGTGAATTTTCAGGGTTATAATACAGCTATTATACCGCATGACCTCTTAAAATAGCCCCAGAAGGGAATTCTTCCCATCAATTATGTTTATATTTTCATTTACCTTTTCTACAGGGCTGGCTTTTGCTATTCTATCATCAGTACATCCAGTGTTTGGTTTATATGGATCATTCTTTCCAGCTATTATTTATGCCATATTTGGAATGGGTCGCCATGTTGCTCCAGGTAAGTTATTTCTAAGTCCTAGTGGTTCAGTTTGAAAAACTTAGCCTATGTCTTCATTAACTCAATGTTATTTTGTATTTTATTCTGTGGTATTTCTTACTGTATGAGTTGAACCACATGCGTGCACACAACATATATATATATACACTAAGCCAAAATCAAGCAGAAAAAATTGTATCTTAGTGCTACACATACAGAGAAAAATACATTTTCTTCTTCTTCCATGTTGGAATAATATCTGGTTAGTTTCTCTGAGACTTTCCCAGAACTATTCTGCTTGTATTCTTTAGTAAGAACCCCTTGCAAATTCATTGAATGCAAATAGAGCAATGCATAATGAGTTGGATTCTTAATAACTATGTTGTTCAAGTGATTGAGTCAGTGATACTTGTATTCACATGACAATCCTAATGATTATGATTTCGGTTATAGACTACAATTTAGAGAAGATGAAGAATACATCCCAGAAGCAAGGTTTTTCTTTTGTGCCTCTCTGTACTTCCTTTATATCAGGGGTGTCAAACTGGATTTCTTTGAGGGCCTGATCCAGTAGTGGGATTCAATTTTTTTTACTACTGTTTCTGTGGGCGTGGCTTGGTGGGTGTGGCAGGGGAAGGATACTGTAAAATCTCCAGTCAGAGGTGGTATTTGCCTGTTCTCCAAACTACTCAAAATTTCCACTACTGGTTCTCCAGAACTGGTCAGAACCTACTGAATACCACCTCTGGCCTGATCAGCACTGTAGTTCTCTGTGGGCTGGTGGGGTGGGTGGGGGAAGCAGGGAGATGGGATGGATGCCTCCTGCAGCACCATGCCGGCCAAAACAGGGCCTGAGGGGGCAGCATATGCCCCACCCCCCCCTCAGGCCCTGTTTTGGCCGGCATGGTGCTGCAGGAGGCATCCATCTCATTTTCAGCCTCCATGGCCTCCTGCAGCACTCTGCTGGCTGAAAATAGGCAGCGGGGGGCTGCGTGAGGCCCCCACATAGGCTGTTTTTGGCTGGCAGTGTGCTGCAAGAGGCGTGGTGGCCAAAAATAGACTGTGGGGAGCTACGTGCAGCCGCCCTGCATCCCATTTTGGCCTGCAGAGGTACCGTGGGCTGCTCTTTTGATATTTCCAGGCTGGCCCCGCAGGCCAGTTCTAAGTACCCCACGGGCTGGATCCGGCCGATGGACCCTGAGTTTGACAACCCTGCTATATATCAACATTCTTTCCCTTCTTCTTCTTCTTCCCCCCTTTCCCCTTTTTTCCTGCTTACGAAATCTGGGAAAGTATGTGGAACAAGTTTAAAATATCCAAAATTATATTTCCTTCTTAAAATTCCTGGAGTTGAGGTATAGGATTGCTATGCACTTTATATAAGTAAATCAATAGTAGATTCATGACATCCCTTATTGAGCTCTCTTTTTTTTTCCTTTTCTTTCCTATGAAATTGTCCATAGAACTCAAAAGTGTCTCTCAATGTATTAGCAGCAGATATCAAAGTTTTAGACTGCACTCTTTCCCAGCCCTGCTTAGAGATTGACTTGCTTACAATGCATACAGTATAGGTGGTCCTCAACTTACAACAGTTCAAAGTTACAAAGGCACTGAAAAAAGTGATTTGTGGCCATTTTTCACACTTATAATCTTGGTACTATCCGCATGATCATGTGATGAAAATTCAGATGCTTGGCAACTGGTTCATACTTGTGACCGTTGCTTTGTCCCAAATCAATGGGGGGGAACCAGATTCACTTAACAACCATGTTACCAACTTATCAGCTGCAGTGACTCACTTAACATCTGTGGCAAGAAAGGTTGTGAACTGAGGGAAAATTCACTTAACCACGGAAAATTTAGGCTCAATTGTGATTGTAATTTGAGGACTACCTGTATGCTTTTCTTCTGAGTAGCAATATTACCTCTTTCTTCCCTTTTGATATCTTAGTATGTAACCAAGCCCAACATGCAGGATTTGTTGCACTATTCTGTATTTCATTTATTCTGAAACAATGACAATCTTCAACTTAATAATTAAAGACATTGACTTTTTAGAATGTGAAACAGGCTTATTTCATAGAAGAAACCATCTGGTCTTCGTTGCAGAAAACAATGGAGCTGGGGTCATGTCTCCCATAATTCAATATGAGTTGAACATAATGTAGGAAGGTAAAGAGTTGTGTCTTTCTAGTATTGGGGACGGTGTCTCTGCACTTAAAATGCAGAACTGTATGGAACCTCACACAAAGCTAAACCCTCTGGGGCTGAAAATCTCAACTACATGCACATTCTTCTTGGTTATTATTATGCTTTCTGAAAAGCAGTTGAATAATTGCATGGCTCTTTGCAAATAGCCTTTGTGCCAAAAGTGCATTCAGCAATACATTTAACAACTCTGTGAGAGCCATGTGGTCTACTAGGATAGCAACATCTCATCCAAAGTACATAAAATTTACATCGGAATGTATCCAAAGCATTTTGTTAAAGCTCTCTTGCCACTCACTGGCAAACTGGATTGGGATTTTGCGGTGAGTTCCTTGGAAGTGATGATAATGTTGAGTCAGCAGAGTAGATGGTATATAGTTATTTGATTTTAAATGTAAAAATTGCCCAACTGGGACACAATGCGCTATTGGTTTTATTAAAAAAAAGGCATTTATATTATCTTACATTTTGAAAAAATGTTGGATGCACTTTGATTTTTTAAAGTGGTAAATACATGAGCAGATATTTACAGATTATGCTGTTATACTATTTAGTTCATCTTCAAATGAAATAAGAATCAGCAGGATGAAAGAATTCTGTTTAAAGCCACATTCTGAAACAGTAGTGGAAACAGTTAAGCAAATATTAAAATGAGTTTTTAATTTTTATGTTTTCTTAAGTATCTGTTGGTTCATTAAGGATGTGTTTGTTGTAAAAGTCTCAGATATATCAGAGATGAATAGCCCAAGGCCTCAGGGATATTACAGGGCCTTCAAAATCCGTGACTTTTCTTCTCAAGATCTTTAAGAATTACCAAACTGTAACTATTTGATAGAGGAAGAAAGGAAGGAAGAAAGTTAATTAAAGAATGACCATATTAACGATAATTTATTTTAAATAAAGCAAATGTAGATTAAATTAAATCTTTCTATGACCTTTTTTCTATGGGTACCGGTTTTTATAATTTTCAGTTGGCATACTTGTTGGCTGTGCTATAAAAATTTGTATAGTTAAAAGCTCCACCCAATAGGAAGGGACTATATAAGAAGACATTCTTGCATCTATGACTGATGCAGGGCTCTTCAAACTTGACAACTTTAAGACTTGTGGACTTCAGCTCCCAGAATTCCTCCTCCAGTCATGTTAGCTCAGGAATTCTGGGAGTTGAACTCACAAGTCTTAAATTTGCCAACTTTGCTTTGACCTACTTGCCAAGTTTGAAGACTCTTGGACTTATAAGATGCAAATTCAGTCCATAGAAAAGGGAAAGGTGTGTTTTTCAGGCTAAACTATTTGTCCACCTTGGTCTTTACTGTGTGCCTGAACCCTCTAAAAACTGAGATAGAAGTCTTTTCTGTTGCATGCTGTTTCTTTTATACACACAATCAGCAACAGATTTCTCATGCAAAGAATCAGTTTCTATCTACAGTATTTCAAACTCTTTCTTTCCCCCTTATTTTATGCTAACATTTATGCAATCTAGACGGCTGCTGGACATCAAACTCTCCCTGGAAATATTTTTTAAAAAATTCAGATAAGCTTCAGCACAAGGATTGCATATATATGCAGTCATATGACTTATGTATATACAAAAAACAGTGAATAGCTTGTTGCCTAGAATTTGTATAATGTACAATGGAGTTCTCAATATGGAAATGAATGCTTATGGCAAGAGGAAATGTATAAAGGTGATATTTGCAGAAAGCAAAATGATGATGATGTTATCAATTCAGTTATGTCTGATTCTTGGTGATTCTCTAAGTCAAGTCTCTTCATTATTTCTGATCTTTGCCCTACTTTCTATGCTCTGGCTGGTATCATCTCTGATGGTGGAAAGAAAAATATGCCTGGAAGACTTAGTGCTTAGGATATTTGGATATAGCTATGGCATACTGACAATAATTAGAATTCAATCAACCAGTTAATAAATCAATATCACCACATCTCACAACTTTCAGAAGTTCAAAATAGTTATAAAACATGACATGTTCAAAGAATTCAAGTTAAAGTTAAAATTAGTTGGGCATAGTCTGGAATCATATAGCTATGATTTATTTAACCATGAATCTGTTAAATGTGCTATAAATGAAAAAGATCAAAACATCATTATAATAAGACCTAATTACATGCAGAGGTTGGATTCACATAGCATGTCATGTCCAAACCAAGCAATCTGAATCATGGCTTAGCTGTAAAGGTATTTCTTTCTTCCTAAGCAACTTAGGGTGATCTGACAGGAATTAAACAAATGATAACTAAATCCTCTTTCTTCTTTTGCAGGAACCTTTGCTCTGACCTCTTTGATTTCTGCAAATGCTGTTGAGCGTCTTGTTCCTCCCATAAGCACGAATTTCACCTCAGACAATACATCTGAAGTATTGGGCTTATCTGAGTTTGAGATGCAGAGGATTGGAGTTGCTGCAGCAGTTTCACTGCTAGGAGGGCTGATTCAAGTAAGTTTTTCAGAATAGTTGAATTTTATAACTAGAAAAATCAGTTCTTGTACTAAAATAGCAATAGCACTTAGACTTATATACTGCTTTACAGCACTTCACAGCCCTTTCTAAGCAGTTTACAGAGTCAGCATATTGCCCCCAACAATCTGGGTCCTTATTTTACCAACCCCAGAAGAATGGAAGACCGAGTCAACCTTGAGCTGATGAGACTTCAGTTTATTTATTTATTTGTTTGTTTGTTTGTTTGCTTATTTATTGGATTTATATTGAATAGGCAGTAATATAAATCCAATAAAAAATAAATACAAGATAAATAAAATAACAAACAAACTAAACTGCTGAACTGCTGGCAGCCAGCAATCAGCAGAAGTAGCCTGCACTATTGTGTTCTCACCACTGTGCCACCACTGTTTCCAGGAGAAGCAAGCCATCATGAAAGGATGTATTTCCAAATGATTTGGGATTATATTTCACACATTATATTAAAACATTATTTTAATCATGATTTGTAATTTAAGTTGAAATTGATTTGTTTCACTTAACACAACAAATACAAACGTGGCATACATATCACAGTACTTAGGTTTTCACAACACACTGATTCAAAATTGAACAAAGTCTGATTGCTGGGAGTAGATAATCTGTGCATTCCAGAGGTTAATAAATGATAACTCTGCTATTTTAAAGGAAGATAGCCAATGATGAGGTATGATGGAAGCTGTAATTCTCAATATCCTAAATATCTCTGCACTGTATACTTTTAAGCCAATTCTCTGGTTTAGCATGATTTATAACCCCACCAATGGGGTGAATGTGTTTGAGAAGAAGTGCTGTATCAGCAATTTTAATTTGGATGACTTTTGTACATGAAATGAATGAAAAAGACATCTTCACCTTGCATAGTAAATGTTAGTGTAGGGTATAACTGCATGTTCCACACTTACCATGCACAGTTTCATAAAAAAGTCAATCATCTCAATAACTCTAGTGACTTTGCTTATATCATTTATAAGTAAGCTCAAATAATCTGTCGCACATAGGCTTTTATATCTGGAAATAATAATTATGCTCCTGCCATTTTCAGACTCAGTCTTTAAAAATGTGAATATGTGAAAGATGAAGAATAATTTGTGTTGCTGAATAGTGCATGTTTATCTTTAAGGGTCTATGGCAAAATGGAAAGGTGTGCCTGGGTCATATCCATAGTGAACTATTGGAGTATTCCAGTTTTGTAATGAAAATGATTTTTATACAAATTGTATAACATATTAAGTGATCTCAGAAGCTCCTGTTTATATGCTTTCTTTCTAGTCAGTTAGAGGCTTTGCAAATTATACAACATCCAGCTCAAATCATCAATTGAATTATGAAATATTTAGAATTGGTTTGGGGAAAAAAAGTATATTTGTGTAGGCGCATCTACATTGGTTTCAGAGACACTCATTTTTCCAACATGAGATTTAATTGAATCACCTTTGAATGTAATATCTGAATGAAATGTTATTGTAATAGAAGTTGAACATATATTAGCAGTAGAACTGGTTGTCTTTTTTGTTTTCTACACTAGCTCCTGATATGTTTAAAAGACTTATCATTACTTGCTGATAAATAGTATCAGAAGGAAAACATATTTTATTCTCACTGAGCATGAACACAAAAACTAATCATGTTTTTTGTTCTAATCTTTGTTTATCCACTAGAGAAGTAAGGCATGCTTTTCAATTGACCTACACTGGGTACGGAATTATGGAAATCTTTATTTTTTTCAGAGTTTTATTCAATCTTTCATCTCTCAGCAGTTTTGGTCTTTTTCTTTTTATCTTACTCTCTCTTTTTTCATCAGCTACTACAGCACATCTTCCAGAGATCTCCAGATATTGATAGCACATCATATTTTTTAACACAGCAAAAGACAATTGTTAAACACATGTGATTGGAGAGGGATCATGTTCATTAATATCCCTGCTGATATTTGTTTTGGAACCATTTTCAGGGGTAATGCTTGCTATATGAACCCAAATCATGTTTTAACTGGTCATAGCCTAGATAGGGCAATGCACACGTGGAAAATGATGTTTTTGTTCTAAAGGAAGGCCAATATATATATACTTACGGGACCGCCTGCTGCCACCATCAGTCTCTCGCCTACCAGTGCGCTCTCATAGAGCGGGCCTCCTTGGGGTACCACCGGCTGGACGGCTGACAGCCTCGAGGGTTCGGGCCTTCTCTCTGAGAGCCCCCTCCCTCTGGAACGAATTGCCCCTGGAGATAAGGACCATCCCCGACATGTTGACCTTCCAGCGCGCACTAAAAAACCCACCTATTCCATCTAGCCAGGTTTGGCCTAGAATTATATAAAATGGTTATAAATTCGGCTTTTAAATGGTTTTTAACTTTTCTAATTCCCCATTCTTAATCTCTTAAAGCCTATCTATTTAATTCTTTTAATTTATTTTAAAAATTTATTATATTTGTATTTATTTGTTTTTATCTCGCTGTGAACCACCCCGAGTCCTTAGGGAGAGGGGGTGGTATACAAATTTGAATAAATAAATAATAAATAAATAAATAGCCAAATTTGTTGAGATGTTCTGAATAGCTGCATTCATGCTCTGCTGAGTTTTTCTTTTTAAACAGTATCAAATGATTCAAGGCCAGTATGGCAAGGATCAGGAATAAATCCAAGCTGCTAAAACTCTTGACTTTTATTTCCCATAATATGATCTTCATATTTTAACTATGAGTAGATAATGTGTATTTGTGTATGCGCATGCCTCTCTCTCTCTCTCTCTCTCTCTGCATGTATGTAAATGTGTATTGCATGCAAATCAATCAATCAATCAGTCAAAACAAAACACTATTTCCCGGGGGAGGTTTAATAAAATCCAGATAAGTTTTCCACCAGAATTTGAGTTCTATTTAATGGGCCTTGATTTAGCATATTTTGGGTCTAAGGGGCCATCTCAAAAATGGCTCATTAATCCAAGCTCAGGAATAGATTGAAAATGTTTTTTTTTTAAAAAAAACCTTCTGCTTTAATAAACTCACTATCAAATTAGGATTTGAGGTTCCTAACACACATTTCAGGACTCTGTACTTTGCCTCTAATTGTTGCCATATTGAAGTCTGATTTGTCTTTCCTTGGTTTATTATGCCCTTGGTGCAGTGCTTGACAAAAAAACCTACATCCCAAGGCTGTTGTGAAGGGAAATGAGAGGACCTCATGTGTACCTCTTTTTTCATTCCTGAAAAAAAGGTGGAGTATCTACAGGGTAGTGCTCAACTTACAACCACACTTGAGTCTGAAATTTATGTTGCTAAGTGAGAAATTTCTTCTGCCCCATTTTTAGACTTTTCTTGCCACAGTGGTTAAGTGAATCACTGCAGTTCTTAAATTAGTAACATGGCTATTAAGTGAATCTGGTTCCCCCTTTGACCCTGCTTCTCAGAAGGTCCCAAAAGGGGATTGCATGACTCCAGGACACTGCAACCGTCATAAATGTGAATCAGTTGTCAAGCATCCGATGGCATCTAAATTTTGCTCATGTGACTTGAGGATGCTGCAATGGCTGTAAGTGTGAAAAATGGCCATAAGTCACTTTTTTTCAGTGTTGTTGTAACTTTGAATGGTCACTAAATGAACTGTTGTAAGTGGAGGACTAGTTGTATTTAACAAAGAAACATATAGACACAGACACACACACACACACACACGGAGAGACACAGAAACAGACACAAGACATACAGACAAACTGTGGCTCTCACTTCTATCTCTCTAGTTGTGATGTCTAGAAATCTAACCTTTTACATTTCAAATTTGTTAGTCTGAATTTTATAAACTGAATACAGTCAGTCCTTACATCCATTCGTTTAGTGACTTTACAAAATTGTGACTTATGGCAGGTTTTTACACTTAGAGCCATTGCAACATCCCCACAGTTGCATGCTCACATTATCATTATCTATCAGATTATTAATGTTAATAATGTTAATCTTCTCAGTCACTCCTTATCACCCATCTCGTTCCACTTGTGACTGTATGACTGTAACTTTGTCGCTTGTATCCTTACGATTTATATTGACTGTTTCTAGTATGATTTGATTGCTTATTGTACCCTATGACTATTATTAAGTGTTGTACCTGATGATTCTTAATGAATATATTTTTTCTTTTATGTATACTGAGAATATTTCCACCAAGACAAATTCCTTGTGTCACTTGGCCAATAAAGAATTCTATTCTATTCTATTCTATTCTATTCTATTCTATTCTATTCTATTCTATTCTATTCTATTCTATTCTATTCTATTCTATTCTATTCTTACAGTTGTGTTGTCCCATGGTCATATTATCATCATTTGAAACCTTCCTAGCTGGCTTCTGACAAGCCCAATTAATGGGGGGAAGCCAGATTCAATTAACAACTGCATGATTTGCTTAACAACTGCAATGATTCATAAAATGGGGCACAACTCACTTAACAATGGTCTTGCTTAGCAACAGAAATTTTGGGCTCCTTATGTTTGTAAGTTGAGGATTGAATACATGAAATGGATACATATAAGAAAAATAAAAGAAACAAAAGGACAGGGATGGTAGGCACATTGGTACGCTTATGCACTTATGACCTCTTAGGAAAGGGGTGAGATCAATAGTAGACAGTCTAAGGTTAAAGTTTTTGGGGTTTGGGGAAGAAACCACATAGTCAGGTAGAGTGTTCCAGACATTGACCACTCTGTTGCTGAAGTCGTATTTCCTGCAATCAAGTTTGGTGCGGTTTACCTTGAGTTTGTATCTATTGTGTGCTCTTGTATTGTTATGGTTGAAGCTGAAGTATTCATTGACAGGTAAGGATTACCTGTACCGTAACTTTTAAGTATAACCTGTGTGACTTCTTTGGCTTAATATTTGTCCCATCCTCAAACTTCTAATGTTTGTACATTGGAATAACCTAAAGTCAATGAAGACAAATGGCCAGAGTCAGTTATTATAACTAATCTCAGTTCCTGAGCCTGATGGTAAACTCATTTGGGGAAAAAAATATTCGTGTAAACACAAGAGAAGTAGCATTTAATAAATGTATGAAAGTTAATATGAGTTGAAAGGATATTCATGAGTGCAATGAGTAATGAAATAATTTTATGTATTCTGAGAGTATTTACACCAAGACAAATTAGTTGTGTGTCCAATCACACTTGGCCAATAAAGTATTCTATTTCTACTTGATTAGTTCATAGAACTTTCTCATCTGCTTTCTTTTTTTAAAGAATGCAAGTTAGCGTTTCTCTTTCCTACATTAGAATCAGTAACTGCATCTGGATGCAATCTCTATTATATTTCTGAAATTATATTATTTCTGGTTTCTCAGGTAGCAATGTTTATGCTACATTTGGGCAGTGCTACCTGTTTGCTAACAGAGACAGTGATAAGTGCAATGACAACTGGGGCAGCGACACACGTTGTGACTTCACAAGTGAAGTATCTCCTGGGAATGAAAATGCCATATATCTCAGGACCTCTGGGATTCTTTTATGTGAGTATATTGATAAATGTTTGTTGTGCTGTTTTGCTTCTATTTGCATGCTTATTGAAGTTGCGGGATAAACTCTAAATACTGTTGTGATCTTTTGTATCAGGCCTGACTCTGTTATCTCCAACTGGAGTCAATTCTGGATGCAATTCTAGGTTTGCTATCTGATACTATCTGGAACTTGCCATGAGTTCTGAAGCCTAACTACATTCTACTGACTAGTCTTCAATGTGGCTAAATTGACTTCTTATTTAGAGAGAAGACAATATCGAAGTTCACTGTTGACTTTATAGACTTACTGAGTCCTTATAGACTTCATGCATGAAACAGAAAAAAAACATGATTTATCATTTTGATGATTAGAAAAAAGAGATAACAGAAAAAAGAGTGATTTTTTGTTGTATAAATAATTTCAGATATACAGTAATTACTGTAAAGAAAATTGAAAGCAACTTATTTCTATTTCTTTTCATTCTCTAAGAGACATAGGTGGCTAGGCAATATGAAATATAAATAAATAAAATTCTTATACACTATATTTTTGGCTTTTTATTTTGTTCTTTCTTTACCTTGTTAGTTATATGTAATAATGAATATTACATAAATACTGTATAAGAAAAGAAAAATATGAGCTCATTAGGCCTGGCAAGTATCTTCCAGACAGATACCACACTTACATGGGAAAGGACCATGTCATATCCATTTTTCAAAGTAGCTGTTTCCAGCTGTACTTGGCTATGCAGAATGTTGAGATATGCAATATTAAAAATAAAGTATATAACTTCCAAACCAGCTTTCCCAAGACAAGGCATGGCAGGACTCCACTTGACAGCTGAAATGCTATGTAGCACATTTTCTGAAAATAAGAACAAGCTAAATAATATATAAATAATTCTTTAAAAGTGAATGTTCATATTTAGGACCTGATTTTTTATTTTTCTTACGAACAAGTTTCTGAATTAGATGATTCAAGACTTAGATTTAAATTATGTTTGCAAAGCAATTTCATTTTGAATCAGTGTTGTGTTTGGCTGCCAAATGTTGGAAAAAAGCACTTTTTATCAATTTAATGGAGGCTTTCTGCCTGTAATATTGGATTTGTTAGTATAGGTTCCAATCTTTTGAATAAAGCTGTTTGCTTTTATAGCTGCACCCAATTAGAACTTCAACCTTAATTGCTTTTCTTTGCAGTTATACGTTTTGGCATGCTAACTGTATGATGTCATTTATATGTCTCAGTATGCACTATTCAATGATGTGGCTGAATTATACAATTATTGGAACTCTAGTGTGCATCTCTGTTGAGGGTATACTCTGCAAATTCAGTCTTGCCATATTCATCAGCCACTGCTTTATCCTTTGTCTCTTCAGAAAGTCTGTTTGGACTTTCCATTCCAAAAATAAACTTTGGGATCTTGAGATGAATTTGCTTTTCTTTGCTGATTGGATGAATGTAACATATCTACATTAGTTTTGAAAATGTTATCTATGCAACATGTGATTCTTTTTTTGTTGCTGTGATGATCTGTTGAATTGATTATGATTTAATTAAATGTCAACAAGGAACATAAAAGAACTTTGCTGTCCTTTGGTCTCATCAAGTGTCTTTCTCAAGTGTCTTATTGCATTTTTATTCAAAAGTCCAAGATTCTCCACAACAGCTTGCATGGGCTGACAAAGATGTTTTATCCCTCTATAATTCAGTTCTGGAAAACTAGAAATGGCAGTCTCAGTTTCTTTGTGTTGTTGGACAAGGGCAATGGCTAAAAGAAGAGTAAGCATTTAAGCTTGATGTAGAGTTCACAGCAAACTGCAACCCACCAAATTACCTTTTTATTTGTAGATGTCATCTTCATTGGAATTATCATTAGGACTCTCTCTAGGTTCAATTTACAGCCATTTGTCTGGAATGGTATGGTGTCTTCTGATTGAACAATGGGTTGGACTAGAAGACTTCCAAGGTCCCTTCTAACTCTGTTATTCTGTTATGTTCTGAATTCTCATGAAGCTTTTGTCTTTGCTTGGAGAACCTTAGACCCTATTCATGTGAGTGTATTGAAGGTGAGCCTTAGAGCTTGATATCACTGCCTCTCTTAAGCTAGGGTTTGACTTGTTTCTTGGCAGATTCTTCTGTAGCTCATTGGCTATTAGAACTGATATTCCATATCATAATTACTGATGTTTCTAAAATTAATATTAATTTTGGAGACTGTTACAAGCATAGTTGATTCAACTTGCCATGTCAATTGTCTGCCATATATCTTTCACATATTAAATGATATATATTTGTGTTCATCTAGACTTCTATAGGTATATAAAGCAAATCAATGATTCATACTGTATTTCAGAAGATTAAGAAGCCTCCTGGAAATTACAGGAAAGATGAAACATTTAGCAAAAGTTAAGCTCCTGTCTTTTCTCTAATAAAGATTTGAACTGAATATGCTTCTCTTCAGAAAACAAAAGAAACTCTATTGTTTGTGGAAGGCATTCCTGGATCCAATTTTTAATAGCAATAGCACTTAGACTTACATACCACTTTATAGTGCTTTACAGCCCTCTCTAAGCAGTTTCCAGAGTCAGCATATTTCCCCCAACAATCTGAGTCCTCATTTTATCCACCTCGGAAGGATGGAAGGCTGAGTCAACCTTGAGGCTGGTGGAATTTGAACTGCCAAATTGTAGGCAGCCAATAGTAAGCAGAAATGGTCTGCAGTACTGCATTCTAACCACTGAGCAACCGAGGCTCATAATATTCAGGATTAGGTCTCAGTATCAATAACTTCTCCATATCTGAATGTATCTTTAAAGATTGCTTATTTATAATGTATGACCTTTCTTTCCATATAGATTTATGCCTACATTTTTAAAAACATCAGATCCATTCAACTGGAAACTGTCCTATTATCTATATCTAGTATTGTCATACTAGTTCTTGTTAAAGAGCTAAATGGAAAATTTAAGAAGAAAATTAAAATAGTGCTTCCTATTGATTTGGTTCTGGTAAGTATGACTTTTTAGGTACTGTATTGATAATTTGCTACAGTTCTTGATGCCTTCTGCTTATTTCATGAAACAGATATGTATAGATTTATCAATGTAATGATGTTATGATAAATCTGCTGTGTAAATCAGCTCAAGTCTATCCTCAGCAACTGCCAGGATGACTGATATACATACATGTACATACAGTATATGAAGATACTCAGCGGGGCAGAAAGAAAGAAGAAGGCAGTGCTATGCTATGTATTATTTCTAAAGGGAAAGGCATGATTAAAAAATCTTAACAAATACACAAACTAGCTACAATTTTATTTTATAATATAATATATCATATTACAGGATAATTAAAAATTAAAATTCTCAGGAAACACCGTAAATAAATAATTCTAGAAAGCTTGACCATTTTAAAATATATATCTATATTTCCTTCTTCCTGTAATAATCAAATAAACAGAATGATGTTGATCAGCAGCATGTCTCAAAGTCCACTACCACAAGATTCATATATTGTTTCTCATAAAACTTCTGAGAAAAATATTACATTCTTATGAAAGAAAAAGGTAATAAAGATTTAATCAGTAGTGTTTGTGCCCATTAATGTCAGTCAGACAATGTTGTGATATATAAGCTAGGGTAATTAATTTGAAGAATGCCCCAATTTGTTTCTCTTAAAAATGTCAGATGAGCTTAACTACACTGATACTTTTTATTTAAGTCAATATATACTATGGCTCCAATGTAAAGATATATAAATTTAATGCCAAATCATCATCTTCAGGCAGGCTAGTCTACCGCTGCCCAGGCAGAGATTTTACCATGTCCTTCCCCAGGATTTTTAAATATTTAGAAAGGAGGAATACATTATGACTATATGACTCCTACCTTTTTTTTTTCTGGTTCCACAACCACCTGGACTCCAGAAAGCACCTCTGGAAGGCTAGGAACTCTCTTCAATAATATAAAATGCTGACGAGTATGGAGGGAACACCTTTGGAATTCTGAAATACATTAAGACATGTCACTGAAGGAAGTATGGCTACAAGGCTCCCATTGTGTTTTCCATGGAACAATGTGGCCTTTGGATCAAAGAACATTCATTTTTGTCTCCCCTGAACCCATAACCTGAGTCGATAATTATGGTATTCAACAAGTGATGCCATCTCATAGTTGGCTGTATAGTTGGTCCTAATCCATATTTCTAAGAAAGTAGAAAAACAGTTATGCTACTTCCTGTACTTTATAAAAAAATAATCTTGTTTCAAATCACTTAATCTTTATTGTTGCTTGACAATAGGTAATTACTACCTCTTTCATCTGCTATTCTGCTGACATGGAACACAGTTTTGGCCTGGAAGTTGTGGGACATATTCCAAAAGGGTAATGAGTCTTCTATAAATAGTTTTTGTGTTTATATACATGTACATATGGAAATATAGTTATTTCTTATCCAGATTTTATACAGTAGGTTTCAGTTGTTAATGTGAACTAAGCAACAAACCAGTTGAAAAATGAAAATAAAAGTACACAGTTTGCATTACTACAGATGATAACATCTCAGGAGAAGAAATGAAATCAAAATCTGGTACCTAATAATTTTTTTTTAATAACATATTGGCAAATGTTTCTTGCATCTTTTTGAATGCACTTTCTATAATTAGTACAAGAGAGTTTTATTTTTATTTATTTATGGTTTGTCAATTGCTTACAAGATAATAGGTATAAGTAAAAACATAGTTATGAATACATGGATACATGTAAAAAAAATAAAAGAAATAATAGGACAGGGATGGTAGGCACATTGGTGTGCTTATGCACGCCCCCTACAGACCTCTTAGGAAAGGGATGAGGTCAATAGTAGAAAGTCTAAGGTTAAAGTTTTTGGGGTTTGAGGAAGAAACCACAGAGTCAGGTAGAGAATTCCAGACATTGACCACTCTGTTGCTGAAGTCGTATTTTCTGCAATCAAATTTTCAAAGAGATAAAACAAATGCTTTTAAATTTATACATTCAATAATAAAATAGTATGTCCTTTGTTTTTCACGTATAGACCATTCTCTCAGGTCACAGATAGGGCTTAATCTTGGGTGGATAAATTTGACATTGTATCTACCTTCTGGATCTGGGCGCACTTCGCACAGTCACTTCCGCCCTCATTATCTCCCGCCTGGACTATTGCAATGCTCTCTACATGGGGCTCCCCTTGAACAGTCTCCGGTGGTTGCAGTTGGTCCAGAATGCAGCCGCGCGGGTGATCGTGGGTGCCCCTCGGAGCTCCCACGTAACACCACTTCTCCGCAGGCTGCACTGGCTTCCTGTGGCCTTCCGGATTCGATTCAAGGTGGTACTGATGGTATTTAAAGTGCTCCATGGCTCGGGACCTGGGTACTTACGGGACCGCCTACTGCCATCATCAACCTCCCGCCGCCCAGTACGCTCTCACAGGGTTGTCCTGCTTGGGGTACCGCCGCCTGATCGTTGTCGGCTGGCAGCCCCAAGAGTGCGGGCTTTCTCTGTGGGAGCTCCCTCCCTGTGGAACGATCTCCCCCCGGAGATACGGGCCATGACGGATATCCTGACCTTCCGGCGCGCAGTGAAAACCCTATTTTTCAGACAGGCCGGCCTGGCCCAGTAATGGGTTTGGGTTTTTAGATCTAAATTGGGTTTTAACTGTTAAATTTTATATTTTTAATCTTCTAATCTATCCCTGATTTTATATTTCTAAATTTCTTAATTGGATGGGATGCAGCCAGACTTGTCTATTTAATATATTTTTAAATTGTATTTAATTATATTTATTCTAGTTGTATGTTATGTGTTTTTTTAGTAGGCTGTACACCGCCCCGAGTCCCTTTTTGGGAGAGGGAGCGGTATAGAAGTTCGAATAATAAATAAATAAATAAATAAATAAATAAATAAATACCTCTTGTGCCTCTCTGCTACTTTCACAATAATTTATTTCATTGTTGGGAAATTTGAAGGCTATGCAGTGTTCTCTGCCCCCGCACATCACCAGGACCTGAAATGCACTGAAATAAGTTACTAGAAATATATTTCCTTTTATTGCGCCTTGTGGGGATAGGAATGTTTTTAGAAAGGAGAAAAACATAACACAATTGAACTGAATAACCCCCAAAAATGTACCTATAATGCATGGCCCTTTGCAGGTTCTAATGATATTTGTAATAGTAGAATAATGTACAGTACAGCTGATTTCTCTGGGATATTCACTTAATATTCACGATAGTTTTGCCACATTCTTCAGTGTGACTTTTTCTGCCACCTAAAACTGTCTTTACTTTTGCAGTATTCCAGCACCAAGGTCTCCACCTTTGAAGATCCTCCCTGAAGTAGTGATAGAGGCTTTTGGAGTTGCATTAGTTGGTTATGTGGCATCTCTAGCCCTGGCCCATGACTCTGCTCAAAGATTTCATTACTCTGTGGATGATAACCAGGTAAAAAACAATAATAGCCTTAAAATTTACCTTCAGGATGCATTTATTTGGGGATGATGGTATAAGAGATGGGAAGGCAAGTTGACTTCAGTTGAGGTTATTGATTCTATGGGACTTCGGTGCAGCCTCTTCCTTATTTTTATAAAAAACTTTTTCAGGAATTCTTGGCTCATGGCCTCAGCAATGTGATCCCTTCATTTTTCTTTTGCATACCAAGTGCAGCAGCCATGGGACGAACTGTACTTCTGTACAACACTGGAGCAAAAACACAGGTATTTCTACTGCCATGATGGAGGGGTGGAGATAGTGGCCTATATAGAATGACTGTTCAACTTAGAGAGTTGAATTAGTTTTTAATATATCATCTTTACAAATCTTCCAAATCTTAGTGTCATTAAGAATCAGATCAGCATGACAAAGAAATTTTAAAATTTATAGTACTTATTCGTTTGGCATTTAGAGCGGAGTCACATTTATGAAAAGGTTATGTTGCTGTAGAAAATAGCAGTTCCTTTCCTTTTCTTACTTCTTGGCCAAAAAGATGTTCCATATGTTGGAGAAACTTTTGGCACAAAAATTTATCATCACACAGTTCTTTCTTTAATATGAAAAAGAAGAAGAGAGAAAGGAAAAAAATGACAAGAGCTATTTGTTTTTGATGACAGTTATGTATCTTCCATAATGTATCATCCAATGTAAAATTCTTGAAGGCAAAACAAAGTTTACTTAAAATGAAGAGTGAATTGGTCACATCAAAGTACTCTACAGTCTGCAGGCTCCTTGGTGCTCCCTGATCTTGGTTGTCTTCTTGCAGGAATTTCACTATCAAACTAGGTAATACCATAATCTACAGCTTGATTTACAGCTTGATCATGATTTATCACTTGCTGCTTGTATGTACACTGAGAACTTAGCACTGGAGACAAATTCCTTGTGTGACCAATCACACTTGGCTAAATAAAGAATTCTATTCTATTCTTAGAAAAAGTAAAATAAAGGAAATTTTTTTAAGAAAATGTAAATTATGTTCATACAAATCAAATCTGTAGCATATTTTTTTTGAAAAATAAAGATTTAATTCACTAACATATAGAAACATTGCATAGCTCTGGCATTAGTTTGCTGGGGTAACTAGAGCTGGATTCTCCATCTGCAGACTTCCAGATAGATATATTAAAGCAATATTTCCCATATTTCCTACCATGGTCAAAAGCCATGGTAGCTTCCAAGACACAGTTGTGTTACGTATGCATCTGTACAAATGCAAATCCATCCTACACGATGTAAATGAAATGAAGGTACATACCAATATCTGTAGATTTCAACACTTATACGGATACAAGTAGACAGCAAACACATTAAAAAAAATACAACTTTACATCTTTGATTTTTCCTCTTTAAAGCTGTTCTTTTGGTTCTATCCGAAATAACATGTGCCACTTTTGAGTTTATGTTATATATACTGTTATTTGATACATGCATTTTCTTCTTGAGTAATGTAGGGATATCCTATAATAAGAAAAAATATTAATTTATTCTCAAACATTTCTAACTACAGTTTGCGAGAGAGCCGAAAGTCCCTTTCTCTGCTCTGTTAATTTTTGTATGTCTGTAGTGGTTTGTTATTTATTTATTTATTTATTTAATATATTTATATACCGCCCTTCTCCCGAAGGACTCAGGGCGGTGTACAGCCAACCATAAAACTTTTTACAATTATAAAAGTTAAAAGAGAATTAAATGTCTTAAGGCTGCCTAAAATTATACCTCCCCCAATTAATAAAACTCCAAATTTTAAAATCCTAATTTAAAACTCGAATACTAAATTAAAAATCCCATTTCAGCCTAGGCCGGCCTGCTCGAAGAGCCAGGTTTTTAATGCACGTCTGAAAGCTCTCAGGTCGGTGTTATTGCGTAACTCTGGAGGCAGACCATTCCAGAGGGTGGGAGCCCCCACAGAGAAGGCCCTACCTCTAGGAGTCGCCAGACGGCACATGAAGCCGTCGGCACCCGAAGAAGGCCCTCTCTGTGGGAACGCACAGGTCGGTGGGAGAATGCTCAGCAATTTTGAGAAAACCAAGGACTTTTATTTGTAGGAGTTTTAGAATCTGAATAATATGATTTTTTTTTCTTTCAACTCTTTTTAGGTGGCTTGTCTGATATCTTGTATGTTGGTGCTTGTGGTTATCTATACAATAGGACCAATGTTATACTGGCTACCTATGGTACAATTCTTTTTTCCCCCTATTATTGTGTGCTTATTATTTAATTACTATTCTATTTATATAGTTCTTTGTTATTATTTGAACTGTATAGCAATTTAGCTGAAATTATTACTTCTGAAAATGATCATTCCACGTTTCTTTAGGACTCTATGAAAGGACACTCCATTGCTGCATGCCAAGAACAAAAAATAAGTGAAAAAGTACTCTTTATTTTGCTTGGATAAGAAGCTTAGATATTGTGCACCTACTATATAAGATTAAAATAGGCTGTAAGACTGAGCTGGGTTTTTTGGCCCCAGCACAAGAACTCAATTTATTCTTCCAGTGTATAAAACCATGAAGCACTTTTTTTTTTTTGCTTAAGAAAGAAAACACTTTTTGTGTAACAAAAGTGCTTGCAAAGGGACTTATGTGAACAGGAGAAAGGAAAGCAAGTGTAGGGTAATTTGCTTCAGCTATTTGGCTGGTTTAGCTTGGAACGGCTTAGAACTTTGATGAGAGACCACTAAAAATCCCCAAGCGAGAGGCTAGATTGGAAAGTTTTTAGAAACAATAATCCCAGAAGCAAGCAGTGGTTCACCACTTCCATTTGACTGTTTGTCATATGTTCTTTTAAGTGTCTGGTGTAAAAATGGAACATCATTGTAAAGAAAAAATAAATATTGCTGCTAGAAATCAAGGTGCACTGAATATAGTCTCCAAGAGCCAGCTTTGTTTCAAAGAAATTTTTACTTTTTATAATATGCAGAAGGAAATCCCTCTGCATTCAGTGGAGCTTATTTTCACCTATATAAGTACACACAGATTGCAGAATCATTCAAGAAAAATCATAAAATTCTAAGAAGGCTGTCATGTACAGGTGGAAGATTTGATTGCCAGCAGGTCATTCATTATCTTAATCATGAATGCTTTTGGTTGGCTACCACTGAAGAAAGGAAATAGCTGGAACTTATAAAAATTTATTTGATTAATTAATCAAATTTATCTAGCTGCTGATCTCACCAAAAGCAGCTCTGGGCAGCATATGACAATTAGATAAAAATAAACATTGACCCAATTTTAGTTGTAAAACCCTATGAAAACTCATCATTCTCTTCATTGGGAGAATGGTATTAACCAGCTGAGTGGTGCTAAACTGGGTTCATCTATCACATTGAATCATAATCTCACTTTTGTTAAGGTTATTGAGTCCAGACATTCCATACTGCATTGTGGAAATTGTTGCTTGTTGGAAATTGGCATGCAGGCATCCAGGAAATATCTATCTTATCTGTTTTTTCTATGTATTAAAAGTATTAAGCTTTTTGTATTTCTACTTTAGTCCTGAAAACCCAGACAGAGAAAAGGAAGACTGTAGTTCAGATACTGTATGACTGTAATAGTACAAAACCAAAAAGAATCCTAAAGAAGTATGGAAAATAGATAATCCTGAATATCAGATCAACCTCTTTCTGATGAAAGCCTTTTTTTTTTCCTAAAGAAAAAGAGAGTTCTGAAGCAAGACAGAAATAGGAATGTATGGTAAATACAAGTGTAACAATTGTATTCAGCTAAACATATTTAGGTTTTTTTGGGGGTTAATTTTTAATTTTGCATTATGTATATTTGGGGAAGGGAATGATATATATATGAACAATATCTGCTCCTGCCTTGTGACTTGCCCGTCCTTTTGCCAAAATAATTCCCTCTCCAGAATAATGAACTTTATCTTCTAATGAAGGTCTTTTTCATCCCAGGGTGTGTTAGCAAGTATCATTGTGGTGGGCCTGAAGGGAATGCTGATGCAGTTCCGAGATTTAAAAAAATACTGGAGTGTGGATAAAACTGAATGGGTAAGTAAAGTTTAACACTTTTCAGGATATGGAATAAGGTGACCAACTGTCCTCCTTTAGGGAGGACAGTCCTTCTTTTGTAAGTTCTGTCCTCTCTCGAAAAGTGTCCTCCTACAGGTCCTCCTTTTTGATATTTGAAGACTAATCTGTAAATCTCCATATTTGATTGATATTGATCCGATCTGTTGTGTGTGATGTGACGTATTTGTATTTGACACAACGATTCGTCAAGGCTCGGTGCAGTGCGGTGAGACGCGATTATGAGATGCATGCGCTCCACACAGGAGAATTGTTTTGAGAGAGTGTGCCGTATGCAAAAGTGCGCCATGCGCAAGTGGCTTTGGTTTTTTTCTTCAATTTATTTGTGTCCTCCTTCTCATTGTAAAACAGTTGGTCACCTTAGGAGTAATCTTAAAAGTTTCATCTCCTTATTCTTGTTAGCTGCCCTGGGTTGCTTGACAGTGAGATGGAAGGCATTTAATTTAATAAACAAATCCTCCCTTTTGTGTCCCATAGGTGCTTTTTTCAAAAGGCAACTGCACTTTTCTTTCTTTTTTTTTCCTTGAAGATATTTTGATTGTCATTCAGTTCTAACAGTCAGAATTGAAGAAGCTTCTTGGATAAGAAGCAAAACTTCTTCAAGGATACTCAAGAAAAACAAAGTCCAGTTTCCTTTTGAAAAAGCACCTTTGGGACATTACTGGGAGGCCTCCAACGTTGCTTTTTTGATGTCTTTTTCAACATCAGGTAGCAGCTACTACAGGTCCCATCCTATGTGTAACACTTAGAATATTGCTGCAAAATTGCTTTCTCCTTTGGTTGATTAGAGTATTTAGCAAGGGTTCTTGTTTTAAACTGTGATTTTTATTTGTTGCTATTCACAATTCGTATAAAGTTTTTCTGAGTCTCTGTTTGTTATCTTCTTGTCTTCTACTTGAAATTCATAGCCATCATTTTAACATGTAAGTGCTGAGCCAGTCATTTTTCCAAGTTCTATGCTTCAGTGCTTTTGTAAAGAAATGACTTCACTCCAGATGTGATTATAATTTCAATTTGGCAAATTTGCTCTAAGGACCATGCATTGTGATATGATTTTATATAGGAATTTATCCACAATAGAAGAGATTGAAAATAATCAGACTGCCTCATTCAAATGTCAATTAGTCACCAGAGGATAATTTCCCATCATTTTGATTTCCTTAAAATCCCATATGCTAGGGATGAAATGGATCTTTGTCATAATTCCTAATGATTCCAGCTTCTGTTTTGTTTCTAAAAACAAATAGCTGGTTTTTCTGATTAGAATATAATGTTTTACCCAGTGTTCCCTCTGACTTTGCAGCAAAATTTCTACATTACAATTATGCTTTGAAATGAAAAGCAAGGATTTTGAAACACAGTGGCATTAAAATAAGAAATATATGAAAATTTCCAAGTAAATAAAAAATAAATATGGTTTAACTCCAGATTTGTTAAGAGGCACTTTTAATTTTTGCATTTGTGATTTTTCCTTCTTTTCCATGCTATGATATTTTTGTTTCATAAGAAATCAAAAATATGTCAGAATGCTATATAGTTTTTGAGTACAAGCAGTCAACCTTATAAGGATGTCATTTAAGAAAGCAAAAGAGGCATGCATAGAAATATATTCTGAAATATATAAAATCATGCTATCCCTGGTTGTTTCCACATGTATGTAGATCCACATCTGCTTTTCTAATTTTCAGAGGATGCAATTGCTTTAGTGCTTTGAGAAGGAGGGCTGGAGGGCTTCAATAACTTGGTTTGCAAAGCACCTCCTACGCATGCTTTGCACAGCCTTAATTTCATATATGCTTTAGTAGATGCTCAATGTTCTAGAGAATGAAATATTCTTCCTTTACCAGTTTAGAAGGCTAATATCTTCTGAGGTATACGATTGTAACATTATTTAAATTTAAAATGTATATCTTATAAAATAGCTTTTCAGATTTTACATTTGTTTGTTTCTAATTAAAGTAATAAAAATGTTAGTTATATAATAAAACCACCAGGACAAAGAATTATCTAATTATGAAATATATTTTCATCTTTTGTATCTTTCAGAGTATATGGGTCAGCACTTACATATTTACAGTTTGCTTTGCTGCTAATGTAGGGTTACTATATGGCGTCGTCTGCACAATACTTATAGTGGTTTTCCGTTTTTCAAGGTGAGGCCTTTTAAAATGTTTTTAGAAGACAATAATTTCTGGAAATGCTGAATGATTCTCTTCTGCTCATGACAAATGTATACTATAAATTGCTTTTGTTATGTATAACTGTTCAGCTTTTTAAAAAAATATCCTACAAATAATCTTGGAAGTTTTAATGAGTCAGAAATATAATTATTCTGCTATTTCAGTCAGATTTATTCTTGACAAGTTTGATTAGAACAGATAAATAGGCCCATAAGGACACAAGAACTTCTTATTTATGGTACCAAAGTCAAGAGGGTATTTTCAAAAGAATTCCAGTAGCTGCTGTATATCAAATGCAAGTTCTATGTATACTGCAATAAGTGTTCAAATTCCTGTGCCTCTTTCTCCTACCTGCTCTGTAAAAGAGATTAGAAATTACAGGTCTATGTTTGTACATAAGTCCTTAACTTATGACTTTGAATGGCTCAAAGATATCATGGCCTCAGAAAAGGTGACTTGCCTCACACAATTACAATTTAAGGCTTGATAATCGGCTTGCACTCACAACAGTTGCCGTGTCTTGTAGTCAGGTAATCACAATTTGCCACCTTCCCGGCTGGCTTCCAACATCCAAAAATCAATTGGGTAAGCCAGATTCGCTTATTCACTTTAATAGCCATATGGTTTGTTTAAAGACTGCAGTAACAATGGTTGTAAAATTTGAGTCTGGTCACATGGTGATTCACTTAATAACTGCACCAATTAGCACCAAAATCCTGGTTCCAATTGTGATTGTAAGTTAAGGACTACTTATACTTGTCTCGGGGTGAGTGAAACCATATCCATCTTTTCTTGTTTTGGTAACAGACAGATCTGATACCATATCTTTTATTTTTGATCACATGAGAACTAATTCTCACATTTACTTGTGTGACTTTAGCTATAATGACTAAGAATTATTAGTTGAGTAGGCATTAGATGGCCCTTGACTCTTTTTCAGAAGGTCAGTTTTCAGAGTGGAGGACTATTGCAAGGATCAAAGTAAGCACAGACTCAAAAGATGATCCTTTGCAGTGGGGAAAATGGTAATCAAGGGTAAAGTCAAACTTCTGCTTGTTGCTCATCTACTCTCCATACCAGTTCATATTTACACTTCTTCTCTTTCGAACAGTATTTTTTATAGTCCAATGCCCTCCTTCTGTTTTAGGTCCGCTCCTCATATTCATGGTCTCAGGATGGTCAATTCAGACATCTGAGCAGTGCTAGTGCACTACAATACTAAAGTAAATAGTGATTCTAAATAGCTTTTTATCATCTTAAAATTTTATTAATCCAAGGAGCCATGGTGACACAGTGGTTAGAATGCAATATTGCAGACCAACTCTGCCCACAGCCTGGAGTTTGATTTTGACTGACTCAAGGTTGACTCAGTCTTCCATCCTTCCATAGTCAGTAAAACGAAGGCCCACATTGTTGGAGGCAATATGCTGACTCTGTAAATCGCCTAGAAAATGCTGTAAAGCACTATGGAATGGTACATAAGTGTAAGTGCTATTGCTATTGGCAGTATCCTAGCAATTGTCATGGAAATATAAAAAAATTATGTAAAATCTACCGGGAGAATGCTTATCTTTCATGACCAACAAGAAAACACAGATAAATATACTACTTCTATGATTAGCTTAAATAGTAAGCATTCTTAGAATATATGAATGCTATGTTTTAAAAATACAAGCACCTTATGCTAGGACCTAATTTACAGCATCTGGAACACTTGGAATAGGACCACAAGAAAAACACTTGATTTTTTAAAAATATTTTCTATTGTATATATTCGTTACACATTCTTCTATAAATTTGTCATAGAGCAACAACACTGAGCTTGAAGCACATGAATGAAACAGAATGCAGATTCAAAACAGAAGTGGATTTTGTAAGCTTAATTTTGTTGTTCTTTTTTATCTTTTGAAAAAATTCTTTCCTCCTCCTCTCTGAAGTTGTTGTATGTAGAAATGTAAAGATTTCAGTTCTTTTTCCAGATGACCAAAAGGGTTGAGGGCTGTGTGTGCAGGCTTTGCTCATATGTATTCCAAAGTGATGAGAGAAATGTGACTTTATTCATTTCACTTGTTCATTCACAGTTTAGTGGCAATCCTATTTCATGGCAATTCAAGGCATACCCATGGCATCCCCTTAATTTAAAGTATGACAAAATTATTGAGAAGTCTGGAATTTTTTATGTTGTGGCTATCAACTTGCTGTGAGTTGATATCTCTGCTTCATTTCCTTTGAGTTTGGATGATAATATTTTATTTTGTATATCTATGAACTTTATGATAAACAAAAATTTCCAATAAAACAGCAAATCTCAATATGAAATTAAAGGAACGCTATAAAATGTAGGATTGCAAGCACAAATTCTGAGAGAATAACAATATTATTGAGGAATTTATATATCAAGAACAATTGCTCAGAGTCAATGATTGTAGGGATATCAGATTTAGCAGGGCTGCAAAAATCCAGACTTCCAAGAAATACAAAAACTTCTTCATTGCAGTTTAGTAATTCCCCATTATTGTAGCTCAGATCTCTTAGATCAACCAGTACTAGCCTAAATCATGTTGTCATTGGTCTATTTGGAAATGCATTTGATTGTGCTCCTAATATTCATGTGGATAATGCAGGGGTTATATGTTATAAAGCATTTAAAATATTTTATTTTCTAAAGTATTGGGGTTTTTTTTATTCTAAAGGAATCTTCACAACCAATGAAAATAGTGTCAGTGAATAACCCATTAGTCTTTCTGAATGCCAAGAAGTTTTACGTCAATATATTAGAAATAATCCATAAGGAGTGGACATGTGCACAGCAGCTGCCGGAAGATATGACCAAGGTAAGATCCTCTTAATAAAGAGAAGGGAAAAATGAACATTAATTTGGCCTCCAGATTTGCAGCTAAGTGATTGTATTTTGTATTGCTGGGAAGAGGTCTTGACTAAGAATTTCACACTATGTCAAAAGGGGACCTGCAATGCTCAGTTGGACTTCTCCCCAGCTCTCTTTTGCTTACAGTGACCTATAGCAGGTTCCCAGTTTCTGAAAAGAGTCCTATCTGAACCTACACTTGTTTGTTGCCAGGTATTTTCTTTCCTTCCATTCACCCTTATCTTACTCCAATACAAGCTTTCTAATTTTATTTCTGAAATATCTGACTAAAGGAGGCATGAGTGGGTGCAATGGCTCAGCAGTTAAGATGATGGGCTTGTCAGCTGGAAAACTGAAAGCCCAGGTTTGAGACCCGAGTGCTGTGTGACGAGGTGAGCTCCCATTACTTGCCCCAGCTCTTACCCATCTAACAGTTTGAAAGCATATAAAATTGCAAATGCAAGTAGCTAATTAAATACTATTTCAGTGGGAAGGTAACAGCATTCCCTATGCTTTTGGCATATAGCCATGTTGGCCACATGACAATGGAAATATCTTGGACAATGCTGGTTCCATTGACCAAGAAATTAAGATAAGCACCGTCCCCTAGTGCTAGGCACGATTGGACAGGGAAAACCTTTACCTTTAAAGGAGGTGTAAATATGGGAGGAGATATAAATATCTTGGTTATCCACGGAACAAATGCTGGTTATTAAGAGAAAAACATTGCCCACTTTTCCCTTCTCCAATGAATCCTCCTCTTGTGAAACAGTTCTGGATCTGCTGGCACATCACATTTAATTCTATTGCTATAAAATATTTCTGCTGATTTCAATTAAATATGGTTGAGAAAAAATAAGATTGATTTTTCAAAGCATCAGATCATCCAGCACTGTAAGCAAAAACTTTGATTATACAATACAAATGCTTTCTAACCATAAAAATGATTTTTGAGAATATGGAATGCAATCAGTTATGATTTGAAATGGCCCCAAAACAGTAATCTGATTAGAACTAGGAGCTAGGATCCAATAGGCAAGAAATTAAGGTAGATAATTCTGATGCTCAGCAAGAACACCAATACATACACACATACAGACTAATAAAGCCTCTGTTGAAATTGTCCAAATTGCCATGACTTGTAGAGCTTGTAGAAGTCAAGAATTCTGTTAAACATGAGGTATGCTGGGAATGGATGGGTTGATGGGAAAAATTTATCCTCTGAAGATGATTAGGCAAATTCATAGAATGAGGAGCTGTCAGTGTTATTTTAAGTAATCCTTAGACATAATACCAGTGGATGTTATCTACTAAAGAGACAACAATAAGTGCTTTATAACCTTTCAGAGCTTCCAGAAATGATTTGGCTGTTTCCAAATCTGTTTTAATGGATTTGGCATTTAATGTAATATAGAAATAGAAGTGAGGGAATCAAATAGAAACAAGTTCCTTTCTATTTAAAGCTTGAAAACTTAAGTGTATTTTGCTGTAACAGTTTTAGATGTGGCTCTTCAATTGTCCCAAGTATTGCCAGAGAAAGCATATTATACTTAAAAAAGAGATTGAGGGCAAAATGCAGTATGAACCCATCAATACAAATAGAGATATCTGCCTGCACAACTTTATTGTTCCTTTCTGCCTAAAAAACAGTGTCCTTGAAATGCAGTTAGTATTGAGGCAAGATATATGTTTTGTCAAACAAGGCATATTGTCAGGCTTGAAAGACCAGGTCTACACATGAAGGTTTAATTAAACATATTTATTGCTAAAAACCTATGCACAGGAATCTTCTCAACTAAAGGTCAGCACTTGCTTGGAGTTAGATATGGGTCAACGGAATTCAAGGGGGTTGGGCTTGGGCTTAGTTCACTTGTGGCTATGTAAGGATTCTAGGCTGATCCCTCTTTTAACTCCGTCCCAGGTTCTGCTTTTTCTACACATACAGCTAGTCCTTGCTTACTAACTGTCCTGCTTAGTGACTAAAGTTATGGCAGCACTGAAAAATTAATTTTACCACTGGTCTCACACTTACAATGATTGCAGCATCCTGTCAACCATAAATAATCATTTGCATGCTTCCTAGTCCTCTGACAAGCAGAGTCAATAGAGAAGCTGGCAGTAAAATAACAGGTTTTGATCATGTGATGTCTCACTTACCAGCAGCCGAAGTGAGATTGTAAATCCATCACAGTCATGCGTGTCTCTCTTTAGCGACTATGTCATTTAGCAAATGGAGTTGCTGTCCCAGTTTCATTGTTAAGTGAGGACTGCATGAGCTCATGCACACTTTCTGCCTTTCATTTTTCTTCTCAAATACTACCAATCTGCTCCCTTCCTGATTTAAAGCAAATAATAGTTTTCTGTTGGTTCTAATCTGTGAGGGTGATTGTTCTAATCTGTGGTAATGATTGAACACTAGAATAAAAACGCAATTCCTTTCCAAAGGAAATTCCTCAAGCATTGTGTCTCAAAGCAAGAGTGGAATTAGGGAATCAGTGTTGATGGAAAGAGGGATATATAAACATGAGACTTTTTGAAAGCTATCTGGAAACAGTGGCATTATTTTATCTATAAATCAACCAGGTATGCCTGAATGCTGATAGTTCTACATCTGGAGGGAAGCATGTTGCTTATTTCTTGCACAGTCTCTTAGTCAACTTTAACATTAGTCAACACTTTCCATCCATGTTACTACAGTGAATGAAAGAAATCAAATAAAATGACTGGTGTTTTGTCTCTGTTTCAACACTGCTGCCAGTAAATAATAATAATAATAATAAAAACCCTGGGAAGTTTTCAGCTTTCTCATAGTTATTTTTCATTATGGGTTAGTTTTGCATCCCAGGTAATAATAATGCTGTAAATTTTCCCCAAAGCCTTAGCAATTCTTGGAAACCTGTTTCTGTAAACATGCTTCCAGGGAAACTGTATTCAAATTGTCTTTTTGTTTGATCTGTATAAAATATGCCCTTTTAAATAATATTATTATTGCTCTGGCAGCCAAGTTCTTGAAGGTTTATCATGAAGAAACCTGATGATTTTAGAAATAGTAGAAAAATAACTGTTCCTAGCAAGGGAAATACACTATATTCATAACAGTCAGAATTAGCATTTTTGAAGCAGAAAATAAAAATTAACATTGCAATCAACCATGCTGCTTTGCTTTTTGTTTCAGTATGAACAGAACATATTACTTACTTCATTATCCAATGGAAACTGCCATGGTGAGTGAATAATTCAAGAAATAATCAGTGCTTAATTTTCCTGTTAATTAATTTATTTATATTTCATATTTTTAGAGTGCCCATTTCCCTCTAGGAAATTGTCAGGTTGTTGTATTGTGGGAAAGAATCCAATTTACTGCTGTCCACATACCTTTCATCTGGCATAGGAAGGGAAAGGAATAGAATAGGGTTTTTCAATTTTGACAGCTTGAAAATGTGTGAACTTCAGCTCTCAGAATTCCCCACTCAGAAATGTTGGAAGTTCAGTTGAAATCCACAGAACCTAAAGTTACCAAGGTTGAGAAACACTAGCCTAGAAGGCATGTCTATATAGTATGAATCCCAAAAAAGGATATCAGATTGTTCCCTGTAGTGTAATTGATATACCCTCAGTTGATGGAAGGAGGAGATTGTGCTGACCATTTAATTTAAAGGGCCTTTTGTTTATTAATTTATGTGGAAGCCATAGGAGACAAGGAATGCAAAGGTACAGTAGAAGAGTAACAATATAGTATTGCAGGCTCTGCTGATGGCCAACTGCCAGCAGTTCAGCAGTTCGAATCTCACTGCCTCAAGGTTGACTTAGCCTTCCATCCTTCCGGGATCGGTAAAATGAGGACAATATGCTGATTCTGTAAATGGCTTAGAGAGTGCTATGAAGCATTGTGAAGTGGTATATGCTTCAAGTTGCTATTGCTTGTTGATAATATTCATTCTTCCATTGCGTGCATCCCAGAATCCGAATAGACTGTTGTGGAAAGGGAAACTCTCCTTGACACACAACATAGGAATTTAATGGAGTGCTATAAAAAATATAAAGCTTACTGCCCCTCCTATGCCAACTTTCAGGAGGTCAATCAACATTCTTCCAGGAAAATATCTTTGTAAGCATATTTACAAGGTTGGCTCAAAGTTTTTCCAAGTGCAGCATAGGGAATTTTCTAAAGTATAAATGTACAAGATTTTCAAAAATGCCTCATTCTATAATTTATTGCATTTTATATGGTAAAATAAAGAATAAGTAAAGCATGCTATCTTCACAGATTAGTTTATCTTAGATGTATTGTCACATTATATTCTCATTGAAACTTTTCCCCCTTACTACTGTAGACCTATAGCTGATATCCCTACTGTATCTGAGAAAAAAGTTGTGGTGGAAGAAGAGCTTGACTTTTCTTAAAGTTTTTCTTAAATGATAAAAACTGAAGAATCCTGAAAATGTTTGAGTGAAACAGCACAAACATATACCAGGAGTCCCAAAAGTGCTTTTTAAAAGGCAACTGGATTCCCTTTGTTTTTTTCCTTGAAAATGTTTCGCCTCTCATTCATAAAGCTTCTTCGGTTCTGAAGTGCGAACTTCAATAAGATATAACTCACAGACTAGCATGTCCTCCAGAGTAATTTCAGAAGTAGTATTTCCTTTTCTAGTGGAACAATCCTACTTCTTAGAACAAGGGTCTCCAACTTCAGGGACCACCAAACTCATAATTTTAAATCCCAGGGACCACTAACTGGTTCTGTGGGCATGGCCTAATTTGTGGGTGTAGCTTGGTGGTCATGTGACTGGCTGGGCAGGGCTTGTATGTAAATATTATGTTTATATAAATATTGAATTTTTTATTTTAAAAAAGCAACTTTTACCCAAAATCAGGCAAAGCAGGCAGGCAGATAGAGTTGCCCACAGAATCATTCAGTGATCTATCTACCTGCCATTGGCTAACTCAGTCTCTCAAATTTGCTTACCGTGAGTCTGCACTGAATAATAGAATCTTCAGTCCTAAAGGAGATTTGGCTCTGCTTTTAAGCAGAGATCTAAAGACTAGATAGAAAGCAAGAAATCCAACCATTTCCTGCTTCCTAGCTAATTTAAATCTCCCGGCACAGCGTCGGAAAAAGGAAAAATAGCAATTTTGCCTGGTAAGGAGTGAGTGGGCTGGGAGAGTTCCTGTGGCGATGTGGGTGGTGCAGCCTTGTGTTTCTGCGCATCCTGGATTAATTGCTTTGGGCAGATGCTCTGGGGGTGAGATTTCTCTGCAGCTCACCAAAATTTTCTCATGGCTCACCAGTGGGCTGTGGCCCACCGGTTGGCAACTGCTGGCTTAGAATAACCTAGTAGTATCAGTATCTGACATCTGACATCCTTGGACTATTGCTGTGGTGGCACAATGGGTAGAATGCAGTATTGCAGCTAATTCTGCTGTCTGCCAGCAGTTCGATTCTCACCAACTCAAGGTTGACTTGGCCTTCCAGCCTTCTGAAGTGAGTAAAATGAGGAATCCAATTTTTGTGACAAAATGCTGATTCTGTTTAGAGATGGTTGTGAAGCACTATGAAGCAGTATATAAGTCTAAGTGCTATTGCTATTGCTATGTCTCCACACATAAAGCAGATATATGCCCTGGATCTTGCTTATTTTCATGGGTTATACTTCTAGGAACAGTGGGCTGCTTATTCATCCTTCAGTTCTTCTATGTCACTGACCTTGTAGAGAATTAGAAAAATGGCTTATGCCTGTAACATTGTTCACACTGCGGCTTCTGCAGCTTAACAAACGTACAGAGTCCGGGACTTGTAAAAAAACCCAAAATATCACAGATTGGCATTCATTCTGGAAGGAAAGGCCCATACTTTTTTAATTTCTAGAAAAGTTTATTCATTTGGAAATTTCTACTTCTTCCAGAAGGGAATGTAGATCCTGCATTTGTTGATCTAAGACGTTCATCCCTACAACAGCATCCCAGTGAAAGGCACAATCTAATATTTGACTGCAGTGGCTTGACTTTCTTTGACTACACTGGTATCTCTGTACTTATTCAGGTATTTATGATCTTCTATGTCTTCATCTTCATCTACTTTTAAATAAAACCTATTCTACATTTAGTTGGTTGAAGCTGCCAACAAAGTCAAAAGACTGGCGCTCAAAACTAAATACTCTAATAGGCTTGCCTATTTGTAAAATTAAAGTTTCACCCTGTATTTTCTTTTCTTCCTATGTTAATTTTGGTCTAGATTTTATTTATTTATCTATTACATTTCTATATTGCCCATATCACTTGAGTGACTCTGGTGGTTTACAATATACATACTGTAGTATAAAAGCATAAATAAAATAGAATTAAATCAGACTTAAAACGAAGTTAAAAACTGAGCTATTAAAAACTGACAGAACTGAAGGAAGCACCCTCACATCACCAACCACCCCGAGTTTCATATGTCTCACCCCATGCCAACTATCAGAGCTAAGTTTTAGCACTCTTTTGAGGGGCCACTTCACCTCTTCCAGACAATGGAGGTGACAGCAGAGAAGGCTCTTTTTTTCTGGAACCCACCAGTCCAAATTCTTTAACAAATAGGATCTGTAAAATACTCTCCCAGCCTGACTGGGTAGGATAGGTCAATGTGATTTAAATGGAAACTGGTTGAATGCCCGGGAAGACTTTAAAGGTGATTATCACCACTTTGAATTTGGCCCAGAAGCAAATTGGCACCCAATATGGGTTGTGTGGCAAAGGTGTTACATTGCAACTCAAGGGATGCCCATTTTGTACCAGTTGCAACTTCCAGATACTCTTCAAGGGTAGCCCTTGAATATCTGAAAGAAGAGCTTGATCCAGAAAAGGGCGTAACTAGCACACAAGAAGTTGTGCAATGGTCCTCATAGCCATAACTGCCACTTGCTCCATGAGCAGAATCTGTGAGTCCAGGAAGATTCACAAATTATGCACCAGGTCCATCTGGGGCAGTGCAAATCTATCCAGGACCAAAGATGATAAACTTCCAGACACAGAGAAGTTTCTCATCCAGAGCCACTCTGTCTCACCAGGCTTCAGTTCCCCATCCAGACCTCCAGAGCTTCCAAGCATCACAAAAGGGCATCCACAGCATCAGTTATTTTGCTTGGGACAGAGATATAAAACTGCGGGGGTCATCAACATACTGATGATACTCATCTCATGGTGTATGATGATCTCATCCAGTGCAGGGGTCGGATTCAAATTTTTTAACAACTGGTTCTGTGGGTGTGGCTTAGTTGGTGGGCATGGCTTGGTGGTCATGTGACTGGGTGGACATGGCTTGGTGGTCATGTTATTGGTTGGGCGTGGCCAACTCAATATCACTCACATTGAGGCACACGTCTCCTTGCCTGGCCTCTCATTACTGTGGGGATGCTGCAACAGTCATTAGTGTGAAAAAGGGTCATAAGTCACTTTTTTCAGTGCCGTTGTAACTTTGCATGGTCACTCCACACAAGCAAAGTACCAGCAAACGAGGGGGAAAAAACTCCAGAGAAGTTCCAGAGATAGGAAGTCTAGTCCTGCCAAGAATGTAATAAGGGTTAATGGAGAGGCAGTTTCTGTAAGCAACACCAGAATGTTTCCTTCCTGCCTTCCTTACAGGATTAGGCGATTAGGCAGTTCTCCAAACTGTTTAGAATGTTAACAACCGGTTCTACCGAATAGGTGGGAACCTGTAGAATCCCACCCCTGCCTTTATCCTCTGAATTTGAAGCGCAACTGTTTTGTGTGGCATAGCAGAGTGCTGCGTGGCAGCTGCTGAAGCGACTGGGAGAGTGCAGGCTTGCAGGAGGTGAGTTAGAACGCCTCTGCACCTGCACAAACGCCTCTGAACTGCTTAGAATATTAACAACTGGTTCTAGCGAATAGGTGCGAACTGATAGAATCCCACCCCTGATCCAATGCCTTCATGAAGATATTAAAAAGGAGTGGAAAGACTGTTGAATCCTGCAGCACCCCATGGAGCAAGGGCTGCAGGGTGGATCTCTTGCCCCCTATCAACACTGATTGGGACTAGTCCCAGAAGAAGGAGGTGAACCAACACAAAATTGTAGCCCCCATCCCGAGTTCCTGAAGCTAGCCCAAATTGTAGGACAGAGCTTCTTCCATCAAACCATTTGCTGTACTGTACTGTACAAATTGCACTCATTTAATCTGAGATACAAAACCATGCTATTTTAGGGGATGTTTATATTATAGAATGCTTCCCCCTAGCGGCTATTTGGAATATATTATACATTTATATACAATATATATTTATATTAGTGGACCATGTAATAGTTGAATCAGATACTGCATCCTTTTTTAGTTTATTATCCTTCACCATTCAAACTACTCTTTCAGATTCTTAATATTTTGCTAGATTTTGTCTCTGGATTTCTTTTAGTAGCTGCATATTCAGCTTTCTATTAATCCTCCCCAATGCTGGTATGCCTTTCTTTCTGATTTCAGATAGATTATTTCTTAATTTATTTTTGTTCTTTGACTCCTGAAGTTAAAGCATGTGATATGATATACTGTTGGTGCTATTATTACTTTAGACTATGTTCCTGTTCAGCTCATTGCTTTGAAATGCATGGACATTTGTTGAGTGAATCATTGCTAAAAAAAGCAAATTTGTAAAGCAAATACAAGAGGGAATAGTACAGTTGTCATTATTCTGATAGGAAACAGAGATAATATTAGATATATGAGACACTGTTGAAGGATTTCTTCAGAATCTCATTATGGCATAAACTTCATGCAGAATGAGGTACTAATTTGCCAAAATTTAACTTTGAGAAGAGGACATTAAAAAGAATTATTATTGCCTTATGCACCCCATCCATCTCATATAATTGACTGTAATTCACTTCTCATGTGACCAGATCATTCAATGGGTTTTTTTTGGGTACCGATCACTTAGTTTTGCATTTAATTTAATTTGTTGTTCACCATTTACACTTCTTAAGCATCTGATTCCACAGCATCAACCTCTACGCTTTTCCTATTATACCCAATTGTTACTCCATATAACAAGGGGTTGAACCACAGTCTTACTTTATAATAGCCATTTTTTCCTTGACAAACATTGTTTCCTAACAACAGGCCACCTACTACGTGTATCTTTCTGTAAGAATTTCCATATATTAAAATTAGTCTACATTCTACAAAGGTAAAATACTTTGATTTTTAGCATGTAAGTATAACCTGTAATTGTTCATTTCATTTTCCCTGTCAAACACACCTATTCATTGTATTATACCAGAGGTGTCAAACTCAGGCCCGTGGACTGCGTCCAGTCCCCAGAGTTCTTAGATCTGGTTTGTGAGGCTGCCCTAGAAACAGCAAAGGACCGGCCCATGGTGCCTTTACCAGCAAAAACAGAGCTTGGGAGGGCTGCATGATCTCCATTTTTGGCTGCAACTGCCTCCTGAACCCTCTCCCAGTGAAAACAGAGGTCGTGTGCAGCCCTCCCAAACTCCGTTTTCACTTGGAGAGCAGGCACCCCCAACATGAGTGACATTGAGTTGGCCATGCCCACCCTAGTCCCCTGAGATCAAACACAACCCTGATGCGGCCCTCAATGAAATCAAGTTTGACATTCCTGTATTATACAATCTGGGTGACTCTGGGCAGTCACTCTCTCTCTCAGGCCTAAGAAGAAATCCATGGCAAAGTACTCCTGAATGTGTCAAGAAAATGTGTGGAGTTGTCCAGGCAATTAGTATGAAAGTAAAAAAATTAAAATCCTATATTAGCCTTTAGGCAACAAACAAAATTTATCTTAAGTCTTAACAAATGTTCTGAAAGAAATTGATGCAAAACAAATGAGATAGGAGGCTATGAAAGCAAGTAGTATGAGGAGAATGAATAAGCCAGCTAAATCTAATTAAAAAGAAACCCTCACAATTAGCAAGAAAATTAGATTTAGAAATCAAGCACTTAACGCCAAAATAAAATAAGGCAGACACTAAAGTATGCATAAACAAAAAAAGAGAGCTGAATGTTTTAGAAACTAGTAAAATCTGAAGAGCTTTTTTATCTATAACAAGAATATTATGAATCTTGGGGAAAGAAAGATTGCTAATAATGACATTAAAAAATGAAGGGTAAATAATTTAGAAAAATAGAAAGATTGGGGTTTTGGGTTATGTTCTCATTCCTTTGTCTACTTGACATACGAATTAATTTTATTAATGTTTAATATTTACATAAAAGAGTTTTAAAATGCTTCATAATCCTGAATAATATATATATAAATATTTCCTCTCTTTTAGATTTATATGGATGCTCAAAAAAATAATATAAATGTTTGTCTGGCAAATTGCAAAGGCAGGTATCAATTTTCAGTGAAGATAATTTTTATGAATTATGTTTAATTTGTGGTGTTCCTGCTCCTCTTTTACAAAACCTCCTTCTCTTACTGCAGCTTCTTTGAAAAAGGCACTGAAATTCAACGGAAAGCTAGAATTAGAGAATGCTGTCTTCTATGAGTCGGTTTCTTCGGCTGTTGCTGCCATTCAGTTTAGCAGGGTAAGTCTCAGTCTATGAGAAAAAACAAGATGTTAAGAGGTTACCTCAAGTTTCTCTTTCTAAATTGGACACCCAATTTACAAGGGGAAAGGGAAATGGTCAGCTCTTATTGTTTGTATGTATGTGTGTTTACTTGTTTATTTTCATCATCTAATATTCAGGAACTCTAAGAAAGCAGATCTGTTTCTAGCTTGCATGGTTTATTGCCCCGATAGCATCTTTTCATCTCTCATTAGAGTGTTGACACACCCCTTTGTCTCATTCCCAGGCTCTCATAGAAGTAGCTTATCTATCTGATCATCATCATCCTCTTTTAATGGCCCCACAAAATCTTGTGGGATGGCATCTGGGCAACTGAATAGAGCTGAGTGTTTACTGGCCGGATGCCATTCTTGTTGCCAATGTGGAGGTTTTTTTTCAGCAGCTATATTCTCAGTGTGCCCAGAGAGACAGAGATATCTGCCTGTACCTAGGATTGAACTCACAGCCTCTTGATTGTGAGGCGAGAGCTCCACTTCTAGGCCACCACACCACTCAGCTTATCTTTCTGATGTTAAAGTGATATTTTTTCTTCTTCTCCTGGCACTTACCTTGCCGTACAAATGATCTACATCTCATCAATGATAGGCTTATTGATGCAGTCAGTGGCTGAGAACTACTCAGCTCCCATTGGCTATTATAGGTGGCTGTGGATACGCATCTTCTCATCTGGTTCCTAGGCACAGTTTTCCAGGTCTGTTTGTTTTTGATACCAGCAGGTAACAGTTCTATCCAATTAAGATTTTCTCCTGTCCAAACAGCCGCCTCTCTCCACCTTACCTCCATTAAGAGCTGGAAGTAGGTCTCTCTTTTTTCATCAATTCTTCAGTTATCAGGAGCGACACTGTGGTATTGGAGAGCTAGTAGATATTTTCCAATTCCATTCCCTTTTTTTTCCCTTTTACCACTTTCCCAAGTATTTTTCCCAGTCTAGGAGGGGTGGCAAGAAAAGTGTAGGATCAGAGACCATCTCCTCCCATCTCCTTCTTTTGCCATCTCACCCAGCATTGGAGCTATGACTGGGGGAGCTGATGGTTTTGCTGGCGGTGTCTGATTGCATAGGACTGGACCATACAATTAGAGATCTATCTAGCAATGAAATACAGGGTTCTTTACAGTTCTTAAGCTCGGTTGGCTCAAGAACAGATCAGAAACATACAGGTAATTCTCAACTTAACACTGTTTGTTTAATGATTGTTTGAAGTTATAATGGCCTTTGAGATAGTGACCTATGACTCCTCCCCCTCTTCAAAGTTATGACCAAGGGTGGGATTCAAATTTTTTAACAATCGGTTCTGTGGGTGTGGCTTAGTTGGTGGATTTCGCTTGGTGGTCATTGGCTGGGCGTGGCCAACTCAATATCACTCACATCGAGGCACGCATCTCCTCGCCTGACCTCTAATGACTGTGGGGATGCTGCAACAGTCGTTAAGTGTGAAAAATGGTCATAAGTCACTTTTTTCAGTGCCATTGTAACTTTGAATGGTCACTCCACACAAGCAAAGTACCAGCAAAGGAGGGGGAAAAAACTCCAGAGAAGTTCCAGAGATAGGAAGTCTAGTCCTGCCAAGAATGTAATAAGGGTTAACGGAGAGGCAGTTTCTGTAAGCAACACTAGAATGTTTCCTTCCTGCCTTCTTTACAGGATTAGGCCAGTAATTTCTTCTAATGATCGGTTCTCCAAACTGCTTAGAATGTTAACAACCGGTTCTAACGAATAGGTGCGAACCTGTAGAATCCCACCCCTGCCTTTATCCTCTGAATTTGAAGTGCAACTGTTTTGCGCGGCACAGCAGAGTGCTGCATGGCAGCTGCTGAAGCGACTGGGAGAGTGCAGGCTTGCAGGAGGTGAGTTAGAACGCCTCTGCACCTGCACAAACGCCTCTGCACCTGCGCAAAGTGCGTGTTTAATGCACGCACACACGTACACAAAGTGTGTGCATGCGCGCAAAGCACACTACCAAGCCACACCCACCAAACCGGTGGTAACAATATTTGAATCCCACCACTGCCATAAACATTCCTGTTATCTAAAACAACAAACAAACAAACCCAACTATTATGCCTTTCCCACTGATGATACTTGATCAAATCAAAGTTAAGAAATTAAGTGACATTTGTTTAGATGTATTACAGAAGGAAGAGCATATCAAACTTAATCATTCAACCATTCTGGCCTTTTCTGTACATAAACATAAGAATTTCTTGTATATTCCCTTAGTAGCAAAAAATAAGAACAGATAATACTGCAGCTGTTATTTATATCCATGTAATAATATTGGAATTAACTCTATGGTTTATCCCTTCCTTCCCAAATCAAACAATCACAATTACAATTATTGTAAATTGTTATTAGAGACTCCAGAGATAGATACCTAATTTAATGAACAGGCCCAGTGCCAATGAAATTCTAGGACCCACTGCAACTGATGTGAATATTGTACATCTGCCAAGTTGGATTTCACTCAATTTCTCATTTTTCCAGTGTTATATTTATTCCATCTTGTTTCTCCATCAATTTCAGTGAAAAAAATAAAATAAACATGAAAATGTCTATTGATTTATGTGCTCATTTACTGATATATATATATATATATATATATATATGTATGTATGTATGTATGTATGTATGTATGTATGTATGTATGTATATATATATATATAGAGAGAGAGACACATTTCCTTGTGCACTATTTTTAAAAATAATTTTATTATGCCTTTTTCTGTGTATCGTTAGCAAATGGAGTGTAAAATTTGAGAAAGGGTTGTTGTCAACACAAAACAGCCCTGAAATAGGTTTGAAAAGTATGAATGAATTAACTCAGTTGGCTACATGATTTGCCTACTAACCGATAGGTAATGAGATGATGGAAATGAAAGATAACACTTATTAATGATAGATTTCTTAGTGGATAAATAGATCAGCAAAGTTCAGGGTTTGAAGCTTGAAGATTTGAAATGCAGGAACCACCTTCATTGATGTCATGAATTTGAGCTGCATGATGGGTAGCAAATAAATTTAATAAATAAAATAATAAAATAAAATATGGTCTTGATTTGGATTTAGTTATCCATGATGCATGCCTGATTCTGATAGCTGTTTACAAAATACAAGATTTTACTGCCTTTCCCCTACATTGCAGGTTTCAAATCTTAGTTATCAGCAGTCAGCATTGCTAAGAATTCTGGGAACTGAAATTCTCAAATCTGTCAGGAAGCCCCCAAGAATGGCCCCAGTAACACCACTGCTCCACAAGCTGCATTGGTTGTCAGTCTGCTTCCGCGTACAATTCAAGGTGTTCAATTAAAGCCCTTCATGGTATAGGTCCAGATTACTTGAGGGACCATCTCACCCCACTGGGATTGGCCCTTCCCACTAATGCCAGCAGAGGAGGAATGCTGTGGGTCAGGTCAGCCCAATGGAAAGCTGACGGGGTCCAGGGGGAGTGCCTTCTCTGCTGCCACCCCCTGCCCCCTGGAACATCTTATGTCTGATGTGAGGTTTGCTCCCAAAACTCCTATCCTTTTGTAAGGACCTAAAGACCTGTCTCTGCCAATTGGCCTAGGCTCTAGGGACCCATAGTGTAAGTGGTTGAGCGATTAACAATAGATCCCACCTCCCCACATTCTGCCCCCATCCTCCCCATGTGTCCTTGATTTAATCTTTGGTTTTAATCTATTCAGGTTTCAGTGTAGATATTTTTTAGGTCTGTAAGCTATCCAGAGTTACCTTATGGCGGCCAGTAAATTTTAGAAACAAACAAACAAACACAAACGAACAAACTGGAAGTCTTCTGAACATTTGCTGGCTGGAAATTATAGGAGCTGTAATCCAGTACATCTGGAGGACAACAGGTTGGACAAGTATGGTTTATGTTACACGATTATGTGTTTTTTCCTTGAAACAGAGAATGCACCTCTCTTTCACTGATAGAATAATGTAAATAGGAAGCTTTGATTTTAGCACTGTTTCATTTTTCAAAGTGTGTGTGTGTGTGTGTGGTGTGTAAGAGAGAGAGAGAGAGAGAGAAAGAGGATAGTGATAGAAATATGCATGCACATCTGAGGGAGATCGGTGATTAAGAAATACAAAATATAAATAAATAAACAAATAAATATATACACAGTAAAATGGCTTTATTTTTTATATTTCAGAACTTTTGCAAGCTTAATGAACGTACTGAGATTTGATGCCAGTCTGATTCCAGTCTGTCTATCAAACTGCTCACTTGCAGAAGGAATGGTGCCAAAGAATTTCTTCAGATGTTTAAACATGGGATTTTGTTGGTGATAATTGCCAAGCATATTTAACAAATTCAACAGCAGCAGTGTTTTCTGCCTATATTTCCTGAAGGTTTTTTTCCCTCTGTGTTAACTTCAGCAACAGGATTTATTTTTATAAACTTAGATGATCACATATTTTTCACATATTCTTCAATGATCACATATTTTCTATGCATGAAGAGCTAAGAAATAGAAAGCAATTTAAGATACTACTGTGATGTATGCTGTTTTAGCCGTCTTATTACAATTTAAAAGTATAAGTTTATGCAGAAGAGAATGCAACATCATTGAATTTTGTAGTGCAATGTATCTAATCCAAAATCTGTCCTTTTTTATTTGCAATTGCAAACTTCAATAAAAGGCCATTTTTTTCCTGTTAAATGCCTGGAATTAACAATCATATCTTGCCACTTCCACATTCTGCTAAACATGTTGAAGTTATATTTTTTATTTTTGTCTCTTTACTGCATTGTTTTAAATGAGGATATAAAAGGTTTTCATTATGTATTCCTTTGAGAATAATTTTTAAGTTTCTATATCAGTAGAATCCTGGCAGGAAAAACCATTGCCATAAACATAGGCTAACTAGCACTTGTTCTTCTGTCAAATAATGCATGAAAGGCTGGTCTTATTTTACTCGCACAAAGTTGCCAAGGGATTGTTGCAACCTTTAAAGGCCAAATCAGCTATAGCAAAACCAGACTTATTTCCCCATCTAGCACTTCATGGACCTAGCATGCGACAAAGCTTCTAGCATTCATATGAAGGTATCTTTTAATTTTAAAAAAAAAACCTCCCTCATCAAAAACCGCTGAGCCACTAAATGTCCTTACCAAAGCAAGCAATAAAAACAGTGCACTTTTAGTGTGCACAGAACCATGTCTTATTTATCTTTGTTTTACTTTACTTTCTTCCCCATCATTATGTATTCCTCCTTTCTCCCAAATTATGTATTGCTCCTTTTTAATTTTGGGCTGTTATGAATGTAAATTAAATTAGCATCATTACATTCATCAGAATGTACAAATATAAAGTGGGAGGATCTAAATGAGACTTATTTTTAAACTATTGTAGAGGAAAGAGTCTGTATTTTCATATCAATATATTTGCACAAGAGCTAAAGTGATCTGCATACACAGGGAAAATTATTATAACTGCAAGACCTTCCCTTCTGTAGAAAAACTGTGAAAAAGTAATCAAAAGCTTGTGGTTTAGCTTTAACTTTGAATGAAACCATGGTTCGTTTGAAACAGGAGATATACTTTTGATCTAGCCTTATGATCAGATGTGGTGAGTATGCAGACAATATAAAACTAAATAAATACACACATTTTCTGTGTGCAGTCAAGACAAAAGTACTTTCTTCTCAACCCTTGGGAAAACCAGAAAAATGCGTCCCCTGAAAGCATTTGCTTGAGATGCCTCATTTAGTCGTCTCTTCATTTAGTTAAATGTTATTGTCTGGTACCCCATTGGGCTGTATTACTTTTCATCAGCAAGGGGGAGGAGGGCAACAGTGGTTCCAAAAGGCCTGCAGGTGTTCACCAATTAAATATTTTGCATTGGGGTTTTTTTTCAAGGCTGAAGCTAACGAAGATGAAGTTGAGTTAAACACCCGTCCAGAAGAAAGGGCTCATCAGCAATGACAGTTTGTGTGACTTGTAAAACTGATGGTATAATATTGATTGAAACCAAATCAAGGGGAAATATATATTTCTATATTGGGTGTAGTGGGCTAGCTCATTCAATTTCCTCCCTGTCTCAGAATTCTGGGCCTTGCATTATCCCCAGGCCGTGGTTTTCATGCTCTTCTGCATTCTGAAAAAGACCAGCAAAATACAAGAGTATTTTGGGTAAGGCATTGTGCACCAACTGTAAGGCTCAGACTCTCTCCCCTTCAAATGATAAGAATGAACTTCTGAGAGCTGGGTACTTCAAAAGGAATTCTTTATTGAAAGGAAGTTATCCAGGTACTAGTCAAAGCAGGGTCTAATATGCCTCCAGGCATACAGCATAGATAAAGGGAGTTAGAACCCCTCCCCTTATTCTGATGTGGATTTTGTCAATACAAAGAGCAACATATTAATCCCCCCTCCCCTTTCTGGCAATGTAGTTGAGAAATGTTTCCCAGGAAGTTTCTTTTGGAGCTGGAATTTTTAAGGCCCCCTTCTCCTCTTGCTATCTCTCCAAGAGGTAATAAGTTTCCAGACATCTGGGCTCCAGTCCCCAGTTGTATATCATGTGCAAGTTATATAAATTCAATACAAGACTTAAAGTATTCAGGTTACATCAAAAAGGATTACTTGTACCAACTCCCACCCACTTCTTCTTCCATTGAAGAATGGCAGATACACACATCTGACATCAACAGTTAAAAGACGCTTTATCCTGGAAAGGAAAGCTATGGCAAATCTAGACAGCATACTAAAATGCAGAGACATCACCCTGCCACCAAAAGTATGTATAATCAGGTTATGGTTTTCCCAGTTGTAATGTATGGCTGTGAAAGTTGGATCATAAGTAAGGCTGAGCGCCAAAGAATTGAGGCCTTTGAACTATGGTGTTGGAAAAGACTCCTGTGAGTCCCTTAGACTGCAAGACGATCAAACCAGTCAGTCCTAGAGGATAGATTGATAGATTGATCTATCCTGACTGCTCTTTAGAAGGCCAGATCCTGAAGATGAAACTCAAATACTTTGGCCACCTAATGAGAAGGAAGGACTCACTAGAGAAGAGCCTAATGCTGGGAACTATTGACAGCAAAAGAAGGAGGGGATGACAGAGAATGAGGTGACTGAATGGAGTCACTGAAGCAGTTGATGTGAGCTTAAATGGACTCCCGGTGATGGTAGAGGACAGGAAGGCCTGGAAGACCATTGTCCACGGGGTCACAATGGGTTGGATATGACTTTGCAACTAACAACAACAAAATTATTTTTATGCTGTAACCAATCTGGGTTCCATTAAGGTAGTGTTTCTCAACCTCATCAGCTTTAAGATATGTGGACTCCAATTCCCAAAATTGCCCATCCAGTATTCTGGAAGTAGAAGTCGACACATTTTAAAGTTGCTGATGGTGAGAAACCCTGCACTAAGGTATGCAGGTAAGGAAGGGGTCAGAAACTGAAGTCATACTATCCACGATGCTGCTTTTTTCCAAACCTTCAATCTGGCTTGTTATAATTCCCGTAGCAGAGGAGATATTCTGGAGAACTTGTAAGTCGGTTGAAGGGGTCTTTCAAGGAAAGAATCAAACTCCAGTGCAGGTACATTAGAGCTGTAACATAATCCAAACTGGACATGGAATAATCTGAACAATTGTCCATATCAGAAACTTTGTTTATCTCCTGAAGCTGATTCAGAGTTGGTGAGCTTCCCACATCAGTTTTCATTATGGAGCTATAATCAGTAACAGCAGCTACTAATAAAAAGTGCTTACGGTGAAGTGTCCAATTTCTGCCAATTCCCCAGTTGTAGTCTTCTACCAACATCCCATATTTTTGAAACCCATCCAGAGTTCTGCAGGTATCATGGCGAAGGGGTTAGCAAAAACAAAAATAATAACTTGCTGAAGTGGTTTTGGTAGTGCAGAGTACTCAGGAAATATAGAACCCAGTTGTGCTAATTTGAAATGCTGAATGAGTTTTTTGGGGGAAAGGATTTTTATCACAGCAAATGTATACTCAGTAGGGCAAAATGGCTGGAGTTACCTGCTAGGAAATATTGTCAGCTTAATTATAAAATCCACATGCCAGTACATGAAACAAGCTATGGAATGGTGCGGATGTGTACATTTTGATTATGTGCACATTATGTATTTAAGCACTGATGATGTAACCATTACTATGGTTTTAACTTACATTAAAAACTGTGTTCTTGGTACTGATTCCCCCCACCTCCTATTATTATTACAAGGAACAAAGCAGCCATGGATTGAATTTTTTCTTTTTTTCCCCTTAAATATTTTGCACATCAGTTTGAACATTGTTTTTCCAATTAGGAACAAATGTACTGTAACAGCTCTTCACTTTCCAAAGAAAAATCAGAGTACTACTTCATTAAGAATTTTACTAAACAGATATAAACAAGCATGGGTGTAGTAAAACAGAATGGCTACTTTTTTACCAGGCTAATTTCAGAAATCACATTTTTGCAAAGGAGTATTCGGTTTATGATTAAATTTATTACAGTATGATTATCTTCCCTTTTAAAAACTTCTCTTTTCAAATATAGAGAGATTTGGGTTTATCACATAAATTCAGTAAAGATGAGACTGCCCTGTATTAAAAATTGCATTGAAAATGTAGCAAGTAGAAATTTCAGTCTTGATTGCATTGGCAATATACTGGTATGTCTGGGATACTTAATCCACAGTAGAATTTTTTTGTAATCATTGCATTTCATTTGATGCAGTAGAACAACATGTTTTACCTTCTTATGGTAAAGTTTTAAATAACTGTTAAACAAATTGTTTTATTAGTATATGTATCCAGGAATAAAAATTAAAGCAAATGTATGTGGCATATCTGCACCATTTATCATTGGTTTGAATCTCCAACTTAGAAGAAAAGAGAAATTTTCTGACAGTGAAAGCAATTGTGGGTGCTCCATCACTGGAAGTTTTTAAGCATACACTGGACAATCACTTGACTGGGATGGTATAAGGTTTCCTGCCTTGAGCAGGGGGTTGGACTAGAAGGTCTCAGGTCTCTTTCAGCCCTGTGATTCTTTGGTTGCATAAAAAGAGAATAGTTTGTACATATGCTAGCATGGCACTTTTTCACAGGAAGCAAGGATGTCAGATTTCTTAGTTTTTCTATACATGTGTTATGTGTGCAGAACTAGCTTTCATATAACATGCAATTAATAATTTTAACAGCTGTTAACAGGATCTTTCCCACCTGGGTTGGCTAGTGAGTTTGGGCTTATCTACAATGTATTTAAATCCTTCATAGAAAGTATAGCTAGCAGCCCCAAAAACACTTGTACAGTATAAAGGCAAGTTAGCTGAGACTTCAACTACAGGCAGTTCAAGAATTTTCCCCTGCTAGCCTTATTGTGGTTATGATCAGTCAATGTGCCAAGAATGTAGAACTGTGTTCAGCCCAGCCAGTGCCAGGCAGTCACACTTAAAATTTTGTTTGATTATGTCAGTTGTTTACACTGATGATGTCTGAAGAACAGAGGGTTCATTTTCTAAATTAGCATTCTTGAAGGATCATTTAAATTACAGGTGGGTATAAATTAAAATAATAACAACCAGAAACCCTCCCACAATAGGATCTGAGTCTGTTAACTCCACCTCTTGTTTTAATTCACAGAGGTATAGAGTAGAAATGAGGAAAGATCACTTGTGAAGAAAGCAAGATAACATTTAGTTATCTCTGACATAATTTTAGTCTTTTGTATCTACAATCTATTCACTGATATTTGGACATGGAGTAACAGATTATTGGCAGATTTGTACGGTGTATTTATTTTAATATGGGTAATTGAAAAAACCAGAGTTGGCTGAGATTACACAGCAAATTTCTTAATAAATTGCAATGGTAGGATAAGCACAAACAAACTGAAAAACAATCTATACTTTGTCTTGGGATATTATGTCACTGAGTTTTAGCAGCAATTCTATTATGAACTAAGCCCACAGACACAATCTATATTTCACAAAAAGTAGCAATGGACATAAAATCATGGGATTTGTTTGTGTATATGTATATATGGTGTGTGTGTATCTATATGTATGTGTGTGTACATATAGTTATATAGGCATGCATAATGGCTGCAGGGATCATTTGAAGAGAATCACCATTTTTATAGTAGGATAATAAATAATGGCCAAATTTGCTCAGGAGACCCACATGCCAATAATGGATGAAATTAGGAGCCAAAGAAAAATGGCTCATATCATTCCAACCTCACACCATCTCTTATAAGTCATTCTCTTCCAGTGCTGAATCTTATCAATTTAAAATGTTCAAGAGAGTGGTTTGTTGTGGTGGTGGTTGTTAGTCTATCTCAAAGGAATGTTTTATCCTTTACCTTCAGAGAGGAGGAAACAGGAATGTAAGAAAAGCAATTAGTAGTTAATACTTATCTTTATGAGATGTTTGTGCCTTGAGCTGAAGAAACTATAAGGGCAGAGTATCTCCATGAGACCTGTGCTTTTCACATCTCATAGACCAGAGTGTCAAACTCAATTTCATTGAGGGCCATATCAGGGTTGTGTTTGACCTCGGGAGACTCAAAGGAGTAATGTGTGAGAGGATTGAGAATTGAGAATTGGAGAAGTGCATTTGCTTACCATTAGTTGTAGGCAGAGAAAAGAGCTGTAGAAACCTTTTGAAATAGGCATTTATTATGGGTGGAATTTTGTAATTACTGTACTTTTTAGTTATGAAACAATTAAGTGATATAAGAAGCTGTCTTGTGTTTCATTTTTAAAGGTTGGCAGTCTCTGTGTTTTCCATACTTCTATGACATCCTAAGGAAATAGTTTATGAGAGAAGACTCAGTAGCAGTCATCTGGTATCATTACAAAGACAAAATTATCCCCCTGAGAAAATTACTGATGAATTTTCCTTCTCCTGTAGTAATTCAGAACAGTAGTCCAGCCAATTTAACTCCCTGCAAATTAAGGGGAGAATGTTGTCTATCTCCAGCTTACTTTTATTGTTATAGTATCAAATAATTTAATAACTAAATTGATATGATTTATTTATCCCCAAAATAAATAAATAATAGCCTTGAGTTTTAATACTTTTACAAACAAGCTGTCAGAGGAAGGTTGCTTTGCTACACTGAAACAAACAATCCTTTAACATTATTCTAACATACATTTTTCTGGGCAAGTTATCAGCTAAGTTCATTATAAAAACCCAGTTACCAAAGGGGTTCATACTGAATACTGCTACGAATCCCTAGGACACAACATCTGCTCCATAAAATTTAACTCAGCCATTCCGAACATTTATCTATACAATGTTACTTTATAGTTTCTCAAAAAGAGCTACTTTTCTCCTCAGGGCACACAAGTTTTCAGACAACCTCCCAGAGGCCAAATGTCTTTTTCTGTTGTCTAAGCAAAGTAAGTTTGAGGCAGATGACAGAAATACCATATTAACATGTGAAGGAAAGACTTGCTCATTAAAAGGAGGAAATATAAACATTTTGATATCTTCCTTTTACCCAAGACTCAGAAAGATTTCTTCCCATTTTTGTATTGTGCTGATTTGTAGGTTTTCTGCCTACACAATGAGCTTAGATATTTTATGTGTGCCAGTTAGCAGTTTAACTGATGTGCAAATGGCCTCCATTCTAACTGGGCATTCTTCCTCTGGCATTTCAGAGAGCAGCATATGTTGCTATTGCTTGTGATTGATCATCCACAGACCAGGATCCATAGGCTGAAAGTTCTATTAGCCTAAACCTTTCTTAAAGAAAGAAAGGAAAAAATGGAACCAGAAACAACTTTTCTCCATAACATTAGCCTGTACTGTTCCACTCACTTGCATACACGTGTGATGGTGGTACAGTAGGTTTATTAATGTTCTTCACACTTCCCTTCACCAAAACCCTAGAACTGTCCCAATTAAATCCAGCCAAAATCAGATTAATGCCAGTCCACAGAGCAATGGCCAATTGAAAGTTCCCAATCAAAATAAAACTATCAGGCAAAATTAAATCCACAACACAAGTGGATTCACAAAGCCAGAAAAATCCAGATTTTACAAGGTCAAAGTCAAGGCACGGTGTCAATCCAAAGCAAGGTGAGAATCACAACATCCAGAAACCACACACTTAGGAAATGAACATACTGTTCCAGCATTGTCTCCATCTGTCTGCTGTGCTAAATTGCCAGCTTTTCATGCAACCCATCAAGAGGAAGGAGGCTGCCTCTTTGCAAGCAATTTGCTGCTCCTGCCTTTTCTCTGCCCTACATGTTCTTGAATCCTTGCAGAAGGCAGTTTCTCCTCCCAGTTGCAGGTGTGTGCTTTCCCCACCTAAAGCCTCAGGCTGTCCTGCTGCAGCTGTGCTTCAGCTAAATCACACTCAGATGGTTGCTCAGAGCCATTGATAAACTCCCATCTTGATGTGCCTGGGACTAGTTCATCCTCCTCCAAACTGATATCTGGAGAGATATCTGGGACACATCTGGGGGAGTCATCACAGAGGCTTTCTTTTTCCTTTGCTTCAAGGATTCTTCAGGTTAGAGTTTGCAAGTTAGTGATTCTTTACGGAAGTTTATATCTGGAAGCTGATTGTAATTATTCTTGTGTAAAAGCATTTACTGCTCAATTGCAAAGACTCCCAACATAGCAACCAAATACATAAAAACATACAAATTAAATAATCACTCAATCCCATCAGAGCTGCAGATAGTCCTCAGCATATCACTGTAGTGAAGCCTGCCCAGTTACTGCCAGGTTTTGGCAAAATAATCATAAAATGAGGTTACATGACTCCTCTCCAAGATGGCTGCTGAATGGTAAGGGAATTTTCTCTCTTGCTGACGAACTGCTGATTTGGACAAAGCTGATTTGACCCAAGATATCTTTTGGATAATCCAAGATGGCTTTCAGATGACAGTGGACCTACCTGGGAGGAGGAATCTTGAAGATGACAAATTTGTCATCAGTCAATTGCAAAGGGTGTTTTTATCTTTAAAAGTTGACTGGCTGGTTGAATGCTAATTTATTATAACTCTATGATGGACTTTAGTTCTCTCAAGAAACTTCTTGGTTGAGAAGTGAAACATTTTCAAGACAAAAACCAAAAAGTCCAGTTACCTTTTGGAAAAGCACCTTTAGGACTTTCTAAGAAGATGATAAGAATTTGTCTCCTTTAATACAGTAACAGCAGACAGAAACTGTTGAGTCAGAATACTGGATAGATATGCTTAATTCCTGCTGTGAATAGACCTTTTACCCTGAATATTTTGTAATGTAGCATTGTTTTTGTTACTTTCTTTTGTTTTCTTTTTTTGGTCTATAGTTATACTTTCTTTAATAAATAAATATATTTGAAGTCTAACCATGAGTGTCCCATGTTCATATAATATATTGTGAATGAAAAGTGAAATATATAATGCATGAAGAGAGTATAATACTAATGGTGCAACTTGGAACAGCTTCCATCCTGCAACGATATCTATAACACTATCCAAGCATCCAGATTTGTCTATCCCAGGTCCCTTGGTAGGTAGACAAAAATGCCATCTGGTTGACTGTGCAATAATAACAATAATGATGATGATGATGATGTTTGGATCACTGACATTGCAATACCTGGTGATGCACAATTTGTAGACATGCAACAAGAAAAAATCCACAAAGTATCAGGACTTACAAATTGAAGTTGAGCAACTTTAGAAAATAAATTGTTTGTTATTCCAATTGTAATTGGAGCCCTTGGAGCAATACCTAAAGGGCTACTTTGCTATTTGGAAATTCTGAATTTATCAGAGTTGAATACCCTGATTCTACAAAAAACCGCCCTACTTGGAACAGCTTAAATCCTCCGACACTACCTGAATAGTTCCTAGGTCCTTGGTTAGGACTCGAGCTGTTGAGCTATCAACCAGCCCCAAAGGCTCTGAATCTCACTAAAGATTTAATAATAATAATAACAACAACAACAACAACAATAATAATAATAATAATAATAATATACAAAGACCACACAGCACATATTCTCAAAATGCTTTTTCAGTAAAAGAGTTTTGAGGAAAACAAATAAAAAATTCAGGGTAGTTTTGGGACAGGTTCTGAAAGAAATGTAGCAATGATTTAGTTAATATATAACAGACATGTCAAAACCAGATGGGAAAGCAATTGACACCATAGAGACCAAACTCATAGCTGTCATTACCATGTTTCAAAGTTACTGTCTGCAATTTATATTAAAAAGAAACATGTAAACAGGAAGTAAATATGACTTCTTGTTGCATTTGGTACCTATTAACGTGGCATCTGATCTTAATCAAAGAAAATAAACACAACCAGATATGTGCATATTGTCTAACCTTTGAAAGTAAAACAAATTCCCACCATCAGGATTTAATAACTATTCATGTCTCTGTGGGCCATGTTGCTTGCAGCCAAGGAAATGCCTGGCTAACACAAACATGTCCAACACATCATGAATGATGATCAAGGAAGATTCTAAAGAATAAAACACACACACACACACACAGAAAGAACATTTCAGGATATGGTAGAATATTTTTCCAGTGATGAACAGCTTCGTATCTACACTTGAAGCTGAGATGGATACCAATGAATAATCTTTGCAGGGCCTCTTATTCATTTACTTCATGCTGTTCCTGTATTTGCATGAAGGACTTGGAGGAGTATAACCCATTTATCAACCTCCTACCTTTGTTTGCTTTGAGTAGTCATATTCCCACTTAGGTAGTTTATAAATCCAAAATATTATGCAAGCTAGATATCTTGCCAAAATAGCAAGCAACAATAGCACATAATTGATTTGTCTGTAAAAAACTCCATCAAATATACTGCTAATCTTGTTAAATCACAAAATGCTGACTATTCTCTTTGGATATTTGCACATAATTCTCAATGAAATCAGTTAGAGTCTTCTGATTTCAAACTCTGTTACCTTGTTCCTCAAATATTTTAGTACAAAAAAAATTGTAGGCCTGATATTTTGTGTGTGTGTATTTGGAAATCTTATTGCAATACAAATCCTTTAAATTAGTTTTCAGAAATGTCTATGTGAAGTTGAGAAAATATGAGACACTGATTAATCCATAATTCTGCAGAGGAATTAGAACAAATCGACAATGAATTTTCTTAAACTACAGCTTTGTCGCCATATAATTAGTGAGTCCGATGACTATTAATAGAAACACTTCAATTACATATTTGACACCTCATGTGACACTTTGTCATAATACAGGCATATCTATTGAAGATGTGCATCATTATTTAACAATGGAGACCATGCTTGGCAAGATATTACGATCTGTTTATCAGATTTCATAGGAAAATGTTTATAATGAATATATTGTACAGTATATTCAAGAAGAACAGAACAGCTTCCTTACAGGGTGCTTTAATTAATGTAAGATTTGATGGCCTAAATGCCCTAACCCTAATTCTCTTTCCAAATTTTGAATTCTTTGAACTAGAATAATATCAGAATAAACAACTGGAAGCTCTTATCCCAATATATTTGAAAGTTTCAAAGCCAGAGAAAGCTTTAACAAAAGATGCAATTCTGTAACGAGACAAAAGAAAACAAGCCTCGTTGCCCTTAAAGGAACGTGAAATCCCATCCTTAGCAAAGCCGACCCTATTTCCCTTCTTTCTACTGTGTTTCCTTTTTGCAAGGCCTGACTTTAGTTCCAGATGTTTCTTTTTTCCTGCTGGGAAGAGTCATAATCAGTGGCACATGGATTTCTAGCTTTGGTGTCTGGCGGCTCTGTTATCGTCAGTGAGCTACAGATTTTTCCAGTTCTTCATTCTTATGGTTCTCCAGAAAGTATCCCGACAGACTCCATGTGGGCCACATGTGCCTCAAAATATCTTCTTTTCCCAAATGCTTTTACCAAAGGACATTTTGTAGTTATTTTCTTCTTCACTGAAGTCTCCAAATATTTGATACAGATACCTTCAATAGAGCTGTTTTGCCTTTAATTTGAAGGAAAGGGCCATTCAAAGCATTCAAGTCATCTAATAACAAACTTACATTTTGAACTGTATTCGTGGATAACTAAGGCCTCATTTAATAGAGTCTTGCTCTTTTTTCTTATTATTGATTAGTTCACAGCTGTTATTAGGCTTGCCAATAAAGTCATAGACCACAAATTGAAAGTGTACTTATATCCTTTAGAGAAGTGAAAATAATCTCATGTTTATTTTTCTCATGAAATTGTACCCCTAAGATGTTGGTTTTGTATGTGTGCTTATGAATCTAATGTGACTTAAGTGGCACCATTAAATTTTGTATATTAAAAACCAAATTCTCACGTTAAAATTGAACAATTTGATTTTATGTGAGTGAGTGTACATTTCAGGGACTTTTTTTAACTTCAAACACAACACAACGATTTTCTATAAAATCTTGATATATTGTAAGAGAAAGGTTAATGGAAAAATGTATGTTGTGTTGGTAATGGGACTGCAGATTATTGTGGTGTTCATTCTTGTATGATCATACAATGGTTAAGCATCCTACTGCTTATCACTGCACTGATTTTTTCTGTTCTCCTGAGCTGGTCTTCAAAAATGGGATTCCTATTGACAGTGTAAATGTTGCTGTGGAAATGACAGCAATTTGGTATTGTGGAACACAAAGCGCTTTTAATAACCACTTGGGGAAGACGCTTGACCTGCCTTGCTTCACAATTCAGCAACATTGGTTTGCCACCATCAGGGACACACTATTTTTTTTTTTTTTTAAAATCCCTTTTGTGGAAATGGAATCCATTTTCAGCATAAAACTTTTCAGAGGGTGGACATCCACACCCAGAATTGCTGCGTGAGTTGGGAGTGGAAGTTCACACCTCTTAAAACTGCTGAAGCTGCGATACTACCACGGCAGTGCAGTTACTATATTTGGCACTTCTGATGGAAGTTCAACATCTGTACGAGCTGCGTAAACAGGCGTGGTGTTCTCTTATCAGGCCGTGCTTCCCAGAGACCAGGAGCAACATCAGATTCTTAAAAAGAGGCAAGCGATTGCTCCTTTGCACTGCAGACAAACGCACCGGGCATACACTCCATTTCAAAGGTGCATTTATTCCCACATCCCTTGCCTTTTTCAGTCTCTGCCCTCTTGGCTTGAGGGATTTGGAAGCAAAAACGCGCACTCAACACGCGCGCCCAGCATTAGCGGCTTGTCAACCAGCGGGGCGGCGAGACCTGGTTGCTTTTCAGGAGCAGGCAAGCGGGCACCGCACCTCCCCGCAGCCCTCTACTTCGGGCTTGTCGTACGACTTCGGAGGGTCAGGAGGAGAGAGAAATTGCCAAAAGCCAGAACGTCCCCGGACGCCATTCCATTCAGCCACGTGCTTTCCCCCCAGATCTCTTCCAGGATCGACTGCTTTAATTTGTTCCAGGCGGTTTTGCTGGAACCGACTGCAAATGGCTGGGAGCGCCGCTCCTGTCCTGATGGTTACCGCGTCCTGATCGGCAGGCTCCTATTTCTTCCAGGCTCGCAGTCCCTCGCTATAGCTCTCCTAGCAAGGCACGTATGGTTTTTTTTTTAAATTTATTTATTTGATTTGATTTGATTTGTCAATCGCTTACAAAGTAATAGGTATAAGTATAAGCATGAGTAAGAATACAGGAAATAGATACGAATAAATGGGGACAATAGGACAGGGGCAGTAGGCATGAAGGTGCACTTATGCATGCCCCTTACTTTTGTCCACTTGCGCCCTTTACTTTTGTCCATTTGGATCCTAATGCTCTTCACCTTTCTAGGCACACCGTCTCTCCAAGAGTGGCCGAGGCTCCCGCCCCTCTGCATCTTTGGTACCGAAAAGAGATAACCAGAGCAGACTGGGGGATCTTGCCCGAGTGGTATGGACCTTGGTCCTTGGTAGGAAGCTTGTCTGATCCACTTGCGGATTCCTTCCTCCAGCCAGAGATGCATCTGGGACTTGGTAGTGGCACAGAAATTCGGATATAAAAAAATTGTACCAACAAGAGAAAAAACATGTAGCTCACGGTTGAACTGTTCTCTTGAAGTGGTTACCTAGCCCAGTAATGAAACATTTCATAGATCATAGAATAACAGAGTTGGAAGGGACCTTGGAGGCCATCTAGTCCAACCCCCTGCTCTAGCAGAAGAGTCTATTAGCCTCTACCTAGGATCGAACTCGCATTCTCCAGATTGTGAGGCAAAAAGCTCCACCTCTAGGCCATTTGCAGGAAAACAACCAGCTACGGACAACATCAAGGACTCCAAGATAAAAGTTTGTGCCAATAGAATGAAAAGCTGCAGACTGTCCACCCAGTTTTCATGCTTTAATACATGCAAAAGGAAAGGAAGTGAAAACTTAGACAAGATTCTAATCGTGTGCTTGCTACAGACAAACAGGACCTGTGAAGCCTTCTCTGGTTCTGCTTCTTGAGGGATCATTAAATTGTTGCTGTCTTTCCTGAACTCCCTTTTCACCAGAATTAGGATACAGAAATTTTGCCAGAGTTTTCAGATGTTACTTTGTCTGTACTGTACACCCCTCCCACTATGTTAATACGCAATATTCAGTGATAGAACACTGACATCTTTTAATATAAAACATATCTGGATGTTGACTTTCTTCCCCTGATGGTTGTCTTTAAAATGATAGCTTTATTTTGTAAAGTGTTTAAGCTATTATGAATATACATTGGGATTTTCACCAACGTACTATGAAGTAAATGATAAAATAAATTCAAATAAAATCAGACCATGAAAAGTCATAAAACTAAACAAGCTTCTTTTCATCCGAAAGAGAGAACACCTTACTTAATGCAGACAAGATGTAGCTTGGTTAGCCATACAATTAAGATGGATGGACATTAATTAAAAATGTTCTTCACATTGAGTTGCATTTCTTATGGACACTGAGTATTTCTAGGGTAAAATGCATTTTAAACTACAGATTCATGTTTTTATCCAAGATATGGCATAATTTATAATTATGCATGGACATGTTTAATTTTAAATAACTCCATAATTAAGAGTTACAGATACAATTGTCTCTTATAATGTGTCATAGGAAATTCTCTTTTTTTGGTACCTTCAGTTCAGTTTTGAGTTCTGGCGACTGCCTGAACAAGTCCTTGCAGTTTTCTGAGCAAAATTTCAGAAGTGTTTTCTGGGTCGTCTTAACAGCATTATGGGCCCTGGGCAAAACAGTGTATTGGAGCCTCTACGACAACTACTCACATAGGAATAAAAATGTAAATGGTCAATAAAATTAAACATATATTTATTTTATTGGCACTTTCAACACGATCGGTGTTGAAACATTAAAAACATGCTGTGCAGTAACAATTAATCCACATGATAAACATTTGGTAAACATACACAGATTAGTATGTGCCCCCTATGCTCGTGGGGCCCAAGGGCAACTGCCCATCAGGCGTTAAGACAGCCCTGAGTGTTTTGCTATTGCATCCTTCTCAGAGCTGAGCCAAAGTGGCAGGGTCAAGGTTCTCTAGCTGTAGGAACCCTTTCAGTAATTCCAAAAAGGCTCCACTTCCATTTGCACTACTTAGGTGATCCTGAGGACACAGCCAAATTTCCAAGAGCCTCAACAACTCTCTAAAAGAAAGCAAATGACCAGCTGTCTGCAAGGAGTATAAATCTTTCCTTTCCTCACCATCCAGTCAGAGCTGAAGAAACTTCTTGGTTGAGAAGCAAAACATCTTCCAAGAAAAGCAAGAAAGTCCAGTTGCCTCTTGAAAAAGCACCTTGGGGACTTCGTTCCATGTGTCTCCATTTGAGAGCTGGATGTGACAGTAGAGTCCAGTTCTGAGAACATAAAAAAATTAAAATTGAGATTAGGATTATTGATTGTATCAGGGATACCAAAAAAAAAAAACCCTTGGTAACCAGTAGATGGCAGTGGTGAGCTAGTTTTCTGATTAGCTTTGCTGCCCATTCATATCATTATCTGGTTTTAGTAACTCAGACATGGTAACCTCATCTGATATAAAAAAGGCTAGGAAATGAATGCATTTTTAATCTGAACAATTAACCCCAAATAAAACAGAGGTGATTTCAGAGTATTACTGAGCCTTTCTCTAATTAGAGAAATAATATGTATTTACATCAAAGTTCTCCAAGCTAGATATGTTCCAGATGCGTGAACCAATGACTGAGAATTCCCATGGAAGTTTGCATTAATTTTTCTAGTCTTAAATTTTTTCTCTCTCCTTAATATCAAGTATACTGGAAAAAATAGTGTTATCACATCCTTGTCTTCAACAGGACTTTGTGAAGAAAACAAAAGCCTTTACCTTGGCATCTGATCTTTTCCTTCCATTGGATGTTTTAACATAACACCCATAAAAGTCCCAAAGGTGCTTTTTTTTCAAGAGGCAACTGGACTTTCTGTTTTTTCTTTAACTTCTCATTCAAGAAGCTTCTTCAACTCTGACTAGTGTGGAATAAATGGATTTATATACCTTTCAGACAGCTGGTCATTTGCATTCTTTTAGAGAGTCTTTGAGGCCACCTGGAGGTTTATCTATATCATCAGGGTCACCTGAGTAGTGCAAATGGGTGTGGAGCCTTCTGGGAGAACAAACCCATCAGGACAAGATTCAACAGTCCATCTGCATTTAAAAGACAAAGGCCACTCTTTTGAAGACAGCAAAGTCCACATTTTGGACAGAGAGGACCACTGGTTTGAAAGAGGGGTCAAAGAGGCCATCTATGTCAAAACTGAATAGCCCTCCCTCAACAGAGGGGGAGGGAATCACCATCATCTATCTCCAGTCTTCAACACAGTCCTTTCAACAGTTCCAAAAAGGCTCCACACCCATTTGACACAGATGGCCTCAATGACTCTGAAAGAATGCAAATGACCAGCTGTCTGCAAGGAGTATAAATCCTTCCATTCCTCACCATCCAGTCAGGGCTGACGAAGCTTCTTGGATGAGAAGGGAAACATCTTCAAAGAAAAACCAAAAAGTCCAGTTGCTTCTTAAAAAAAAAAAAACACCTTTGGGACAACCATTTCACAAGTCCCATTGACTGAGAATCTCCATTGACAACATCCATGAAAAGACAAAGAAATTTCCTGTGATATTTGAGATGCTCACACAGCAAACAAGATCCCTCTTCTCCAGAGGAAGAATCATGCAAACATTGGATATCTCCTATGGTAGTCATTTATCTTTGGGTGTTGGCAGCTAGTGCAGCTCATCAGCAACTCCAGGTGTGATTCAGTCAGCCAAAAGATGCCTGGAAAATCCTTACTGTAGCTACAGTAAAGGACGCTGGGAAAACATGTTTGGCTACTGCTGATTTCATTCTTTTATTAATGCTTGGCCTGGCTTTGGTTTGTCCTGATTTAAAACACCTGGCCCGATGTGGGATGCAGATGTTTGTTCTGTTGCCCAGGAACCAACATTTGTTCTCTTTTACAGTCTGCATGGTGACCTTGGGGAATTTTTTTAAAGCTGTTTAACAGAGTCTTCATTTTTTCCCCTCACTCTCTGTTTCCCAGCTTAAAGTCTGACAGATTAAGTGGCAGGGGCAAATAGAGATGAAAATCTGAATTTTCAGGTTCCCTCTAGGCCAAAACTAATTGGCAACAACTTGGTCTAGGGTTTTACAGTGCACTATGCCTTGATTTCAATTTCCTATAGGGAGTCCCTGTTTTTAGATTTTATCACTACTTTTTTTAAAAAAATAATCTTAGTTCACCTTTGGGCTCATTAAAATGGAGAGTTGACTTTTAATATATATGCAATATTTTGGATTTCCTGGCAGCAATTATAGGGTGAGGGTTTCCATTAATCTATTCCTTAATTGTTTGTACATTGTTTAATAAATGTAAGCATTATTATTAATGTTTATAAAAACTGCCACTTGTCCATTAGTAGTTTGATGGTACAGTTCTACTTGCTAGTCACAGGTAATGGAAAAAAGACAAGAACATATTTGAGAACATTTTCCTTCCTAAAAATGCCAAAAGTTAAAATTGAATCTTGGTCTGAAGTATGGAAATAATCTATTTTACTTTTTTGAAATGGCTTTTCCAACTTTGCCTCTCTCACAAGAATGCAGAAATCTGGTCTTAAGGATCAAATGCAAAGTGATCTTAAATGCATAAATGTATTTAGAATTCATATCTTGCTGACTTCTTGCTACATACAGTAAATAGCTGCATAGGGAAGAGGGGACACATTATGTTTTACTTCTTATTAAGATTTGCCTTTTCAGAGCTGCTATTTTCATTTTAAGAAAAAGCAGTTACAATGCTTAATTGCATAGTTGGGGAGGCAATTTTGGAAGTAAGGAAAGAGTTTTTTCTATCTTCCTTGCATCCAAAAGCTGTTTCTGTTTCTATGGGCAATTCTCATATTTACATTTTATGCCTAATTGCATCCCGGGTCCATACTTTTAACAGCAAAGGTAAAAATTTTACCAGATGCATGGTAACTTCTACACTGTTTGCATTGTTCTAGTAAGTTGAATGCATTGCAAACCATTATACCTCTGAGGGGAATTAGAGAGGGAAGCTCTTGTAATTCTTCAAATAACTTTATTGAACCTTTTCCTATATATAAAGAATAACCTAGAAAATACTCTCACAGATAATGCAGACCTGCCTGATAGCGTGATGGAATACTGTTCAGGCTTTTTGAGTGAATGAAGGAAGAATGTGCTAAAAGTGTTGCAAGAAAGAACAAATTGTTACATTCCACATTCATGTGATTTTTCTTTCAAAGCAGCATCCATGTAGGAACAATTAAATGTGTGTATATTGCTTAAGAAATGTGGATTCTTCTTAACTGTTGGCAGCTGAACCCTGCTATCCCTTTATTCAGAGCCTTTTAAGATGAAGAATGGTTTGGAGGGTGCAGCAGAATTTTCACATGACCACTGGATGAGCCCCCCCGCCACCCCCATAAATCCAGGGTCAGTTTCTCCCCAGATTATATAGTGTTTGAGATTCTTCACGCTCTTTCAAATTACCTCTTCATTATGTTGTTGTTTGTTCCCAAATTATCCAATGTGAATTGTAAAGTTATTATTTGTAAAGTAAAAGTAAAGGTTCCCCTCACATATACGTGCTAATCGTTTCTAACTCTAGGGGGCGGTGCTCATCTCCATTACAAAGCGGAAGAGCCAGCGCTGTCCAAAGATGTCTCTGTCATGACTAAACTAGTGGTGGGATTCAATTTTTTTTACTACTGGTTCTGTGGGCGTGGCTTGGTGGGCGTGGCAGGGGAAGGATACTGTAAAATCTCCAGTCAGAGGTGGTATTTGCCGGTTCTCTGAACTACTCAAAATTTCTGCTACCGGTTCTCCAGAACTGGTCAGAATCTGCTGAATACCACCTCTGGACTAAATGCTGAAGGTGCACGGAACGCTGTTACCTTCCCACCAAAGTGGCCCCTATTTTTCTACTTGCATTTTTTACACGCTTTCGAACTGTTAGGTTGGCAGAAGCTGGGACAAGTAACGGGAGCTCACTCTGTTACGCGGTGTTAGGGATTCGAACTGCTGACCTTTCTGATCGACAAGCTCAGCGTCTTAGTCACTGAGCCACCGCAACAGATATCAGGCTGGCTCAGAAGAATATGTGAGAAACGAGCAAGAACAGCAAGAACCCATGACTTGTACACAGGGATGGCAGGTAGTCCTCGACTTACAACTATTTGTTTAGCAACTATTCAAAATTAAAATAGTGCTGAAAAAAAAATGACTGACAAATCAATCCTCACAATTACAGCATTCCCCATAGTCACATGATCAAAATTTAGATGCTTGGCAACTGGCATGTATTTATCATAGTTGCAACATCTCGGATCATGTGACCTTTCCAGGCAGCTTCTGACAAGCAAAGTTAATGGGGTGGGTGGGTCGGAGCCAGATTCACTTAATAACTGTGTGATTCACTTAGCAACTGCAGTGATTCACATAATAGCTATGGCAAAAAGATCACAAAATTGGGTGTGACTCACTTAACAATGAATACACATACACACATGTATACGTATTCGTATATGTAGGTCTTGGTGTGTTCAGATCTTTTCCTGTGTAAGATTGAGACTATCTGGGCAATGTTTCGATGAGATTTCACTCGCCATCTTCAGGCTGGTGCTTTCGGCTTTGTGCTTGTGTGAGCAAAGCCTTTGCTCACACAAGCACAAAGCTGAAAGCACCAACCTGAAGATGGCGAGTGAGATCTCATCGAAACGTTGCCCAGATAGTCTCAATCTTACACGGGAAAAGACCTGAGCACACCAAGACCTGCATACCTGTACCCGTGAAAATCTACGAATATATATATATATATATACACACACATACATATACATGTGTGTGTGTATCCATATATATACCTGTTTGTGTATGGGAGAAATAATGATTTGTTTCCCATACCTGATGCTCATAGGATTGCCTAACCATGTTCATAACCATTTCTACAGGTTGATTTGGGCACATCTCTTATTATCTAATAACGTTTTAAAAACCATACCCAGAGAAATGCCAAATTAAGGTTTTTAGCATGGATTAAGTTTAAATGTGCCATGCGGTTTAAGCAGGATCAGACCTGGTTAGTCATTGGATGGGGAGTCATCAGGAATAGCAAGACTGAGAACAAAGATCTAGTTTTACCTGCTAAATTCACCAGGCTGCAATTTCTTAAATAATCACAAACAGATTGTTCTTGCAGATCAAATACAATATATTCACATAGAAGAGAGTAGGAAGAAATAAGACCCAGCTCTCCCACATGGTGTCGCTGTTTCTCTTTCATAAACAGAAATGGATTTTTACTAAGGAAGCAGAGGGGCTGCCATCTAAAGGAACAGACATAAAAATTAAAAGCATTGTCTTTTGTATTTAAGCCATGGAATATATTGTCAAGCAGCAAACAACACTCTGCCATCAAACCTAGTCCCTGATTCTGATGTTTTTAGTACATTTCACAGCAGACCCTAAGCTTGGCTCACTCAGACAGCTGCTTTAAAAAGCGTTTTACCGGCGTGCAGCAGAATAGAAGCATGCCAACATCATTTGTTGAATGCCAAGCTCTAGTCTATCTCAATAACAAAGCTAGTAGAGGATGCTATCCTTACACTGTTAATCTGGGGCAAATTAAGGGCAGACATCCTGTCTTGCATTGTGGTTAACGCATCAGGCCAGAAATTGAAAAATCTCGTAAGTCCCTGCCTGAGACCAAAAGCCAGCTGGGGAACCTTGGGTCAGTCATGTTCTCTCAGTCCTCGGAGGAGGCAATGGCAAACCACTTCTGAAAACCTTGCCAATAAAAGTTCAGAGACAATTGGATATGGTTGGACGTTAACAGAATAACAGAGTTGGAAGGGATCTTGGAAGTCTTCTAGTCAAGCTCAAGCAGGAGACCTATATGATTTCAGACAAAGGCTTCTCCAATCTCTTCTTAAAATCTCCAGTGTTGCAGCCTCTGCAACTTCTGGAGGCAAGTCGATTGATTAATTGTTTTAAGTGTCAGGCAATTTATCCTTAGTTCTAGGTAGCTTCTCTCCTTGATTAGTTTCCAACCATTGTTTCTTGTCTTGTCCTCAGGTGCTTTGGAGAATAGATTGACCTATTCTTTGTGGCAGCTCCTCAAATACTGGAACACTGCTATCATATCTCCCCTAGACATATCCAATTCCTGCAGCCATTTTTTCTAGGTTTTATCCTCCAGTCTACTCTTTTCTGCACTCTTCCCAGAGCAGGGGTATAAAACTTAATTTCATTGAGGGCTGCATCAAGATTGTGTTTGACCTTGGGGGACAAGGTGGATGTGGCCAGGGTGGGCATGGCCAGCTCAACATCATTGTGGTGGTACAAGCGCTCTGCCAGTTGAAACAAGCTCCCAAGCTCTGTTTTTACCTGCAATGGCCTCCGGCAACCCTTAGCCCTTCACTGTTTCCAGGGCATCCCTGTGGCCCAGACCTAAGCACCCCGCAGGCCAGATCCAGCCCCTGGGCCTTAAGTTTGACACTCCTGTTCAAGAGTCTCAACATCTTTTTTATATTGTGGCAACCAAAATTGGATGCTATATTCCAAGTGTGGTCTTAACAAAGAATTATAAAGTGGTGCTAGCACTTCACATGACCTTGATTCTATCCCTCTATTAATACAGCCTAGGACTGCATTGGCTTTTTTGGCTGCTGCGACACACTGCTGGCTCTAGTGGCTTAAGTGACTGTCCACTCAGACTCCAAGATCCCTCTCACAGTTACTACTATTGAACCAGGTACTACCTACACTATACCTATACATTTGGTTTTTCTTGCCTAAATGTAAAAGGCACGGCTTGGTGGCTGCATGCCTAATCCCACTTGTTGTGTGAAAGAAACCACCACCAGATACTCTTAATGTTCAGATAGGGAGAGATGGACAAATCAGAGACTTGGCACTTTTCTTGCAATGGAAACTATTATAGATGCATTGACAGTTTGACCATTGTATGACAATTATACTGGGATTAATCAGAATGTTCTGGAACAGCATTGACAGATTTTTGAGTTAAGACAGACCAAATTGATATCAGAGCCAAGCGACAAGCCGGATGGTCAGATTTTTTTTTGTCACCACCAATGGATCTACAACCAACTCCATCAAAATGCTGATGTGACCCAAATGCTTTGATTTTGCAGGATGGTTTTAGATGATCTGAAAAACAGACTCTGAGCCTGCAGGAATAACCCTAGGAACACGTGGATGATGATCTGGAGAGACTAGGTTTAATTCACATCCTACAGATGTCAATCCTTGCCAATGATTACTGTTGTTTTTTTTAAACCTAAGTCTGTGCAAGGGCTTCCATTTTTTTTCATTTACAAAGGACATTTGCTGGAGCCTCTTCTTATCCAGAGTACCTTTAACTAGACAATATAGACATGTGGGTATATGTATAACTTTTATAAAGGTGTTTGATATTTGTTTCATGGTGAGACAAAGCATGAGAGTGAAAGAACAAAGGAAGAGGTTGTCTGTTTTGCTGGGAGCAGTTGCAATTACCTGGTGTTTTGTGAGAAAGCGTCACTTGCTGGAGCACAAACAGAATAAATACTGGATTTTCTTTTTTTTATAATACCCTCCATCACTCACTCAGCTGCCAAGTCTCTTGTTTCCCCAAGCCATGGCTTTGTGTTTGGAGAAGTTTTTGGCTTTCCAAACCCCGAAACTAGCCTCCAGGAGGGGAGATCTTCTGATCTAGGCCACCAGATGTTTGGGCCATGCCCAAGGGTGAGGAGATGGAGCATAAATGAAAGTGTGTACATCATTCCCAATGTAAAAAAAATGTTGTATCTAAGCATTACCATCTTGCAAGTGTGTAACATATGTAGTTAATCAGTTAATGAGGACCTGCAGTACAGCAGTTTGGTGAGTCTAGGATGGTGAGGTTGCCAAGGTTTTTTTTGTGGTGTTACTCATTCTTATATATGAATCATACCACGAATCAGTTCTGATTCTAAATAAAAGGCAGAAATGATAGTGCCAAAAATTCTTCCTTGTATGGTATTGGTGTGTGTGTGGGAGAATAAATCAAACTCTTTCCTTAAGCTACTCACTTCCAAATATTCATATGTATTTATAGCATTCATATTGTAAAATGTATTTAACAATTAAAATATTAAGAAGATGCCACTAGGATACTCACAGCCAAATACAATCTCAGCCCATTAGTTTTGATAAGAATCATGTTGTACCCTAGTACCAAAAAACCCAAATCTTTAAATCTTAGTCCATAATAAACATAGGTCAAACTTAAGATACCTCCGGTCAAGGTAAAGATAGTACTGTATGCTATTGCGATGCATAAAAAAGTTGAAACAGCAAAAATGAAATTGAAAAAAAGTCTTAACAGAACCTGGACCATGTGATCAAAATTCCAACTCCTTTGTGGCACATGTGGAAAAGGGGCTAGCCTTTGGTTTAATCTGTGTGGGACATTTGTGGCATTTCTTTAATGTCCTTCCCACAATGCCTCTGTGTAGAATTTAGTCATACCAATCCATTCGTTAAGAACTCAGCTGCATCTTCTCTGATAACTTTCCATATGATTAAGGCTCCAGGGTAAAATAAATTTATTTTATTTTACATTTTAAACAAATACGTAATTTCCCCAAAATATTCCTCAACAGGTGCACATTGCAAAACTTTCTATCTTGTGGTGTGTCACATTTTATCTCTCGGCAGTAATATTTTTATGAATATTTTTGCTTAAAAGAAAATTTTACAAAGATTTTTTAAAAAACTGCAGGAGCATCCAAGAAGAAATAGAAACAGATGAATAAAAGGGTAAAAGAGAAAATGAAGAATACAAAAAGAAAGATACTTAAAGAAGTGCCCTCTGATCTTTGCAACAGTTACAAACGTAGTAATTACCATTTCCACCTTTCCATATTGCATATTATAGTTCCCCTCTTTCCATAAACCAACCTTTTTAGTCAATAAAACTTGAAACCAGCAGTTCATTTTTATCAATTTTTAGCAAAAGATCTATAAATAGTAGTCAGTCTTTTATAAAACTATATAGTTTTGCTTTGTAGTTCCCTCCTTAATCAAATAAATCAATTTAGCCATTTCTGCAAACACAGCCATCTTTCCAATTCATTTTTCCATTATTGGTATTTCTGTAGTGTTCCATCTTTGTGCTTATGATAACCTCACCTCAATTATCATATACAAAACCAATCATTCATGAGCCTTTAATAGTGGAGTGTCCATAAATCCTAATAAGAAATGTTCCAGTTACATCGGAAAGTCAATTTTTAAAACTCTCCGCATCATCATAGGCATTTGTGTCCAGTATCTTTTCACTTTTTCACAAATCCTATGCATGCACGATAAAATGTTGGTTCATGTTTTTTATATTTACAACAGTGATTAGAAATATCATTATATATCTCTGGTGTCCGATACTAACAGCACATCATTTTTAAAAAGTTTTATTTTACATTGTAAGAGTCTGGATACCTTTAACAACAATAATATGGTTTCTGTTGTAGATGTTAAGGTATGTATAGAAAGGCATGTTCTTGAGAGAAATACTAAGAAATAGTTGCAAAGCAAAGCATTCTTTAAGCTCTGGGAAAGGAAGTAGTATTAGGCAAAGTTTTATGCTGGTTCCTCCAAGTGCCTTTGGATTGAGGAGAGATGGAAACATAACCGGACTTTCAAAATTCTGCTAATATAGCCCATTTCAATTAAGTTTAGTCTCCACTTCTTGTGGAATCTATTTCATGATCTGGACAGGTTTGAAGGACTGACAATATCAATCTTGTCAATTAAAAAAATTTAAAAAGTGAGACCAGGTCTGAAGAGTTTATCACCTGAGTTCCATCAGAACAATTGGATCCACATAACTCATTAAACTCTAATGTGGAGTCCTTGATTGTGTTTTAGAGTATGATATGAACCAGGTTATAATCCACTGTTGTCCTTTAATGAGTTGTATGAGTAAACCCATGTTTTGTATCTGAGTTAATATAGTTATGAGATTAATTACAAATAAGGAAAAGAGGTAGAATCAGGGAAAGAGTAACTGATAATTTTGCTCATTAGTTCTTAGCTGTAAGCAGTGAGCTTAGCAAAAATCAAAGGTTCAGCTTGTCATTTGCCCAACCCAACCCAACAACACTAAAAGCAAAGCAAGAAGAGGTACCTTTTTTGCAGCTCAAGTTTTGGGTCTGTGTCATAGTTTGTGGTTGATTATTCAGAACTAGCAGGGATGCACCACACAAGCAGAGAGACCTGGGATTTTCTAAGGGTAAATAGGAATAGCATATTTTAAAAGATCCTGCCTTTATTATTTTAATAAATCCTGCCTTTATTATTTTAATAAATACCTCAAAGTGATGAATGTATCTAATACATCTTCTTTTTCCTATATTCCCCATAACAACAACCCCATGAGCTGAGTTGGGCTGAGAGAGAGACTGGCCCAAAATCACCCAGCAGATAGTAATACCTAAAGAGGCACTAGAATTCATGGTCTCCTAGTGAATGGCCCAAAATCACTCATTCGATATTGATGCTTGTGTCCCTGTTTCTAGCCTTGTATCTTAACCTCTAGAGCAAATTCTCTATATTGTATTATTATATTATTATTTGGCATACAACATTTTCTTGTAAAGTATTCTAGCTCAAATACAATTTCATTTGTAAACAAAGGTAGGTATAATATAACAACAAAAAATCATCTGCTATAATTGTAAAGTCGATATCTGATGAATATGAAAACAGCCTATTATGAACACAAACTATACTGAAATGAATGCCTCAGCATTCATATTCATGGGCTGATATCTTTGACTCTCTGTGAAAGAGAACTAAATGGGATTCTCTTCAATCCCATAAAAAGATTTTTTTAAAAAATACGTAATACAATTTACCAACATTTTAACAAAAAATCAGTTCCTGGAATTAGTATGCATTAAGAAAAGGTGAAGGAGATCTGCATTATTGGCATTGTTTGCACTCATGTTCATTTTCAAAGTCAACCTTTAATAATGTTGTACTGAACAACAAAATTTCAGTAGTATAAATATTGTTCACTACAATATTTATTAAAGTTGTCTTTGAAAATGAGATAAAGCTTCAGCCACAAGGGTGCAATGCACATAAAGAGCAGGCAGAGCTTCCATGTCATCATGGTGGTTACCATCCTATTGGGACCACATCCTTTGGCTTCCCCTGGGCTGGGCCCATTGGAGTATCAAGAAGGCCACAGACGTGATTCCATTGTGAACATAATAAGTTTCTTTCTTCCTTCCATATTGCAAGAGGTAAGTTAGGAATTTCTTCATTTGTCAAAAGGGACCATTTAAAAGTCCTATTATTCCTCTTAAAATTTTTCAAATGCAGTCTTAGTTTATTTAAAGTTTAGTTCATTTAAAGTTTCAAAAATTAATTACAGTTTTGGATAACATGTTGGAACATCTAATCAGTGGATTTTGATGTTGAGTATCATGTTTTCAATCCTCAAGTTATCAGCATGAGTACATGCAACATGACAATGCAATACCACATAGATTCCATATATAGTATCCCATTCCTTCGTATACACTCAAATGCATGATTAAGGTAGTAAATTCCCAAATCAAGACACAATGATTTCAATCAGTATGAATATTGTATCAGCTTCAGAATAGACCTATTGACTTAATGATTCATGTAGATGCGTATACAAGTCAGGAAAACACCACACACAAGGAATCATTATGCAATCATGTGTACACTAACATAATAACATTTTCCATGCCTATCTCCATTGGCCACTTTCACTGGTAATGCAATAATGTGAAAAGGTACATATAAACTCATCTGTGTGGTCCCTAAATAACTGGAATTGGATGACATACACCCTGAAGGTATGGCAGCTCCTTTTGACCTTCTAGATAATAATGATTACATTTTTAGGTGCCAAGTACAATTCTGTGTTCTTGTAAGAAAAGAAAATGTGAGTGTAAAAAAGTGGCTGAAATTGTTCATGGATGTATAAGATTTTGCAATCTCTCCTAAGATCTCTGACTTCTTGTAACTGAAGAAGTTTCTTGGATGAGAAGAGAAACATTGTTAGAGAAAAACAAGAAAGTCCAGCTGCCTCTTGGAAAAATAAAAAAAAAAGTGGAGGGAAGCACCTAGAGGTGTATTAACCATTAAGCAGACTAAGCACTTGCTTAGGGCACCAAGCCCAAAGGAGGCACCACAAAATCTTTTATGTAGACTAAGCTTGGCTTCATTTGTACAGTATGTACAAAGGAGGGGGGAGGACCAAGGTTTGTCAGTGCTTAGGGCCCCAGTGAGCCTTAATCCACCACTGGAAGCACCTTTGGGACAACTATGACCTAGATGACTAAGAATCTCCATAGACTTCTTGTGACATTTTCTAGTCTTGCAAGTTACCACCAATTTCTGAATTTAAAATAATAATAAAAAAAAGATACATGTGCTTTCATGGGTACCATCTAGGGGTGTTACATACACTCCAATGACAGGTGTTGTATTGCTGATCTTCCCATTTTCAATTATTCTTGCTACTTATTCTTTGCAATTGCTCTGGATCATTGAAAGGAGAACTAACCCCTGAATGATACTGAAGCAGTTGATTTAGCTCTTGACAGAGTCCCATTAGAGGTACCCACATTTCTGGCAGGACCAGGGAAATGCCCTCAGGGCATCCAAATTAAGCTTGAGGGACTGTCCATTGCACCTAGGTCCTAGATGGTTTGTCATTCTCTTACACTGTTGTCCTAAGGAGTGGAAGTATGGTAGATGAGTGCAGGCATTTTCCCAATATGCTGGTTATATGAGTTTCTTCAATGTGAAGTGTGAGCACTGTTGCCTTTGTAGCCTGAACGGTGCCAGCACAATTCAGTCTTGCTTCATGGTTCTCGCATATCAGCCACTCATGAGACAACACTTTCATTTCACCAGATGTAACCCAGATGGTATGTATTAATTTATAGAAGTAGGCTGGAAAATAAATAGATATTTTTCATTGGAAGTCTTTTAAGTATGATTTTTATGTTCATTTGAAAATTGTTCATTTGCTGTGCTTCCGCCATAAGGCAGATACAGTGCGGCTCCCAGGTGAATGCACATTTGTTCTGAATGGTGCCAAGTGTTTGGAAGCTCATTCGTAACGTGCCTGTTTCTGGCTTCTTGGAGGAAATCCTAACTGGTGCTGTAACAATGTGTTCCTGATGACTCCTTTACTTCATTGAACAGAAACGTTGCTGAGATAAATTTAGAATAGCTTCATCTTTTTCTCAGAATTACAACCGCTATATGAACTTGCCAGCAGCAGCAAAATATATTGAATCAAGTATTGTGGTTTATTTTTTAAAATTGAAGCTTAAATAAGAAGTCATTTTTGGCAAGACAGCCTCTTCATTTTTAAATGAAGTAAATGCCACTTATTTACTTAATTCTATGAAAGTTCTGTTTCTTGAAAGTAGCCTACTTAGATTTAAATTGTGAACATCAAGAATTCATTTTTCAAGTTTTAAGTAAACCCCTCTTTTTTGCTGTAGTAAACATTAAAGCTGTGCAAGACTTCATGTTTGGAGGCGAAAATGTAAGTACAAGGATGCTAGAAGGAAGCATCTGTCAGCAAGTTTGTAAAGCGAATATATCTTTTTCTGAGATTGCATTATAGTTTTGGAGAGCAATCACATGGCTCTGGGAAAAGATGCAGCTGTTTTAAGGAGTTGCAGACAGGTGCAGTGTGAGGGTCCCTGTAGATTTCAAAGTACTTTCTGGCTTTCGAATCGGAAGCATGCCGAGCTGTAACAAACGTAACTTTGCTTGCAGTGTATTGTCTTTAAGCTTAAACCTCATGGCTATTTTCTTCCAGAAAGACTAAATCAGTTATCTTCAGTTTAAAGCCTAATACAGTAGGTAAATGGCAGGTTGAACAAGATCCTTTCCAGATGCAATGTTCTATTATTTTAATTTCTACAGTATAATTTTTGCCTGAATAGAGTTCAGGCAAAATTAAAAGCAAGTGCTCGGGCTTCCAGGGCCACAACACTTTTTAGTGTTTTTTTTTTTTTAGTATTTATTTGATTTGTAATCACTTACAAGATACAGGTATAAGAATAAATATAGTTTTGAATACATAAGATAGATACTTATAGGAAAAATAAAAAGAAACAATAAGACAGGGACGGTAGGCACGATTGGTGTGCTTATGTACACGCCTCTTAGGAAGAGGGTGAGGTCAATAGTAGACAGTCTAAGGTTAAAGTTTTTGGGGTTTGGGGAAGAAACCATAGAGTCAGGTAGAATATTCCAAACATTGACCACTCTGTTGCTGAAGTTGTATTTTCTGCAGTCAAGTTTGGTGTGGTTAATCTTGAGTTTTTATCTATTGTGTGTTCTTGTATGGTTATGAATTTGCAGGTAGGACATTGCAATGTAGGATTTTATATACTATATTTAGATCGGACTGGAGGCAGCATAGTTCTAAGTTTTCTATGTCTAGAGGTTCAAGTCTGGTGGCATAAGGTATTCTGCAATGAGTAGAGGAGCTGAGAACTCTTCTTGTAAAATATTTCTGGACTTTTTCAATTGTGTTAATATCAGATACATGATATGGGTTCCAGACTGATCTGTGTATTCAAGTATAGGTCTAGCAAATGTTTTGTATGATCTAGTTAGTAGTGTGATATTACCAGAGGAGAAGCTACGTAGGATTAGATTAACAACTCTTAATGCCTTTTTGGCTATGTAATTACAGTGGGCTCTAGCACTTAGATCATTTGAGATGAGTACTCCAAGGTCCTTGACAAAGTTTGGATCCTCAACAAGGTCTTGACTATTTAGCTTGTATTTTATTTTCTGATTTTTTTTGCCAATATGTAAGACAGAGCATTTATTTGTTGAGACTTGAAGTTGCCATTTGATTGACCATTCTGATACATAGTCAAGGTCTTTTTGAAGGGTAGTAGTATTGTCTGTGGTGTTGAATAGCTTTATATCATAAGCGAAGAGAACACAGTTGCTCTTAATATGATCACAGAGGTCATTCATTTATGTAGAGTATGAAGAGAGTTGGTCCTAAAACACTGCCTTGGGGGACACTACTGTTGACAGGTACAGAATTTGATAGGACACTCCCAATTTTGACCATTTGTTCTCTGTTTGACAGGAATGCTTCTATCCAGTTATGTAGGCGTCCAGAGATACCATAAGATTTTAGTTTTAGTAGTAGTTTGTTGTGTACCCCTGAATCAAAGGCTTTACAGAAGTCTATGTAGATTGCGTCTATTGCTTTGCCCTGATCGAGTTGTGTAGTCCATATGTTTTTGCAGTGTAAGAGTTGCAGATTACAGGATAGTTTTTTTCTGAAACCAAATTGTTTATTTGAGAGTAGGTTGTTTGTCTCTAAGTGGAGGATAATGGATTGGTTAATAATTGATTCCATGACTTTACAGGTGACGCAGCATAAGGAGATTGGGCTGTAATTTTCAACTAGGCTGGGCTCTCCCTTTTTGAAGATGGGGATGACCGTGGCTTGTGACATAGTTTTGGCAAGGAGATGGTCCTGAAAGATTTTTCAAAGATTATGCTTAGATATTCAGCTATGGCAGTGGATAGCTTTTTTAAGAAGTAGGTACATATTCGTCTGGTCCAATAGATAGGAATGGTTTTAGATTGTGCAGTGCTTTTTCAACAATGTCTTCTGTAAAATCGATATGTATTAGATCATTGTAGTTGTCTGTGGTTTGACTAGGAAGTACTGGGCTTGATCCATTTCTGTTTACAAATACTGACCAAAGAATGTGTTAAAGAGGTTTGCTTTGATGGTGTCATCATTGCAGTCTTTGCCATTAGGTCCTTTCAGGGGTGGGATGGACCTTGAGTCTTTTAGTTTGTTGTTTACAAAATTGTAGAAAGCACAGGTGGAATTTGTGCGTAGAAGGTTTTCCTCTTGTTTAATGTGATAATTAGTGCATTCAGCTTTTATCTGGTGGCATAGATTTTTGTATCGGCTTTTGAAGTTGTCAGCATGACCAGATTTTTTTTTTAGCCAAAGTGATCTCTTTTGGGATTGAAGCTTCCTTGTTGTTATGGGTAATCTGTTTTTCCTGGTTTTGAGAGTTGTTATTGGTACATATAGTTTGATGGCTCTTTTGATTTCTAGTAAGAATATGTTGTAATGGTCTTCAACAGTATTGCATCCAGTGAATAGAAATTGCCAACCAAGGGAAGAGAGATAGTTGATTATAAGATCATAGTTGCCTTTTTTGAAGTTATAATTGGGGATCTTGTCATGATGATTTTTGTGTGGACGTATGTTGAGACAAAAGTCAATCATGTTGTGGTCACTGTTGGAAAAGAGTTCTTTAATTTGTATTCCATAAATTGAATTCAAACTATTGCAGAAGATGAGATCGAGACAGTTGTTAAGCCTAGTATTATTGGTTACTAGTTGTTCCAGTCCCAGATTTGTTACAGCATTGTTGAAGGTTGCGTGTATGGGTTCAGTTGTACATTTGTTTAGGGTCCAGCAATTATGAGATTACTATTAATACTTGCTCACATGATTGCTCAGAAGGCCATCATCTGAGATCAAAGCAGATGTTCATACTAAGCCTGAGAAAGGAAAGCGAAACACATCCCCCCACTTCAGGTCTTAGCTTGTTGGATGCTTAAAATCCATTGTTTTGTTTTTTTAATTCATGTTTTCCCCAGCTGGACTGGAAAACCAGAACTGAACAGAGTTGCAAAATATGTTTTTTCATGGGCACTAAGGAATGACAAAAGACACCTGGTTTATTTATTTATTCATTAAACACATATAGCAGTGTCCCACCAACCTTTTGGACACCAGGACCATGTCAGGATTCCAGCAATCGCTCTAATTAAATCATGATTCTGCAGCCAAACTTCAAAAAACTTCAAGGGATTTATCAGAGGCGACACACTGGCACTGCCCTATATGAAGCTAACTCTGGCATATGTAATTTACCTGTGACCCTGTATTCCCCCTCCCCCATGGGTGTCTCATAAACCAGATTCTCCAATTGAGCACGTTCACGGGCTGGGTGTCATCATTCATGTTCTCCAATTAAATATATTTGCAGGCAAAAGCTCTGGTATTTTAATTACAATCTTTTAAAGATAAAGAATTGGAATGTACTTTCGCTTTCAAACTGCTGCACTGCTCTTCCAGATTTCCTCCCTCCCTCCCCCCTTGTTTTATGGCAATTCCTGGTTCTGTGGAGAGAGGTTTTTCTGTGGACTGGAGGAGGTTGTGGTTCCTGTGCTGCCTGCACCCCATGCATGGGGCTTTGCTTGCTTGCGCGGGCCAGTTTCTGGTATGTCATGGCCCAGTGCCAATCCACAGACTGAGGGATTGGGGACCCCTGATATATGGCACCCACTTCACTGTCAAGGGACTCTGGGTGGCTTACAATGCTATAAAAGTAAGTACAAAACATGAAAGCATTAACAGATGAGATATTAAAATAAATAGAGATTAAAATGAAGATACAATGGGGATGGAGGTGGGATATTCCTTCTAATCCACTAAAATAACCTCTAGTATAGAACACCTATATTGGGGCCCTAGACCAATTGGCAGAGTCAGGTTATGAGGCTCTTTGAAAGGCCAAGAAGATGGAGGCAGTTCTTACATCAAGGGGCACACATCAACATTGCAAAGGGCGGGGCCCACAGCAGAAAAGGCCTGCCTCCTGGATTCTGCCAGCCAGAGTTCCTTGTTCTCTACATCATGTACTAACATTATTATAAAAAGCAAACATCTTTCATCTTGGCTTGCTAGCAACCATAAGCATCTGTACTTAACTGCAGTGACGACAAAATGTGTGTTGCGATGTCAAGAGCTCCACTCTTTCATGTTTGCATCACACACAAGTATGTGTGGAACAGAACTTGTGTTTTAATACATATATTCCTTTGCTCTATCTTGTGGACATGTATATATTTCTTAATGAGATGCATAATAAACACATTTGCCCATCATATTTTTCCCTAAAAGAGAAATCTTGCCTTAAAATATAGATCCAGTGAAACTCCAAGTAATGTACTTCTTGTTGCTTAAGTTAGAACAGAATAAAAGTATCATGTTTTGCATTTCTACAAAGAACCATGAATAGTCTTTTGTTGTTAGCAGAATCTGCAAGAATCTAGATTCTGCTGAGAAAGAGCACAAGAGAAATAAAAAAATAACAGATAAATGTGAATATTTGCTTTGGTTGATGTAAGAGTTGTTGGAACAAAACAAGCAGGGAACAGATAGCTAAAATTGTTTCTTATTGGTCAGAAAAGTTGTCTTAGTGAAGTTCTAATCTATTACTGCTCTTTTGTTCTTTTAGAGTGAAAGAGCAAGGTTCATTTTAGCAGCGTTAGGCTGGATTTCCTTGGGGAAAACTAACTCATCAAATGCATGTGAACATTTCTTTTATATGACCTGTGTTTTTATTCTTAATCTCAGCTGTATTGGCTTATCATAACTCCATTGTTGGTATTTCTTTTTTAGTCTTGTAGGAGCAGAGAAGCTTTCATTATTATTATACTGTATATAGGGATGATTTGAAGTATCTGAGAGTCTGATCCAACATAGCTTTGAATAACTCAGACCAAGATTAAAATTGCAGATAGATTCCTGCAAAATGCGATTTTAAAACTATACTTCCAAAATCCAATACAATAGATCCTGCACCAAAAATTAAGGTTGCACCTCCTATATTGATGTAGAAGACTTTACACACAGCAAAATTTTGCTTAACTGAATGACCCCATTGGCCCAAGCTGCTTGTTGGCTACGACAATGTTATGTTAGCTTATGGTGGAGCTGGCTTCTTGAAAATTAGCCCACTCCATCTTTTGACTAATGTGAAGCAATGGGTAAATTAATTCACTGGAAAAATCTATTACTCTGTATTGTTGGTTAAACCAAAGTTGTGTTGCCCCGTGGATAGACTTGTAGGGGGCATAGGGAATGGCCTTGAAGGAAGATCTATTATTAAAGTAATTATCAGATAAATAGGTCTTGAGTCCATCCCAAGAAGCTAATTTGAGAAAATTTTTCAGACAACCTTTCCCTAATTTATATGAAGTAAAATGACTTCATATAAAGGAGGAACCATTCAGACCTGAAAGATTTATTGGAACTATTGCTGAATCAATACAAATAGTTTTAGACCTATATGCCTTTGGGTTTTTTTTTTTTTAGTCTAGTCTACCTTATATAACTGATAGGACCTGCCCAACCCCAAATCTCATGGGCTTAAGCATACAGAGACAAGCTCCTGTAGTGTCTTTGGTGCCCTCACTTGCTCTTAATCCACTTCAACTTGTTCCACTTAGAGGTTATCCTTCTCTGGAGTGTATTGTGACTGCATGTACTGTGACCTCCTTGAACTGGTCTAGCTAAATTACCAGTACACTGGCCACTATTTTGAAGATGGTATAGAAAACAACAACAATAATGAAATGTCATTTCCAAAAGTTGAAAGCCTAGTAAATTCTGCTGTGTATTGCCAAATGCCAACCTTATCATCCTGGGATAAAATATAAAAGAAAGCAAATCTTTTCTGAAAAATGTAATAATGGGGATTCTTAAATGTCTATGAAGACTCTCAATCAGGTAGATTCTCAGGTAATGGGTGTCCCAAAGGAGCTTTTTCAAGAGGCAACTGTACTCTCTGTTTTTTTTTTTAAATGGGGATTCCTCCATCATTTTCTTGAGTTGCACATGATCCCTACATTTTAATGTTCAGACTTTTTTCCATTAAAAGAAAAATGGAGAAACTTTCCACTCCTTCCTCTTCTAGGCAATCTTGTTGAATAATGGAGATCCTGTGCTTTAAGAGGTGGTGTAATGCACATAATCAATTACCTTGGTTTGTATTAGATAGAAACAAAGAACAGATAAAGTAGGAGTCAATTTGCATCTGATTTGCATTCTCCTTGTGAACACTGATTCCATGGCTATTTAATTTCTTCTTAAAGACTATTCAAATGTGCAAACTGCAACCTTTTGAAACACTTACAGCTGTGCTTCTTTGTCTAATTATTATCTCAGGTGTTCACATGATTTAATGGTTAGAGCCATGGCTGTTGAGTGGCAGAAGCAAGCAATTCCAGAAATATAAAACTGGTGAAGATAAAGATGATTTTACCTCCTGTTGTACATAGTGCTGGAATCATTCACCTTGGGGGAAAAGTAAGATGTTTGCATTTTTAAATAAATTAATATCCCTGACCCATCCCCAGCCTATTGCTTTTATTAACAAAATTAAATAAATTATTTCAAAACCTAGAAAAAAAAATTGGAGATAATCTGTTGACAAGTTTTGGTCTTCTTAATCATCGTGTCAAACTCGCCACATCATATTGCTGTCACGTGACATTTCATGACATTTTTCTCATTCCTGGAGCTGGGATAGGCACGGCCTGCACATGACGCATCTGGTCCACAGGCTGCCATTTTGACATCCCAGGTCTTGATGGAGCTTTCAAATGAAAGCACTCTCTAAAGCAGAAATGAGGAATGTACTGGTAGTCCTTAACTTACAACAATTCATTTAGTGACCATTTGAAATTACTGAAAAAAATGACTAATGATTGGTTCTTGTATGTACAACCATCACAGCATTCCCTGTAATCATGTGATCAAAATTTGGAAGCTTCGTAACTGGCTTATATTTATGACAGTTGCAAAATCTCAGGGTCATATGATTTCCATTATGATCTTCCCAGCTGGCTTCTGACAAGCAAAATCAATTGAGGAAGCTAGATTTGCTCAACCACCGTGTATTCATTTAACAACTGCAAAGATTTTCACTACCAGAAAAGGTCATAAATCTGGTGTAACACACGGAACAATGGCCTTGCTTAGCAATGGAATCTCTGGTTCCAATTAAATTAAGGACAACCTGTATGTGTTTCTAGGTATTATTGGATTACAGTTGCAATCAGATATATCCAAAGAGTATAATAATAATAAAAAACACCACACACACATTCATAAAAGACAGGTAGACCTTCAATGGCAGTTGTGGTTGCCATCTTGATTTCTTTGACACCACTCTGCAGATCCTTCTGGCTGCCATCATAGCTAACCAGTTTTTGTTCGTACACAGGGATATGTGGATCCATTGAATTTTGGTCAATTTTATTATGTTAATTGATCAGTACCCGGTTCATTTTGTTTTAATTATTGGATATTTTGAAAAAAAAAAATTACAAATAGTAACTTTCCACACCATATTAACTCTTTGCATATGTTTTCCCCAACTTAACCTATCTGAATACAAAATATAAAGTTCTGTTGCTGCCTTAATTTGTGTTATACTTCAGTAGTCTTTTTCCTCCTGCTTGAGGAAATAGATTAAGTACATATTTTTGAGGCAGATTTGTAGCAATTTGGCTACAGAAGCCACATTTGTGAATCTCATTTTCTTTTTGAAAAATATTTGTTATGTGGGTCCTTCATGCTCTCCGAGCTTGATTGTTTTCTTGCAGAAGTTTCATTACCCAAACTTGGTAACAACATCAATGCTAGTAGGAACTACTGTAGTAGTTTCTAGTAGCTATTACTAAATTTATGTTCACATCACTGGTCTTTGTTTAGAAATACCAATTTCCTCTGTATGGTGGTGTTAGCTGTAACTTGTGCTAAACTGATTCTTTTGCAACTGAGTTATTATAGCCTTTGCTTAAACTTTCCTTAACCAACCACAAAGCTTATACTTTATGGTATGGACCTTATACACTTTTCTTTTTCTTTTTCTCTCTTACTTGATTCTTTTTTGGAATGAATTATTTATCAATACAAAAATGAAGGTTCCAAAAAATGAAGAAAAAAAATATGGGAATTGAAGAAGAAGGATGAAGATATAAGATTGATTTGTTCATCTGGAAGTACAGTCTACTGCACCATGCATCATTGTCACTTTAAGGTTTACAGCTGAGGGACAGAGCATGAATTACATCTAGACAGGTGATGCTACAGAAAACACATTTGAGGTAACTGATTCCCCCCTCCACATAGTAATTTTTAGATATATACCATGGGGATCACATTAAGATCCCTTATAGTCCTGGCATACCTGCCAGGAATGTTGAGATCTTAAATGGGATTAGGATTATAAATGTGTGGTACACTTTTCTAAATGGTGGAGCTGAGGCTTGAGGTAGGCTGCATGGCGAGAATGCTTTCTGTGATAGCAGGAACATGATGCTTAGCACAAATACCAAGCTAGTATACATGCACTGCATTTATCAGATGGGATTGCATTGAGATATACCAAGTAAGCAGCATTTACTGAACTGTATTTAAAATAATGCAAAGTGGTTAAAACAAACTTCACCTGCCACATTTTGCACATAACAAAGCACAATTGACAGATTGATGGTATTGAATATTTAATTTCTTTAATCAATTTATTTCTCTGTTGTTTCCTTAATGCATTGATTGATTAATGAATGGGCAATCTATTGATTGAATATTGATTGATTAAGATCTCATCTATCTAATAACCAGTTCTTACAGGGTTAGTTAAAAGATTAAAAGTTTCTAAAATATCTGAAATCTCTTATTTTTCAGTCTCCATCAAAAATCAAATCAAAATACATAAACATACAAAAACATTGTTTATTCTCAAATTCAGCTTATTTTACTTCGAGAACAGTTTATCTCCTATCTATCTATCTATCTATCTATCTATCTATCTATCTATCTATCATCTATCTCTGGAATAGGAGGCTAAAACACATGATGAACGATTGCAGGAACTGGGTATGGCTAGTCTAGTGAAGAGAAGGACCAGGGAAGACATTGGACAGTGTTCCAATATTTTAGGGGCTGCCACAGAGAGAGAGGGGGTCAAGCTATTTCCAAAGCACCTGAAGGCCAGACAAGGAATAATGGATGGAAACTGAACAAGGAGAGATTCAACCTGGAAATAAGGAGAAATTTTCTGACAGTGAGAACAATCAACCAATGGAACAGCTTGACTTCAGTAATTGTGGGAGCTTCATCACTGGAAGCTTTGAAGAAGAGACTGGACTGTCATCTGTCAAAAATGGGTGAGGGTTGGACTAGATGATCTATAAGGTCCCTATCTAATCTGCTAATCTGTTCTCTCTCTCTCTCCCCCTCCCTCTCTCCCTCTCTCCCTCTTCTTCTCTCCTTCTCTCTGTCTATCTCTAGATTAATCCTATCAGGATTATTTATTTATTTGATTTGTCATTCGCTTACAAGATAATAGGTATAAGTAGAAACATAATTATGAATACATGAAATGGATACATGTAAGAAAAATAAAAAGAAACAATAGGACAGGGATGGTAGGCACATTGGTGCGCTTATGCACGCCCCCTACAGACCTCTTAGGAAAGGGGTGAGGTCAATAGTAGACAGTCTAAGGTTAAAGTTTTTGGAGTTTGGGGAATTAGCATAAAAATACAAAGGAAGAGGAGGAGGAATGGGGGGCAGGGAAATCTGTTCAGCTTTTTTGCATTAGCAACCGAAACTAAAAAAATCATAATAATTTCACATTTTGTACATCTTCTCTCATTCCTTAAAAACTTAGCATTAACTTTCATTGGAGCGCAGCACTCTTACTATAATCACTGGGAAACCTGACCTACAAAAGCTTCTCAGCCATATTGCAAAACAGTAAGAACTAAAGACACCCCCACCATATCCCTACCGACTCTTCAACCATATTTCTAAAAAGACAAGTATAAGAACAATATAATTAAAGGGAGTCCCCGCTGACATGGAATTGGCATATTCTTCCTGGAAGATTGTTCTTCAGAAGAAGATTTGAAGCTCCCTGAGAAGCAGTTTCCTCTTAGGAACCATATTATGGTTCCTTAATAACAAGTTAACTCCTGCTCAGTTCAAGGGAGCATCAGCATGCATAAGCCTAGTTCTGTCAACTATATGTACCCACCTGAAAAACTTTAGGTTACCTGACTTTGATTGTGAAAATCCAGATGATTGATTACTAGATGTGAACAAAGAGATTACTGAGTTTTCTAACTTTGTTTCCTTTTAATGGTCAAACAGATTTTTTTCAGCTCAGGTCTAAGATTTGTCATGAGATGAAGACTTATCATAAATTCTCCTTCCATCTGGGATCAGACTTGGGTGAGAATCTGAGAAACCATAGCATCTGGATATTGTAGAAAGCCTGTTGCTTGACATCTGTGGAATTTTTCTAGCTCTTTATCCTGTTGTGCTAATGCATCAACCAGTACCAAACCTCCAATATTAAGCATGCTCTGTACACTGGCTCATTGGGCAGTCTAAGGTAGGTTGTCAATGTTAAACTGAAATATATCTGAAGGCAGCAGATTGAAACAAACCTTTTCTTTACTATGTTAGGAGTGGTGCAGTAGCCTAGAGATGGAGCTCTTGTCTCACAATCAGGAGGTTGTGAGTTTGGTCCTAGATGGAGGCAGATATTTCTCTCTCTGGGCGCCCTGAGAATATATCTGCTGAACAAAACTCTGCATTGGTGACAGGAAGGGCATCCGGCCATTAAAATACTCTGCTAGCTCCATTCAGTTGTCCAGATTCCACTCCGCAAGGGATTATGGGGTCATTAAATGAAGAAGATGATAAAAGGTTCCTAAAGTGGTAGATGTCAATTTAAGTTCTGCAAATTAGACTTAGAGTTACAGGTGAAACTCAAAAAATTAGAATATCGTGCAAAAGTTCATTTATTTCAGTAATGCAACTTAAAAGGTGAAACTAATATATGAGATAGACTCATTATATGCAAAGCAAGATAGAACAAGCCGTGATGTGTTATAATTGTGATGATGATGGCTTACAGCTCATGAAAACCCCAAATCCACAATCTCAGAAAATTAGAATATTACATGCAATCAATAAAACAAGGATTGTACATAGAACAGTATCGGACCTCTGAAAAGTATAAGCATGCATATGTACTCAGTACTTGGTTTGGGCCCCTCTTGCAGCAATTACTGCCTCAATGCGGCGTGGCATGGAAGCTATCAGCTTGTAGCACTGCTGAGGTGTTATGGAAGACCAGGATGCTTCAATAGCGGCCTTCAGCTCTTCTGCATTATTCGGGCTCATGTCTCTCATCTTTCTCTTAGCAATGCCCCATAGATTCTCTATGGGGTTCAGGTCAGGCGAGTTTGCTGGCCAATCAAGCACAATAATCCCACGGTCATTGAAACAGGTTTTGGTGCTTTTGGCAGTGTGGGAAGGTGCCAAGTCCTGCTGGAAAATGAAGTCAGCATCCCCATAAAGCTCATCTGTGGAAGGAAGCATGAAGTGCTCCAAAATCTCCTGGTAGATGGCTGCGTTGACCCTGGACTTAATGAAGCACAGTGGACCAACAGCAGCAGATGACATGGCTCCCCAAATCAACACAGACTGTGGAAACTTCACACTGGACTTCAAGCATCTTGTAGTGTGTGCCTCTCCATTCTTCCTCCAGACTCTGGGATCTTGGTTTCCAAATGAGATGCAAAAGTTGCTCTCATCAGAAAAGAGGACTTTGGACCACTGAGCAACAGACCAATTCTTCTTTTTCTTTAGCCCAGGTAAGACACTTCTGACATAGTTTGTTGTTCAGGAGCAGCTTGACAAGAGGAATACGACATTTGAAGCCCATGTCCAGGGTCTGTCTGTGTGTGGTGGCTCTTGATGCACTGACTCCAGCTTCAGTCCACTCCTTGTGAAAGTCCCCAACACTTTTGAATGGCCTTTTCCTGACAATCTTCTCCAGGCTGCGGTCATCCCTGATGCTTGTGCACCTTTTTCTTCCACACTTTTCCCTTCCACATAACTTTCTATTAATGTGTTTTGATACAGCACTTTGGGAATATCCAACTTCTTTTGCAATTATCTTTTGAGGCTTTCCTTCCTTATGGAGGGTGTCAGTGATGGTTTTCTGCACAACTGTCAGGTCAGCAGTCTTTCCCATGATTGTGATTTCTACTGAACCAGACTGAGAGACCATTTAAAGGCTCAGGAACCCTTTGCAGGTGTTATGGCTTAATTAGTTGATTATAGTGGGACATTTTGAGCCTAGAATATTGAACCTTTTCACAATATTCTAATTTTCTGAGATTGTGGATTTGGGGTTTTCATGAGCTGTAAGCCATAATCATCACAATTATGGCACATCACAGCTTGAACTATCTTGCTTTGCATGTAATGAGTCTATCTCATATATTAGTTTCACCTTTTAAGTTGCATTACTGAAATAAATGAACTTTTGCATGATATTCTAATTTTTCGAGTTTCACCTGTATATTATTATGGTAATAACCATGAATATAAAAACATATTGAGAGGGATCACTCGTCCTTCCCTGTGTGATCTCATTGCATATTCATTTGTTACTTTTAAAAATCTTTTCTGGTTATGTGTGTGTATGTTTTTAAAACTATCATCAGTTCTGAAAAGGAAACAGATGTGGCAAGAGAAACCCAAGAAAGATAACACTTTTTTCTGGTCAATTTACTGTGGTTAGGACCACAGTGTTGCTGATAAATCCTTCCATTTCCCTTCCTTCCCACTCTCATCTTCATGATAAGAAGGTGTATCTAGGGACATATGCTACAGGGAGGAAATCAATTACCTTAATGGCATCAACACTACACAGGCACACACTACATTTCTCTTTCCTGATTAGTGGAGATCTAGAATCAAACCTGCAGGATGGGAATTCAGATTTAAGACTTGAAATGCTGTATATTTTATACAAGCTGTAACTATTAACCAATTAACACATAAGACCACTTAAATGAATTCATCCCCAAATATCTTGTAGTTTTTAAGATCTGATTTGAATCTACGATATTTCTTGAGACAGAGTAACTAGTAATAACAAGAAAAGGCAAGCTATTTTTATTTCTATATTTTTATTTTTATATTTTTATTTTTATACGTCTCAAGCATCACACTTAAGTTATTTGGCAGACAATAATGATAATTTATAATTTTAATAGCTTATGTATTGATACACTAATATTTTATTTTAGGAATACATTGACCTTGTGTTATCTAAGAAATTTTAAGAAACGTCTTTTCCAACTTGTTATAAACTTCCAAATTTGGGGCCTTTCAGATGAGTTATATGACAATTTTCACTATTTAGCCATGTTTGCTGAAACTTGTGGAAGCTTTTTTTTTTCTTCCTTCCATTCAATCTTGTCTGATTCTTGGAAATTACCTGGGCAAATCCCTTCAAGTTTTTTTGGTAAGGTTTTTAGTAATGCTTTTCCTTTCCCTCTGAGAGAAGGAACTGAGAGAACAACTGGCCACCCAACTGGCTTTGTGTCTATGGCAGGATTAGAACTCAAAATCTCCCTGTTTCTAGCCTGATACTTTTATCACTACACCAAACTGGCTCTCATGGAAGCTGTAGACCATTACATAAGGAGCCAAGTTATTAGCGCTAGTAAAGCATTTTGAAGAAGTGCTTTGTGAAGAATCTTAACACAAAGAGCCTCCATTCAAAACATTAAAACAGCCACATCTTTGGTCACCTACATACCCAAGATACATATTTAGACAATACTTCCGCTGGGACTCACCAGCTAAGCAAAGTGACTATCTATGTACACAGGTGTGCTTGTTATCAGGGACAACATTTGGAGCAGCTATGGAAGCTTTACAAATGGTGTCACTGCTTTAGTATTTGGACCTTTGGTTCTTGCTAAGACTTTTTGTGGAGCATTCCTTTCTGTCTTCCTATAATTTCTGAATCTGCTGTGAAGTTGCTAGAATTTGTTTGTGTAAGTAATTTTCATAGCCACCTCATAAATTACAAATCACCCAGAGGATTTGGCTTCTGTGGTTTTATAAATTCAAAAAATGAATAAATAATAAATAGAATAGAATTCTTTATTGGCCAAGTGTGATTGGACACACAAGGAATTTCTTTTGGTACATATGCTCTCAGTGTACATAAAATAAAATATACATTCATCAAGAGTCAAGATAATAAAATAAGATAACAATAAGCAGATGACAGTTATTCAAGGTATTAGCAGTCAAGTTAGCCTTTCTCTAGAATTTGTAGTTAGCAGTGGGTGTTTGATTATTATAATGATACAAGAATGAAGTACATTCTTTCTCATTTCTTTTGTTTTTACAGCAACCTTGCTACTTGTTTCAAAAATGTGTATACTTTATTTATTGTATTGTTGCTTGCAGTGCTAAGATTATTTAGGATAAAGAGCAACTTGTCTCCCATTGCTTCTCCCTGCCCCACCAGATTTAGCAGGAGGAAATGACCTGGGTCTCTTCCATCAAACAATATCACCTTGTTTGACACTGGATTCATGCCTTCTCTATTTCTGTGCTCTGTGAAACGCCATCCCTTCAAAAATAGCTAACAAATGGTTAGCCTTTTGTAAGGAAGTGAAGACCTGGCTGTTCCCCAAAAATCTGGGGCAATGAGTTCTCCTGGTGATGTAGCTCTTTGCTGGGAGTTATTGTTCTAATAATGGGAGTCATGGGTTTACATTATTATGATGGGTTTAATCTTTGTATGGCAGTCAGTCCATGCTGGTTGAATGAATGGCTCCATAAATGGTTTAAATAAATGTTAAATTCTAATACAATTATAACTATAGCATTAAGAATAACAACTAACACCTCTAGGCACACCTTATAAGATATCCTGAGATTTTCCAGGGCTCAACCTCCTAAAAGCACTAACTTTAAGTTTTAGATATGCAGAGACAAAGCAGCAGGATGAAAATTATCATCTTTTCTAGGTGTGATGAGCATTTTCTCCCAGACAGTGAATAGCCTGGTAAAGTTATATCTAAGCAGTGAGGTGTGAGAAAGGGTATTATTTCATTATGGCTCAGTGTAAGCTCACTCAACGCTGGATGGAAGAACTTTTATTCTCGGGGGGAGAAGAATGGAAAAATATCCTCCTCACTCATTCTTTGAGTGGCATTTTGTTTTACACACTCAAATTAGAACGAGATGGCTAAGCGAGATGCTCCAACTCCTAATTTTGATCAACAGCAAAACATTTGCTCTGGAATCTAGAGATTTCAATCCCAGCTGGAACAGCAACCTTTCCCCTATAATTAATTTTTGTGTGCTGCAGTCCATTAGAGAAGAGAGTGACAGGCTCTAGATGCAGATTACGGGCTTGTGTATGGCCCAGAGGAACATTATGGTCTTAATTAAAGGTGGCACAATATGTCACTGGTGGTGATGATTTCAGCATTTTTAATACAGCCGGCACCTCGCTACCTTAAGAGAATTCCAGTAGCTGGCAATTGAATAATTGAAAGGCAGATCATGTTCTTGTGAGTTTTTCAGGACTGCTATTGGGAATACTTGATAATTTATGATGGCTTACACCACCAAATTAATTACATTTTCCTTATCCCACATGTCTATTTTTTTCCCCTTTAAATCTGGGCTAGGTTTGAATTTAAAATAACAATGTTGTACTTGTACATGCCGTCAGACTAGGCAGCGGCTAGGTAATAATGCCAACAAATGTTACTCATTGTTCCTCCAAAGTGTCATTTATCTTCACATCGCCATGCTTTGTCAACACTTATCCTTTTTGGATATTTCTGAAGTTTGGCATATCTACTTTTATGAGAAAATTATCTGGATGGACATTTTTTTCAGAAATTTGTGAGGATCCATTGCAATGTTACTGTCAACATAACTTTTTGCCCTTTTGAAAACAGGGCTTGAGAACATCTTTGAGAAATGTGTTTGTTTATCGTAATGGATAGAAAATATCTCAAGACTTCTGCAGGTTTTCCTCCAATAAATGTGAACTGTCAGTCCCCCAAAACCAAGAAAGACATGTTGAGATTCTTTTAAGCAGTTTCCTTTATTGTTCTTCACTGATAATCAGAAATCTTATCAAACTAAAGCAAAATACTTAGAGCGTTGAATATATACCCTGGGAGCTTCTAAGAAGAAGCTGTCTTAACTCTCTTTCTTCCACACATCTATCTAAACTGTGCTGCCTCTTGCTCCTCTGGAATGCACTCCCTCCCTCCTGGGAATCTAGAAAACATACCATCATAGAAGGCAAAAGTATATGTGAGGAAGTGTGTTCAGAAGTCCAGCTCCAATGCACTCTACAAATATAAAATGATGTAGAAGATTTGTAAACTGATTTGGCTGAATCAGTTTACAAATCATAGAAATAAAGATCTTTATCTGAATGCTCAGTGTGAGAAGAACTGCAGGCAATTCACACAACTGCAGCCATTCTGAAAGCAGGCCTTGCAACTCAAAAACATGCCAAATATAGGAAGATGTGTTCCCGTTTTAATTCTGTGAATAGATACAATGATTAGAATGAACTATGCTCAGGTTGGTAAATGACAAATGGAGTGAACATAAAGCTGACTTAATTGGTCTCTCTATAGTCCACTTGAAAAGTTGTAGGAGAGCTCAAAATATGTTTTTAAAAAAATGAATGTTGTTTATGATTTAGCACAAACCTGCTATAGTCAGGAAATTAACTCATTTGTTTCTCTGTGTTTTTCAGTCTTGGTAACCTTAAGATATGTGGACCAGCTCCCAGAATTCTCCAGCCAAATTGTGATTATCTGCACAACTTAAAGTTGCCAAGTTTGAAAAACATTGTTCTAACTCTACCAAGATTGTATTTCTTCCCCATCTGAACCCAGAAGAAAGAAATATTTGCAAGATGAGAGTAACCAGAACAAAATAGAGACTTTTGCTTCTGAGGATCTTTTAAGGTAATGATATTATATTGCAACAGTGGTTTGATTAAAAGGGGTAACAAATGCTGACAACAAACAGAACAATATAAATCTTTCAAGATTTACTTGCAAACATGTTTTAAACATGGTAATATATATCTGACTGAATATTTATTTGTATTTATTTATTTGATTTGTCAATCGCTTACAAGATAATAGGTACTGTATAAGTATAAACATGAGTAAGAATACAGGAAATAGGTACGAATCAATGGGGACAATAGGACAGGGACAGTAGGCACGATCGTGCACTTATGCACGCCCCTTACAGACCTCTTAGGAATGGGGTGAGGTCAATAGTAGATAGTTTAAGGTTAAAGGAGTGGAGGTTTGAGGATGTTATAACAGTCAGGTAGTGCATTCCAGGCATTGACCACTCTGTTGCTGAAGTTGTACTTTCTGCAATCAAGTTTGGAGCGGTTTACATTGAGCTGCATCTGTTGTGTGCTCTTGTACTGTTGTGGTTGAAGCTGAAATTATTTATATATATAAATAATGGCATCATATAAAAATAATTTCTGGATAGTTTCTGGACGGTGGACCAGACCACGGCTGCATCACCAGCTGCCACACATCCCAACCCCCAAACTAAGCAAACTGACAAACGCCATGAACACAGAGCCAAGCCTCAAATTCGGAGCCAAACCAAAACTCAGAATGTCACATCACAGCAACCCGCTCAGGATATCACATCACAGAACTCAGGAGGTTACACCACAAAACCTCAGGATGTTGCAACTCAGCCAATGACCCAGGAGATTACAACACAAGACCCAGGATGTCACAACAATAAAACTCACAAGGTCATCACACAGCCCATTACCCAGGTCATCACGACCCAGGAGATTATAGCACAAGACCCAGGATGTCAAAACAATAGAACTCAGAAGGTCATCACACAGCCTGTTACCCAAGTCATTACAACACAGGAGGCTGATAGACACACAGCCAATACCTCAGCCACATATGTTCTTAAGAAAAAACCAGCCAATCTGCAAACATCAACTCCATCAACCAATCAAGAAATGACAACACAGCCAACCTCCCCACCAGTATATATAGGGAGACAGCAGCTCAGATCACGCTTTGCTCGCACAGCACGAAGCCAAAAGCACCAGCCTGAAGATGGCGAGTGAGATCTCGTCGAAATGTTGCCAAGATACTCTCAATCTTACACGGGAAAAGACCCGAACATGCCAAGACCTGCAAAAACACACAGACACACAGACACACACACACACACACACACACACACACACACACACACAGAGATGCAAGTCTTGGTGTGTTCGGGTCTTTTTCCGTGTAAGACCCGAACACGCCAAGACCTACATACCTGTACCTGTGAAAATCTACAAAAACAAATATATATGTATATGTATACGTATTCAAACCCCCGCAACCCATACATGAAGGGAACTGATGCCCACCATGAAGATGTGGCACGACCACGAACGCGAAGCCAAACAATAGTATCACAGCTCACCAGCTCAAATCCCCCAGCAACTGAGACCAACCGGAGTATAACCAAACCCCCACCAGAACAGAACACACCCCCAGCCAATCAGAACACAGCCAACCCCCCAACCAATCAGAACACAGCCAAACCCCCAACCAATGAGAACACACCCCCACCCAATCAGAACACAGCCAAGCCCCCACCCAATCAAGTCACACCCCCACTAGTAGTTAAAAGGAAGAAGCAGCTGCAATCTCACATCACTCTGAGAAGCACAAGGCCGAAGACATAAGCCTGAAGATGATGAATGAGACTTCATCGAAACGTCGCCTAGATATTTCCAACTCTACGCGGGAGAAAACCCGAAGAACCAAAGATCCACATACATATACAAATATATATGCAGCATAATAATAGTCATGATTAATAAACTATTAGGATCACAAGCTTCATCATTTATATTTCCCTTCTGATTCATTAGAGAGGATACAAACTTCTACTTCAAAATAAGAAGTTTCCATATTTTATTATCATAATGATTTTAGCAATCTTTCAACAAATCAATAGCATTGCTTTATTGGGGGAAATATCCATTTTTCTTGCTTAATCACAGATAATTGGGAAAATGCATTGCAAAGCAAAAAGTAACCGTTCAGTATCTATTTGCAGATAAGTCCAAAGAAATCGTGGCAAGGCAAAGAAGAGTATTGTGATCTCTATCGGCACAAAGCCAGTTTGAACTATCCATATATTCAAAATAGAAACCATGTTGGCATTTATTCTCTTTAGTTTTTATGGGAAAGGAAAAGTTAAAATATATTTAAGCCTTTATGGGTGGAGAGTAAAAAAGGCAATGTTTCACTATGTGAGAAATCTTTCCAGTTTGCTGGTATCCTGTCACATCATTAGTTCCCATAGATCATTGTTTTTGTTTGCTGTAAACAATAGATTCAAAAATATGAAAGTTATAATATTAAATACAGATTTGCATGTTCTATATTGGCAATAAAATTGAACATACCAGTTCAGAATCTGGTTTTTTCTTTCTTTCTTTCATTTTTTGAGTAATATGACATTACTGGTAAAGCTCTCTGCTTTAAATCTCATTTCTACCATAAACGTAGGGTCAAATTACATTATATTATGCACATATTTTAGATTAACAAATGTTAACAAATGTTTGTCATAAATAACAAACATATGGAGATATTTTCCAAATTGGCATGATTTTGTGGGGTGTAGTTATTTGTTTCTTTTCTGTTCTGATTTCCTGAGAAAAATTTCCCCAACAATGCTATTTGCTTCTAATTATACTATTTGTGAGTTTAAGGAATAAGGTAACATGTAGTTCAGCCTGGGTGCTCTCCAGATAAATGGCCTTCAATTCTTACAATAATCAGCAATAGCAATGCTGGGTAAAGAATTCTGTGAGGAGAATCTACAGAGCTGGAGGCTGTCCACTATGGGAAAAACTGAAGTTGCTGGCAGATCTTGTGATGTTGCAGCTCTTAAATTCAGCTCTTGTACACAGTTGGATGCCATAATAAGACCAAGCTATTATGAAGGATTTCCTGGGGAAAAAAATCTATGTGGTCACTGTGAGTCGACATCAACTTGATGGCACATAATTTATGGATTGTCCCAATGGTTATTTTATTACATTATTTGATGTGCTGTGAAAATGGAAAAAAATATGATTGATGTACAGTTAGCCAGATGTTTAGGTTAAATTTGGCATTTTTATTCACCCACTGATATAATATTATGATTTGTCACATAGTCAGCCAGAGGTTTATTCTGGATTTGGTATTGCTATCCACCTATTGAATCATTCCCCAGGAACTAGCATAGACAGATGTTTGATGATGTTAAAAGTGTTATTTCAGGATGGTATAGGATATTTAGCTTATGTGGACCAATCCTAGCTCAGTTTAGGAATACAGATTATAGCAGGGGTCGCCTTCAGGGACCACCAAACTCATAATTTTAGATCCCAGGGACCACTAACTGGTTCTGTGGGTGTGGCCTAATTTGTGGGTGTGGCTTGGTGGTCATGTGACTAGCTAGGCATGGCTTGTATGTAAATATTATAAATATTTATATAAATATTGAATTTTTTATAAAAAAAAAGAGCAACTTTTACCCAAAATCAGGCAATGCAGGCAGGCAGATTGAGTTGCTCACAGAATCACAGATTCATTCAGAAATCTATCTATCTGCCAAAATTTTCTCATGGCCCACCAGTGGGCCACAGCCCACCGGTTGGTGACCGCTGGATTATAGCATCCCAGATAGGTGTCTGTCTTGTCTTTGCTCCTAGACATTCATTCTTTGGATCATACATTTTCCATGTTTGGAGGATGTTTTTAATCCAGCAACAAAACTCTGGGACTTTGGGACTAGGGTTCAACTCTGAATCCTTTCCTATTTCCTCATAGCACAAGGACATATATGAGAGGGTCCTCATTGCTCTGCTGGGTTATAAAAATTGTAGGTTCAACTGAACACGAGTATTTCCAAGTGATGCTGCTATTTTTCACGTCTCTACTTCATATTGGTCATATGCATATAAGAGATATTTTTAGTTTAACTGTGTGTAGACAGATGTTCCACAGAACAGCACCTGCATTCTTTAAATTGATATTGTATATATTTGTTCTTAGCATCCTGTATTGAACAAGTAGACTGCTTCATATTTTCAGCCCATAATTAATTGGTAAAATATAAAAAATATAATCTTTTAATAGACATTCTTTTTTAGAGATATTTAGGATTTAAATATATGGAATTTAATGATCTTGCAGGATTTTTATTTATCAGTATTGAACTTTCTAAAAATTCAGAGGGATCTATAATTTCTTCACAAAGTTTGAAGAAATTCACATAAAGCTGAGTTTCTTCAGCTTTGTTTTGTTTGTCTTTCTAACAAACTGACTCTGCTTGTTGAGACATAGATATTACTGACTGTGTTTCTGACTACTGAGCACTTTAGATAACTAACATCTAATTTGTCCAGATGCAAGAAACAACACAGAGAAAAATCAAAGTTAGTCCAGTCATTTTCATAACCTAATGGAGTTGCCAGAAATTCAGAGTAGAAATGTGTCATTATTTAGTTAATGACGATGACGAAATGGAAGTTTTTATTTGAATATAAGAAAATATTCTCCAGATAAATTGTAAGGAAGTTTTTCTCAAGATTTCTGCCCAAACTTAGATCATTTCATTTCTATTTTTTGCAATTGCTTAACAAATTGCTGAATGCATTGCAAATTGCACTTTAAATGCAGCACGTGATTTATAATGCTCTCTGTATCTTCTTAATGATTACAAGGAAAACTACAGCCACACATAAAACCTTCTGCTATTGAGCATTTCTTCCAAATAAATCCAGTTCCGATTCTTCCTACAGATAGGGAATTTAGTCTGAAAACTGACAATTTATAAATCACCCACTTTATTTAACAATGAGACAGAACATCTGCAATCCATATTTATTTCACATTAATAATCGTAAGGGTGCTGCTGTATTAATTGCTGGTGGCATATGTACTTAATCTTGCTGAAAAACCCCCGCTCACACAGTCAAAGAGAGCATTTATCTTAGATCCAGGAAATATTCCAGGAGTGAAACATTTTGAATGGCAGACAATACACAAAAACTAGTTGGGTTGTTCAAAGAATAATCTTTATAAATTCCACACTGCTGCATTAAATACAATTGTGCTTAATGTTCTGTTTTTTTAAAAGTATATTCAATGAATAACAATAGTGTGTTTGTATTTTATACTTTTGTATTTAATGTTTGTATTTATATTTTGCAGAAGAAAACCAGTTGTTCACTAAAGAGTAGAAAAGGTGTTTGTATGTAACGCTTACAATAATAAGACTATTTAGATCAAAGATTTATAAACTGTAGTTCCCACACAGTTTTGGGAGGGGCCACAGAAGCAAACTGTAGAGAAAGTTGCCATCAAATGTGACAGAAGGAGAAATTATTAGAAACATCAATCGTATTTAATTTAATGCTAAATTTAGTTTGCTTGTTAAGCTAATTAAATTTCCATTGAAATCAAATTTAGTTTTTGTATTTGCCCCACCCAGATCTTGCCATTTGACTCTTGGGATATCCCTCAAAGGGACTTCGTCTTCTCAAAGTTGTATGCCCTAGGCTTCAAAGGACTTTCAAGATGTTTAATTAGTTTAATAGCAGGTGATCTAAGTAACCAAATAACTTGCAATTTAATGCAGAATAAACAATTTTAATGAAATTTGCAGAGTGATTTGGTGTGTGGGTGGGCTGCAGAAAATTAGAGCTCAGTTTATTGCTACTTTTCTTTTCCACATATGGAAAACACCAAGGGGAGGGAGAGGAGAGAAGAAGTTGAATGACTGATAGTTCTAATCAGTGGGAACTGTTTACCAGAGGCTCTCTAATTACTGTGTTTTAAGGGGAGGGATGTGGGTTTTGTACAATGCTTAGCTCCACAGTCGCTTTACTTCAACTGTGCAGGAACGTTCAAAGAGTTTCCCAGAGTGAGTGAGTGAGATCTATATACACAAATATATATTTGATTACTTGTACGCTTAATCTTTCCTATCACCTTAGTGAAGACTTGTTCAAGATACTCTGCACCTTTTGCTAAAATGCTTTATTCAAATTCATACGATCATATCTTTATTATCCTTTTAGGAGAAGAAGTGTGCAGTTTTGGGGGATCAATAACTCACTTGAACTTTAAAAAGAACAGTGGGAGCTATTAGATTAGACAGGAACATTATTCAGTTTAATTGAAACTTTGAGCAGAATTGTTTATGGCAAAATTCCTCAGCCAGCAAAGCTTAAAGTCATATCTTAAAATTGAGAAACATTGATCTATGGAGATTTTCAGTCATCCAGGTCATGGTTGTCCCAAAGTGCTTTTTCAAAAGGCAACTGGACTTTGTTTTTCCTTGAAGACGTTTCACTTTTCAAGAAGTTTTTTCTTGAAGACATTTCACTTCAAGAACCTTGAAGAAGGGGATTTAGAGATATAATTTTGGGAGTGATTAAATCCCATTGATAACTGGTTTTATTGGTGTTTATAGAAAATTGAGATATTGAAAATGTAGTGGAATACTGAGTGATACCTATAATATTAAAATATTAGTAACTTAATAGGAGTTAATAAGTATACTGGATGAAGAAATGTTATTGATGTTCATATATATTTCTCAAACAAGTGATTAAAAATCATAAAGAGAAAATAATATTGTCTAAAGATAATGAAGTAAATATAGAAGAACCCCAATAAATGGGAAAAATAAAGAAATAAGTATAAATTGGGAAAATAGTAGAATATATATTGATATATAAAATAATATAATTATAATGAGCACATAAAGGTCAGAAGTTGGAAGATAAAAATTTTGTATGCAATTGTATTATTACTGAGAGCATTGTGTGTAAAATATGTTAACCCAATCATTGCACTGTCCATAAAAAATGCTGGTTGTTAAAGGAAAAACTGCAAATAAAACACACGCGCACACACACACATGTATGTATGTATGTATGTATGTATGTATGTATGTATGTATGTATGTATGTATGGTATTCAGCTTTGTTCGGGTATTTTCCCACAACATTATAGTTGTGCTTTTAAAGTTGTAGCGACATTACAACTTTAATGACGTTGCAACTATAATGACGTGGGAAAATACCCGAACAAAGCTGAATACCATACATATAAATACCCGCGAAAACTTAAGAATACACACACACACACACACACACACACACACCTTGAAGAAGCTTCTTGGATAAGAAGCAAAACATCTTCAAGAGAAAAATATTGATCAGAATTTTGCTCAAAAATCTTCAGCGTTGGTCGTGAAACAATCCCTCAAAATTACCAAGTAAAAAAAGCTTCAAATAAAATTATTGGAAAAGAGGAACAACGTTCAAAATCCTAGGGGAATAAAAAATATGTCAGCGCAAATGCAATGTACTCTGTCACAGAAAACACAATACTGTCATAGATCTACTTGCCTCCTTGCCTATTGAGTGACGGGATTATTTGTTTAGTGTTATTTTTATCCCATCCTCCTCCCAAGGAAACTCAGATTGGTGCACAAAGCAAAAACAATAAAACAGGATTTTAAAGCTTAGACATGCTTAATACAAAGAAAAAGCAGCATTAAGAGATGATCTAGTCTTAGAGCAGTTATTACCAAGCAAAAGTAGGTGAACATGTTGGCATTTGCATTTATCCCAAGATGCATGAGTAATTGATTCCACCTGGGAAAGACGGTTCTGAATGTATCCAGATATAATAAAGTGACTTTAGGAGACACAGAAGAACCACACACAGGTGAGTAGTCAGATAAGAGGCAGCTTAGCCCAAAGAAGGAATATGAATCTAGGGAACATCTTCCCTATTTTTTATTTTTTATTGGCTGCAAAGATGACAGGGCAGGAATGTAGTTTCAGATTTGCAAGATTCTGTTAATATAATCTTACACTAAAATAGAATTAATCCATTTGGTTGTGCTTCCAGTCTGGACTATGTCGTTAGGCTGACATCAAGAATCAAGACATGACACATGGCTACGGTGATTTTCTTTCATTTTAAATTCCGCTGCTACATTCTGAACTAATTGCATTTTCCAATGGTCTTCAAAGATTAGACTCAGATAGAATGCAGTGCAGTAAGTCCAGCCACGCATGGGCTACAAGACATGACTTTCCTGGCTGTGAAGGAATGTTTGCAATCTGTTGTATAAGAGACACCTCAGCTCTGGGATGGGGGAAGGATGAGGCAGCCCCAGAGCTTCTTAATTATGCTGAGTATGAGTTGACAGGGAGAATTGCTCTGAGAGCATTTCAATATTATATTACAGTATCCCCCTAGCAATAAAGATCTTTGCAGAAATCTAAGTCGTCCTTGTTTCCTTATTTCCAACTGATCTTCATGCATGGCTGGAGATAATATTGGGATGGACCATATTTTAAAGTGAAAGAGCAGCATTCAGCGATTGCTATGTTTGAACAAGGCTACTGTCTAGGAGCTGCAATAATTCAAATAGCCACTAAATGACCAAAAAAATTGTGTTTTTACAGCAATTCTTTGGTAATGGGCAAGCTGATGCTTGAATTTTCTGCTGCTTCCTCTACCAGCCACTTTTTGTCTGTCATTTTTATGATGGGCTGAATAGGAGGTAGCTGAGCTTTACTATCACTGTTTTCCTCCATTGCCAACAATAGATACAAGCATGAGCTTCTGTTGCAGCAGCTCTCGTAATATCCCACAGCTGCCACACAGATGGCCTCCCAAAGAGATGCTTGTTGAAAATATGGAATGTCATTCAATAGCAGGGTCTCAACTGAAGAATGAAACCTCACAGATATCTAAGATACCATCCCCTGCTATCCAGCCTACTGTCTGGCCTCTGGAGACAGTTGGTTGCCATGGGAGCCCTATTTTATTGTGAGGCTTCTTCCTAACCTCTAACTCTAATTTTCAGTTTAGTGTCTAGAATAGCTCAAATATGTGGACCATTGACTGTGTTGGTTTGGTTCTCCACAATCATCGTTTTGGGCAATTTTTCCTGAAGAGAAAGAGGAAGAAGAAGCAAGACATTATCTTTTGGCAGTGCTGACAGGAAGTCCAGCTGTTGAGGAACAGAGTTAAAGTATGCCTAGAGAATCTTCAGAAAGTTAACTGAATTGTAATCACATAAAAGAGGGCTATAGATAATCCTTGCTTAACAATGGTAATTGGGACCAATTCTGTTAATAAGTGGTGTGATGGTAAAGTATGGCCTTGCAGGATGGTGCTGACTTATGATGACAGTTCTGGTAGTCCCAATTGCTGTTATTAGGCAAATCTCATGCAATTAGAATATCCTGCAGTCACATGACTGCCTTGTGAAATTTCTATTGGTTTTACAGAATACAGAATAACAGAGTTGGAAGGGATTCTTGGAAGTTTTCTAGTCCACCCTGCTGCTCAAGTAAGAGACTCTATACCATTTCAGATGAATTTCTTTTTAAAAATCTCAGTGATGGAGCACCCACAACTTTTGAAAGCAAGCCGCTCAGGGTTGGGATTCTACTGGTTCAGACCAGTTCATGCAAATCCCTAACTCTGATGATCAGCTGGCTCCAAACCAGTTCATTCTAACGATCATATGGACCTGCCTGCCCACCCCTGCGCTATACTCATCTATATCTGCTCAGCTGATTCACATGGCAGAGCAGATTGCTGCATCTCAGCTGTGTTACTTCCCTGAAGTAATGTTGAAGGTAAATAGTTTTGAAAGCTGTGCATGCCCGCCCGCACGTGTGGAAAGTGTGCGATTAGCAAACCGGTTGTTACACCGGCAGCATCCCACCACTGAAGCCACTCCACTGATTGATTGTTCTAACTGTCAAGAGATTTCTCCTTATTTCTAGGATTGGATCTCTCCTTGATTAGTTTCCATCCATTGGTTTTTGTGGTTGGACTAGAAGATCTGCAAGGTGCCTTCACAACGCTATTATTCTGTGTTCTATGATACTCCCAGTCAGATTCTCACAAGGAAACTCAATGGCAAAGCCAGCAGAAAGTTGGAAGTTGCTCCTGCTCTCACTGCTTTTTTGTCTACCCTTGGTCATTCTGTTTTTCTTTTTAAGTGAGAAAATATCTCTGAAACAAAGACCCAAAAGGGCATGGGTTTTCTAGTTCATATTTAATGTTAGTCAGCACCTTATTGTTTCATATCTGTAATGTGTGGTTTATGAATCATCTTACAATTCCATTGTCCCTATTATTTCTTCCTAATATTATCATAAATCAAAATGCTGAAGACATGTCCACTGGTGCTGTCTCTTACATTTAGCATACAGAATAATTATTGCAAGCTCCTCTGGGTAAGTACGCAACTCAGTTCAACTTCTAATAGTGTGGAGGTCACAAGCTCAAAACCATGCTGCTTAATTGCACTCAAGTGGCAGTCACAGTGCAGGAAAAGCCAAGGACAAAGTAGCTCAGGTCACCTTATGTGTAAAAGAAACATTTCAATAGGGCCAGAGTTCAGGTAGCTGATGCCTGACCTGTGAACAAACAATAAGGGCGATGCTTCAAGAAATGGAACAATGTCTCATTTTAATTGCCCTTAATTGAAATACAAAAGTATGCAAGCATTTTAACATTATTTGAGTTTTTAATCATGCCTTCCCACAAAAATGTGCATTGACTTCAATTTTTTAAACTAAAAGAATGTATGGTATTTTGTATTTGTAGATATTTTAGATTTAAGACAGAAGAGCAAACCTCTTCTGGAAAGGAAAGAAGACATGGGGCTTGTCTAAGAAAATTGCTCATCCAGGGGGATGCAAAATGGTGCCTGTCATGATCCCAATTTGGATGAAGAAGAGGAGGAGGAGTTGGAACCAGGATTATCCAATGGGGGTGGCACAATCCCTTCAGAACAAGTGGAGAGTCCAGGGGCTGAGGACGAGGCAGTCCCAGGCCCATCTGGCTGTGGTGTGGGGGTGTGGAGCAGCCGATTGGATGGAGAGCCACCTGCAGGAGTGGATCAGTTGCAGGGGGCCATTGGAGATGAAGAACAGCTTCGTCCCATGCCTCATCGGTGGGTATTGAGAGCAGAGTGGAGGGAAGCACAGAGGAGATTGGTGAAGTTGTGCACAAGGAAGCAGCCTAGCCTCTCCTCACAAGGAACATCTGGGAGAGGGTGATTTAACACTGGGGGAAGGTGTGTTTGTCAGGAACACCTGTTTGCTTTGATATGCACCTTCCTGGCTTTTGTGAATACTGCCTTGTGAAGCTGGATCGTGTTTCTTGGCTCTGAACTTCAGGCTTCACTTGTGAACTTTGGACTTGGCTCTCCACCTTCTGACTCTTGGACTATGCTTTGGTTTTTGGAAACCTGGATTTGTGTTGCAGACTCGGTGTTTGTGGGTATTGTGACTTCCTGCTTTGCCTTATTAGCTAGGACTTCGTTAGTGGAACTGGGGAATTCAGACTGAGGGAAAACTGAGGACTGGAGTGGAGGTTTATTGGGTCATTTGATGCTGTACTATGTGTGCAATAAATGGTCTGTACTTAACCTCTATCTTGCCAGCATGAATTGGGTCAGAACAGTGCCCTTCCCTTCCCTATACAAAGGCCAAGAGGATTAGTGGCTGAATCTCAAGACTGGCATGGGATACATGTATCTATTCTACAAAGAAGAACAATAAAGTGTTTGGCTACTTCTTTCTGCCTAATAGTAGACAAGGACCCAGAACAATACAAAAATTACAATAAGGTTGTAATTTTTGTTGCTAAGAAAGCGGTTGTTAAATGGGTCATGCTCAATTTTATGACCTTTTTTGCCATGCTTGTTAAGTGAATGTCACTTTTTTCAGTGTCATAATTTTGAACACTCACTAAACAAATGGTTGTAAGTTGAGGACTACCTTTAATAGCAGCAAAGCAATTATGTGTTTCAGAGCATATTTGAGTGGAAAGATGATTTCCTTACTCCCACGTCAACTTTTGGAAAAAACTTTTGAAAACAATTGTTATATGAAAATTTGTCAGATGTATTTTTCTGACAACCATTTCATCAATACATAACCATTTCAGCAATCGGTGATCCTCATCATGGTGAAAAAGAACTGTAAAAAACGTTATCATGAAATGCTCAATTTTTGACAAATTATTAAGCTTTTCTTCCACTTCTTTTATCTACTGTATGTCTGGATGTTTTTCCTCATAGGATCTTTTCCCCTCTCTATCAAAAGAGTCATTTTGGAGAATTGTGGTCTATGTGTGTGCTTCTGGGAAATGTTAGCATAGAAACATATAGGCGCAAAAATGTGTGCACTTCCCATCTATAGCTAAAAATAGTTAGCAGGGCAAGATAATTTGCATCAAAGATGAGAAAAAAGTGATGGATTCTTGTATCTGTATAGATAAACCTTGGCTGGATTTTCATAAAGACTCTGAAAATATTGTTTTGTCACTAACCAATTACTGATTTGCATTCTGTTGAATTTAAACAAACGTGCATCAGTTTTACACTGAGGAAGCTCCAGATAGTCTTTGGATATTTGAGTATCTCTGAATCTGGTAGCTATATTTGACACTCAGCAGTATTTGAAATCTTGCAGTTGAAACTAATAGGTCATAGCAATAGCACTTATAATCTTATATACCACTTCATAGCACTTTACAGCCCCGTCTAAGTGATTTAAAAATCAGTATATTGCCCCCAACAATCTGGGTCCTCATTTTACCGATCTCAGAAAGATGGAAGGCTTTGAACTCCTGGCAGTAGAATGCAGAGTTAGCCTGCAGTACTGCCTTTTAACCACTGTTCCACCATGGTTCTTATGACACAATCTCTTCTAATTTATTAGAAGAGGACAGTGTTTCTTCTAGTTTATTAATTATTAACTATTATTTTGTCAAGATCGTGCTTGGATTGTCATGTCTCTCTAGCATTTAAGGCACAGTGTCTTTTTGACAGTGTAATTGTTTTAACTATGTAATTTGTTCTAAACTTTTACCCTAAAATACATCAAACTCTTGCAGCTGAACATGATAGATAAAAACCAATACAGTAGTGATGGAAAAACTATTTTGCCGAGAAACATCTTTCTGATTTTGTCATTTACAAAAGCGTAAGCCTTTTCTTTAAAAAAAAAAAAAGATCCATGTTGGTTATGTCAGAGCCCTTTTACAAATACGTTGAACTGAGGAAAGAACCAAAGGAATCAGAATTAGAGGGATATTTATAAGGAAGTTAGTGTTGAACCGAGAAGGAAAGATACTGAGTGAATTATGAGTTCTTATCTCAAACATATGGTTAACTAACTACTTCTAGGAATTTATAATACAATCCTCTCATCTTTTTTAATTAATAAAATTTTACACTTGGGATTCTGTAGCCATTTTCTTATCTTAGTCCCTTCGGACTTTTTAAGCAGAGAAACAGTCACATCTCTCTGTTTTCTTGATCCCAAGACATTGATCAGAAGACAAAATGAAAACAGAGTGATATGTCCCACAACAGCAGCAAAACACGAGAGGAAGAAATATGTAACAAAATACCACGTTATACAATCCCTCATCTTGTGAAAGTCCCTCATCTTGGTAAAACATCCTGCGGTCAGTTGAAAGAGGCTTTCTGAAAGGCATGGGGGAAAAAGGCAGCACACATTCAGGAAGGCAAAATTGATGCCTTATTTTCCAAAATTGGGGAAATTGAGTTCAATCTAATACAAGTATTTTTTTCCTGTTTTTTTGTTTAAAACTTACTTTTGACAATCTCCTCTTGGACTTTCCTGCCTTTGAAGCTGAAGCTGCTTCCAGGTTCACTCCCATTGGGAGGTCTCTTTGGAATCATGTTGGATAAGAAGCATTGGGTGGTGTCATCTTTCACACTTTTTTTGGGGGGGGCGGGGAACTGTCTTTATGTGCTGGAACAATATGTTCATTCTTCAATCAGCAATAAATTTCTTCTCCCCCTCTTTTTTGTTTTATATTCTGCAATATAATCTTGTTTTATATTAATTAACGTGCACATGTAGATACTAAAACAACAATGAAAAAGTTATGTTGGAAGAAAAAGACAAAAAGAAGACACGAGCTAATGGTATGAGCTAAGGGCGGTGTCTTTCCTGTTTTCTGACAAAGACTCTGAAAGCAGGTATTTGTGCATCTTTAAAAAGCTACTCCTGCAGATATAATTCAGAAACACGATGCTTATGCTATTCCTTGCAATTGGGTGACATCTGTCTCTGACTGTGATAGTTCCAAGTTGTCTTCAATTGTCTTGATAGAAGATTGTTCCATTCATCCAAGAATTTAATGCTTCCATCATATTTCTGATCTGAATTTGGTATTTATTTTATCTGCAAATGTGTGGATACCTCCAACTTTTAAAATTTGCATTTAATGTGTGCATTTTATAAATTTGCTTTTATTTTAAGGTGCAAAAGAAGCCTTTGGATCAATGCATGGTTATTACCTGGAATGTGCTGAGAGGGCGCACTGTCAGATATTGAGAGGCCTATTTCACTGAAGGTTCAGGACTTTAAAACTTTGCATAGTGGAAATGACCTTTCCTGAATTAGCCATAGTTTTACCATTGTAAAATGCTGCTATAAATTAGATGAAAGATAGATAGATAGATAGATAGATAGATAGATAGATAGATAGATAGATAGATAGATAGATAGATAGATAGATAGATATAGAGAGATGATGGTGGTGATAGATGATAGATAGATAGATAGATAGATAGATAGATAGATAGATAGATAGATAGATAGATAGATAGATAGATGAAAAATAGAGAGATAGAGAGACTGAGGTAAAGAAATAGACAGATATGCTAGATAAATAAATGATAGACAGATATATATAGAGAGAGAGATAGAGATGATTGATGATAGACAGATAAATCATGATAGATAGATGATAGACAGAGATTAGATAGCTAGCTAGAGAGAGAGGCAGACAAACAGATGATAGATAAATGAGATAGATATAGACAGAAAAAGGGACAGAGACAGATAGATAGATAGATAGATAGACAGAGATGAGAGACAGACAGAAAAAGATAGAGATGAAAGATAGATAGAAATAGAGATGATAATGATAGATAATTAGATGAAAAATAGAGAGATAGAGATGATAGATAAATAGATTAGATAGATAGATAGATAGATAGATAGATAGATAGATAGATAGATAGACAGACAGAGATGATTGATGATAGATAGATAAATCATAGATAGATAGATGATAGAGATGAGATAGCTAGCTAGAAAGAGAGAGAGAGAGACAGATAGATGATAGATAGATAGATAGATAGATAGATAGATGAGATATAGATAGAAAGAGACAGAGAGACATGATTGATAGATAGATAGATAGACGGAGATGAGAAACAAGAGACAGAGAGAGATGAAACATAGATAGATGATAGATAGATAGATAGATAGATAGATAGATAGATAGATAGATAGATAGAGATGAAAAATAGAGAGATAGAGAGACTGAGGTAAAGAAATAGACAGATATGCTAGATAAATAAATGATAGATATATATATATAGAGAGAGATAGAGATGATTGATGATAGACAGATAAATCATGATAGATGATAGACAGAGATTAGATAGCTAGCTAGAGAGAGAGACAGACAAACAGATGATAGATAAATGAGATAGATATAGACAGAAAAAGGGACAGAGAGACAGATGATAGATAGATAGATAGATAGATAGATAGATAGATAGATAGATAGATAGACAGAGATAAGAGACAGAAAAAGATAGAGATGAAGATAGATAGATAGAAATAGAGATGATAATGATAGATAATTAGATGAAAAATAGAGATAGAGATGATAGATAAATAGATTAGATAGATAGATAGATAGATAGATAGATAGATAGATAGATAGATAGATAGATAGATAGACAGAGATGTTTGATGATAGATAGATAGATAAATCATAGATAGATAGATGATAGACAGAGATGAGATAGCTAGCTAGAAAGAGAGAGAGAGAGACAGATAGATGATAGATAGATAGATAGATGAGATAGATATAGATAGAAAGAGACAGAGAGACATGATTGATTGATAGATAGACGGAGATGAGAAACAAGAGACAGAGAGAGATGAAATATAGATAGATGATAGATAGATAGAAATAGACAAATGATAGATAGATAGATCATAGATAGATGATAGATAGATAGATATTGATAAACAGACAGACAGACAGACAGATCCTGGATTAATTATTCATAGGCCCAGATCATTAACAGTGCTTCATGATGTCATGCTGGCCATATGACCACAGAAATGTCTTTGGACAGTGCTGGTTCAATGGCCTTGAGATAGAGATGAGCACCACCCTCTATAGTGGGCAATGATTAGCAGAATGAAATGCACATGAATTCCTTTACCAGATCATTCTAAAACATGCGTCCTGAAACAAGGAGTGTATCTAATTTAAAACATTTTCATATTGTGATACCTAAGAAAACCAGGTTTATAGAAATAGGTTGGTGCCACAAAACTGGCACACCATACTGCAAGACAAAGACAAATCTTGAAAAATTGATATTGTAAAAATTTGTACCTAGACATTTGGTAATTATTAATGCTTATACTAACTGATGCTTATTTAATACGGTGTTTCTATATTGTGAGTTGATGAAGCAACTCTGGCAAAGATCCTTTTTATGAGAGCAACCCATAGAAAAAAACCCAGTTTTTGCTACAGTGACAGAAGTGGTGTAATGTCTCATTCTAATTCTCTATGCTTGCTTCTGTGTTGGATGCTGTCTGTTGGAAAGGGATGGGATAAAATTGAGATTGTAAGGCTGTTCTGATCATCTGTAAATCATTAATGAACAAAAACTCAAGAGTTGGAAGGTATTCCAAAGAATGACTCTTACCTAAATGTATTAGTATTTTATTTTTTTCTTTCTCTTTTAATCTCTCATTGTGTTGTGGTTAGCCGGTAGCAGGTGCGACAGTGGAGGACAGCAAGGAATTAGATGAGGGGCCAGGACTATTAGGGAGTGGACTGCTGCCTTCAGAGATTATGGGGGCTGGCAGCAGTGATGAGGAGGTTCCAGAGGAGCCTGTGCGGATTGATCGTAGAAGAGAAGCTCTGAAGCTCAGCCTCGTGGATATCATAGTTCGTATTGGCAAACTCTTGTAAATTAGTTCTTATCTCTGGGTTTTTGGCAACTTTGACAAACAACTTGGCTAAGGCTCTTTCTTGTCAGAGCTAATTAGTTGGAAGCAGCCTTTTATCTGTGAAAAAACAGAATTCATAGATTAAACTTTAAAAGGTGGGGGCTGCTGCCTTTGTCTTGTGTTTGCTCTCTTGGAATCTGGTTGGGTCAGAACACACTGTCTCTTTTCTTCTTCTATTAATTTGTAAAACAAAAATCTAATCAATTCTGTTGGAGTCCTTGCAAGTAAAATGAAATCTAAATAAACCCAAAATCTATTTATAACTGCTTCCCCCCCTTCCCTTCCCCACATTTGTGTCTCATTTTCAGAGATTGCCTGGACAAGCTACTTGGCAAATTTTTATTCAGAAGTGGTTTGCCATTGTCTTCTTCCTACAGCTGATTGGCCCAACGTCCTCCAATTGGCTCTAAGGCTTTATCTAAGGTGAAACTAAAACTCATGGTCTCCCAGTTTCTAGCCTGATGCTTTAACTGCTACACCAAACAGATTCTATTCTCTGTTTTTCTCCTTCTCCCACGTCTCTTCTTCCTCCCTCCTCCTATCTATCATCTAGTGATCTAGTCTAATTAGGCTTATTTCATGCTCTTATTGATACGTAATTCAGGAGCCATTGAGTATTCTGTTGCCCAGTAGGTGTTAGTGATTATTTTTAAATAATAGTTTTGTCCCATAGGTTAAACATGATTTCATACTAGCTAAACTTTAAAAAAAAGAAATAGGTTTTCTTACATTAACAAAAGTTTTCTCTCTGCAATAGCCCAAACATAATAATTACTATTTTCCTGTTCACTGTCAATTTGCCCTCCTGAGTATTTAAAAATCCTCTTTCTTCTAATCCAAACCCATTGTGACATCTTGGCAGTGAATGTGAGTTACTGTGAGCAGACTTGCGGTAATTGATACAATTACAGCAAATTTCAGTTTCCTGAGGTGTGGGGGTTTAGTCAGGGTAACTAGAAAATTATCTGTCTCAATGGCTGTGGAAACCCCTCTCCGTCACTAGTTGGAATAAAACAGGACCAACTGGTATATGTGTATTTTAATTTCAATGTTTTATTGTGTTTCCAGATTCTTTTGTTTGTGCATGACTACAAAATATTTATTTCACTGGAAATGTATTCCTACATAGTGATGGCTTTAGGTATGGAGGTGGAATTAATATATAGTCATGCAACAACAGATGGCAAGGGGTAATTCACCAAAATGAGAGACCAGCTACACTACTTGGGTAGCCTTGGACTGTCTGGGACCCCATTTTAAGGAGAATTTTCCAACCTCACTTCCAAACTACAGATTCTGAAATGTGCCTTCAGATCACTGAAACATCCTTAAGGTGTTCAGAAGGTCTCCACCTCATCACCCTTCTGAACAACAGCAGATTGGGAGTGTTCTGGATTTTGGGAGAACTTCATTCCAGGGAGAAGACACTGCTACAGAGAAGGCACACTTCCAGGATCCCAATAAATGGACATTATTTCATTGAAAGAACAAGGAGCACACTAATCCTGCAAGATTAAAGTGGTTGGACAGATGCTATGGGATACAAACTGTCTCTTAAATAACTAGCCCTTGTTCCATGTAGGGTTTTATAGCTAATATAATCAGTTCCTTAGATCACATCCAGAAGCAATCTGGCAATCAGTACAGCTTGCAAAATTGGGCATATCAAGGCATGTTATCACTGCTCAAGCTGCCTCATTCTGGATCAGTTGAAGTTTCTGGGTGGTTTTCAGGGGCAACTCCATGTAGAGTGCATTGTAGGAATCAAACCATTAAGTGATCACGGCATGAGTGACTGTCTGAAGGTTGCTCAGTCTAAGAATATCACCACACACAATGTAAGGAGACAATTGGAGAAGCCTCTCATAAAGGACATTCTTTGAAGGTGAGCTTCTTACCAATCACTTCATGGAACACTGCAGGACTGGGTTCCAAAAATGCAAATCTGGATTTTATAGAATTTGTTGCAAAGTTTGATGTATTCTTTCTGCATGACACTTGGATGTTAGATTATTGTCAGCTGGACAATTGTCAGCCAATCTCATTGTACACATGTTGTACTCTGACAATAAAGGTAATAATAATAATAATAATAATAATCATCATCATCATCATCATCATCATCATCATCATCATCATCATCCAATGATAACTCCTGCTTAACTTTTGCTCTTACTAGATTGAGAAGCAGCAGACACAAAAGGGGGACTGGGCCTGTTAACTTCAATGGAGCTGCTGGTTGAGGGCACTTAACTATCTTTTCATGGGAAATAGGTTATAGCAATAATATCACAATTTAGTCATGATGCTTTGTTATGCATTAATCTGCATTTATCCCCTCAATATATTCTCTGATCTCCTAGGAATAACCCTTTCTCTATATTTCAAGGAAAATTCTTTTAGCCATGCTTGAAAAAATATTAATATGGAGGGATTTAGATGATTCTAAGGAGCTAGTTTATGGTTGTTTCCATAAAGTTTTTTTCCCATTTCCAGAAAAGCCATGATTCATCTGAAGTGCCTTACTGAAAAAATAAAGAGCTGATCTTTATCAATTCCTATTCACCTCACTATGGAATTCCTCCCAACCAACCCACAACTTAAGCTATTAAAAACATGATTCTTTCAATATACATTTGAGAAATGAGGAGAGACAGCTGAATATAGGATGAAGTTTTGTTGCTCTGTTGGATATGTTTTCTGCCTTGAATTATTTGTAAGAATAATAAAGGCCAGATACAAATAAATAAAAATTTAAAAAATGGCACCATGGTTTTATGATTTAGAATATGACTTATTATTCCATTTGTTTTTGATATATTTATTTTTTTATATTTGGTAGTTTATTGGGTTACGACTGGGTCATGGTTGCATTTTACTATGTCAGTCAAATAGTTGAAGCAGCAGAAAAACTTGTGAAATAAATAAATAGGTACATTTTCACCATTTCCATCAATTTTATAAATAGGATCTATTTATAAAAGAAGGAGACTCTTCAACTGAATCAAAATAATTTGAGACATGGGTTAAAACACTTCTCCAAATTAGATCTATGAAACATCTGCCTCTGTGACTCTCTTAGACTGGCCTATCAAAATACAGGCTTGTCATTGGGGAAAACATGTGGCTGTTATTATAAAGTGATCTAGTTGTGTTCTCTTTCATTGTAGTTTCTGCTTCTAATCGGTTTTATGTGTCTTGTGGGAATGGGATATTTGATAGATCTTAGTGCCTAGCTATCCAGGGTGTTTGACTACAAATTGGCATGCCTTTCTAGAATACAATTATATTTATATATTGTTCAATTTTTATTTATAGGATTTGTTTGCCTGGTAATGTCACCTCAATCAGCTGGCTTAAGATGGTGAAAATAATTATTCCAATTTAAAAAAGAGAATGGTACTGTGTAGTATGATTTGATTACTTAGTGTACCCTATGACTATTATTAAGTATTGTACCTTATGATTCTTGACTCTTGATTAATGTATATTTTCTTTTATGGAGCATATGCACCAAGACAAATTCCTTGTGTGTCCAATCACACTTGGCCAATAAAGAATTCTATTCTATTCTGTTCCGTTCCGTTCCGTTCCATTCCATTCAAAGGTGATATTCAGCAGGTTCTGACCAGTTCTGGAGAACTGGTAGCGGAAATTTTGAGTTGTTCGGAGAACCAGCAAATACCACCTCTGATTGGCCCTGCCCCCATTTATTCTCTGCCTCCCGAGTCCCAGTGATCGGCTGGGTCTTCTTTTGTTGCCCTGCATAGGAGAACGGAGCTGGAAAGCAGGTTAGTGGGGAGCGAATGGGGATTTTGCAATAACCTTCCCTGCCATGCCCACCAAGCTAAGCCCACCAAGCCATGCCATGCCCATCAAGCCAGACCCACAGAACCAGTAGTAAAATTTTTTGAATCCCATCACCGATTCCATTCCATTCTATTATAATAGGAGTAACAAAGTACTTTTAGTAGCCACTTATTTTTATTAAGAACATAACCTTGGTTTCTCAAAGGGCATCCTCACTGACATTGGATATGGCGTGTGGAGAGAAGATACGGTAGAAAAGGGTGGAATCAAAGGGACAAAGCAGGGGACTGCAGGGTATGGTAAAGAAAAGTCAAGTCACAACAGTGTAATCAAAGCTCAGCAAATTCTATATGTATTCATAATACCATCCTGGCTGCCATAGTAGACTTTTGTGGACATACATTGTGGACACCCTGATAGAGATGTAAAATTGTTCTTAATAACTTAATAATCCACATTAATATGTGAAATAACTGTGTTCTTGCTCCACCAATATTTACATAGATATTTAATTAATAAATACATGAAAGGTGGAAATACATTTTAGTTTTGGAAGTGGCATTACTAATATTCATTAGTACTAGTGATACTTAAAAATAAAAGAATCTTCCATGCACCAGCCTCTCCCATTAATTGCTTGTATTTTCATGGAAGGAGGCATCTTTAAGGAATTTTCTTCACTCACCCTCCTTTGTTATTCCTTTCCTCACCTTGTTCTTATACCAATATATTGCAGGATTCAATAGAATCCATGGCTTGCCTAATACTTGTAACTGCAAAACTCTTATATACTTCACCTGCTGTTTTTTTTAAAGGAAGGAAAGTCCATCATTTTACTGGAGCTCCAATTAATCCACTTTTATTTTTTAATCAATAGCCAATATTTCACTGATCCACCAGTGCTTCACTGGTGCTGTCTGATCATCTCTTTCTTGTGTTAACTGCTAGTTTACCTGTTGCAGGTGTATATAGTAATTGGTGAACTGGTGTTTCAGAGCCTTGTTATCAGAGATATAGAAGGAACATATAGAATGCCTGAGACTTATCTCACAAAGCATAGTAGGGTTAACACTTTGTATGACCACCTTTCACTCCTCTGATAGAGTTATCTTGAACATAGCCATGGACGACATCAACAAGAATAGAGAGAAGGAATTTGCTCATAGCTCCATGCAATGTACTAATAAAACACAGAAGTTGCCGAGCTCAAGTTTTCTCAGTACCCTAGGACAGGAGTCTCCAACTTTGGCAACTTTAAGCCTGGTGGACTTCAACTCCCAGAATTCCTCTGGGAGTTGAAGTACGCCAGCCTTAAAGTTGTCAAGGTTGGAGACCCCTGCCCTAGGAGACAATTCATCTCACCATGATGATTTAAATGGATTCAGATAACCAGATTCTCAGATTCCTGCTCTTCACAATTGCCTGAAATTATACACATCCTCTTGTTGGAGAACAAGAGCGTAAAAAGGAGCTGAAGAATTCTTTTAGCTCTATTAACTGTTTTGAATTTGTAAAATATCTTTGACAGTTCTATTGAGCAGCTGGTATAATTATTTTTTTCTCTTCCTTTTATTTTGAATACATCAGAAAGAACAATTTTTGCTCTTCCCAGAATCCTTTTCCAAACTGACTGTATTCTGAGCTTTAGATTTTCCTACATCCTCTCTACAGTTCTAGACTGTGATTTCTTGGTTACCTGCCTTTTACTTTCCTGCTCTGTTGGTCCATTTTCTTTTTAGATCTTCCCTGAAGCTTCATTACCTTCTTATTCTGTCTTTCATTTATTTTTTCATTGGATTTGTTTGTAGCTGTAATTAATTTCCAATTTTTAAAGAAAACTTCACCCAGTTAGAATCCCTTACTATCATTGACCATCCTAATCATTGCTCTGATTATATTGCATCCACTTTCTTAAAGTCAAAAATAAGCATTCAACTATACCCAGCTTTAATTTATCTTAATAGTCAAGAACTGTTTGATTATAATTGAATTGTTTGATTAGGGTTGGTCAGGCTAATAATTGCTCTGGTTATATTATAGTTTCCCACTGTGCCTGGTATTTCTGCTCCATTGACCTACTCTTCCTTATTAGTAAATAACAAATTAGGGATAACCAATCCTTTTGAGCCTCTTCCATTCTCTGAAGAACAAAATCATAAAAGTGAAGCTAAGAATTTCTGTTTGGAATATGTCTTCCAAAATATGATGAAACAATTAATTATAGATGACAAAGGCAGCTTTACTACACTGGTTGTGAAATGTGGGAATTCTGCTCTACCACATTTGAAGTTAGAGGGTAGTGCTGGCTGCTATAAAGGTCACAATCTCCCCCAGTCTTTTCCCTACAAAGAGCTAGGTCTTCTAATTGCTCAATTATCTCACTTTACAAGAAGGAAGAGGCAAACTGTCTAAGACAACTCACCATAGCTAGCTTGTAGTGTCCAACTCAGCCAACTTACCATAGCCAATTTGTTGCAGCCTAACTCACCCTAGCCAACTTGCCACAGGACAACTCATTGTGAGACAAGAGTTACACTAACATGGTAGAAATGGTGGAATAGAATCATTAAAGAAAGGATGTCAAAGGAGGGACAAAATGAAATGGGAATTGAAAAAAAACTAACATATTTTAAATAATGAAATTGAATTATTGAATTGTCCCATGGTGAGTTGTCACATGGTGAGTTGGTCATGGCAAGTTGACGGTGGTGAGTTAGCCATGGAAGTTGTCCTGTTCTGGAGGCAAGAATCCCTTGCTTTTGACAACTTTTTGACATGGAAAAGGCAATTTTCTCTGAGGTAAACAAAACTGAAGAATATGCAGAGCATCTAAGAACCTGAGATACCCATTAGAAAGCTTTAAAACTTTAGATGACACAAGGTTGGCTACATATGCTTGAAACATTTCCACTTGGAATTAGTGCTCTGAATGTGAATATTTAGTATTCTGCTACTATTTCCCTGTCACCTGCCATCTTAGTCCCCTAAGCAACAAGTACAAAGAAGATAAATGGGAGGAAGATATTTCTTTGTTCCACTTCCAGGTGCAGAACAGCTGGCAAAGACCAAGAGATGCTGAAGCTGTGAGCTATAAATTTTGTTCATAGGATCTTTGGACACTTTTCCACATTCTGGGTCTTTCACATTACTAATCACCACTCTGAGGGCAATGGAAGCTCATGTGTGTTCTGACACTTTGCATTCTGTCATCTTCCACATCCTCCCAGTTTGCAGTCATTATAGTACTTTGAAAAATGATCATCCAGAATTTCTCCGTCTCTAAAAACACTTGAGTATAAATGGAGCAGAGCACGGTTGTGCTGATGCAGCTATGGTAATGCTACTGTTGAATTCTTTGCCACCTTCCAGATTCTTTCAATCGAAGGAAGCCATATTATTATAATAGCTAACTGCAATTTTGACTCAGCTGTATCTTGAGTTTACAGCAGAAAGAAGCTTTTTTTCCCCCTGGAGCAATTTGGTGACATGGAACTACGATTTTAGAAGAAAATAAACAATCATAATTGTTCCATTCCATCTAGGAACAATATACAAACATAAGTGGGTGTTCAAGAGTTCTTGCCCCTGAGACCATTTCAAAACTTACTTGAACATTGGTTGAATAAAGTCCTCTTCTGTCCCTTTTATTTGGGCACTAAAGTGCCTAATGTGAGTCTCAGTGGGTGGCAGCCTGCAGGCCAATTATGTCTGAGCTTAGAAGTTAAGCAGAGTTGCCTGGTTTGCATTGGACTCAAATCACTGGGGAGTTCCAGGGCTGTCAGCTTGCCTGGAAAGTTGCAAATAAAATCTCAGGAGAAGGCAATGCTTCTCACACCTGGCAACTTTGCTGGCTTGGGGATTCTGGGAATTGAAGTCTGTATATCTTAAAGACACTAAATTTAAGAAACACTGTCTATTGTACAAGAAGTGTGTGTGTGTGTGCCCATGACATAATGAGTAGTAAAGAACTGACCCAAAGGAGATTTGATATTTTGCATGCACAAAAACCCCAATCTGCTAAATCTAAATCTGCAGGGATCTCTCAGAAACTTTCAAAAGTCTACATAGCCCTCTCAAAATTGTTCTCTAAAGACTGCCATGTTTAATCTGTCAAAAGGGGAAATGATTAATTTTGTGACTAAGTGTAGTCATGCTAAATAGATTTAATATAAAAATGGAGTTAAAGGTAATGTTTAATGTAAAAATTATTGCTGCTGCTTTTTAAAAGATCAAGTGTTGTCATTTAAAAAATCAAAGATGCAAAGGTTTTGCTGCTTTGTTGGTGTATGAGAGCTACAGACAAATCTGCTGAGAGGATGTTTGTATATTTTTCTTGCTAACTTGCAGATTTATTCTGCGTTCTTCTACTTATTGCTTTTATCCTTTCTTCATTGGGAGGCTGAGTAAGAAATAGGGTTGAAGATACCCACCCTCACTTTATTGTTGAAGTGGCTTCTCCAAAAGCCACCATCATATATAAATTTCTAATGGGGCAAAAGGAAGGATTTACTAAAATAGAATACTGTACTATATATAAAGTATAGCATAGATAAAATGGGATGGGGAAATTAATTGAGGCAGATCGCTTCTCTCTTCAAGTAGTAGAGCAAATCCAAACCAATTCTTTAAGCTGCAAGATTAAGTAACTCTTGTTTTCTTCTCAACCCTGTAGCTCCTGATCACTCTATCCAGTTTAAACTAATAGCAGCTTCAAATTCCACACTTCAAATTCAAATATCTTTGAAACATGTGGCAGTGTGCATATTGATTATGTTGATTATGTGACATCAAATTCATATTGACTCTTGGTGACACAAAGCACTCTATAAACCAGGGTGTCATGACATCATCACATGACGTATTGGGACTTATCCCCCTTTGCTAAATTGGGCATGGGCATGACCAGCATGTGATGCATCCGGCCTGCGGCCTGCGAGTTTGACAGCCCTGCCCTAAACCAAGCACATCTTTCCCAAAGATGCACTGAAGCACTGGAAGGACAGCCATGTAATTATGACAAAAGATGCAGCTGCTTTAAAAAGTTGCCACAGAGAATACATGAGTTAGTTCCACCTTCTTCAGAGCACATCTTCTCTGAATCAAATAAGGCTTCTTTTGTGCTATACTGAGTGGGTATATTTTAAAACAGCACCTGAACCACATTCCACTAAACCAAACGGCAATGAAAACATTTAGAGCAGTCTGACAAAACGATGCTGGTAAAAATGTTCTGAGAATACAACAAAATCAGAGTCTTTTTGAGGTTGAAACAAAATTCTTGGATCACTGGTGTTTTCTTTTTAAGCTCAAAATGTTATGAACTTAGAGTGTTTTGAACAACTTCAACTATTACATATTCCTATTTTTTACTTGTGATATAATGCTAACTTGTTTAACTTTTTGGCTACAGCTCAAAATCAATGCATCTTTTCTTAAAAATGCCATATTTCAGTCAGTGGGATTATTACTGTCAGATCCCATACAGATGAATGCACTACAATACACTGAATTGAACTGTCTCAGTGTACATGTCAAGAATTCAACCTTTTCAAAATTTTAAACAAAATGTCCTAACAGGTATTTATTTGGACTGCTTAGGAATTGGCATATATCCAACATTTTTTTTTTTACTTCTCTGAATTTTCATCATGAAATGTTCACAAGATTAAATGTATGAATAAACTTTTGAATAGCATTTTGAGAGAACATACAGAGTGGAGGAGAAAAAGAGAAAGGAGACAGGTGGACAGTTAGACATAGGGGACAGGTTAATGTAGAAAAAGAGTAATGTAGAGCAGTGGTGGGATTCAAATTTTTTTACTACTGGTTCTGAATCAGCGTGGCTTGGTGGGTGTGGTGTGGTGGGCGTGGTTTGGTGGGCGTGGCAGAGGGAGGATACTGTAAAATCTCCATTCCCTCCCCACTCCTGGGGGAAAGTTACTGCAAAATTCCATTCTCTCCCATCCCACTAACCTGCTTTCCAGCTCCGTTCTCTGTGTAGGGCAACATAAGAAGACCCAGTCAATCATCTGGGACTTGGGAGGCAGAGAATAGAGGAGGTGGGACCAGTCAGAAGTGGTATTTGTCAGTTCTCTGAACTACTCAAAATTTCCACTACCGGTTCTCCAGAACTGGTCAGAACCTGCTGAATACCACCTCTGATAAAGTGCTTTAAAGCAGCACTTCCTTTAGGTGAAGATTCTAGCTAAGCAAGATCACAAAAGCAGTTTTAACACCCCTTCTCCCAGATGCTGAGAAGCAGAGTAGATCATTCATGATTCTCAAAATTGATCAGGTAAAGTTGTATCTATATGATGTATTTAGACAAGCCCTTCTTTCTAAGCGAGGCTGCCTGTTAAAGACCAAGAGATAGGTTCCTATGAGAAAATGGCACAATACTATGAATACTACCATGCAAGACTATGGAATGCACTTCAATTATCAGAAAAGTGCAAAGGAAGCTACTTGCATAATACAGAAGTAACTCACAAATCCAGGACTACATGTGATTACTCAGTGGTTTCAGTGTGGTCTCCATTGATCCTCCAAAAGTTATCCACAAATTGCAATGTTTAATATATCAGAAAGAATCAGTATTTAATTGTAGCATACTTTGAGGTAAATGTCAATCAAATCAAATTTTGCTCTCTGGTTCTATGATGTTTCCATCCTGCCTTTTATGGCTTAAATGCATTTCTGATTCTAAAAGAAGTTGTATAATCCAGTTTTAATCATTCCTGATTTTCAAAAGTGGCATTCAAAATTTGAAATGATTCTTTTTAGCTAAATGGGATTCTCAGATTTAGTACCTGTATAAGCAACTGAGTTCTAAGAACATCTGGCAGCTTGTAATAGCCACCTGCATACTAGTTAGTTCTTTGAGCACCTTGTCAGAGACATTTTTGGAAATTTCAGTGATAACTCCCTGATAACTTCAGAGTGTTGCTGCTCTGATTACGGAAGGGCAAGAGGCTTCCTCTGATATTGGAGAATGCTTTTAGAAGGTTTTTGCCCTGGCCCTTCGAACAACTCCTTTCAGTTATTAAACATGTTCCTATAAATACATCTGGAATTTCATAGTACCAGCAATAATTTTAGATGTTTGTTTTTCTGCCAAATAGATCAAGTATATGTGACATTAGAAGGGAGGACAAAAAAAAAAGTATGCATATCATAAAGGGAAAATTACCACATTTGAAACTTTTTCCAGTGTTGTTTCTGTAAGCATCTTATTATGTTTGCCTCTTTTCATTTGTATCAACTTGCAAATGTCATATAAATATTACATAATTTTCAACATATACCTTCCATAATTAGCTAACCTCCATCCTGCACCCCCAATTATTTTTCTCCGCTGGCTGTTCTTCATTAGAAAACTATTCAGGGACAACAGGAAAGATATTTAGATTAAGGAGAGACCACAGTGATGTACGGGGTGAAAAAAGGTGCTTTAATGAATATGAGAAATACTGTCTTGACACTTGGGAGAGGTCTTGAACATTTCTTCAAAAGCACTTTTGAAGCATGCACAATCTAGTAAATCTCAGAGCCAATTAAATCAAGCCCCACTTAGCTTTGCAAGCCAAGCTATAACATACTCACAGACTCTGCCAAAACCAAATCAGATTGTTGTAGGTATCCAATTGGATTCTACTCATCAAAGTGCTTCAGGAGTTCAATTTGTAAAGTTGATGAAATAAAGCTTCATCAAACCAAGTCATCCCACTGAACAACTGCATAGTCTTTTACTATTAAGATTCTTCTTTTTTGAATAAGGTTTCTTGCTTCCTTACTTTTCTGGTCCTTTTCCATCTGTATAGCAGCTGTTCCAGAAACTGGCACTATATACAATGCTCACATATGCCAGAACCCTTCCTTTTATTGCTGCGACTTATATGTTTTTCCTGCTCCAGGCAAAGGTGTAAAGCCTCTGTTTCCTCACCTGCAGCCTTAGCAAAACTTCATTTCTTTCCACTTGTTGGTGGGAACAAGAAGCTCTTCAAAGCAGTAAGGTTAACAACAGGGTTTTTCCACTGAGAACCTGTTTTAAGTCTGACAATATGCTAAGCTTAGTAGCTTAATCAAGATCCATTCAGAAAACCGGAACTTGAATGTTACAAATTACTGTAGGCTTTTGTTTGAGATTCTCCAATTACATTTAAGGTATAAGGAACTAACTGCACACAAGCATGCCCAGAAAAACAGAGCAATATAAATCAAAGTAATCATGATTAGCATAGTTACAAAGGCTGCCTGAAGCTTCATGAATAGTTATAGCATTTCACTTGTCCCATTCCCCACCCCCAAACTTTTCAAACTTCTGACTCAGAAACAAAAGGTGGAGCCTTTTATGAAGCCTCACACTGAAGGCAAATGTAGCTCAACCTCATATATGCTGGTGAGAGCCAAAATATTCACACTAGAGGAGTCCTGCAGAAGTTAAAGTAGAATTGTCAAACATTTGTTATTAATAATTCATGCTGAGCATCTGCATCTCAACAAGTTTAAATTGCAGCAAATATTTATAATGAGTGCCCATTGGGCCAGTGGTGGGATTCAATTTTTTTTACTACCAGTTCTGTGGGTGTGGCTTGGTGGGTGTGGTGTGGTTTGGTTTGGTGGGCATGGCAATACTGTAAAATCTCCATGCCTCCCATTCCAGGGGAAGGATATTGTAAAATCCTCATTCCCTCCCCATTCCTGGAGGAAGGTTACTGCAAAATCCCATTCCCTCCCCACCCCTACTAACCTGCTTTCCAGCTCCGCTCTCCTGTGCAGGGCAACAAAAGAAGACCCAGTCGATCAGCTGGGACTCTTGAGGCAGAGAATAGATGGGGGCTGGGCCAACCAGAGGTGGTATTTGTCGGTTCTCCCAACTATTCAAAATTTCTGCTACTGGTTCTCCAGAACTGGTAGTCTGAACCTGATAAATACCATCTCTACATTGGGCACTTGCAAAATCTATTCAACAAGAATACAAGTGAAGAATATAATCTTTCACTTACAACTATTTTGTTTAGCGACCTTGTGATGTTACAACGGTAGTGTGAAAAGTGACTTACAATCAGTCCTTGCACTTACATCCCTGTACTTACAACCATTGCAGTGTCCCCATGGTCACATGACCAACATGTATTTATGACAGTGGCAGCATTGTGGGATCATGTGATCGCCATTTGTAACTGACAAGCAAAGTCAACGGGGGAATCCAGATTCACTTAACAACTGTATGATTCACTTAATAAGTGCAGTAGTTCATTTAATATCAGTGGTGAAAAAAATAAATTTGGGTGCGAATCACTTAACAACTGTGTTGCTTAGCAACACAATTTTGATCCCAGTTGTGGTCACAAGTTGAAGATTGCCTGTAGCTAAACAGACATCAACCTGATGTCAGATTTGTTCTGACCAAGACTTCCAAGACTCTAATTGTGCACACGCTTATTTTAAAAATAAGTCTTATTTTATTGGAATGCTGGGAATTATTTTCATTCCCAGCTGGTAATGAATCTCAAACAGTCCCTTGAGATAAGCACCCACCTTTCTTTTCTGTGAAGTGCTGCCAATAATAGAAGTGTCAAATGAACTAGAAAAAAAACCAACCAAAGTACAAAGAGCTTCAAGAATGAACCTGAACCGAATGAATGACTTTGCTTCCTGCAAAGGTTTCATCATTTTTGCCTGTTCTTTATACCTTATGGGAGGGGCAATCATCTCCTAGCCTTACTCCCTAGTCGCCCCTTTTGTTTCAGCTGCTCTTGCCTTCTAGCAGCTCTGTGCACACGCGCACTGGAACAGACTCCCCTGAGTCCTCTGCCTTGCTGCTGCCAGACTCTGAAGGCTCCGGAGGCAGCACCCCACTCCCAGATGGTCCTGGCCCCATTTCTGCATCAGATGCAGGACCCTCATCCAAGTCCTCTCCAGACTCCTGGACTGATCCCCTTTCTTCCCCACTGTCTGATTCCGCTGCCATCTGAACAGGCTGCCGGTGAACCACAACAAGATTGACCTAGATGTTGGAATCCAGGAAGTCTCTCCCCTGTCACCCACACACCACAAAGAGTCATTTCCCCCTTTTCCTCTTCTCCCGAGGCTAGAAGTGAGCCCAGAAGTAAAAGCACAGGCTATAGAGTCATAGCTGCCATCTTGACTGATTTGACCTGTGCTTCAAATACCCCTGCTGACCATTGAGAGTTAGCTCCAAGCAAGCATCTCAGGTTGCCCATGGCAATTTCTTGTTTCTGGTAGCTTCTCTCATTCTCCTTTTTTCCATGCCATAACCCACACCTTTCTTTTTAATGGAGGTTTCAATTGTAAATGTGTGCGATTGTTGAAACTTGTAGAGTGAATGCTCCTCAAAGGGATGCGACTGACTCTCTTGTTTTTCTTTTAAATACCGTATCTCCTTTCAGTGACATGACCTTGGGGATTTGGGGTTGTGGGAAATTCTAGAGGCGATACAAAATAAATGCTTTGCATGCAACCCCCTGCCCAGGGGATTATCTGTAGTAATAAAATTGAGTCAGAAATTTAAAACCTATTATGCAATACAGTAATATGCAAAGAATTCTTAGTGGGCATTTCTACTTGAGATGGGATTAGACCCACATTTCTTGTTTAAATAGTTAAATAGTTTGTGAAATGTAGAGACAAAAAAAAAAGAATGGAAAAATGTTTTGTTTTGTTTTTTAGAAGTAAACATCAGAAACAAAGAGCTGCTAGAGTAACATACTTAGTGTTCAAGATATGTGGTTTGAATATGAACTTTTCGGCAAAGGTGAACATTCTAATGTTCAGAAAATAGTTTGAAAAACAAGGATAATTATAGGAAATGATAAACAGGAGGGTAAATCTTTCATGGATATGGTCCATGGCTCAAACGTCAGGAGCTTGGGAAAAGCTTAACCAAGTATGATTTCTTTCCCAGGACATAAGGAAGTATCTGGTTTTGATTAAGAAAATGACTGTCCAAAAGGGAGTGATTGGGATAATGGTAGTTAGTGAGAAAATTTCTTCTGGAAAGAAAGAAAAAGGCTTTTTTCCTCTGCTGTCCAGAAGGAAAGGAAAAAGTTTGAAGCAAGAATTTGCCATATTTCATATAGCATTGTGGTATTACCAACTGGCAATCTAAGGAACATTTTTTGTTTTTATTGTACTAGCCCTTTCCTACTGAATGTAAGGAAATTTTTCCTGGAATTCTACTAAATTATAAACAACACACTTAACAATGAAATGTAAATCATAGAGAAACTAACATTTCTGGAATATGCTGACATTTCTTCTACCAGTGGATCATTTTTGCTACACATTAACTACAACCTGAAAAGTAAATATGGTTTCATCAGAGGAAGTATTTATAATAAAATTAGTAGAAAATTTATGCAATATTTTTAAAATACTCTGTCCTTTTAAAAACCACCAGTAGGCAACAACAGCAAGAAGGCTGGCATCAGGGTTATCAAATAAGTCATGATATCCAAGACCATACAAAACTCTGACTGGCTTTGTGCCTAAGAATGGACTGGAACTCTTGATCTTCAAGTGTCAGGCATGAAGGACCAGGATTGCAGTTCCAAATAAACTGATTTATTACTACTACTATGCACAGGTATCTACTCAATTAACTGTTAGCCCTATTTTGGTGCTAGATAAGGGTCAACATAATTGAAACTGGGTTGACTTAGATTGTCTGTGGCTATGTAGCAATTCTAGGCTGATTCCTTTTTTGACTTCATCCCCAGTTTCTGTCATTCTCTCTCTTATACCACTTCTCAGCCTGATATCTTAAACAGTATAGCAAACTGGCTTTTAGCAGATCTTTAGGACCCACCAGATCTTACCAGTTTGAGGAAGAGAGCCATATGTTTCCTAGTAAATAGCTACCTTGTGATGAGCTATGCTTGTAATGACCATTATTATGTGTTCTTAAAATTCTAATCCCTGCTCCAGCCATAAAAGTTTCCTGCTCCTATTTTAATTTTCCTATAACTGAAGAGATGAATATCTCAAGATGTGAAGATGGTTAATAACACAGCTATCATACCCCTATATCAAACTGATTTTCAGTAGCAAGTATAGCTGAATATAAAATCAATGTATTAGACAATATGCTTCTATGTACAGTATCAGATAAGGATGCTAAGCAGCACATGTTAATTGAATAATTGCAACATCATTCCAGCACTGGGTTTCACTTTTCTAAATGAAACATACTCCTTTTATAGCCCCTTTTCCATGTTATGCTTTATTTTTGTTCAATAAATCCTGACCTCTGCTGGCTCAAGTAAGATGCTAATATATAGTAGAAAGAAAGAAAACATAAAGTTGAATATCCCCAATAATTATGTTAGCAGGGAAAATGTTGGTCTCTGCTGAAATAAGCTACAAAACATCTTTCACTATTGGATTCTGAGTGAAATATAAAGTCTTCAGCAACTATTAAATATGTCATGAAAGAGAATTATTTGAATGATCTGATCTGGTCATGTTTGATATTATTTCAGTGATTATGTACAGCTTGTCTTTGATCAAAATGGAAAGGCGTTGAACTGTTTTATACTTTGGCTTCATTCAGAGAATACAAGTAGTCCTTGACTTATGATCAGTCACTTCATGGCTATTTGAAGCTATGACAGACTCTCCAAAAGCTACTTAATGCTGCCAAAGCCCATCTCAGTACCTGGAAGTTGTGAGGGTCCTGTTGGTAGGGATACAGTTAAATTAAACCCAAGAAGGAAAACATTACAGTTGGTCCTCTTTTTCACAGGTATTTATAGTGGTACCACTCCAAAGATGATACATATTACTTGGAGTGTCCGTCTAGACTCCTATAGAAGAACAGATGAAGGCGGAAGCATTGGCTGGTTTGCCAGGTTTGGCCTTCCTAGTAGATAGGAGGATCTTGCTTCAGTGACTCATCATCACCTGTTGCAATGTGATCGAAATACTGCAAGGTCTCCACAGGTTACCAGTTGGCTTCCAGATTGCAGTTCAACAGGCTGATGTTAACCTGTAAACCCCTACATGGCTTGGCAACCAGTTACCTGAAGTTCTGATTGGAGTCAGTGCAACTAGTTCAATATACTCAGAAAAAAATACTTCCAGTGCTGTATGAACAATGAATAAGATTTTCATGATGATGCTAGTGATGATACAGTCAGGGTTCTACTTAACTACTAATGGCCAATCAAAACTGCTTCAAGCAGGTCTCCTCTTCTCTCATACCACTCTTGGCCAATCCTTTACAACATAATTCTGCTTTCGGTAGTAGAAAAGTCTGGGTCTTTCCAAATGGGTTTTTTCCAATATTCAAGAATTGTCTCTCCCACTTTTTTTCCCTACAACTGTGAAGCCTTATAGCAGGGCTGTCAAACTGGATTTCTTTGAGGGCCAGGTCAGCATTGTACTTCTCTTACAGGCTGGCAGGGTGGGGGCTGATGGGACAGACATCTCCTGCTACACTCTGCTGGCCAAAACGGGGCACGGGGGGGGGGCATGCAGGTCCCCGCCCGTGCCCTGTTTTGGCTGCCAGAGGCACTGTGGGTCAGTCCTTTGCTATTTCTAGGCTGGTCCCACAGGCCAGATTTCAGCACCCTGTGGGTCATAACCGGCCCATGGGCCTTGAATTTGACACCCCTGTCTTATAGCATACTATGGGGACTTAGAGAATAGGCAAGAGAAAAGTAGATGGGAGTGTGAGCATGGAGGTACAGCTTTTTAGCCACCAGTTCTCTGATACTACAGAAAAGTGAAAGAAGTTGGGGAAGCATCCTTCCCAAGTATATCTCTCCCACAAGGATCAGGGACACAGTACCCAATCTACAGGTGTCCATGAGTATTTTCTGATATATGCCAGTAGTCCATTATACTTCTGGAAAAACCTGATACAAGTCAAAAATATCAATGCTTTCCTGCTCAGACAAGCTCAGCATGACCTCACTGGAAGTCTCACTGGAAGTCTCCAACAATGATTGGATGATTCTAGAAGTTGCCATAAGTTGCTAATGACTTATTATTTAACCTCAGCACTGAGGAAACTCAAAGTATCCTTGGGGTAAGTGTGGACCCAGTGTGTCTTTGGAACTTCATCTTTTTATGCCATTTCTCCATTTCCACCTTATCTCCCAGAGTCCTGCCTATCTGCCTTGTGTGTAAAAGAGGCTATGTGTGATACTCTGCAATTGAGTTTTAGCCACTAGATGTTACTTTGACTAGTACTACTAGCAGCGATAGCAATAGAAATAGTTCCCTATTGATCCCTGTGCAGATTGAGTCTTACACCGCCAAAGATTCATTCATGCTGCACATGCAGCGCCACTACTTGCCATGTGTTATCTACAGACATGTGTTTCTTGTCAGATCTTGCTTCTCAGTTAAACTCCTTCTCCTGGTCAATTGAGATTATCCATTAGAGAACACAGTGCACCCAGACAGATGTGAAATGCTCTCCAATCCTTTTCACATCCAGATGTTGACCATGCTTGCCTGCTGCTCAATCCCTGCTGGAAACCTATTGATTTTTCATAGTGGGGTTTCTGAATGTGAGGATTGTGCTCCCAAAAAAACCGAGTAACCTTGCCAGCTGGGAAAGTTGACAAGTGATCACTAACTCTTGCCTCTAGATCTCAACATGACAGGAAAGAGCACTAGATTCACCCACACCTCAATCTCCATGCACCTTTATAGCACTCAAAACAGTGTAGTTCACTGTCATATATTTCACAGAGGTTGATTTTTCAAAAGAATAAAAAGTTAACCTTGCTCTATGCCCATCTGCTGTGCTTCATTCAGGATTCTTCTACAAAATACTGTTGTTCTTGAAAAACAGGTTCATTTTAGGAGGAAGACTTAAGAGGCAGCTATCCTATTTATCACCACTCAACTTGTAAGATCAGAAGAGCTCCTAGTGAGGCAACCAACAGCTTTATGCATATTTATTGACTGTCTTGGGCATGTGGTAAGCACTCTCCTGATAGTCCATGTTAAAGCCAATCAATCACCACATAAATATATCTAGTATATATTCACCTTAGTCCTTCATTAGCATTCATTAGCAATTAATCAGCACAGCAGTAGCTCCTGAAAGTTCAACAATCCATAAGGTACATTTACATTAAAGATGCACAACTGAGCATGTTCCCCACTTTTGTTTTGCCTGCCCTTTCAGGAATGAAAAATTCTTACAAATAGGCTGCATAAATGCTGAAAAGATAACCCTTCTGAGTTTATGTGCTGCTATACAGTTACGGTATGTTTCTAAGAAAGAAGTAATTAAGATTCTTTCACAAAATAACTTTTTGGAGAATTGTATGATAATCAATTCAATTCAAACCTTTATGGTCAGAGTACAACACGTGTACAATGAGATTGGCTGAGCCTCCCTTCGTGCACCTCCCTCCCCACAACACAATACAACTCATGGTGAAGACAGAAAACCCTAGTCCAGTGAATCCTACTAACAAACACACAATCATATTGCACCATGTGAACTTGTTACATGTCAAGAGTAACTACAGGGTGTGGTTAAAAAAAGTCAGGATGGCAGTCACAATGGTATGTCAGAAGCTCAAGCCTTTTTCACACATAAAAAATAGACAGAGCTTCAATCAATTTATCATGATCACCATTTTTGATTTTGTTGACCATAGATGCCCCTCACAATGGAAAATGTCTGCAGTGACCTCTGTATTGGGGACAGGAAGAGCATCCAGCCAGTAAACACTCAGCTCCATTCAGTTGCCCCAACTCCACTCTGATGCAAGGAATTACAGGGTCATTAAAAGACTATGCAGATGCCCCTAATAATAATTCTCTTTGGCTTAACCTTTTTACTTGACAATTAGTTATATCTTTGACAGATAATTTGTCCAAATACACATTGTATCGAGTCTGAGGTCTACAAATCAGGACCTCTGTAAAGAATTTGTTTCTTTCTCATTCTCTCTCAAACTCTGCAGGAAGATGGCTCACATGCCACAATCAGCTGATTGAAGCTGATTTTGTCACATTAGGTAAAAAGGGTGGGGTTTTGATTGTATGATTGTAGCATCACCTTGATTTTTTTGACATCCTTATTCAGCAGAAGCATTCTAGGCTCCTTCCCAATGCCTTGCCTAGCATGCTGACTCCTCAGGGAAAAAGGGAATTAAGAGCACACAGGGTTTAGGGCTCAACTAGGTGTAAGAATGTAACAATGGCAACAAAAATGTGACAGTGGCAACTGACAAGGAGTCCCACTATTGGCTGAGCAATGCTAATTTGGAAATCTTTTATTTATCTTATCTATATCATTTTGAATAAGGTTTAGATTATTGCAGGTCTAGCTTTCTGTGATATACGGGGGCCGATATAATGATTCATCCTAGCACTAGCAGATTTAAACAGATGACCAAAAAATCTTGGAAAGTTTTTCCTTAACGTAGTATAGCTCCAAAACAATGTAACTGAGGTTTGTAGCCTTATTTATTACAGTCTGTTCTTTGGGCAGTGATGTGTCCACTGGGTTAGAATCACTTTTTACCAGCAAAAACTGTTACCCCAATTTGCAACCCACCATGGAAAAACTGACAAGAAATGTCTGTCTTTCTGCGAATGCGTTGCAATATTTTGTATAGACCATTGCCATGTTCAATTGCACTGTTTTCGTGAATGTTTATCTCTCTTTGTATGAACATAAAGATGAATGAAAATAAAAAGCCATCACCATATATACTGGTTCTGAAATGGCAATGGAGAATTAGTTGTACTGAGGAACTCTAAAATCTGGAAAGCTTTTTACACTGAATACTTTTGTGGCATACACAAATAACACAACTTTGTAAATAGAAAACATTGTCTTAGGGAGAGAAAATTGAGATGTAGACCAAATGAATTGTCTAAAACATCAACGTCACAAGTTCTGCCATAAAACCTTTTAGTGATTCTTTCTAGGATAATTTTCAGATGTTAAAATGTTTCTGGAAATTGTATTTTTTACTCAGAAATTTTGTGTTTGAATGTTATGGTTATAACTGCCTTTCACTTTGTCTTAATTAGCATTCATTAAAAAATAACCAGTTTCATTCAAGACAACATTGAAAATAACAGTTTTAAGACCATTACAATTCAACAGAAATGTGTTGTTTGAATTATTATTATTTTTTTCTCCAGTGGAATGGCTTACAAGATGGAGCTGACCAGAACAAACATTTTCCTCCATAAAATGAAGATTCACTCCCTTTCTTTGCTCTGTTGCTTCATTTTGACAGGATGACACACAGTACTAAATACACATCCCATAAAATCTTTAACATCCAAGGAGAGCAATCCAAAGTTGTTCTCAAAAGTTTTCTCCTGATTCTTGTTTATGACATGCTCTTGCATAGTCAATCTTGTCGTTTCTGGTGAAAGAAACCAAGCTTTCCAAGTTTTCTTCTTTAGTTAAGAAAGAAAGCAAACTTGGTAGAATTTGTAGGGGGGAAAAAGCAACGCAACAAAAACACTCTACTGGGACAAAGAGCCAACTCTTTACTATTTCTGGATTTTTTTTTTAACAGAATGGCACCAGACGGGGTGGTGAAGGAAACTCACTTTCCTATTGCCTAGGCAGACTCCAGATAAGACATACTTGAGTTTCTCAACCCTATGGGCAGCCATAATAGCAGAGCAGATTTTGGGGACATCTTAAACATTAGTACATAAAGACATCTGTCAGAAAATCACACCCTTCTGATGCCTGTTTCTGACAGTCCCACTGACATGGGGAAAATGATTTGCAAGGAAGATGCTCTGTTCAAGTCTTTATAGCCAAAGGGCTGTCAACACTTTACAAACCTGTGAATGTCAAAAGAAGGGTATTGGGATCTTAAGCACTGGTATGGCACAAAGGTCTGTTCTACATTTTTAAAAGGAAGTCACCCTTTTCATTCTGTTCTGCCTCTGCAGGAACAAAGGCAAGAAACTCCTTACAACATAAAGCAGAAAACTTGTGAATTGGACTTCAGAGAATCTTGCAAAAAGCATTCCATCCACAGACTATCCTATTGATAAAATAGGCGGAAAACAATTTTCACTCTTTCCTCTTTCCTCTGGAAGACTCCTAGAGCAGTGGATCCTGGATTTTTAATTATGCAGACTATTACTTACCACTGGACTCTTTCAGAGGTCACTGTGCCTGCTTGTGATGATAAATATGATCCTCATGGATGCTCCAATTCTTCTAGATTGCAGCTAGTAAAAATGGGTAAAGCCTCATAGGATCACTGAACTTCACAAGACTTCAGATTTTGCCTGGGTCTGATTGGATGCTGCAGCTTAATCAATGGGACTTGGGCAGCTGTCCATGTATTGGAGAAGGAATGGGGAGACCCACATTTAACTCCATTGTCTGTACAATACCTTGGCAAGTTATAGTTGTATGAGATCTAGTTTCATGAAATAAATTGTCTTTGAAGTAGAATGCATGGATTTAAAGGGCACAGACATACATATGTCTAGTTAAGAAGGGGAATGATTGTCCAACTTCAATAAACACTGAACCCCATATGTGGGAAATTGTAATCTAAAGCATTCAGAGGGCCAACACATCAGAGGTAGTATTCAGCAGGTTCTGACCAGTTCTGGAGAGCCGGTAGCGGAAATTTTGTGTAGTTCAGAGAACCGGTAAATAGCACCTCTGACTGGCCCCCACCCCCATCTGTTCTCTGCCTCCTGAGTCTGGCTGGCTCTTTTTTTGTTGCCCTGCACAGGAGAACGGAACTGGAAAGCAGGTTAGTGGGGTGGGGAGGGAATGGGATTTTGCAGTAACCTTCCCCCTGGAGTGGGGTGGGAATGGAGATTTTACAATATCCTTCCCCTGCCACGCCCACCAAACCATGCCACCAAGCTATGCCATGCCCACCAAGCCACATCCATGGAACCGGTTGTAAAAAAAATTTGAATCCCACCACTGCAACACATATGAAATAACCATATTGAATTGGTGGGTGCAGATACAAATGATGCTATATTAGCAACTGGTTTCAATTGGCAGAGTACTCCCAAGAAAGCAAACCATAAAAGCTTTAATAGTTGTTCACAAAGGATGGAAGAGGCATAAACTGCTTTGTCTTTTGGCAAAGTCAGGACTCAGTTTCAGCACCTCACTGCTATATCTGTCATCAACCCTTATAAAGGCAGTCCTTGACTTAAGATCACAATTTGGACCAGAATTGGAATGATCTCCCCCCGGAGATACGGGCTATGACGGATATTCTGACCTTCCGGCGCGCAGTGAAAACCCTATTTTTTAAACAGGCTGGCCTGGCCCAGTAACTGTATTTTAGTTTTTAACTTAATTTTAATCGGGGTTTTATTAGTTTTTAATTTTTAACTCTATTTTTGGGTTAGACAGCCGGATCAATTTGATTTAATTTATTTTAATTGTATTTATTGAGTATTTATTATATGTTTTTAGTAGGCTGTACACCGCCCGAGTCCCTTTTTGGGAGAGGGAGCGGTATAAAAGTTTAATAAAATAAATAAATAAATAAATAAATAAATAAGTGAATTCATGCCTGATTTTATGATCTTTTTCCCACAGTTAAGTAAATCACTGCAGTGATTAAGTGAATCTGTGGTCATTAAACGAATCCATTTCTCCCATTGACTTTGCTTGTACATTGCCAACTGGGAAGGTTGAAAATGGTGATCACTTGGAACTTAGGGAAGGGACCCTGGAGGTCTTCTAGTCCAATCCCCTTGAGCAGGAGACCCTATATCATTTCAGAAAAATGGTTTTCCAGTCTTTTTTTTTGAAAGCCTTCAGTGATGGAGCACTCACAACTTCTGAAAGCAAGCTATTCCATTTGTTAATTGTTCTCACTGTTAGGAAGTTTTTCCTTAGTTCTAGGTTGCTTCTCTCCTTGGTTAGTTGACCCAAACTTCATTGATGCTGCAACCATCATAACTGCCAAGCATCCGAATTTTTATCATGTGACTGTAGAGATGCGGCGATCCTTTTTTCAAATTTTCTAAGTCACTTTTTTCAATGCCATTGAAACTCCAGTCTCTAAACAAATGGTTGTAAGTTAAGGATTGCCTAAAAAGGTGAATTGTTGATTGCTTTGCTCCATCCTTGATTGTTTTGACCTCAGATTTAAAGAGAGTATGACTTTTTTTTTTAACCCATTAATATTTCTGCTTGGCGGAAAAATGGCAAAAGTGATGAAAAAGCCATTCTCTGAGTTCCCAGACAATGAAGCTGGCATGTTTACTGAAAAGGAACTCAGCAAAAAGAATGCAAAGATCCATTATCCTCAGAGTCCTCTTCAAGGTCTTGCCAGCTTTTGATCACAGGAGCTGGACAACTGTACCAAAGGTAGATATGCATTTGCACCTTTTACAGTATGTGAACTACTTTTTTTTACATATTCAACTACTGGACATAAGTTATACATGAAGGTGCTATTCGTGAGTAATCAGATTGCATATTGTACTAACAGAGGCCAAACCACAGACACAAGCAGAGGAAAAAATTTCCAGAGAAAAGCCAGATGCTTAGAATGGGCTGTACAACTCCAAACAAATCTTCTTGTTCCCTTGTAACTGTCCACTTATCCTGCACTGTTACATTTTGCCACTGCCTGATTACTGATATTCTAATCAGCAAGTATCTATAGACACAAACCTATGGACTACTGAATGATGAGAAAAGATAATGCTTCAATTCCTGCTCCATAGCTTGAGCTGAGAGATATTAGCTCACCATACATTATACAACAGGAATTGATTTGTAGATAAATGATAGCCCCGAGAGACTCAGAATACCAGACTGGCACCTTGTAGTTCATTAAATTGATTACATTAAGAAATGCCCAAGAAAATAAAGTAAACTATAGTAGGTTTTTTTTTTTTTAAAAAAATCCAATTAGTGCAGCAAAGCATAAGAAGCTAGTTCCACTGGGGAGTGGGGGTGAAAGAAGTGAGGGGCTTACATCTGATGATTTGGACAGCTTGGAAAATAATTATAAGTATTAATATGGATGCTTAGAATGTAGATAACAGTTGACTAGGGAAAAAGAGATGCATAGACATGCCATTTATACTACTTTGAAAAACCATTGTTAGCCTCCTTTGAAAAATCTTAAACTGTCAGGAATATTATTCATTGGGCTGGTTAATTGACTTAATCCCATGATTTGGACTCATGTATTTAATGCATCATTTTTTATTCTCTGCGCAGTCATGCTAACGCGATTTATACTTGCCTTCTCTAATTGTAGAGACAATATTCTCCTGGGCTTGTTCTTTGGGAAAAAAACTTTTTCACTCTCCCACTCTCTGCTCCCCCTATTTTAGACAATGCTGAATTATGAGACATGATTTCAAGTTCTGACTTTTTCTTTCTTTTGAAATATTTCTTCTGATCCAATATGTCAGGGGTCTCTAAACTTGGCAACTTTAAGACATGTGGGCTTCAACTCCCAGAATTACTCAGCCAATTGACTGAGGAATTCTGGGAGTTGAAGTCCACAAATCTTAAAATTGCCAAGTTTGGGGACCCCTACAGTAAGTCATTCTTCTGGCTCTTTCTTGCTGCCTCTAATAAACTGAAGTCAATGGTCTCTTGACCTTTACTATTACTTATCCCTTCCCAATGACTTTTGAATTCTTGATTATATTTCCCCTTGCTGTGTCAAATCCACTACTGATAGTCCTCAACTTACTATCATTTGTTTAGCGATAGTTGAAAGTTACGATGACACTGGAAAAAGGGTACAAGGACTACCTTGTATCTACCAGAAAAGACTCATCATAGAAGGAAGAATAACAAAAAGAAGATGACATGCTTTTCTTTTAGTAAGGGAAATAAATGGAAACATCAAAGAAAAGACCACCTCCCAGCTTTGTTTCCAAGGTACTGAAAATTTTCTTTAATCCTACAGATTCAGAGGCAGAAAACCTTTGCACAGTTTCCTAAAGGAGGAAGGGGAGAAAGGAGCTGCTTATAGCTCAAATAAACAACACTTTAAGATAGATATTTCTCAGTTCAAACATTTCTCTGTGATCTGTATAACAATGAAGGCTTCGTCTCACTGTCCCCTAGAAGAGTCAGACTTCTACTGAAGACAAGAGGAATCTATTTTGCCAGCAAAATATCACTGTAACTTTTATGTAACCACCGCTGAATAGTAATAAAACACAAAGGCAAGCTTATTGTTATTCCATTTAAAAAACCCAACCAAATAAAGCAATTTGGTGAAGCCAGTATATATAGTTTAACAGAGGCCAGTACCCAGGGAGGAAACATAACATCTATGGAATTATTTCTGTTATTGGCAGTGTAGGATGTACATTATTTATAAAACAACATTTTCTAAAAACATTTTCTGTAAAATTGGACCAGTCATCAACACAAACCCTTGAACTTCAACATGCATTCTTGTGAGGGAAGGAAGCAGGAAAGAAGGGAGGGAGGGAGTAGGAAGGAAGGAAGGAAACTCAAGCTGCAAGTTGTTTAGGAAATGTCTGACATCTCGTCAGAAAGGGTTTTTTTGCAGCCTATTACCAGTATGCTACAAGGCAGTTTGGTTGTATTCCTTAGCTGGAAAACTCCTTAATTTCACAACACTATGCTTAAGTCTGTCCATATGTTTTGAAAGAAAAAAGTTTTTATCATGTCTTTTGACTGCTAGTTGATGTTCATGGATGCACTCTGCTAGTCTTCCACTTGCTTGTGATACAAAGTGCCTGTTACAGTCGTAAAACTATACATTATGGAGTATAGATGATTCCTGTTTTTTCTTCTGAGGCTCCTGGATCTTTATGACAAAGGTGTCATCTACATATTGGATCCATAGTTTGGGTCATATGCATGGGAGTGCTATAGATTCTATGCATTGCATTGTGGTCTTAGCTATGAATCCTGAAAGTGGAAATCCCATGATTTGATTTGTTGATATGTTTATCCATCAGAGTCAGGCAAAGGTTGGCCAGGCAAAGGGTGATGAGGGCCACAATTCTGAGTATTTCAAATCTGATGTATTCAATTAGGTCAGGTTTGTTTTGCAGTAGTGTTGTCATGGACTTCTTTGTTCATTCTGGGTATATGGATGTAAAGAGTACTATGACATCAAATGAGACAAGGATTTCATTTTCAACTATTGTCAGGTCTTTGATTCTTTGGAAGCACTGTAGTGGGGTTTTGATGGATTCTCTGAAATGTCCAAGCTTGTTCTGTCAATTCTTTAGTGATGCTATAGATTGGAATCCCTGGTAATGTAATCAAACCACATATGAAAGTCAAAACAAAACCCCATTGTAATTCAGTGTGGCAGCCAAGGCAAAGTGGAATGGCCTTCTTGGAGAGATAGAATTGAAAAGAGTTCACTTTTGGAAGGGAAGGTTCGAAAAGCTTTAGATCCCATAGATCTACAGTTTGTTCCAACATAAATTCTATTCAACAAGATTCTATTTTTTTTGTTGGAATTTCTGATACATTTGTTTTGAAATTGGTCTCTCATCCTAGTGGGAAGAATATCATAAGTTCCTAAAAGTGCCAAGAATCTTTTGACTGAAAAATTAAATGGTGGATATTTATAGGTCTGATTAATAAGTGGCCAGACTTACTTTGCAGCAGTAACATTCTGAATAAAAGTTGGAGACAGATAGATAGGTAATTTGGATGTAACCATGCAAAATTGCAGTAACCAAGTACAAAAAAACCCCTCAGGATGAAAATAAAAAAAAAATAAAAAAATCAAAATAAAATAGGTTTTTGCTTAATTACATATGTCACAATACTATGCAGTTCTGTTCCATTATGACATTTTGCATCTGACAAGCTAAGCGAGCAATTTTTATGGGTTTTTGAAAGCAGTTCCTAACAGTAAGCAATGATTGGAAATACATTTAGAGCAGGGGTCGCCAACCTTTTGGACCTCAGGGACCAACTCATAATTTTAGATCCCAAGGACCATTAACTGGCTCTGTGGGCATGGCCTAATTTGTGGGTGTGGCTTGGTGGTCATGTGACTGGTTGGGCATAGCTTGTATGTAAATATTATAAATATTTATATATATATTGAATTTTTTATGAAAAAGAGCAACTTTTACCCGAAATCAGGCAAAGAAGGCAGATTGAGCTGCTCACAGAATCACAGATTTATTTAGAAATCTATCTATCTGCCATTGGCTAGCTCAGTCTGTCACACAAAATTTGCTTGCAAGCAAACTCATAAAATTTGCTAACAAGCAAACTCACAAAATTAACTCACAACACACCATGTATGTAAATATTGAATTTTTTATTTTTTAAAAAGCAACTTTTATCCAAAATCAGGCAAAGCAGGCAGATTGAGTTGCTCACAGAATCATTCAGTGATCTATCTGCCATTAGCTAGCTCAGTTTCTCAAATTTGTTTGCCATGAATCTGCACTGAATTTGCTTGCAAGCAAACCTTCAGTCCTAAGGAAGGTTCGGCTGTACTTAGCTAGAAAGCAAGAAATCCAACCATTTCCTGCTTCCTAGCTAATCTAAATCTCCCAACACAGCAGAACAGATGATGGTCAGAAAAAGGAAAAATAGCAATTTAGCAGACAAGCTTGCCAGGTAAGGAGTGAGTGGGTGGGGAGGGTTCCTGCGGGCCATCTGGGCTGAGCAGCCTTGTGTTTCTGCACAGCCTGGATTAATTGGGGGGGGGGCTCTGGGGGTGAGATTTCTCTGCGGCCCACCAAAATTTTCTTATGGCCCACCAGTACGCCGCGGACCATCAGTTGGTGACCGCTGATTTAGAGGAACTTATTCAAAATTTCTGTATGGTTTATTGTTTTATTTATCTACAGATTGATTAGCTGATGAAATATTTTAATATCCTATGGGATATGACAGATATAATTTCTAGTGATCCAAATGAATGAATGAATGAATTAAGGGAAGTTTTAATTTGAGATTCTGAATAGATATTTACAATATAACCATGGGATGTTTGTTTTACAATATTCCTCTGTCTGTCTATCTCTATCATCTATATATCCGTTTAGTAGTCTTCTAAATATTGAATACAAATAGAATGGAAATAGTCAGGATAAACTATAAATACCATCAATTATACATTTTAAATATTAATTCTCTTAGAAAGCAAATGTGAATGTACAAAGGATGTATAGAACATGCTTTACCTTTAAACTCTGAATTATTTCAGAAATAAAGAGCTAGATATTGTAATGAATTCTTAATAGTCTCATATTTCTAAATGTCAAGTTGTTCTTACCGAGATCTATTTCCAGATGGGCTCTTAATCTACTGATAAAACAATAGAATGAATCAAAGTCTGGTTTCATTTATCCTTTAACATAGTCTTGGATGAAAGCCAACAATGTCTGACTAAAGCAAACATACTTGGTGAACGGGCTGTCTTTTTCTCACAATTCTGATCAGATGTGTCTGCAGGGTGCAATCAAGATGGCAGTCAGGACAGAGCGGAGTACAAAGTTCTGCCTATTTTTTTGTATTATCACAAGTGACTATATCTTGCAGAAAACATCCTGGCCTTGGAGGGGGAGGAGAACTCTGCAAGGCAGATCTGGGGACTATTAGTGGGAGTGTGTGCAGCAATTCAGATGATGGGAAAGTTTTCCTAAATGAAGTTCATTTGAAGCAGGAATATTTTGAATATTTTGGCAGTTTTGAATTTAGTTTTCTTGATATTTTATTGACATTTTCTTTCTAAAATGAGTGTTTGGCATTAAGTATGTATGTGATTTTTTAAAGATATTTTTTTTAAAAAAACCATGCTTCAACGGTTATTTGATGATTAGGGGACAATAGGTGTAGCTCAGAGTTGAAATGAGAGGTCCTTGGTGTTCTTTGATCTTGTTTTCTTTTTTCTTTTTTAATTACATTTATATTCCGCCCTTCTCCGGAGACTCAGGGCGGCTTACAGTCTATGGAGCACCATGCTAGGTGCTCAGCAATAGCCTTCATTCCATTGTATATGCCTGCTTATTACTAGGGCTTTTTGGCCCCCCCCAACCGGCATTTTTACAAAGTCAGCTTATTGCCCCCAACAATCTTTGGGTCCTCAAGTTACCTACCCCGAGAGGATGGAAGGCTGAGTCAATCTTAAGCCTGGTGGGATTCGAATCTGCACTAATTGCAGGCAGCTTGCACTAAGTGCTAGATGATTAACAGCCTGCACCACCAAGGCCCTTGGTTTTCTTACAGACATTTCACTACCCAAACTAGGTAACTAGCACTGATAATGTTTGGATAACATCTGCAAGATAACAACCAAACTCAGAGAGCATTAAGGACCCATCAGATATTTGGGAGATCCAATACTTGAGCTCCGCCCCTAGATGGTGGTTTGTGAGTCATTGGCCAATTTAAAATAGTTTGCCAGAGGAAAGAGTAATTTTCTCTCCATTTAAATGTTTATTTTTTTAAAGGACAGAAAGATGAATTACACATAAAGAATGAAAGCAGAGAAAGAAGCAGAAGACGATAATACAGGAGTGAAAAGAAGTTACAACTTTGAAATCCGTTACTGTAGTATAGTTTGTTGCTGTTGATGTTAATGTTCTGACTGGATTTAGCATTTTTATCCAGCTATAAAGTCCATCTCAAAAACCTGATACAGGCAGATATTGAGTTATTTATAAAAATAATAAATGTGGGTTATACATAAATAAATAGATTACTAAAAGCCATTTTTCTTTCAATGGTAAATGGGAATAGTTATGATATTGGACAAGAATATGCCTTGATAATTGCTGAAGTCTAATTAAAATGGAAATAGACTCAATGTAAAGAAAAAGAAAAAGCTAATTCTTAAGGAAGTCATCCTTAAGGCAATGAAATGGCATGTACCAATGAGAATTGTAGCCATGATTAAAAGATGCTTGCTTCTTGGGAGGAAAGCTGTGGCAAACCTCATTGACAAAGCTCTGTATAGTCAAAGCAATGGTTTTCCCAGTGGTGATGTACAGCTGTGAGAGTTGGATCATAAGGAAGACTGAGTGCTGATGAATTGTGCTATTGGAGAAAACTCTTGAAAGTTCTTTGGACTGCAAGGAAATCAAATCACGCAATCTTAAAGGAAATTGACTGACAGTTCTTTGGAAGGACAGATACTGAAGCTGAAACTCAAATATTTTGGCCACCAAATGGGAAGAGAGGATTCATTGGAAAAGACCCTGATGGTGGGAAAGATTGAAGGCAAAAGGAGAAGGGAATGATTGAGGATGAGATGGATGGATAATGTCAGCAATGCAATGAATATGAATTTGGGCAAATTCTGGGACACAAAGTTAGAGACGGGGCCTGGTGTGTGGTGTCCATAGGGTTGCAAAGAGTCAGACATGACTTAGTGACTGAACAACAGTGAGAATTGTAGAAGAATGATGCTTTGAGGGGGAATCCACCATAATTGTAGTACTTAGTGATGACTGAAGCACTTCCTCTCAAATGAATATGGATGGAACAACAATGACTTTGATGATTTCCACTCTCAGTGGTGACTATTTATATCCCATGAAATAAAAAGGGAGACCTGAAAAGAGGCAAAGGCGACTTGCTTTACAATATAGCATTAATAATTGAGAATGACATTAAAACGAGAAAAGATTGCAAAGCATGGGAGCAATGAATAACCATAATCTTAGCTCATCTTGAATGTCACTCAGATTTGTCACTGAAGTGCATGAAACTGTCTTTGGATTATTCCAAAGTTATTTAAATTGGCTAATCTCTGCTAAACATTTTGTTATTTTTACTTATCCCAGCACATGAATTTTTATAAGGCTGATAATAGGTCTCTATTTGTTTGGACAAAAGAATTACTCAAACAGCTGTCAAGAAACATTTATCTTGCTACATTCAGGAATCTGGGAAGCAAAATCACTAAACAACTTGCCAGACTTCAAGTTCCCTAGTGATACGAACTTCAGATCAGAAAAAGTATTTCTTATCAAACAGGACTGTGTTTTTACAAAACTGGATATGATGCAGATTTGTGCTTGCTGTGAGTCACGATTCTGACTAAAGTTCAAAGTATGTAGGGTGTGTGCTCATCTTTCTTGTTTTGTAGAGAGGGGATTCAATTTTCTTATTATTCCCCTTTTGTTTTATTTCACAATATAAGCAATCTCCCTATCTGCATTATATACTCTAGATGTGCTGAAATTATATAATCTACTTCAAAGAAACTCTAGAAATGATATCAGAGTTCTTTGCGCTCTCTGAATTTTGTTGTTTACTTGCCAATATTTCATTACCAAACTAGATAACATCATCAGTGGTAGTGGGTGTGTGATTTAGTTATTGTTTATATACAATATCTTGCCCTGCCAGTATTGATTGGGTGTGATTTTCTCCTTGGTAATTCTTTGATTGGGGCATTGTTCTTTTGCTAGATTGTTTGTCTGGTATTAATTCCTGCTTATCTGGGTGTTGGTTGCTGGAAAGGATATTTTCTAGTCTTTTTGTTTCTTTCTTAGTTTTTTTACTGACTCTTTTGAACGATGTGTAAATGTCCATGGATGCCGATTTTTCTGCTAAGTTTCCACAATTTTCCTAACATCTTTATATTTACTTTGGTTTTTCTTATTCTATACATTGGGAAACTCTGGGGATAGTCCCATGTAAATTGGCCTTCAGATTAAAAATGATTAGAAAAAAATTCTCCCATCATTTTGTAGTCTGAACTTAGAGTTAACAATGTAAATCACCTAAATAGCTCTATTGTGAAATATACAGCAATTTAAGTTATGAGGAAGCTCAGCTCTGCTTTATTTAAATAAATCTCCAGTATAAATGTCAAAAAACCCCATCAACTCATTATGTATGATTCTAAGACTTTTAATTTGTTTTCAGAATTGGGCTCCATTAGAAGAACTTATATATTTAAAAAAACACATCAGGAACATTTTAAATAGGAAACCTTATCTCAGAACTATGTACAGAAGAGAAAGATTTGTAGTAATGAACTATATATAGTAGATGGTTGTTTTTAACAGATCTTGCTTTGAAATAAAATCTAAAGTCAAACAAAACAATACTTTACCATGCATCTCCATAAATCATAATATTAGGTATATAAATTAGAAATCAGCTACAAATTAGCAAGATTTAGCGGAACGTTGAATCGCTTATGGTTGGGCAACATCAGCCATAGGAAACTGGATTTTTAGTTCTTTTTACTTTGGGGTAATTTAGAAATTTCAGATATCACTAATGGAAGACAACCAGCAGTGAGTAGTTGATTATAGAAGTGGTGGATGTCCATTAGGAGACTTAGATGACCAGCTTTGAAGACAGATCACCCTACAAAAGATCTACCCATGTTGCTAAGAGTGAATGCCAATATGATGATAATGTGGTGGCACTGGAGAGTTTCAGAAACAAAATGGGTTCCTTAAAGTTTGCAGACCTTTCATGTCCTAGTAGCATGCATTTAAACTCTGATACCCTGTCACCAAATCAGGATCTCCTTCTAGCATTTTCAGTTCTCAAAACTGGGGTGTTTCTATAAGAAAGTTTTTTACAGTAACAGAGGAGCAATGAGGAACATCTGTGGTACAGATTATCAAGCCAGAGGCATGGCTGAAAGCATCAAAATGTCTAACTTTGAATTGACTAGGGCTAAGCTGCATAAAATAAGCCTACCATACAAATTGTATATTAGAAATGAAAACACATGAGATGATTTCTTATCATACCAAACACTTGCATATTTGACATGACTTTGTCATGGATTATTTCAGTATGAAAAGTGAAACTGGCGATGTCATGTAGAGAGGCTTACTAGGGAAGTCCAAACTCTTAGAAGACTAGATTTGCATTTTAGGATGCTTCAGAAATGATGACATACCTTTTGTTTAAAGATGGGGCAGAATTTCTAAATTTTACATGGCTTTCAATACCTTGATCTGTTAAGCATTCAAGAAAGAGGTGGAGTAGAAATGTAAATAGCTAATAGTTAGCATTGTTCTAGTAATTCACTGGTGGATGGAATGGGATAATTGCAAGATCCTTTATACCCATGAAAACCGTATTTAGCTGTCATAGCATTTCAACTGTCTCTTGCAAATGTACAGTTCTGAATATTGCAAGGGTGATGAGTCTGTTTATTTCTAGCTGTTTACTACATGAGGTAAGAGAGATAGAGGAAAGAGAAAAGAAAAATAAAGAAATGCTTAAATAAAGGAGGTGGGTGGGGGAAGTTCTAGAGAGAAAATAAATGGATAGTTTAATTCTTCCATCCTTGTCCATTAATAGTCCTCCATAAATTACTTCTGCAGGGTTGTGCCTTCAGAAGAAAAAATGGTTCTTCAGCCACACTTTATTCTGACATATAATTATAACAATTTATCATTCAGAAGTATCAACAGGTTTATTTTCTGAATATAATGTAGTACTCTCATTCATGAGAAATCATGCTTACCAATAGAGATGTAAGCAATCCACATTTAGGAAAATATGCATTTATAAATGGTAGCCCTTTGTAGATGGGATACTTTTCTTCCTAACTTTGATTGATGCTTTGTATACTTGCTGATTAGAAAAAAATGGTAGCAAAGGTGTACTTGCTTAATAACTGAATTTATTATGAGGAATTCCATTTTCTTTCCCCATTGTACTCAAGGGAAAGCAGTGCCTGTAGACCATACACATCTGTGAAGTTCCGGAGCAAGTCCAGGCTGAAGAGTAAAATGATGCTAATAATGCTTCAAATAAAGCCCCCTTCATGATTTTCCAAAGGTGTATTATCACATGAGAGAAAACATGTGAAATGATCATATCAAAACACATTACTTCAACAGCAAAATAATGCTCTGTGAGGGAAGTGGATGGATTAAAAATGTGTTAAATGCCAATAAACAAACAAACAAATAAATATTGCCCAAAAGATAAAAATTAGATAAAATGGCCAATAATTTTCTACAAATACTGTGGAATAATTTTATCCAAATCCAGCCAAATTTCCAACAAACTCAACTGAAATCATTCACTTAATGGATTTTCTTACCCTAATAGAGGGGTTTGCATTTTTTTCAAGATAGTTAATGTTCTTAGCCTTTGAGTTGCATGTTATTGTTGTTGAAGTTGAGTGGTGCAGTTCAAAAAGGTGATGTCAGGGCAAAACTAGATGGTAGAGGAGGCGGAGGAGAAGAATTACACATAGTATAATAGGAATTTTGTCTTCCTATTTAATAATTATCTGTCTTTTGTCACTTAAAAATTATTTGGGCTATACTTTAAATAAGGATTCACTTATGAGTTGAGAGAAAGAGCATTGTCAATTTATCCACACTATTCAATTGATTCAAGAATAATGATACCTTGAATTAATCTCCCACTGTCGGTCTGATTTGCTTAGTTTCAAAGTATATTTCCCTGTTATATCCTCAAGTATATTTCCCTGTGAGAGGTCCTTAAAGCTCTCCAAATGTGGTCATCTTCTTGCAGACATTTCGTTACCAATCTGGGCAATATTATCAGTGCTAATAGGGAGTGAGATTTGTTCTCATTTTATATGTTTCTGGCTTGCCCTGTCAATGTTGGTGAGAGTGGTTCCTTGATTGGGCTTGTTAGCTTGTTTGGCAGTTTGATTATTGTTAGCTTGTTTGGCAGTTCCTTAATTGGGCTATTGTTTATTTCTTGGTTGTTGGCCTAGTGTTAATCTTAGTGTTAAACTTTGTTCATATTTAGGTGTTGACTGTTGGTGAAGATGTGTTTTAGTATTTTTGTTTCCTTTTTGATTGTCTCTTTTGAATGGTATGTAAATGTTGTTTTTGTCTATGGCCTGTTGATGGCTGATTTGTTCATTTTGTTCATCAAAATTCATTTTGATATATTTATGGCTTTTTAACAGATATTGGATGATCATATTATGGTTCATTTGGCCTAGTGTAATGTGTATACACAAACAATGTGGGGTATCAAGTATGTTTTATGACCAACAAATTGTGTCTTATTGAAGAAAATATGGATAAGTGAACTGCTTTGGCTTGAAATATGAACACAATGATTTTGTGTCCAGGTGCCGACCTGTAATTATGCAAAATGAAGAATAAAAATATAAGTTACAAATCAAAGCTAATGCTTTTTTATTTCCTTTTTCAATTTTTTTTTTGGGGGGGGTAAAGGCTGATACCTATTGGTCCTGTACTGGATTTTAATGCATAACTAACAGTTGCAACTTGGATGATAGAAGCTCAGCTTTATACATCATTCAGTTGGCAAAATCAGCAGAGCTTCCTTTTCTTAATGGTGTCATTTTGACTGAATGCTATTAACAGATTACCTCTGCCTAGGGCAATGGAGCATGTGCAAGAGAAAGATAACCTTGTGTTCATAATTTAATATTAACTGTTTTCTCCATAATACTTCTTTCCAGTACATTAACAATAAACCAATATGGCCTTGTCCCCACAGTCATATTCTTGAGGTGTTTTTTAAAATGGGGGGGGGGGGGGAATTACATGATAGAAAATTCCTGAAGATTTTACTGTGAAATATTACAAATTACTCAATGGTTCTTATCAGCAGCGGGGTTAGTAAAATAAACTGGCTTAGATTCAATCAAATCTAATTCCTCCAATTTAGCTTTGCCACACTTCAAAGGGTGCTCTTGTGAATTGTCTTTGTGGGGGAAAAATTAATAGTAATTTCCTCTTATACTGAAAGCTCTCAGTTGTGTTTAACATAGTGAGATCAAGAAATGATTTTTTTAAAAGAAGCAAATACTCTGACACAGTTTGATATAAAAGTCTAAGCCATTTACAGAAAACTCTTTATGGAATTTTCATCCTATTCCATTCCTGAGAGCTAAATTTATATGGTGCCATAGCTATCATAGCATGAGAGTATTAGCTTTCTCACTCTGTGAGTGGTTCCATGCAGTCAGAGGGCCCTATCACTTGCTACCACTCACATACATGAGCATTACGGATTTATCTCATCTCCTATAGTGAGTACTTGACCCAATTCATTCCTGTAGGCTACTTTACTAATAACCTATTTCTTATCAGGGCCTCTCCACCTCAGCTTGTGATCAAAGAACCAATTAATGGAATGGAGAAAGGTGAAGCATTCAAATAATAGGGACAGCTGTTTTTCTCTGTTAGAGAAAATCCATTTGTATTGTTATCGCCTTCTCCAAGTTCTGCAACCCCTGCTTAATTCAGGAACTGCCTCTTTCTGCTGATGACTGAAAAAGAGAAGTCACAATGAACTCCAAAGAAAACTAGGGAAGAAAATCAGAATATTTCAACTGGTCTCTGCTGTTATCAATTCGAAAGTGAAACACAACGAGAACATCAGCAAGCAGATAAGAGGAAAGAATCTCCTGCAAGGACTATGCCATTTTTTTGTCTTTTTCAAACATCTTTTTGTCTCTTTCATCATCTTTTCCAGCATTGATGCCCATGTTCACTTCCGCTTAGCTATCAAAATCAGAGAATCTTGAGATGGTATCTATAATTTACCATTGAAAAGTAATTATATGAAGAAAATAGTTCTAACTCGCCAGCATGAATAATGTTTCGGCACAGAGAGAAACTCTTAAGCATTGCTTCCATTCAGAAGTAATTTGCCAAGTTGGCATTTTCCACTGTTCCATTTTAGGATTGAAATAGCAACAACAGCAACACTGACAACAACAACAACAACACAAAATAGTCTGATACATTATAACATACTATGTTCTTAGGAAGCATTTGAAGACCAACAGCAAAGAATTAATAGCTCTGGCTTCCCATTGTAATTATAATAATAAAATATCCTGATCTCCAGAGACTGAATGATTTAATCATACAAATGAATAAAACATTTAAAAACTAATAAAAGTATAAGGGGAATAGGTGCTTCCCTATTCATATTTTCATAGACCAGTGCAGGTAAACCTATGACGTACATGTCTAAGGTGACATGCCATGATATTTTGATAACGTGGCAGCATTTAACACTGGACAACAAATCTTGAAAGCAATACTCCATTTTGGCACAATGTTTGGAGGATGTGGAAGTTGCAAAAGAATGGGGTGTGTACCTGCATAGCCTCTGTGAGTCATAAGAAGAGCCATGCTCATGTGCATCCTTGGGAGCCAAGGTTTTTTGCAAGTGGTTTGCTATTGGGATCTGTCCTTCAGCTTTACTAGGGATGAAAGAGAGTGACTTGCCCACGGTCACCTAGCTGACTTCATGCTCAGTGCAAGACAGTCATTTTTCCATGTATTTTCCCAGGAAACATAGAAAACGCAGTCTCAAAAAGTAAGCACGCTCTTAACAATACCCATGCATTCCAAATCTATTGGTGATATTTATCTCTTCAAAATGCGCAATAACGGATAACTGGGTTGTGAAGGGAGGTGGGGGTAGGGGAGAATAAGCCAAGGATTGTCACTCATGTGTGAAAAATGTTGTTCATGCGCAGTAAAAAAAAAACAGTTTTTGGAGCGGAGGAGGGCTGGGGCCAGCCAGTGGTCTGTTTTATTAGTTCTAAGAACTACCGGGAATGTTAACAACCGGTTCTATAGAACTGGTGTGAACTGGTAGAATCCTACCCCAGGAAACTTCCATTCATGGAAAATCCACTTAGGTTAGGTCCACATGAATTCAGGGAGCAAAATGGACATAGCCGATGGATTCGAAGCCCACCGGTATTTTTAGGAGGGTGCATACCTTTCCAGCCTACCTTATGTACATTTCCTAGGAACAATACATCAAAAAATGCCATTCACAGAAAATCCACTTAGGGTTAGGGTTAGGTCTACATGAATTCCGGGAACAAAATGGTCATTCCCGATGGATTCAGTGCCCAGCAGTATGTTTAGGAGGGTGCACACCTTTCCAACCTACTTTATCAATTTTTCCTGGAAAAATAAATGGGAAAATCCCATTTGCGGAAAATCCACTTAGGGTTAGGGTAATGTCCATATGAATTTGTGAAACACATGGACATTGCCAATGGATTCAGAGCCCACCAGTATGTTTAGGAGGATGCATACCTTTCCAGGCTATTTTATCTATCTTTTCTGGGAATATACATGGAAAAATCCCATTTATGGAAAATCCACTTAGTGTTAGGTCCACAATGAATTCATAGAGCAAAATGGACATCACCAATGGATATAGAGACCAAAGGTATGCGTAGGAGGATACATATCTTTCCAACCTACTTTATCTACTTTTCTTGGTAAAATACATGGGAAAATCCCTCTCACGGAAATCTACTTAGGGTTAGGTCTACATGCATTAATGGAGCAAAGTGGACATCGCCAATAGATTCAGAGCCCATCAGTATGTTTAGGAGGGTCCGTACCTTTCCAGGCTACTTTATATACTTTTCCTTGGAAACTTCATGGGAAAATTACATTTGCAGAAAATTTACTTAAGGTTAGGTCCACATTAATTCGAGGAGAATAAGAGACATTACCAATGGATTGGGAGCCTATCAGTATGCTTAGGATAGTGCACACCTTTCAAGCCTACTTTATCTTCTTTTCCCGGGAAAATAAATGGAAAACTCCAATTCATGGAAAATCCTCTTAGGGTTAGGGTTAAGTCCACTTGAATTCATAGAGCAAAATGGATATTGGCAATGGATTCAGAGTCTATCCATATGCGTAGGAGGGTACATAACTTTCCAGCCTATTTTATCTAGTTTTCCTGGGAAAATTTATTGGAAACTCCCATTTGTGAAAATCTACTTAAAGTTAGGGTTAGGTCTACATGGATTCAGGGAGCAAAATGGATTTGGAGCCCAATGGTATCTTTAGGATGGTGCACACCTTTCCAGCCTCCTTTATCTACATTTCCTGGAAAAATACAAGGGAAAATTCAATTTGCAGAAATCTACTTAGGGTTAGGGTTAGGTCCACTTGAATTCAGAAAGCAAAATGGACATCGCCAATGGATTCAGAGCCAAACACTATACTTAGGAAGGTACATATCTTTCCAACCTGCATAATCAGTCTTCGAAGAAAATATGAATGAATGTACTTTCGATTCCACATTGCTGTCTGCTCTTTGAAACTCCCCCACTTCTTTCTGTTGTCAACTATAAAATGTGTATACAAAATGTGTATACAAAATGTTTTATGAGTTGACAAAAAATAGATAAAGTAGGCTGGAAAGATATGTACCTTCCTAAGGTTAGTGATATGCTCCAAATACATTGGTGATGTCCATTTTGCTCTCTGAATGTAAGTGGACCTCACCCTAAGTAGATTTTTTGCAAATGGGATTTTCCCACATATTTTCCCTGGAAACTGATATAAGGTAGGCTCAAAAAGTATTTTCCCTCCCAAGCAAACCAATGGGCTCTGAATCCATTGGCAATATTTATTTTGCTCTTTGAATTTATGATGAAATAGTCCTAAGTCTATGTGGATTTTCAGCAAATGAGAATTTCTCTTGAATTTTTCCACGAAACATAGATGTATCAGGCTCAAAAAGTATGCACACTCCTACCCATACCCATATACCTCAAATCCATTGCCTAAATCAATTTTGCTCTGCAATTTTTTTTCAGGAAATGGCTGAAAATAGTACTTGCCCAGGAAATGTACATAAGGCTGGCTCCAAAAGTGCGCACCCTCCTATCTACACCCACCATTTCCAATTCCACTCACTATGTCCATTTTTGTCTCTACATTCATGTGGGTTTAACCCTAAATGGATTTTCCACCAATGATGGTTTCCTACTTTCTAGGAAAGTAGAATCATTACCTCAAAAGGGATCTAATGTATGAATTGTACTGTATGAATACGTTGATGCATTGAGAGGTGGGCTCTGGAAATCCTGAATTGGTAAATCAGTCTTGACAACTGGTTATTAATGCAGTAAGTTCAATGGGCTGGCTAGCCCTATTAGCCCTATGTAGGCATTTATGCTTTGCGGAATTATGCTTTTTAATAAGAATTGGTTTTTACAGTTGGCTGACCATGGGATTTATCCCTGGTGTGCCTATATTTCCTTTGCCCAGCTGGTGTTAGGTCTTGCTCGCCTTCTGAAGCTGCTTGAGCCACTTCCTGTCCTGTCTGGTAATAGAACTGAGTTCAGATTATGATTTCCCCTCATGCTTCTCTTTCCCCTGCCTTTTGCAAAAGATTTTTGTGGGGAAAGAGAAGAAATTGCTTCTTGGAAATAGTGGGTGAATAAAAATGGTGTTGTGCATTGTGATGAAAGTGCACAAAGCAGCAGGATATGTTGTAAGCAGGACACCCCCCCCCCCGATTGCACACAGTGAAACCACTTGTGGTGTGGAATCACAGAATCTGTATTAGACAGAAGAATGCATAATGCATTTACTTGTAAGAGTATATCTAAGTGATAAAAGGATCACATAGTAACAAAAGATAATTTGTATTAAAACGTATTCAAAGCATTCTCAGGCCTAAGTACACTTCTGAAGTATCAGATATGCACTGCCTACTTTTCAAAGGTACAAGTTGTTGTACTGAATATACTTTGGGGATTCCTAATAAAATTGAGTCCCAGATATTTACTGGTATTTAATTTATTTTGCTTTCCTCTTGCCGAAGGGATGCTAAGCAATAAAGTGTAAAATACATTTGGATCTAAAGAATATATTCTGTTGTCCAGTTCTGTTTTCCATGTATAGTCGAAATTGGGAAAACATTGGGGTTAGATTTCTGTTTTGCTTGTATCATAATGCTGCACAAATGAATTGGAAGCAGGCAAGGTGGATTAGTTGACAGGTTCTGCCCATGGGAGAAATTACCAGGAGGTGGGTGGGGCCTCAGTAGAAGTCAAGAGGATGAGAAGTGCACATTGAATGGATGGGACTGGCAGAGTGGAAGAACTGAGGATCTAAGAAATCTGGATCTGGATTGAGTACAGTAAGTAGGAGTTGCAAGGAATTAAGTGGGGACAAGACAAGGAGAGTGGAAAGTGCTCTATGAGATGTCCATAAGGAAACTACAGTATTGAAAGGTGTGAATGTGTTCTGATTTTAAAATGTATCACCTCTCTTTTAAGAGGCTTTTTGCCAAGTCTCACAGAAGATGGGATGATGATGGTGATGGAGATGGAGAAGGATTCATTCCCATTGACTTCAGTAGTTATTTTTGGGTAAAATTATTATTGGGGTTTATGTAATTATGTGAATCTGTCACATAAAGTTATTATTTGATGCATTAAAATAGAACTGTTCCCAGCCAGCAAGTAACAAATTAATTTCTCCATTCCTGAAAATTTATTTTTTGAGTCTTACTGGATTTGTGGAAGGTGAGACAAATGGCCCTTAGTGGTGCCTGCTGGTTGGAAAGCTTAACAGCAGACTTGGTTGAAGAATTTTGGTTAGAAATTAGAAAAGGAATCAGGACAGTTTCTCATATTTGAGTAGCTCCTTTGTAATAAATGAGGCCAGGCAAAAGTACTTTATTGATAAGAATGAGCAGAAGAATGAAGCATCTTTAGAGTCAGATACCTCTGTGATATACCTGGTGCACACAGAAGTTTTCTATATGATGAATACCTTTTTCAATTCTCCAACAAATCCATACAGACAGATATGCTCTAGGAATGTAATGGTATGTGAGGATGATCTTGAGGGAGACAGGGGAAGAGATGGAAGGACCTTCATCCTATCATATCTTGGTTTCCTTGGAATTAAATACAAACAGACCATTCTCCCATGATATTCTTCTGATTGTTTTTCTTTTTTGAAAGAAATTCCAAAGAAAGGGAGGGAGGGAGAAGGAGGGGAGAGAGAGAAGAGAACTGAAAGGAAAAAATGCAAAATTTCTTTGCCCTGTAGCAACATTTCTTTCCAGCCCCAGGTATGCTTTTATGATTGTTGGAAGTTACTTCTGCAGACCATCTGTTCTTGGGATCCGCTCAGCAAACATTGTAAGATTCCAGGCATCAGAGCTGGAGCCTACTTTACTAAGAATCATAGCTTAATGGGAATTTCTGTTTCTGTTTCTGGCAAACCAATTCACAGAAGTCAAACCTTAGTTGAAGAGATCTGCCTTTACTCATTGTAAAGTGCAGTCTAGTGCTATCTATGTTTTAATCATGGGTCACTCAAGGACTGACCAGTTGGTCAAAAATTGTTTAAATACAACCAGAAACTCAGACTTTTGTTTTAAACTGGAATGCATCTTAGGTTGATACATGGAATTGCTGCCAATGGGGAAAAGAAAGGAATTTAAGAAACAGCAATGTGGTAGACGATTAAGATGTGATGGGATAAAAGTTAAAATCTTTCTGTTATCGATTTGGAGTGCTTTTTTGCTCTTCTCAAAGGTTCACCTGAAAATAGGTATAGGATATCTGATTAAAGTTTGTTATTTGCTAACATTTCTCCTCAATCTCTCATTCTTAAAAAAGGAATTCCAAACAGGAAATGGGAGAAAGGAAAACATTAGATTATAAAACATATTTAAAGGTGTTGAAATGAAGATTAATACAGTATGAAGGTCCTCTTCCTTCCATGAAGGCAAAGCAAACATTTAATAGGAAAGCAACATAAACAATTTTGTTTGCACTTGTTACTGGCTTATCTATTCTAGAAAGGCTGTAGTAAATTTTGATATAATCCTTTAAGTTAGTCTCATTGGGTACCTTCTAGTTCTGGTTGGTTTCACCTGGGAGATCAGGGAATTAATAGACAGATTACTTGACACTTATCTTTCAGACTAGGAAAATTGGAAGTAAAGCTATTTCAGTGACATCACAAGGTATATCCCTGGAGAACTTTAATGGCAAAGAACACAGCTTTTCCTTTTAGAACTCATGTCAAACCCATGTCATCACGGTGGCATCACCTGATGTGCCAGGACTTTTTCCCCCTTTGCTAAACCAGGGGTTAGGATTAGGGTTAGGGTGTGGGTGTGGCCAGGGCATGATGCATCTGGTCTGTGGGCCAGGAATTTGACAGCCATGTTTTAGAAAGTTAACACACTTTTATAAGTAAGACTACCACTTAAAAATATCACATGCAGGCTGGGTTCACACAAATTAGTAGATCAGGAGTACCTTGTAGTTCATCATGTTATGTAAGCAAGGCCATCAGTCCAACCTTGCATGGCTTATGGAATCTCTCGTAGTTTAACAAAATGGCAGTAAATTACATTAAGTTGGGTTTAGAGCATTGTGTGAAACCAGCCAGAAAGCTCAATAGGCTGATAGAATGCAACTATATAGGAGAAAAGACATAGATTTATGCAACTGCAATGATACTTGCCATTTCTAAAGAGATCCCCATATGTATAATAACTGGAAAATAATAAATACATGATTTCATCTCCTTATTAAGCAGCAGCTGTTACTTAGCAGTCTGCTGGATTTGACATAGCTTAATATCTTGCCCTTCATTTATTAAACTGATCTGATGGCTCAAAGTGAAAAAAGTAAATGCAAATTAAAGATAAGTAAACAAGAGGAATTGATCACAGGTGAGCAGAACTGGGAAAAACTGGACTGAACTTTGATATGGATAAAAATGAATATGCCACACAGGGTACAAAATGAAGATGGTTTACAATGTTGGTCAGAAAGCACTATGTTTCAATACCAGTAGAATCACAGTCACTGGGACTGTTATTTATATGAGGCTTATTGGATTTGGTGCAATGATAAAGAGTTAATGCCATGTTTTAAAGTCTGTAGTAGAAATGCAAATAGGAAGCCTCACTTTAAATAGGTCATTTAATCCAGTATTATCAACATCAATTGGCAAAGTTTATCCAAGGTTTTCTTAAACTCTGTGGCCTTTCCCAAAATAAACTTCTAAATATGATGTACAGGTGTTAATACAATATATGAAACTAGATGATGATGATGAAGGCTAACAGCCACTGTTCTAGGGGAAAAAAAAGGAAGAATATTTATTTGGCTTTGCTGGGTGGGTCATAATGGTATCTGAAAGTTTTTAAAATATGTTATTATGGTGAAAATTTAGCACCATAGAGGGGGTATAACTTACTCATTTTCTTTGTAGTATTCAATGCAATATAGCTTTGTTCAAGCAGCAGTTAACATACACTTGGTTGGCTTGACCAGGGCTGTATATTGTTTCCTACATCGATGCTTAACATTGATGCTTTGTTCTAGTCTTGTAAGGGAGTCAGTTTTCCAACTAAGGTCACTGAATGCAATGCATTTTTAAGTGCAGTCAATCTGAGCCTTTCACTTAAGAGACTCAGAACATCAGTTCACGGAAGCATAGCTCAGAAATAATTTATACAATCAATTAAAGAACATTATCAAGGGATGATTTGACAACTGTTGCCATGCCAACCAGCATGGCAGATAGCATTTCAACGTTCAAAGGCTGCACCTGGTGATAGACATAGCAGATTTTGAGGGCTCTGGCAGAATCACAGATGCCCAAAGGTGTGGCAGCGATTTAGAAGCCTGATGTGATGCCTTTTTCGTGGTGAAAGGGTGTTGATAACATGTTGTTCATTCCCTCATTCCAAATTCTGTCATTTTTCATTCCTAGATGAAATCTGAAAGTGAGAATGCACTTTGCAGGCTGAGAAAATATGATAGCAAAATGGATGATGCTCATTTGCAGCCTGAGATAATTAAAAAAAAAGTGTGCGCCAGTGTGTTTATGAAAAGCCTGTTAATCAGCCACAACTTCACTATCCTTAATGGCTGCGTCTTCTACACTTCCAATTATTATTAGGAATTCTAGTGTGCAAAGGCATTGACTGCATTTAAATGTGAACCTAGGGACCTACAGTAGGAAGCCCAATCAAAGGATTAGCCTAACTGGTTTCTGAAGCCTGATTAACAGATCCGTTTGGTTTCATTTTCCCATGTTTTTCCAATTGTAATTTAAAATGCTAGTTTTTACCTGCACTAAATATGAAAAAGCCGAGATACTGTAAAGACTCCCACATTCCATATTATTCTCCCACACACTACCTTTGACAAGAGAGATGTTGCATTTCATTTAATCAGTTTTTGAAGTATTAAGACTTGACCACATCCAGATCCTTTAACATAGCGATAAGACAGAACATATTTATCCTAAGACAGAATGTATTTATTTATTAAAAAAAAAATCTTCCTTGATTTCAATTTATTACTGTATAATTGCCTTTTTAAATGGTGTTTGTTATAGCAAATGGTTTTAGGAGGTATGAAAACTACCTTGATTTTTCTGCAAAGAAATTGGGTAGCTAAATATCCTAAATAAACAAACAATAACATATTTTTGGATTGGCACATCTCTTTGCCTACCCTTCTGTTATATCCAATATTGTTAAAGAAGTGTTATTATTCTAAGCAGAAAAACATGCTAAATATTTCAGCATTATGAACAGCACACAAGAAACATTATGAAAGCAAGCAAGAAACAAAGAGAAAAAGGGAAAAGAAGGAAGGAAAGAAAGAAAAGAAAGTTGTTTTGTTAAGGGGAAAGCAGGTTTTTATTAAGAAACGTCCTTATAATTCTTGCTTAGAAGATTTGGGTGTGATTACTTAAGCCAACTGCCTTTACTATATTGAAATGCAAGATGTAAATATCCTAAATAATTCATAATGATTGTAGTAGTGTTTGTGGCTCTTTAATCTTTGGGGCAGGGAGCCAAGTGGTTCTCCAATGATTATGCAAAGCACACTGCAAACCTCTGTTCCCGAATTATCCTCCAAATACTATGGGAAAGGACCACCATTTTCATACCTGGAGAAGGAAGAAGAGGTGTGGCACAAAGGCAACAAGTCAGATAATTAGTAAGAGTCCCTTTATTAGCTCCAACTTGCCCCCAGTGTCCTGGTTACCTTTTGGCTGGAGAAAAACTTTCCCAAGGAACAGCCTTTGGCTGCAGAGAATCAAGTCCAAAACGCGGTCAACAAAAACTGTAATTATAAGTCCAAACAAGGCAAAATGAGGTAATTAGTCTGGCAGGGCAGGAGCAAGAATTCCAGATGTGAAGGCACAGCAATAATTGAACTCAGTTGGGAAGTCACCAGGAACACAGATAACCCAGGTCAACACAAGATAAACTCATGCTTATTCCCAGCAGCTGCCTCACTCAGCATGCATCTCCTTTAAACTCTCTTCCCAGCTATGTCTAATAAAGGGAATCAGGGCTCTTTCTTCCCCCATAAGCCACACAACCCACTTTGCTCTCTTCTCCATTTCTCCCTGCATGCCCTAGGATGAAGAGTGGGTGGGCTTGGATCTTCCTCTGAACTCCCTCTATCTTGTTCTACCTCTCCCCTGCTCTGCTCAGCTGGACTTTGCCCTTCCCCAGTTTCCTCCACAGCCACTGGATCCACACTCCCACTCCCTGTCAGCTGTTCATCTTCCTCCTCAGATTCAGACTCCGACAGGGGCGTGACAAAGAAGAGGAAGACACCTCAGATCCTACGGTCACATTGTTGTTCTCATCTAAGCTTAGTGAAAATATAACAGGTGGGGGATATAATAAAGGTCTTTCAAGTATCTGGAAGGGTGGAAAAGGCCATAAATTGTTCATTACAGAGTGCAGGACCTAGAATAATGGATGTAATCTATAAGGATGGAGATTTCCAGTTGAAAATTAGGAAAACTTCCTCAAATAATAGCATTTTGACAATTGAATCAGTTACCTTGGTGGGCTTCTCATCAATAGAGGAGTTCAAGCAAAGACAGGCCACCTTTCTATTGAAAATGATATAACTGGGATTCCTGGAATGAGTAATGTCAGGCAGTTGGGGATGATTAGACTTAGTGACCTAAAATAGCCTTTAGGGCTTTCAAGAAAAGTGAACACTGACTGGGACCAGGCTGGGGACTGGGATAGGGTCAGGGGGCAGTTGATGCCAACACTTAGACCAGCTAAGGCTTTTGTGTTAGGTCGTATTTATTGTTTTCACAATCCCTACTTAAAGAATTCCTGCATTGCATGAAGAAATGAATCTTTTATGCATCTATGGCTTGGGACCCGGGTACTTACGGGACCGCCTGCTGCCACCATCGGTCTCCCGCCGGCCAGTGAGCTCCCACAAGGTGGGCCTCCTCGGGGTGCCGCCAGCTGGCGATGCCGGCTGGCGGCTCTCAGGGTGCGGGCCTTCTCTGCAGAGGCACCTTCCCTCTGGAATGAGCTACCTACAGAGATACGAGCCATCGCTGACCTAAGGGCCTTCTGGCGCACGCTGAAGACCCACCTTTTTCAGCAGGCCGGTCTGGCCTAATGCAATTAGAAGGGTTTTAATTTCTAAATTTTAAACTTTTATCAGGTTTTATTGGTTTATTTTTAAATTCAGCCATTAATTTAATAATTTTAATTCTATTTTAAATTTTATGGACTGTGTTGTTTTACTATGGCTGTTCACCGCCCCAAGTCCCTATTTGGGAGAGGGGGCGGTATAAAAGTTAAATCAATCAATCAATCAATCAATCAATCAATCAATCAATCAATCAATCAATCTATGGAATCAGGAAGGCCTGGAAACATTTTTAGGACAACTGACTTTCTGTCAGTGTGCTGTACCTTTCCCCCCTTAATATAGAGCTTCCAAATCACATCTGCAAAAATCTGAATGAAAGTTTTTTTATCTAGTCTGTCTCCAGATTACTGCAGCTTGGATCTGATGGATGCATCAATTGTTTAAAGAATATTGTTGGGAAGTTTCTCATAAACAAGAATGTAGGAAAGAAGATTTTTCAACATTTCTTTTCTGCACTCTCTACCTATTGTTGGACATCTCTAGATACTTGACAGAAGACTTTTGCATTGAAATTAGCTTTGAACAACACAGTAAGATGTAGATAGATATACTAGTAGAGGCAGGGACAGAAGTAAAGCTAGATGTAGAGTTATAGATATCTTTTTCTATAACTGACAACTAATATTTATAATGTAAAAAAAAGTGAAAGGGCATGACATCTAGCAAAAGAAGCCATCACGTGTTTAAAACAAACCATTCTGCCTTAAAAATCAAGTGAGTTTTCTCCACTAACATTTCTCAAACTTTGGAAAAGTAGTACTGAGTTTCATTGACATAGCTAAATCCAGGGAAAGATTTTGCAATATGGCTGAAAAGAAAGAGGTAAATCCTATTTGGAATAAAAATATTGGCTGAGTGTCTAAATGTTTTATTAAATTCTAAAATAGCACTTTTGCCATCACAAATTCAAGAAAGAAAAAGGGAGGTTATTGGAGCTCTTGTTCCTTTGCTAAATTATTCTGCAACTAAATAAGCTTTGGGGTTTTTGATGAAACCTGCACTGAGATCTTTGTAATTCCGATCATATATTTGGATAGTTCAGATATTTCAATTTTATTACTTCAGTTAATGAAACAATAGCTAAACGAGTCAAACACAAGGATCTATTTGCCTTATACCTAAGAGATAACTATAGGAACTATCTTTTCAGTAGATTCTTTTTCCACTTGACTAGAAGCTCTGATGAGCCTGATCATCTCAAATACAAGGGCTATTTTGGTATTGTTGCATGTAGAAAAGGGAGAGACTTGCATTGTGTAGCTCTGTCCACCAGCTTAGGAATTCCCACTCCATCCTTCCCACTTCCTCTTGCTCTATGTGATGAGCCTAGACATGAAGTTGCAAAGGAGACGCGGTATGTCAAAAAATGAAGAAAGCTTCCGAAAGTACCTGATTAAATTCCCATTCCTTTTTTGTGCTTTGTCTTTGTGGCACACCTATAAAAGTGACAAGATTTTGATCACTTAAAGACAGCTACCATCTGTAGTGTTTTGATTCCTCTCTCAGCAACACTGAGGATAAAAAAAATTGGGGTTCACAGTAACACTGATCACACATCGCTAGCCCAAGTTAATGGCATTCTTAATGAATGTTATTGTTTTATTTTAAGATAGAAATGCAGAAAAAGGTTAGAAAACCTAGAAAAAGAAAGAGAGTAGTGCAGAGAGAGAGAGAGAGAAAGAAAGAAAGAAAGAAAGAAAGAAAGAAAGAAGAAAGAAAGAAAGAAAGAAAGAAAGAAAGAAAGAAAGAAAGAAAGAAAGAAAGAAAGAGAAGTGATTTCCAAATTTTTTCCAGTGCTGGAAAATACAGGAAAAATACAACCTCAACCTTTTGCTTTACATTTCACAACATTTCAAGCCCTTTCTATAATAACAAAAACATTCTAATAATCAAAGCTGAAAATCAAATTTTTATTTTTATCAGCTTGGAGCAAAAAATTCCAGAAGCAGAAACAGAATTAGATAGATTTTTCTCCTTAATCAAAACAGTCAATTTCGCCATCTCTGCGAACTCTATCATCTTTACCATCCATTCTTCCATTGTGGAAATTAGTGTGTCAAGTTAATGGCATTGTCAATTTATCTTCAAAAGAATGTCTTTGTCCAGAATTTGGAGGCAGGCCAAAGAACTTTTAGGAATTTAAAAACAAATGGACCAATATTTTTTTCTTTCCTTTTTTCTTTGCAGAACAAAACGCAACAGTCTTCATCCTTCTTTCAAATATTACTGGCATCACCTTCATAATGTAGGATATGATGCCTCTTGAAAATATGAGACAATATCCTGGAGCCAATATCCTGAAGGGAGAGAGAAGGATTCTGGCATTGGCCAATGGGGTCAGCCATTGTTTTTTGCTCAGTAACACAGTGATCATAATATTCAGCTGCCATATTCACATCTTAGCAAGGGAAATGTTGCTAGGCTGCAGAAAACACCCAAATTCCCACCCAACAGAATACTGTAATAACATTTATTTTTCTGGTGGTGTGGACTGGCAACTTGGGATGGTCAAAGTTAAAATGCTTCCTATATTGGGCTCACCTTGTGTATTTGCAAATATGCTCAATTGTTTGCAAGATGCTATAACTCTGCTGCCTCACACTGGGGAAAAAAACCCTAAAATCTGGATAAGTACAGTAGCATCCTCAATTTATGCTTAAATAATTTCTTCCAAACAATTTTTCTTTCAGATGATGTCTGCTTATTGTTCTTTTACTATATGAGATGTGTTTCTACCTAATCATTTTTTAATGACTATCCTGGCTGGATTATAATAGCCACAATTTTGGATGGATTTCTCACCAATAGAAAAACAATACAGATCTGGAAAAAAAAATCTGGCTTTTTCCCATGATTTTAGTTCTGGTTGTTCTCTCTCTCCAAAGCTTGGGATTTCCTCTGAGCTTTCTGGAGATACATATGCATTATATACTGAATGCTGGTAACTATTATCCCAGTCCTGCAAAAATAATTCCAGTTAATATTGTCTTGTTTTTTTTCCAACTGCTTCTTCTCACCTTCCCACAGTTTATCAAAGCATAATTAACACTCTATGTGGGAAGATCAAGGATGGTCATTAAATTTGTAAGCCCTAACTGCAAGCAAGGAGAAATATAGTTCTATATAGCCTGTATTAAAATAAGTTTTTTTTGATAGCCTGAAGATATTTATGGTAATGAATTCAACTCATCCCTCTGGGAACAGACATCTTGAACATCTGAAAGGGAGGGGATAGAGAAAAAGAAAAAGATCAAATATCAAAGTGCTTTACATTTTATTATGCATATGAGCAGGATGCATAATTATGTGAAAGAAATGGAGAACTCAGAGTTCAGATAACAGATTTTACAGGATGAAGTACACTTGTGGGTCTCTGCCAACATGAGTTCTATAAAAGCAAGGAGACTCAGTAATATAAAAATTAAAAACTTTTTTTATTACAGAGAAGCGTCTTTAAAAAGAAATCATTTTGATGCTTTGACTTTACTTTTCTTTCTCTACACTGCATTTCTTTTTATTTGATATGTGAAAAGTTTTTTGAAAACTTTTTTATTACAGAGAAGCATCTTTAAAAAGAAATCATTTTGAGGCTTTGACTTTAGTAATTATCTAATTTTTAATCAATGTTTCCATTTGGCTATCAATATATCTTTGAACTACTGTTGGGGAAAAAACATTACAAATTTCAAGGCATTCAATACTATACCTATTACATTATGAAAAATAATATGGAATTCTGTCTCATGTATTTTTCTGGGGTTTGCTGAATTTCTTTTCCTAGGGTAACAATACAGGATTATGTCACTATACTTCTGAGATATGGTAGTATTAATTTTATCATAAAGCATTCATGGACTGTGAGTACATATTGATGTATACTTTTATTTTTGTGAATGGAATTGAAAGCTACTCAGATAGGATACCCCATTGGTATTTTTAAAAATAAGATTAAGTCTTAGAGAAGGAACCATACAGGTAAGGATACTATTTCTGAGGTAAGGTAAGGACAATTATGCTAGACTTGCTTTGTGATCTATCCACAAATGTCTTTGCTTTAAAAAATTAAGCAGAAAGATCTTCGTATTTTTTTCTCCCAGTATAATTCAATTGTGACTTGACTTTTTCTTATAAATTTAGATTAGTGAATACTTCTTATTGATACTCAGTATAAAGGAACTTTAAGCCAAATGGTCATAGTTTTGGGTATTGTGGAGCCTTCTATTCTGAAACAGAGAGAGAGAGAAAGAATTAGAATGTACGTGTAAAATAACTATTTCCATATGTGTATTGGCTGGTACCTCAAGTTAGTGTGGAAAAAGGTTTTCTCTTTGTATCTCATCGTTTGTATCCTTTTCTTCTTTTCTTGTCCCTTTCAGTTGATTTTAAATTGATGAGAGCAATAAGCCTTAAAGCAACAAGGTCAGTAGTGACACATTCACCTATCTTACTGTCTCTTATTAGAGAGGTTCTTGAAAGAATAAAGTTTAAAAAAGTAGTCTGCAAAGGAAGAAAAATCCATTCAACATATGGCATTTATACATTAAAAACATTTAGATTAGAGGGTTTCCAAGACTGGCTCCATTTGTTAGCACTTCACATCTGTTGTCTTGAGATAGCATCTCTTTTGGTCAAATAAATGGTTAGCACACAAAAAAGGTAAATTATTTAAAATCTGTGTGCTTCAGAACAGAGTTTAATGTGGTTTCCCACTCCCCTAGAAGTAAATCTATCATTCTGAGAGTTTTAGGGTTCCTTTAATCTTCAGGGCAATTTCTGAGAATAATGGTCAAGGCCATTAATACTACAGCAACAAAAAGCCAAGATGGTTGGAAAACTGCTGGATTGGATTTGCAAAACAAAAGTAAGAAAGAGGCCTTTACTAAAAATATTTTAGTTATCTGCCTTGATGTTTTGGGAAAGAAAGAGGAAATGAATTAGATAAATATCTTTTTTCTGCAGAGAAGTAACTCCCATTGAATAGATTTTTTATTATCTGTTAGTTATTCTTTATATGATGTTAAAGTTTAGAAATGAAAGATAAACAAGGCCAAGAAGATCTATGTATCATTTCTTTATGCTGAATTTGTGAAGGTGTGAAACTTGCCATTAAAAGATAAACAAGGTGCAGGAGGGTCAATGTAAGCATTGAATGTGAGGGAGGGAGAAAGAGGGGAAGGAAGGAAGAAAGGAGGAAGTGAGAGAGCGAGTCAGAGAGAGACTGTGAGACAAGCATAAGGAAGAATCAATTGTTGGTTGTGCCAATGGGGTATGGAAATATAGACTAGAAGTTCTGGGGAAAAATAGACTTCAAGATAGGAAGTTAAACATGAGACCAACATAGTTCTTTATTAGGTCAGCTAGATAGTTAAAATCAGAAGCCTCAAAGAATAGATAAACTTATAATATTAGAGTGACAGTGTTTGCATTATGTTTGAGAAGATTGAAGTCCATGTTATATGGAATCAGGCTTCTGGGGCCTAGCTCTACCTGGCTTGGAACCAGGCTATTTGAAGGACTGCCTCTCCCTCATTACATCCACTTGATTCACCAGCATGGGAAGGTAGAGTATGATGCAGGTCCTATTTATTATGAGTACACACTTGGTGGATCCACCAAAAAAAGGGCCTTCTTGGTGGTGGCCCCTTCTTTGTAGAACATCATTCCCCAGGAGGAAAATCCTTCTTCTACCATGTTGCTTTTCCAAAAGTTCTGAAGACATGGTTTTGTCAGTAGGCCTGGAGACCATGAATGGAGATTGTTGTTGTTAGTCGCAAACTCATGTCCGATCCATCACGACCCCATGAACAATGTTCATCCAGGCCTTTCTGTTCTCTACCATCACATGGAGTCACATCAATTGCTTCAGTGACTTCATTCAGTCACCTCATTCTCTGTCATCCCCTACTTCTTTTGCTGTCAATAGTTCCCAGCATTAGACTCTTCTCCAGTGAGTCCTTCCTTCTCATTAGGTGGCCAAAGTATTTGAGTTTCATCTTCAGGATCTGGCCTTCTAAAGAGCAGTCAGGGTTGATCTCCTCTTGGACTGACCAGATTGATTGCCTTGCAGTCCAAGGGACACGCAAGAGTCTTCTCCAGGACCATAGTTCAAAGGCCTCAATTCTTTGGTGCTCAGCCTTCCTTATGGTCCAACTTTCACAGCCATACATTGCAACTGAGAAAACCATAGCCTTGACTATACACGTTTTGTTGGCAGGGTGATGTCTCTGCTTTTTAGTATGCTGTCTAGATTTGCTATAGCTTGAATGGAGATGGAATCAATCAAATGGTTGATTTGATTGTGTTGCTGCTGCCATGAAGGAGAGTATAGCTTCTTATCATGTGGATTTTTAATGTTGTAAGCCTCCTGGAGTCACCTGTGTGTGATGTGGACAGCTGTATAAATTTATGTAATAAATTAAATATCAAAAGACTCCTAAGAAAAAGTGTACAGAATCTGTGTATTCAGTCTGAGATGAATTATTCCTACAAAGATTAAATTGATTTTAATTATCAAGCCGCTGACAGGGTAAATTAGGCAATATTTATATGATGATATCTGATAATCATTGTAAGGCCAATGTACAAAATTGCAAAAGCTGGACCTCTTTGGAGAGAGAACTGCAAATTGATGTACTTCTGTCTAAGGCTAGTAGCTATCAGTCCAAAAAAAAATTTATTGCATAAAAGAATCCTGGTTAATTGAAGATAATTGGCAAGTTATGCTTACCTTGAAATATACATTCTGTAAGAATTACAAGGAAGTGTAATTGAAAGGAACAAATTTCATAGTAGAGAATTTTTATAAAAGATTAAATTATTAATTATTAAAATATTCAAAAAAAGGAATTAAACCTTTGGTAAAGAAGTGCAAATAGAAAAGTAGTGATAAAAATGAACAAGAATTACCTTTTCTGATCTGGTGGTCTTAGGTGATAGATTTTTGGATTTAAAGACATCTCGCAAGAACTTGGGTGGTTTTGATGCTGTGTCTTAGGGATTTGATCGGTGCTGAATTGACAGTCTTACATCTGAAACACAAAACTATTACTAAAGAAGGGCAGAACGGATGAATGAATAATTTGCCTTTTTGTGACTTCATGGTAGAAAATGTTGATGTCTTAAGTATCAGTGAAGATTCTCAGCCATCCAGGTAGAGTAGTCTGGAAGTTGAGTCATGGCAACTAGATTTCTTTTTTTGGTTCGAAACATTTCACTGCTTATCTACATAGCTTCTTTGGTCTGTGCAAGTTAGTTAAAGGAACCCCCTATATCTCTGCCAGGGAGCTATCATTTCTCATCTAAACTGGATAGGCTCATTAGGTGAATAGGCAGAGAGCTGTTGGAATGTTAATGTTTCAACTCCTAAATCCTTTACACTCGGTGGGTCATTGAGCGTGGCCTCCCTGATGAACCTATGAAGTCATTGTAATTTTCCTGGGAATTGATGAAAGAGCAGCATAAAAATGATGTCTAAGCTTGAATTGATATGCTAGGAAGATACTTTAGAGAATAGAAGTGCAAATGATGAGGTTCTGACTATACCTGTATCAACAAGTTAAAAATCAATAAAGTGACAATTCCCGATGACATTCAAAATATTTAAAAAACTTAAACACTGAAATTGCTTCTAAAAAGCCTGTTGAAGATCAAGCCTTATTGAAGAACAATCAGTGAAAATGAGAATCCCATAAACCTTTGAGCTTGAAGAATGTCAACGAATATCTGGATAGAAATAATTCAGCAGAGTGTGCTTCAATGTTCAAAAGCTTTTGGCAAACTTCTCTTTTGCAGTCATAGGATGAGTGGCCTGAGTCATCATCCTTTTAGGGTCCAGTGAACACTTAGCTTGTTGGTGGATTATTTTAAAGAAAATATACAAATACAATCCTGTAACTTACTCTATGACAACATCCAAATATTCATTCATTTGCACAGCTACAGTTTTAATTTTCTGATTTCAAACAATCAAGTTTGAATATTTCCCAGGCATCTGTTTTGTGTATACTTGCTTATCTATTTTTATTCAATTTAGCACATTTTTTTACTGAGGAAAAAGGTTTAAGATGGGAATTGAGGACTATGACTCAGATGTCAACATCTCACGGAAGGAGCCGTGCAACATTTCATGCAATGAAATCTATGAAGTTTCTAGTTTTGTTATCAACATCCTTCCACACCCACAGGAACATATGGTCCTTCTGTTTGTGCAAATAAGCAACTATTGCTTAAAGTAGATGTTTCTACTAACACTGTGTCTAATTACAAAAAACAAACGCATGTATGTATGATCTCTGTTAACTGTCTTTCTCATCAAGCTTCTCTCTGCATTCTGGTTAATCCAAAACAGCCTTTCTGCTGAAGAATAGGCAGATGGATAATAGAGAGTCCCCTCTGCAATCTAAACCTGGTTTAGGGTGCAAACCAGAGTCTGTTCAGTCTCTTCTATATGTATTGTCTGTATTGTTCTTGAGAATATATGGGTACAGTATTAGACTGGAAACTATCCCATACTGAGATTGTACTCATAGTTAGAATGATCAGAAAAATACAGATAGTTCTTGCTTAACATCCAAAATTGGAAGTGGCAACTGTATCAGTATGTGACACATCAGATGACTGCTACAGGAACTGGGCCTGGCTAGTCTAGTGAAGAGAAGGACCAGGTGAGTTATGATAGCAGTCTTCCAATATCTGAGGGGCTGCCACAGAGAGGAAGAGCTCAATCTATTTTCCAAAGCACCCGAAGGCCAGACAAGGAATAATGGATGGAAACTGAACAAAAAGAGATTTAATTTGGAAATAAGGAGAAAATGACAGTGAGAACAATCAAACAATGGAACAGCTTGCCTTTGGAAGTTGTGGGAGTTTCATCACTTGAAAAGAAGTGATTGGACTGCCATTTGTCAGAAATGGTGTAGGGTCTCCCGCTTGGGCAGGGGGTTGGGCTAGATGACCTACAAAGTCCCTTCCAACTCTGTTAATCTAAGATAATCTAAAAAACTTGCAATTTTCCTCTATTGACTGTTTGATGGAAGCAGGAAGTGAAGCATACAAAAGACAGTCAGATGAGCAGAGGAATCTGTGACAATCACAAATGCCTTGCAAAGTGTCTGAATGTCAATCTCATGACCATGGAGATGCTGTGATTATTCTAGGTGTGTGGACAGGTTGTAAAATTATCTTTGCAAGGCTGTCATAACTTTGAATGGTATCTAACTACCTTTGATGGCTGCATTGTTTTTATGAGAACAATACAAGTTCTTCAAACTGTGCAACCAGGCTTTGTTTGTGGAGATAGGTTTTCACTTTATGTTAAACCATGGTTTCTTAAAGCCACAATTGACCGTGGTCTTATATTACACTAAGTTGTAGTTCAGGGTTAGTTTTCAATGCTTGTATTAATACAAAGTACTTAAGTAAAACTAAAGTCCAATTCTATTTTGATATGACTAGTCTATGTGTGCATATTGTAGGTTTTACAATTATTTATCTTAAGAAACTTGAATCATTCTCTGTTGGACTGCGTAGAAATAAATTGGTTTTGTATGTGTCCTTCTACAACAGCTTGCAGAAAAATCCTGCACATCTTGACTATTCAGCCATTTTTAAAAGAATTATTTCTTTGCAAAGGAAGTGCAACTTGGCTGTTTTTGCTTTTAAAGATAAACACTAAAGGAATGCCAACATCCTCTACGGTTAATAGCAATATTTTGAAAACCAGGACAGGTAGATAACAGATATTCAGAGTTGGAAGGGACCTTGTAGGTCATCTAGTCCAACCCCCTGCCCAAGCAGGAATCCCTACACCATTTCTGACAAATGGCAGTCCAAACTCTTCTTGAAAATCTCAAGTGATGGCACTCCCACAACTTCCCAGGGCAAGCTATTCCGTTGGTTGATTGTTCTCACTGTTAGAAAGTTTCTCATTTCCAGGTTTTCAGGTGCTTTAGAAACTAGCTTGATCCCTTTCTCTCTGTGGCAGCCCCTCAAATATTGGAAGACTGCTATCATGCCTCTCTGGTCCTTATCTTCACTAGACTAGCCATGCCCAGTTCCTGTAACCGTTCTTCATATGTTTTAGTCTCCAGTCCCCTAATCATCCTGGTAGTGCTCTTCTCTGTACTTTTTCTAGAGTCTCAATATCTTTTTGTCCAGGGGTACCTTTTCTGATTAACCAATTTTGCTAAAAGATTTTGTGAACTAAACTAACCCAGTTCTTTACCTACAATCTTTAAGAAGTATTTTGGTGACTTCACATTAAATGTAATTGATAAGGTGCCTTTTAAACAGGAGGCACTAAGCCCGCTAAGTTCATATTAGAAGAAGGAGGTTACTCAAATAAAGTTATGGTGACCTACAGATAGTTTTTGACTTACGACCAGATGCTTTGTAACTGTTCCAACATTAAAACATATTAACAAGAGAAATCAGAGCAGCAAAAAGAAGCTACTCTGAAAAGTTAAGGAATCAGTTCTCAACAAATGGACCGGCAATCATGTGGAAAACTCTTTTTAAAAACATCACTGGCTACAGCAAACCTCCTTCCCAGGCAGAAGAAAATCAACAACTAGCAGATTACCTGAATGTGTTTTACCGCAGGTTTGAAAGGAAACTACAGCCACCTATCTCCACAACCCCCATCTCAAACACACCAGCAATAGCCAAGACTCCTACAACTGGCCCCAACCATTGGGTTCACAACCTCTGGTGATCACAGAAAAAGAAGTGCAAGATCTATTACACAGACAAAAGCCAGGAAAAGCACCAGGGCCAGACAAGATACTTCCTTCTTGCTTAAAGGTCTGTGCTGACCAATTGGCCCCCATTTTCACCCAAATCTTCAATAGATCACTAGAGATGTGCTATGTTCCTTCCTGCTTCAAACGCTCTACTATCATCCCAGTGCCAAAGAAGTCCTCCATCAAAAAACTGAATGACTACAGACCAGTTGCTCTAACATCTGTTGTTATGAAAATCTTTGAAAGGCTTGTGCTATCCCATCTGAAAACCATCATGGATCTGCTGTTAGATCCCATGCAATTTACATACCGAGCAAATAGATTGACAGATTATGCTGTTAATATGGCTCTGCATTACATCCTACAACACCTGAATCTCCAAATTCCTATGCAAGAGTCCTCTTTGTAGACTTCAGTTCAGCATTCAATACCATCATTCCAGACACTCTTCTAAGTAAATTAAACCAACTAGTTGTACCTGAACACACTTGTAAGTGGATCATAAGCTTCCTAACAGACAGGAAGCAGCAGGAGAAGCTAGGCAGAATCACATCTGATACCTGTACAATTAACACAGGGCCCTCCCAAGGCTGTGTGCTTTCTCCACTTCTCTTCTCCCTATATACCAATGACTGCATCTCAAATGATCCATCTGTTAAAATACTGAAGTTTTCTAATGACACAACAGTGACTGGTCTCATTCGAGGCAACAATGAATCTGCATACAGACAGGAGGTTATACAACTTGCCTAATGGTATAACCAGAACAATCTGGAATTGAACACATTCAAAATCATAGAAATGGTGGTAGACTTTAGAAGAAACTCTCCCATACTACCACCTCTTACAAGACTAGACAACACAGTATCAATAGTAGAGACCTTCAAATTTCTAGGTTCTACTATATCACATGGACACCTAATATCAAAAACATCATCAAAAAAGCACAACAAAGAATGTTCTTTTTGTGCCAATTCAGAAAGCTCAAACTGTCCAAGGAGCTGCTGATACAGTTCTACAGAAGAATTATTGAGTCTATCATTTGCATTTCTATAACTGACTGGTTTGGTTCTGCAACCCAACAGGACAGACACAGACTTCAGAGGATAATTAGGACTGCAGAAAAAACATTTACTATTAACCTGCCTTCCATCGAGGACCTGTATATTGTATGAGTCAAAAAGAGGGCTGTGAAAATATTTACAGACCCCTCACATCCCGGACATAACTGTTTCAACTCCTACCCTCAAAACGACATTATAGAGCACTGCACATCAGAACTAGACACAAGAACAGTTTTTTTCCCAAAAGCCATCACTCTGCTAAACAAGTAATTCCCTCAACACTGTTCAACTATTACAAAGTCTGCACTACTATTACTGTTAATCTCCTCATTACACCTTATCACCCATTCCCTTCCACTTGTGACTGTATGACTATAACTATGTCACTTGTATCTTACTATTTATATTGACTGTTTCCTAGTATGATTTGATTGCTTATCGTACCCTATGACTATTATTAAGTGTTGTACCTTATGATTCTTGATGAATGTATCTTTTCTTTTATGTATACTGAGAGTATTTGCACCAAGACAAATTCCTTGTCTGTCCAACCACACTTGGCCAATAAAGAATTCTATTCTATTCTATTCTATTCTATTCTATTCTATTCCATTCCATTCCATTCTGATGGATTTTCCAAACCTATTTCAAAGTTCCAGTGTTTCTCCCTTAAGTGACAGAATTTTGGGCACTTGGCAACCAGCCTGCATTTACATCCATTTGCAGCAGGTGCTTATATGATTTCTATTTTTGCCTACACCCGGCAACTACTTCTAGTTTTTGGCAAAAACATCCAATAGTAAACAATGGATTTGCTTAATGACCATGGTGTTTGCGTAATGACTGCTGCAAAAAAGATCATAAACTTGGGTTGGTCGCATGGGTGACCTTCCTTTATGAATGTCACAACTTAGAACCATAATAGGCAGGTTCCATTACTAGCTGTATCTCGAACAGAATAACTTTCTGAACACTTGTGCTATCAATGTACGGTTGTTTCTTTTCATATCAAAGGAACACACACACAAAGACAAATATAAAGAGTGGAAAAGTATGGATTTTTAAGGATTTTTATTACACAGTAAAGAATACAACAATACCTGAATCATACTTTAAAGATTCACAGGTTGACAGACCATACATTACAGTCCAACTAAAGGAAAAAAAAAGGATTAACAGGAAACCACAGTTCAGACATAGTAGACTTAAAAGCTCAAGAGTATGTTGACAAAAGCATGATGCCTAGTATCCCACCCACCGCCCCCCACCCCAGTGTTAGTCTACCATTAACTTGTGGTACATGTCTGAATTAAGTATTGCACAACAACTTTTTTCTTTTCTTTTTCACAATAATGTCGCAGAACCCAAAACAAAAATCCAAAATAAACATAAAACAAAAAGAAAACCAAAGTACTTGAAAACAAAAAAAACTGCATTTTCAACAGTCTCCAATTTATTTATTTATTTTGTCCTGTCCCTTGAGCAGTTCAGACAACATGGAGTCAACGTTTTCCCCCCTAAATGTTTTCCAGACGTTGGCATGCTTTGCATATAATCCAGCCTTGTACATTTCAAATCCCCAAGACATGCACCGACACACACACACACGCACACACGCACACACACCAACAGCCATACGCAGCCCCCCCACCCCGCACACAATTTTCTTTTAAAAAGTAAGGATAACAGAAGGGTTTTTTTTTTTTAAAAAAGAAGAGACTGGCAGCCCCTGCCACACACACACTCAACACACAGTTTCATGACAGAGAAAAAGAGGAAGAGGAGAGGAAGAGACAGATCAGAGGACGCCCTAGTTCTATTAGCGGCCATGATTCAGATCTAACCCAATGAAGTTAGCTTCTTTTTTTAAAATGTGTTTATTCCTACAAATTATACTCTCACGTAGCCTGTATAATAAGTGACAAGCAAAAAAGGAAAGTAACAAAAGTTTTTTTTTTCTTTCTTTCTTTCTCTTCTTTAGGTTTATGAGGTCTGCATTGTTACCAAGAAGTGATATGGTTTGCAGCTGTATGAGCTTAACTTTTGGTATCCTGGTTCTTCGGTGCCCATTTGGTTTGACTAGACTAGACCAGTTTTTTTGTTAGCTACTGGTGCAATATACATGCTGTCAGAGGTAGAGTGAAACTTTTTGCCACTGAGGAGACTGTAGCAAAACAGGAGGAGAGGAGGAAGAGGAGGAGACAGAGCTCAGAGTTAGGGGGTAATCTCTCTCTTTTTTTTTTTGTATTTGTATTTTTTTTTCACTCTGGGTGCCCTGAATTATAAAGTAATGAGACATACTGTACTAATCCCTCTTTCACACACTTATGTTCAAGAGCAACAGTGTTGTATCACATACATCATAACTTCTAGAGACATAAAATTATGATACCATATATATATATATATGTGCGTATATGTGTGTGCATGTATCTATATATGCATCTTCATATAAACACATACATATATGTTTTGGATTATTAAACCCTTCATTGCCTAGAGCTCTAGAGGAATGGACTCCAGTGTCACAAGCAGAATAAGAAACAAAAGAGATCTGAATGAATTTGGGAGCACCATGATCAAACAGAACCTGTTTGAAAAATTAGTTATGTGTTTTTGATTTCCATGTAAGGCAAGGCAGTTGGCAAGCATCCATTCTTCTGCTATATAAGAGCCAGGTTTCTCAACAATGAGGCAATCTAGCTCTCGAAACCCCTAAAAGTCTGTACGGATGCTTTGTATTTGCAACTTCTCCAGTTTCCCGCATGGTTGCTCAGCAGAAAATTGGACATTTGATAGAGGTTGCCTTCCTTGTTCCAGACAAAGGTAAAATCGGGAAACAGAAAACTCCACCTCAGTTATACAGACATTGTCTCACACAGTTACTAAACTGTCCTTATCTATTGAATAATACTAGTAGGAACAGTTTCTTTTTTCCAGAAAACTCAAAATGTGATTTTAATATTAGTAGTCCTCACCTACCAACTGCAATTGGGACTGGCCATTTCATTGCTAAGCAATGTGGTCATAAAGTGGAAAATCACATGATCACAAGAAACTTATGACAGTTCGTCACTTCTGGCTGTACTCATTAAGTGAATAGCAATAGCACTTAGATGTATTTACCACTTCACAGTGCTTTACAGCCCTCTCTAAGTGATTTAGAGAGTCAGCATATTGCCCCGCCTCCAACAATCTGGGTCCTCATTTTACTGACCTCGGAAGGATGGAAGGCTGAGTCAACCTTAAACCATTCAGAATCGAACTGCTGGCAATCGGCCGAATTAGCATTCAATACTGCATTCTAACCACTGCCCCACCACAGCTCTACAGTTATAACTACATCATGTGACTGCAACCTGTGAATTCCTGCTGGCTTCCCCACTGCCTTTCAGAAGCCAGCTGAAAAAATTGAAAATGGTGATCATGTGACTATGGGATGCTAAGACCGTTGTGCACTGGTTGCCAAGCGAGTCATGATCCCCTGACTGCAGGGACACGGCAGTGGCCACAACTTCAAGGACCAGTTTCATTATTCAGTGCCATCATAATCTGAACGGTCACAGAGCAAATGTTTAATAAGTTAGGACTATCTGTAATAGAGATACTTAAACAAAATGTCTGTAGTCACTGACGGAGTTCTTTGTATCCAGGGCCATCCAACCCACTTTATTTATTTAATTATATGGCACAGAATTGTTTTCTTTTTTTCTTGGAGAAAGCTTGAAATAAAAATATTTAGGAATGCCTTCTACAACGGCATTAAAGGTATTAAAACCAATTTATTGCGTGGCTTATTGGTAGAAAAGCACATAACCATTTTATGGGTTGTTTACGTTTACAAATATTTCTGGCCTAGACAATGGACAATGAAGGGTTAAATGAATGTACATTATGCCTTTGCTGAACATGTTTAACCTGCTGATAATTTGGAAAATAGAAACAATGCTTTCAGAACTCAGATTTTGGTCCATCAAATCAGTCTTTGGCTGACTTCCCTTTTTTTTTGTTTTTTTTTTGTAATAATACTGTAATATAAACCTGGCATTCAGCAGTGTTAAAGCTGTCAATCTACACCTCAGCATTTGGAGCTCTAATCATCATAATTTCTATTTTGTAAAATCAGAAATACCGTACAACCTTACAGTGATAATGCATGCACTGCTTTTTTTATTAAAAAAGTATGATAGCCTGTTTTATTTTTATTTTTTTTATAAAATACATATTAATGAATTTTGCAAAAAAAAAAAGAAAAAGAAAAAAAAAGGAGGGAAGAGAAAAATTAAAAAATAACCCACCACTATTCTAATCTACAGATAAATTCGGTGAAATGGCTCTAGCATCTTTAAAAAGAGTTTGCCCCAAAAAAGCATGCCTAGGAGTCATTATGACAGTGCAAAATACACATTTATGTACATCCCTCTTAGAAAAACACCAATATTTTAGCATTCCAGGAAGCATGCTAGGTTTCAGAATGTTTTTCCCCCTATAGGAGAGTGAAATAGCAGCTCCGAAAGATAGCTTTTTTCCTTTTCTTTTCTTCAGGAGAAATGAAAAAAGGAGGGGGTTTCTTTCTTTTTTTTTCTTTTCTTTTCTTTTGACCTTCTAGAGAAATATTACTACTACAGACAGATATAAAAGCAGCATAGAAAGTTTCTCACCTACTAGTAATAAAGAAGACTTAAATGTGAGCATAGTTAACTACAATGCATTTTCACATTTGCCCCAACACATTTACAAGGGAAAAAAAAACACAATTGGGAAACCTCACAGGACAGAAGTGCTTTAACACCAAGAGAACTACTATATTTTTCCTTATTTTTAATTTTTTTTTTTTTAAATTAAAAACCCAGACAGGATGAGATGGAAAGAATTTGGATGAGATCTGGAGCTGGAGTCACTGCATTGTCACCATCGCTGATACAAAAACGAACGAGGTGAATCACACCGGATGGTCTTCCTCTGTGGAAGCTTGTTAAAAAAAAAGTGAAGGAAATTTTGAAGCTTGTTATTTTTTTCATCTTTTGAGAGGGGGAAGGATAGAGGCAGCTGGTTGATATTATAGCTGCCAAAATGCTAATTAACTGCAGGCTGTGTTCTTATTTCTGTTCTAAAAAAAATACAAAACCAAAACAAAACAGAAAAATAATCCCCACCAAAAAAACGAAACAAAGGACAGAAAAGAAGAGGAGATCTTTGTGTGGTGGTATTTTTTTCCCTTTGCTGCTCTTTTAAGTCCTTCATCCCACTGCAATCATCTTCCATTTTTCATTCTGTTGACCTGGATATTATTATTTCATTCAGAAACAAGAAAAAAAAATGAACATCTGTGTCTCCTTCCAATCTGCTGCACATCTGCGTGTTTTTGATACGGGTTTTCAGAGTTCAAGTCAGTAACCCATGGACGCTATTCATCTTCTTATTAAAATGTCTGCGGCTTTATCCAATGCTTAAGCCCATGAGGGGGGTTTGTTTTCTTTCTTTCTTACTTTCTCTCTCTCTCTCTCTCATTCTCTCTCTCTTTCTCGCAGTTAAAAAAAATCCATTTTTTTGTTACAAAGAACATTGTGACTTTATATTATTAGCATTTTTGCTTTCAACAGCAATTAGCAATCTCTTGGTTTGCTGTTTGGTAAAGCATCGTGTTAATGAGGTCACCTAGTTTAAAATCCCAGCTACTGGAAAATAACAGGGAGGAGGTCAAATCTATCATTGTGTGTACGTTCAATCTTCTCTGTTTCCTAAAGAAAAGATATCTTTGTTATCCAGAATAAGTCATTATGACCTGTTACTGGCCTTCTGGGTTTTGCTTCTACCTCAAGATACAGTATAATTTCTTTTATAATATTGAAATGTGAAAGTTCAGCAGAAACCTTTGAGTATCTGAGGATGAGGATTTTGTTTTGTTTTGTATTTGTCTTTTAAGTATTTTAAAGTTCAGTCTTAGCGAGGAGTTGACTCTATGGTGCTTGGAGTTCCAGGGGTGTTTGACCTAGGAGTAGCTGCTGGTGGGGTGTCGATGGGGCTCCCGGCTCCACTATTCGGTGTTGCAGAGGAGCTGACTGCTGGTGTCTCCCCTTGTGGCTGGGCCTGTAGAGTCTGTCCACAGAGGTGGTGATGTTTCTCCCAGTCTTTATGTTGGCAAAATGAGCCACAGTAACGTGCAGTGTTGCAACCACTGCAAGTTTCGCTGGCTTTACGGCCACAGTTCCAGCAACTCTGCATAGAGAGATGGGGTGAAAAGAACAAAGGATATAAAAAAATTGGTGAGAAATTCTATGGGTAGAATGAGTACGAAGCTATCAATTTTGAAAAACTGTGTAAGGGAAGGAGAAAACTTCAAAGCAGCTTTTATTACACAGTGGAATATCCAACATATCCAAATCTTGGCCATTTGACAGGCCAAAGCTAGGGTCTCCTTTAGAACACGTGCCACAATAGCACATAAGATTTGGTAACCTGCGACTGGTGCATTTTTATCACTTATAAATCAATTCCACTACAATTGATCCAATTAAAAAGCAGTAACAATGGTTAGAAACCACTGATATCTAACCTTTAGAAAGGAAATGCATTGGTTTTAAGAAACTCCTCCTTGAAACCAACAGTTTTGGATCTCACCAAACACCTAAGCAATGCTCCAGTCATAATCATAAACAGGGGAAGATTTAAGATAGAATTAAGCTTTGAGGCATGCTTGGTTCAAAATGTTAAGAGAAGCACAAAAGCAAATTTTAAAAAATCCACGTATTATATGAGTCAAGATGGATTGCTAGTAGATACCTGGACACACCCATGCTATCGTCTTTCGCCTCTTCCAGGATCTTTTTCAACTTCCCTGTTTTTCTTTGGAAGTTGTGGTAACTATTTTAAGCACAACCCTGCTTAACCTTCTGAGATCAGAAAAAGCCAGTTAACTGCTGGTAGCTGCTATGACTATGATCACACAATAATAGAGTTTTCTGAAGTTTTGTAAAGGCATTGTATTTATGTAGTATAGTGAAGGTATCAAGATTCAGTTTGATTGCAGCAATCCTCAGCATTAGAAAATAACTTGTCAAGGGAAATATTTCACAATTGCATCCCAATGTTATACTTCTATAAAAACCTCCATATACCAGATCTTGATGCAATCGATTTTGCGTGCAGTGGACTACATTTTCCTCATTCAATGGACATTCTGAAATAAAATTAATCCACTAAAACAAGGTTTCACTATATTATGCCTTCCTGCAGAAGTCAGGAGGCAGTGCACTTAAGAAAGAGATGCATCGAAGAATTTTCTCATGAAAAACGACTGCAGAAGTTGACTCAACAGGGTGTACACTACAGATAGTCCTTGACTTACAACTGTAACTGAGCCCAGAATTATGGTCATAAATTGTGCTGCTTGTTAAGTGGATTATCATATGACCGTGTCTGATTTTAAGACCTTTTTTGTGAGAGCCGTTAAGCGAATCCATTGTCTGCAATGGGTGGGGAAGTTTTTTTTTTTTTTGCTGGAAACCAGAATTAAATGCCTGTTTCTGGCAAAAAAAAAACCATTGCAACTTGGGGTCATGTGACTGTGGGAATGCTTCAAATGGCCCTAAATGTGTGCTGGATGAGGGGTGTCCAACATGCTATTACTTGATCGTGGAGGATGGAGTGGCTGCTGTAATTTCAAATTTGGGTTTAAGTAGTCCAGGGAGGTTGGCATAACATTAAGCAATTGGTCATAAGACAAGGACTTCCTGTAATGTTCTTGGTCTAAATAAAATTTCACAAATAACTGCTGTATAAAAGGAAGGGGAAATGTATTCACTACAGATTAACACAGAAATCATGGTTTTCATGACTTTAAAAGGAGAATTAGATTTTTAGAATACAATAGAATAGAGTAACAGAATTGGAAGGGACCTTGGAGGTCTTCTAGTCTAACTCCCTGCTGAGGCAGGAAACCCTACACCACTTCAGACAAATGGTTATCCAATATTTTTTAAAAAAACTTCCAGTGTTGGCGCATTCACAACTTCTGGAGGCAAGTTGTTCCACTGATTAATTGCTCTAACTGTCAGGAAATTTATCCTTAATTCTAAGTTGCTTCTCTCCTTGATTAGTTTCCACCCATTGCTTCTTGCTTTTACAACAGTCCTAAACTGCATAAGACAATTGCCAAAAAGAAAGCCAAAATATCTCATTGTTAATTCCCCAAAAGGTGTGTGCAAGGGGAAGGGAAAGGCTTCTTCACTATCAAGTTCATTTTTCTCTCATTTAGCTCACCAAAATTCAGACAACATGGTGCTCATGAAGACTGGATATATAAAAAAAGAAATTTTTGCAGTTTAAAAGCACCAGCATCTGTTTTAATTCAAAGAAGAGATATTAAAGAAGATAGGATCACTGCTGGCTGATGATGATTGGTAGTAGAATTTAGTCAAGGTGACCTAATTGCTTATTCTAATCCAACGTTTCTCAGCCTTGACAACTTCAAGACCTGTGGATCTCAGCTGGATGGCTGGGGAATTCTGGGATTTGAAATCTCCAAGTCTTCAAAGTTGCCAAGGTTGAGAAACATGCAGAAAGGGAAAAGCACTTTGTATGCAGTCCAGATATGATGACATGTAGTAAGGAGGCGCATTCCAGAGGAGTAAGAAGCATTCAGTCTGGATGCTACATATGAAAGTGTGAAGGCAAACTCTCCCTAATTGTTCAAAGCGTATCTTGCAGATGCATATGATAGACATCATGGAACAGCTCACCGCAGCTGGGTCGTCACCGCTGGGTCACCGCAGGCAACTCACCACAGGAAAAGGCTGGAAGTCAGGGGAAACCAACCTCTCCTCCTCCACTTTCTTCCTCTCTTCTTCCTTAATCTGGCTTATCCTCCCCGACCAATACCCCTTAACTCTGTGAGACTCTCTCCCAAATGATTTTTCTTCTGGTTGGGGGGAATGACTCCCTCTTCCCATCCCCATTTTGTCCTGCTTTTTTCCCCACTGTCCCAGCTACATAGGAGGAGCAGAGGGTTCCTTTCACCTCCGGCATTCTCCCATTACATTACATTAGCCTGATGTAACTAATAAAAGGAATTGTTCCATGGCGAGTTGCCCCATGATAAATTGGTGGGGGCATGACAGCTCGGATAAGGAGGTGGCAATTGAGCCTATAGCAACAAGTTGTCTTAAGACTCTATAATAGAATTGTCAGTCTGACAAGATTATGTCTGTACCTGTGTTTCCCTGAAATAAGACCAAGTTTTATATTAATTTTTGCTCCAAAAGACTTGTTAGGGCTTATTTTTCAGGTAAGTCTTATTTTGGAGAAAATACAGTATTAAATGCGGATGATCTTAACTGGGGCTTACTTCTGGGGTGGGGCTTATATTATAAGCATCCTGAAAAATCATGCTAAGACTTATTTTCTACTTGTGTCTTATTTTCAGGGAAACATTGTAGTGTACAGTAGATGTGAATTTTTTTAAAAAAATCAGTTTGTAAGAATCACCAAATACCATTCTTGGTTTTGGGCCTACATTACATGCATTTAGAGACTGAAAGTCTGGGTAGTAGAAACTAGGATTCTGTTGTAACTCTTCAACTCATTAAAATGTTAACTTTATAACTTAAGGCTATTCTTCAAATAGTCCAAACTCTGACATTTAAGCAGATTAAGAAAGAAAATCCAACATTGGCATTTGAAGAAATCTTCAAAGGGATATTTATTGGTATCAAATTTGGTAAGCACCAGGCTTAAGTCTTTTTACATTCCCTGGACCAACCAGATGGTCCTATATTTAGAATGTATGTTATTGCTTTTCATTATTAATACTCAAATTCTATTTTATGAAGGTAGCTGTATAAATTGAATGTATTATAATTTAAACAATACTCATAAGATACACTCACAAGATAGCTTGTGATACTCTAAACATAACATTTTCAATTCTAAACATACAAGTACAGTTGTTCCTCCTGAACTCAAGCGGGGAAAAACCACTCCAAAATTTCAGAAATTATATTAGTATGTTGGATTTTTCTGGCCTCCCTGTATTGATGCATTATCAATAGATTTTCACTGTGGGATAACAAGCAAGGATATATTGCTGAAATCTCCTTTTTTTTTCATTCAAAAAATTGTGCTTAAGATATTGAAATTTTGTCCCTGTCTACATTTCATCCCAAAGTACAAGGATTCCTTGTTAAGCACACAGCCAGCTGATGGCATTTTTACTCCCTGCCAAATCGAAAGCCACCAAAAGGATGCCTGTTGCTCCTTTCCCTCCAGCTTTACTGTACCAGCTGGAACACTGGAACAAAGCCAGCAGATAAGTGAAATTCCTAAACTACAACAGAAATCCCAATTACCAGGAAGAACAAAGGCCTAAGTCCAAAATACTGTTCTATATTAAATACTGTTAATTTCTAAGGAAATTAAACATTTAATCGGAGTCAAGTGGCTTCTTTAGAAAACAGTTCTAGTATAAGATATACTCTCTCTCTCTATCTCTCCCCCCCCCCCTTTTCTCTCTCTCTCTGGCACAGGAATGTTTTGGCAGATGCAAGAATAGTTAAGTGTCCAATACTCATACCTCCTTTCCTTTCTCTTTCTACTTGATAGATTAAATTCAGATGTATGCAACATTTCTATTTAAACTCATACTGATGAAGTGTGCAGACTAAACCAGGTAATTACAAATGCATGAGTTAGGGGTTAGGTGCTTTTTTTTTTGGGTATTTGCAGAAATTGTTCCCATCTTTTAAAAACTCTTCTTAAAAAGTGGAATTACTAACACAGAGAAACAGATGTTTTTGGTGGTTCAATTGCAGGGAACATAGGGTCCTTGTCTGCCATCAGCTGGTTTTGATTCACTGTCCATGGTTTCAGGTTCATTCTGAGGATTGGAGGATAGTTCACTGTAGTTTTACAATTGTTTTATGGGGAGAGGATTATCATGATGAAAAATTATAAAATCGCAAACAATGGGACATTTTCAATAGATTTTGCTGAGTTTAATTTGAAGCCCAGTTTTGTGACCCATCAAATATTGCAGCTGTATAGCGTGTATTATTTTATTGGAGCCAAAGCAGAAACCTCATGGAAATATCAGGGAAAGAAGGAGACAATGCTAGTCATTATCAATCAGTTTTATGTCTCCGAGGAGACTTACCACATCAACACTCTCTGCTAGAAACCACCACTTGAGTGGATTTAGAGTAACAACAATGTTGTAAAGACAGACTCCTTGGCAACTTCAGTTAAAAGGGCCATGGACCAGGAATGGTAAAGAATTTGGCTTGTAAAACTGAAGAACTACTCCAAACCAGTTTGACAAAATTGGGTTGGAGAGACAATTAGGGATGTTCTCATGTCCCTCTAACAGTGGCGCAAATATGCTCTGGTAACTGTTTTTATATGGCATAGCCTGGTAACATTTTCTTCATCATCTCACTGCCACCCTAAGCTGAAGAAGCTTAATATCATATTTAGCTGCTTCAGTTTTAGTGTTTTCTCTCTTCTCCTGACATAATTTTAGGTATGGATAATATCTAGCATCCTTAATAAATGATGTGCTTGATGACACTATCAAATGGAATCTACCCAACATTGGCCACTTGTGATTCTGCAGATGAACATCTCCCTTCCCATTCACTGGGCCCTGTTGGAGCCATTTTCTGTTGGGCTGTAGGAGACCCATGGTTTCCACAGAGGTATCTGCTAGTATAATGCTTGACTTTTTTTTTCTTCAATTCAATCGTGCCTGATTCTCAGACATTGCCTGGACAAGTCCCTGAAGTTTTCTTACCAGGATTTTTAAGAAGTGGTTTGCTATTGCTTCTTTCCTAGGGCTGAAAGAAGCAACTGGCCCACGATCACTCAGCTGGCTTTGCACCTAAGGTGGGAATAGAACACAGGTTCTCCCAGGTTTTTTAGATTTTTTTTAACCCCACCTTTTATTATTTGTGTAATAACTAATATTGCACATTGGATAACAAATCTATTTTATTGTATGTCTTCCATGCACAGCTACATTAATAGGCAATTGTAAAAAAAAAACCCACAATCTTATTGCTATTAGTCAATTGATTTGAAGCCTTGGTGAAAACATATTGAGGCTATAATCTAGCAGGCCATAATTATTCAATAATGGGATAAAATTATAGATTATAGTTTGAAACAGTATGAAAAGTAAAAAAGGAAAGATACATTAATCCTGTTCTCTTTGACTTCTGATATATCTCTAAGGGACCAATATTCAGGAAGTATTATTTTATGGCAATAAGTGAGAAGAGAGCCATTTCTTGTTCTTCACAAGCTATTTCTCCTAAAGAAGAGTAGTGTAGTGCTCCTAGCAAAAGGTTCTCAAAATTTTGACACAGTGGCCAATCCGGGTATTGTGAAGGCAAAAATTGCTATCACTTTGCATACTCTCCTTCTGTGTCTTAAATCATAGTTCTGCCCTCAGTGCCTAGAGATGCTAAATTGTACCTGCAATTATTTTCTAATCATGTACAGTCTCATAGCTGTCTAACACAACTGTAATAATAAACACTTTTCTTCTGCTAAGCCCTGCCTGTGTATTGAGATCTGTGCTGTTGACTGTAGTCTAAGCCTCCTTGGATGTGAATGTGAGAAAGTATATATAGAACAGTGAAATGGTACCTATAAATGTATAGATACCAAGTCCTATCTCTAAACATATGCTTCAATCAATGTTAATGGCACTAAAATGTGCTTAACTTTTGCTGGATCTGATCTATGATTTCTTAAAAACCCTTGATAAACAAAGATGTTCTGTCTGTCTTCCATGATGCAGCTGGAATTAATGCAGAGAGAAAAGGCTTAAGAGCATGAGTGCTCCCATTAAAACCTACTCACAATGTTATTTTGCTTTACCTATAGTTGCATCTCTATAGTAATGATTCCAGTCTTTACAATATTCATTTTTACATCATACACATATATCCAGGACATTCACTTCTGAGGTAACCAATGTTACTCAAAGCACAGGAAAAGAGTAAGAAATAGTAAGTCAAAAAAAAAAATTATAGGAAGGAGATAAGAGAAATGTCAAAGAAATAAAACTAGACTGACTATATACCAACACTGTTCAGTATATTCATCTCCAGACTTTTTTTATTACTTCACACCATAATTGCTTCTGGATTTTGTCCTGGATTTAGTGAATGCTTGGGGTATGTTTGCATAACAAAGCCTATTGCACTGTCTTTGCTTATGTTTGGATATGCCCAAGCTCTGCTGAAAAATATTTTTGTTTCATCTTACTATTACAGCATAATTTTAGTTCTGTAAGTGTCTACCACTTCAGTTGATTCCAAATGCTACAACTGTATTATTAACCATATTATTAAGAACTGAAGAAACTTCTTGGATGAGAAGCAAAATGTCTTCAAGGAAAAACAAAGAAAATCTCCAGTTGCCTTTTGAAAAAGCACCTTTGGGACATAGTATTAACCACAAACGTTTTTAGGGAATTCCTTTAGCTTCTTGCTAAAAGGGATCCCCTGGCTACTTGGTCTGTTTTTGGTCAGTTATTACAGCTGTTTATGAGTTCCATGCCTTGGTATCAGGCTATTTGAAATATTTTGTTCTTTCCAAAGAGGCTGAGCTTTTAAAGACATTGAGAAAATTAAATACTTTTCAAAAGGACTGCACTATTGAAGCATCAGACTATCCTCCCTTTTGATAATAGCATGTGGCAATTTAAGAGATATATATCTCATTTCTCCTCCAAGAGCTCAAATCTTGTTAAACATTTTATCCTTGCAACAACAACCCTGTGAAGTGGGTTGGCCTGAGGGAAAGAGAGAGACCAAAGGTCCAGTTATTAAGCAGGTTCTTTGGTTGAAGGTGAATTACAATTTCAAAATCTTAACCACTATATTCCCACGGGTTATCTTCACATAACAAAATATACATTATATCCTACACCTCCCTATCTGTCTCAAGCTAGGATATTAATTCAGCTTTCCCTGACCTTGAGCCCTCTGGAACTATTTAGTCTGCATTTCCCTGATGTCTCTATTGGCTGGAGATTCTGGAATTTGTATTTTCAACATATTGGAATGGTTGCGACCGTTTAAAGATCACATTCACAAACAAACTGCCTTGACATAAGTGAAGTACATAACGCCAATACATTTTAATTTATATCAAATTTAATTCTGCAAAAGATTTGCTAAGAATGACATTTCTCTTTCATACACAGGCACACAAACAGACACACATTTATTCTTAGGTTTTTTTTTTTTTTTAGGAAACTTTCAGATGTTGTAAATCAATTCCTTATGTCTCTTCTTCATTCATCTGCTACACATTAAGTTGAAACTCTGGGCATCTAGTCATTTCCCAATAGCCTTTCATCTCTGGTGATGCCTGGGACCAATTAAAATCTTACTCTCCCTTAAATAATGGATGTGTATTGCTCCATGCTGCAGATTTTGCCTGTGATTTTTGCCACTTCTTTCAACATGGAGCAAGGACTTAATTGGAATTTTTGCACCTAAATCACTCTAGATGTTACCAACCTGCTACACATATTAAACACCGTGCTTAGAATAATTAAAAGTGTGTAAATATTTCAAAATAGATAAATTGTATGAAATATTTCACATAAGTTTGAAATACTAAATTAAGATATCAATATCTTAATCCAGTATTTAAAAATTATTGAAAACTACGCTCACAAAAAATGTTGGTACATGTAAAAAGATATGATAAAAAGAAAGACCATAAACAAAATCTCCCATCAATGTTAAGCTGAAAGAAATTATACTTAGCATCTGTTTATTGGGGCAGGTTTAATCAAGACTTCCCTTTCCGCATGGATTTTAATATTTCTTTTTTCTCTGAAAGACACAAGAATTCATTTTATCCAAAACACTTTAGGATTTGCAACAGAATATATGACCTCCCTCTGTATTCTTACTTCCTTTTATATATGGTGCCATACATGCCCCCAAAAAGCTTTCACTAACATCTTCCAGCCTGAACTAAGGTTTATCATCATTGCCCCTAATTTACTCTTTATTGCTCTTTGAATCTGTTTTCTTCTGCCAGATGCTGTTTTCCCACCATTCCCTTTACAGAAAACTCTGCAGTTGAAATAATAGGTTCCAGTTCAGAAAAGGATGTCACAAACCTAATAACACATTTTGTTTGCATTCTAAAAACCTCATTCTTCATTGATCATACAAGTATACTAAAATGGATTCCAGTATACTTATACAAAATGATTTATTTTCTACTGAAACATATACCCTTTCTATTTGTTGGAAAGTATTTGAAATGCAATCTATTTTGAAATTGTTTTAACTATTATACACAATTTAAACTGAAAACTAGTTAGAAATCACCAATATAAGATTACACTTCTAATATTTATTTATCAAGTGAGATTTCTTTAATGTTAATGTAACTGTTGCCACGAGATTCCCACCCCATTCTTTTATTATTCATTATGCCTATAAATATGTCAATCCTATCTACATTATGGAGGAACCAGCATGCAATCAAAAATAAAATATGGAAATTTAGAGTAGCATTTGCAGTGATTGCATTTAATACACTGTGGAATACATGAAATCAGAAGGAAAACATGACTCAATAAATATGATCTAAATACTTTTTAAACTATTTTAATATTTGCATTGGAGAATTCAAAATATCCTTACTTCAAAGTCCTGTTTCATTGACTTAGTGGGATTACTCCATAATAAGTATGCACAACATTGCAATCTCAGACTGACATATTGATAATGGATAACTTTATCTTACTGTACAATTTGTAGTTTGCATTTTTTTTTCCATAATGTCCAATTCTCAGAGACTACCTGGAAAATCCTTGCAATTTTCTTGGCAAGTTTTTTCAAAAGTGGTTTGAAATTGCCTCCTTCTTAGAGAAAAAGTGAGTGGTCCAAGGGTTACCCAGCTGATTTCATGCCCAATGCAGAACTAGAACTCAGGGTCTTCTGGTTTTTAGCCTAATAAAGCCTTAACTACTATATCAAATTGGATTAAACTTTGAAATATACAGATTCAAAATTCACCCCAGTGAATAGAACGTACAAGAGTTAGGAGATATCTCTGTCAATTATAACAAACAAAGGACTGTTTTGGCTTGTTATATGTCAACTCACACGAACCTAGGCCATCTAAGGCTGTGTACAATTACTTAATTTCAGAAATGGCTGGTCACTACCTTCTTCCTGGGGCTGAGAGAGAACGACTGGCCCAAAATCACAATATTCACTTTTGTGCCTAAGAGAGTATTAGAACTGAGGTCTCCCTACTCCAAGTCCAGTTCCTAAACTGCTAGACCAAATTGGCTCTCAGTTTTAAACATTCAAAAAATAAAATCAATCAGATTTATTACTGCAACATTATCTAATCTGTCAAGGAGGATAATATACAAAGGAACTCTCCTTTTGGAAGTCCTGTCAGCCCTGTCTTCTCTACTTTCCTTTCTTTTTCTATGATAGCCAAGTTCAAAAGAGGGTGAAGAAGAAAATGAGGAAAACTAAGAATAGTTAAAGCTCTGCATTTTACTTCATACACACATCAATGCTGGGATGTGTAGTTTTTAAAGTTACTCAATGATCAGGAGGAATCATCATCATCTCTTTCTTCCATAGACTAGAAAGTTCCTGATAATTTATGGATTCACTAAAACTTTCATTGCCAATTCTGATAAATGTATTTTTTACTTATTATTGTGCCCATACTTTTTGGACACAGATATGGCCTTATTCTTCATCACAAAATTCTCACCTCACTAGAATCCTCTTGCTGATTGATCACACTTAATGCATCCTCTGCAGCCTGTCGCTTGGCCTCTGCCACTGTGCGCTCCATTTTAGCTCTCTCTGAAGTAATCATATCATGGGCTTTCCGTTCTGCCTCTGACACTGCCTTCTGCAACTCGGTCATTGCTTGCCGTTTTACTTCATTGACTGCTTCCTCTGTAAATAAAATAAGAAATTTCTTTTGGTACAGCAGGAGCAAGATCAAAAGACAACTGATTTTTATGCACAAACATAGTTAGATTATATGTAATGCAAATATTCTATATTTGGTTAAATGTCCTTAAATTCAAAGAGCACATGATACCAGCTACTAAACAATAGAACGTATTTCCAGCTTTCTAATATATTGGGGTCCCAAAGGGGTGAGTGAGATACCATATTGGGGATGGTATCAGAGAGGTAATATTCACAAAGCTATCATAATGAATTTTGATGCACAAATCCTTGTTCTAGAAATGCAGATCTATAATCACCACAATTATTGGAGGAACAAAGAAATTGAAAATGAGTAATTAACCCTAACATAAACCCAGGTGACAACTTAACACAGAAATGGTACAAAAACTTCATAGAAATTTGGATAAATATAGCAACAGCTTTTTAGGAATTTCCTCTAACTCTGATTTCAAATACAGTACTTATACTGCAGAGGCTTGGTAGAACAAAGAAGAACAAAATTGGCACAAGTTCAGATTTCACAATTAAACAGTTTTTTATTGGACTTTGGTGGTGGTTGAACTCAATGGTGTTAATGGTTTTTTTCAAATATCCTTCTAGAAACCAGTGTTTTAGAACAATGCAAAGAGTTATCGTATCTTCCATTTAAATTAGCTAGCAAAAATTACCAAATGCAATATTCTTTTTCACAGTATATAACATAATTTGTCATCAAAGAGCTGACTGGATTTTGTTTGATGCAAGAGAAGTGGAAGATTTCATGTATTCAACTGACAACTAAAACAAGTGATTTAAAAAAATAACACTAACTACTCTAATTAACAAGGAAACTATCCTCCCTCTGATTTAGTGTATCTAATTTTCATCTTTATTCAAAGCAAAATGACAATGATTAATTGAAAATTTAATAAGCACTAATTATTAACTTGGCAAATGTAGTACCAATTAACACTCTATTAAAACTAATTATGACATGTTTCATTCAAGTATTTGCACTTAATTGTTTCACCCACTTAAGAAGCACCTTAATTAAATGTTCTGTTTAATTAAAAACATAAGATTTCTAATAAAAATGTTTAACTGTAAAATAAAAATATTTGAGTTACAAAAGCTCAGTGGTTATGGTGAAATGTACATTATTTTCCAGTACTATGAATTTAATTCTCCTTATCTGATGCCATTGTATTCTTAAACTTATTTGGATTTAAGGCCACAACCTTAGGAATTCTTATTAGAAATTAAGTTTCAGTGGATTCAATGAGAATTACATGTATGAAGATAAGCATATAAATACTTTAATTAACTGCATAGACTGAGAATCTTGGACCTGCATTGGGTATGCTTAAATATTTTGTCTGAAGAACATCAAAATGTTCAATTTCATCATCAACTGCATTTGAAACTAGTGTTTTGTGTCACTAGAAGTCTGATTTTATATGTAATATTCCAAAAGCCCACATTAAATTCTACTTGGATATATGACATGATTTATATAAGTTTTAAAACCCTGGCTACATTTTTGATTCAGAAAGTATTTGTTTTATGAGAGTAAAATCATTGGAAAAAGATCTATCTATCTATCTATCTATCTATCTATCTATCTATCTATCTATCTATCTATCTATCTATCTATCTATCTATCTATCTATCTCTCTATCCATCTATCCATCCATCCATCCATCCATCCATCCATCCATCCATCCATCCATCCATCCATCCATCCAATAGAACTATCACTTCTCCTAAATAGCAGAAAATGTAAGATATTTCGTGACCAATTTGAATAAATATTTATCAGCTTAATAAACCAAAACGTTAACATATCTTCTGTAGTAGTGTGTAGGCAGTTCTGCTACATTAGTGTGTCTGAGGGCAATACAATATATTCAATTAATCAAGCTGTCCATATTGTTCAGAGTAGGAAATTGCCAGATGTAGAACCTTCCTCTGTGAAGTGTAAGGGGCAGATGCCTTCCCTTTATCTTTTTACTCTAAAAATGTTTTTTTTTTTCATAAAAATGTTGTTTATTCACTGCAGTAACCTAATCTATAGGAATGTGTGGAAAAATTATACCAAAAACTGGAATAAGTTGTTGGAACTGTAATTCTTTACTAGCTTTAATGAAAAGTATTGATCCATCTGATAATTCTAAATAGTTATCATGCATTACATGTGGCACCTTCTGTGTCTGGAACACATGGTTATTAATATCTCACCCTCTTTTAAAATATGTTAAGATAAATATTGATATTGTGCCTAGAGAGGAAAAATGCTAAGTTTATGAAACTTAAAATATGTCTTCACTTTACCCTCCCATAAATATTTGGAGGCTATGCAAGTCAAGATTCATTTATTTTGAATATTCAAGGTGAATTACTATTCTGTGTAAGTGGCAACAGGACAATAATTTTTGCTTACGATCAAAGCTGCAGCTTGACTAATTGTATATGCAAATAAGGCAATTTATATTTAAATTATGCATTCCTATTCTAGTCCCACCGGCATACAAAGATCAGCAAAGAGAATTGGTAGGACATTTGCAAGATGTTTGAATATTTATTACCAACTGCAAACATTTTCAGATCCCTTGAAAAAGAAATACATGAAGACAAACCCACAAATGAAAATCATATTATTGTCTTTACAAATGTTTTTAAAAAGAAGAAATGAACATGATTACAGGCTCTTTTATGTGTAATTACCAATCACGTTTCTATTTTATAATATTTTGTGTAACCTGAAAAAATTACAAATATTAGTGCTTACCCCTGGAGCTTAGAGTTTTATAAGCATACAGTACTGCAAAATATTACCAAAGTAGTAATAATTATTATCAATTAATATTTATTAGAAATCAACCAACATATAAACCTAGGGTTTTGTTTATTGTGGTTCTGAACCCAAACTTCAGGTGAATATGCTAAATACATCTTAAAAATAAGGTAATAGTCTAATAAAAGGGACATTTGTGGCAATTTTTGTGCTAGAATGTAGAAAGAACACAGGAAGTATCCAACACAAAATGGGGAGATATTCTAAAGTTTTCTTGGCCCGGCCAAAAAATGAATTCTTTTCATTCACAAAAACCCAGAAACAATTTCATGCCTTGATCCATTCAACAATGAGAAAATGAGAAATCTCTTCCTTGCAATTAGTTCCTTGCATCAGGGCTGTGGTGGCTCATGTGGTAAGACGCTGGGCTTGCGCACCACTGAGGTCAGCAGCTCAGTGCGGTTCGATTCCTGTGAGCGAATAAACCATGCAGGGACAAGAAAGGAGCCTCTCCTGAATTCCTACCAGTATTGAGTAGTAAAGATAACACCGCTCGAAAAAATTCCTTTCACAACAGCAGCCAGCCACCTTGGTGATCCCTAGCTAACATGTGCCATACACTAAATAAATAAATAAAGTTCCACCAAAACTTCCCAATCCTTGCCTTTGTTTAGTACGAAGGGGAGATTCTGCCAGTAATTCAAGTAACATGAAAAAATCATAAGGAAGGAAAAAAATGGGCAACGCTCTTTGGTTTTGTAACTCCCAATCACGAAAGCTGTTCCTCATCTCTGAAGAGGTAGAAAAATAAGGGAGAGTAACCCCTATTCCTATTCAATGGATCTTGACAGACTAGAACACTGAGCCCTATCTAACAGAATAAAATTCAATGTAGAGAAAAGTAAAGTCCTACACTTAGGCAAAAAAAACCATAAGTACACATATAGACTGGGTGAAACCAGGCTCAATAGCAGTAACTGTGAGAGGGATCTTGGAGTCTTGGTGGACAAACAGCTAAATATGAGCCAGCAGTGTGCAGCAGCAGCCAAAAAAGCTAATGCAGTCCTAAGTTACATTAATAGAGAGATACAATCGAATCAAGTGAGGTACTAATACTACTCTATAAAGCCTTAGTAAGACCACACCTAGAGTACTGCATCCAGTTTTGGTCACCACAATATAAAAAAGATGTTGATGAGACTCTAGAAAAAGTAGAGAGAAGAGCAACCAGGATGATTAGGGGACTGGAGACTAAAACCTATGAAGAATGGTTACAGGAATTGGGCATGGCTAGTCCAGTGAAGAGAAGGACCAGGGGAGACGAGATAGCAATCTTCTAATATTTGAGGGGCTGCCACAAGGAGGAAGGGGTCAAACTATTTTCTAAAGTGCCTGTAGGCCAGACAAGGAATAATGGATGGAAACTGAACAAGGACAGATTTAACCTGGAAATAAGGAGAAACTTTCTGACAGTGAGAACAATCAACCAATGGAACAGAAGTTGCCCTCAGAAGCCATCACTTGAGACTTTCAAGAAGAGTTTGGACTGCATTTGTCAGAAATGGTGTAGGGTCTCCCGCTTGGGCGGCGGTTGGACTAGATGACCTACAAGGTCCCTTCCAACTCTGATTATCTGTTATATTTACTCATTACTACGTTCATTCTTGTATGATGGTAAATAGTGGGAAGAGTAATATGGGAAATGTTTGGGGATGTGGGTGATCAACAATAACTGGTAAAAAGATGAGAATACTTGTCTGATCCAAATCATGGGCTTTAAAAAATTTCAATCCCCCAAATTTAATTTCTCAACTCTATCAGCATCAATTTATCAGGCTGGATTTCCTTTGGATTTAGCCAATGGATTTGATTGCAGTCAAGCAAATACAAATATTTGTAGCTCAGGCATCACACAAAGTCTATAAGTAAAAAAAAAATAGTGTAGATCTCCTCATACAATACAATGGCTTTATTAGCAGATATTATGCTTTTTATAAAAAGCATTAGATTTAGACTTCTCCATAAGGACAGGTGATATAATCTGGTTATCGTTCTTCTTTTAGTGTTATATTGATATACCCTTATCTTCTGACGTAGATGCTGATGTAATTAAAATTATTTTGTGTTCTGATCCATTTTAGCTAAGCATTAGGAATTGAAACTGATTTATTAGCAATCCCTTTCTTTTTTTTGCTTTTTAAAATTCCCTATATCAAAGCATTAACAAATACACACAGCTGCCAACCGCTATGCTCATGTTTTAAAACAATTCTTACCAGCTTTCTTCCAGATCTCCTCTGGCACATATCCAGAAGCAGGCCTGTGAAGGAATTCCCGATGTGAGTCTATAAGAATCAGGGAGAGAATAAGAGAAATAAAACAGTATATTTTAAATACTGGTTAAACAGATATTTAAAGCTGCTTTTCATAATTCAGCCAAGGAATTAAAAGTATAACGTTGATTAAAAATGAAGAGAGCAATCATGCTTTTATTCCAAAATTCCTTATGAAACATTTGAAATAACTCCTACTAAATGAATCTGATATAATGAGAGAGAAAGAGAGAGAGAGAGATTTTGGAAAAGTAAAGAAAAAGAGAACCAATATAACTGAAAATCTATGTTAGGGGGGAAATTAGAATTAATCACTGAAATGTACCATAAGTTGCATTATTTCAACTTAATACTAGCAAATATTTTTTTTCTTTAATGTACTTTATAATGGATTACTGGGTCCCACTGTAAGATATAGAAAGGCAATTTGTGACTACAAACTACAAATGGCAGTCAAGATTTCTCATTCTAGAAAATGAGGGAAAGCTAATTATTATGGCAACCCTTTAGTTTATGATTGTGGCAAACCAACTGAACATCTGTGGGATTGCCTCAACAGTTTTGTCAACTAACAATTTATTGTTGGCTACTATAAAAGAAATTTGTTTTGTGACTGGTGAACCTTAGGAGAGACTTGTTGCCAATGTAGCAACTATCCCTGCCAGTGTTGTTTGCAGGATCAGAACCACAGAAAACATATATAGCTTTTCTGTATGTCAAGGCTTCACCATCCAATCTGTGGATATAAAAGATTCATTTAGGAAAAGAGCTGCTGCAAACAACTGCCCTTGGTATTTGCCAAGACCAGGAGCACTGAAGACTTGTCCAGGTGGAACATCTCTATATAAAGATTGAAGGATTATTGCTCATTTCAGGTTTCTTGACAAGAATTTGGTGTATGTATGGGGGACAGGGGTGGGATTCTACTGGTTCTGTCCACCTCTGTCCGGTTGCTCTGAAGAGCAGCAAACAGAATGCATACATAGAACTGGTTCTATGTCTGCTGCTCTTTTGGCCCACCCGCCCACCTGGGCTCTTACCTGACCTTTATTTCCTGTTTTTTCAACTGCAATTGCTTTGCTGTCTAGGCAAAAGTGCTGCTCAGCTGTCCAGGCAGCTAGCTGACAATGATATATATGTGTGTGCAGCGCGTATCAGGCGCAAAATGTAAAATCACCGAACCGGTAGTTACACCAGTCGGATCCCGGTAATTCTCAGATGCTACTCTTGATATAGCTTGACTAAGTCCCTAAGTTCAATTTCACTGAAGCTCCTCAGACACACAGTATACTACAAGAATAAGAATCTTTCTTGCATAGTAAATGTAAATGCTTAAAATGGCTGGTTGCAGAAGTGGTATTCAGCAGTTGGTATTCTGGAAAACCAGTAGCGGAAATGTTGAGTAATTCGGAGAACCGGCAAATACCACCTCTGACTGGAGGTTTTACAGTATCCTTCCTGTGCCACGCCCACCAAGCCACACCCACAGAACCGGTAGTAAAAAAATTTGAATCCCACCACTGGTTGATTGCTTTTTGTTAGAATAAACAGGTAATTTTCTATTTTACCCACAAGTTTCAATGGAACTCTAGTTTATTAGTAACAGAATCTTGAAAGCCTGACAACATTTTCTCTCCTCACTGTCTTATATTCCAGGAAGTTTGGGTGGAGCCAATTTGAGTTTCCCCCTCATGTTTTGCTTCCCAATCTTAAGCATGTTTTTGTAACCTTGTCTACATATTTTCTCCCAGGTCATCTCTATATTTCTCTACAGGAAACTTCTTTTTTCCTGCTTTTCCCAGTTGCTCTGGCCTGTGTTTTTGATCTTAAAACTGAGTGAATTTAGATTGTTGATTTAATTGACAAGTCTGCTCTGAGAAATTCTAGCTCTCAACCTAACTTTTGCTCCCTGAGGTGATGGTTTTACCATTAGTAGGCTTGCTGATAAGTGGTTCTTTTGACATCCCTTAAGGTGGAGAACTCTATTTTCATTGCAATTATTGGAGAAGAGCTGGGATTATAATTGGGACAGTTGCCAAATGTTGCTGGCTTCACTAAATTATGGTTTGCTAGATTGAGAGAATTAAGGATACTAAAAAGAGTAAAGACTGAAGCATGATCAGAAAACAAAATTTTAAATAGTAACTGGTAAGGAATTGCAATTTGGCTGTTACAATTATTGGAAAGTTTATGGGTTTAGAGATCTTAGTTATGATCTACTTTCTGATGAGCTGCATTTGTTTTCTGGATTCAGTTTTGGCAACTCCTTATGAGACAATACCTATAAAATCTTATGTACCTAATCTGGCATAATAGATTCCTGCATGAACAGGTAATTGGATTTTATGATCCAACTCTGGATTTCACATTGTGCTTGACTCCTTAACTGAACGACTTTATCTTGCCTCTTTTGTTCAATGCTCTTTATCTTTTGCCCTTATAAAAATTACAGTGTCTGCTCCTTGTAGTTTTGCTTATGGATGCTTCCTCCTTGTAGTTTTACTTTTGGACTATTTTGATTTAGATTTGGAAATTTGTGGAAGACTTTTTTTTTATCCCTTGTGGTTGGCAGCCCTCAGGCATAAAGGTTAAAGGACAAGAGGGATGTAATCAGGACTGACATGTTCTTGTGGTGAAAGCTCATGTCCTGAATATATCTTGGTTATCCTTGGAAGATACATTATTTTTTGCAGCCTTTTTCAGTCTGTGCTTGTAACTTGAAAGCTGTAGCTCCATCTGGATTCTATCAAACATGCATTTAATGCTATTCAGTTAAAGGCAGATATTTTATATTTTATTTCTTATCTTTTTCAATCCTTTAATCATTTTTTCTATAACTTGCATCTTTAGCATCTCTTTCTTTCTGTTTTTGTAGTTACCAATGTCTTCTTTCGGCAAACCTGTGCTTCAGCAGAAAGGAATACTTTTCTTGTATATGTTCAAGGTTAACCCTATCCATCATTCTTTTTAGACTGATTACAAATAGTGTCACATTATGATAATCATTATCATCATGATCACTTAATATGTACTGTTTTAAGGAGTATGTTTTGGAGAGGTGTGTACCATACTATATATACATATCCTTATGGGGTGCTTCTTTCCTCTGATTTGTGGAATTGAGTGAAATAGTCATCCCAATGTGCATAGTCTGCCTTTTATCTATAGTTATTTGAAACAAGACTTCATAAACCTAATCCTGAATAAATCTTAGCATAAGGGCTTTATAAACCTAGGGGACTGGAGGCTAAAACATGAAGAATGGTTGCAGGAATTGAGCAGGTCTAGGTTAATGAAAAAAAGACTGGGGTGACGTGATAGTAGTGTTCCAATATCTAAGGAGCTGCCACAAAGAAGACAGAGGTCAACCTATTCTCCAAAACACCTGAAAGCAGGACAAGAAGCAATGATTGGAAACTAATCAAGGAGAGAACCAGCCTAGAACTAAGGAGAAATTTCCTGACAGAACACTTAATCAGTGGAATGACTTGCCTCTAGAAGTTATGAGTGTTTCTGGAGACTTTTAAGAAGAAATGGTGTTGGATTTTCTGCTTGACCATGGATTGAATTTAGAAGACATCCAATGTCACTTCCAACTCTGTTGTTCTAAGTTTTTCTGTATTGTTAATCAGTATATACGTAATAAAATGATCTTTGCCTATCTTGTCTTACTGAATATTCATGAATATTCTGCAACTGTGTTCAACACTTGCACCTATTTCCTAAGTGGTGATTAAAACTACAGCTGAAATTCAGTTGTCAGAAATAATTAAATTAATTCCTACATAAAACACGCCACACTAAGATTGCCAAGTTAGCAATGGTTAAGGATTTCATTTTGATCATGATGATCAATGGCCTCTCCTGTTATTTGGTCTGAATCATTCAGCAGGACATATACTAGATTTCATATTTAGTCTGAGAAGTTGATGAGAAAGTAGAGGGGCTGGTTGTAACTCTGATATTACACACAGATACTCCTCAGTCAGTTTGATGCTGGTGGCTGCTATTGGCCTTTATGGGTGTGTGTGTTGTGTTTAAAGATCAGTCAAGACAATCCAATCTATGTGCTAAATGCAAATGATTCCTGAATGCACTTGGGGACTTGTCTATCTTATCTGTTAGCAATATCACTGAAATCTTGGCAAATCTGTGCAACACGAAAGTATGAAACATAAAGGTAGTCCTTGACTTACAACCCTTTGTTTAGTGACTGTTCCAAATTACAACTGAAAATAATACTGAAAAAAGTGACTTACAACCAGCCTCATGCTTATGACTGTCGTAGCACCCTTATAGTCATGTGATAAAAATTTATGTGCTTAGCAACTAATTTGTAATTATGATGTTTGACGCATCCTGGGGTCATGTGATCTGTGGTGACCTTCCCACTGACTTCTGGAAAGCCAAGCCAATCGGGGAAGACAGATTTGCCTAATAATTTGCAGTGATTAACTTAAATATCAAAAAATTGGATATGTCACTTAACAAACATCCTGTTTAGCAACAGAAACTCTGGTCCCAATTGTGGTCATAAGTTGAGGGCAACCTGATATGACTGCTTCTAAGCCCTCTCTTCCTTGAGGCAAGCATCTTTGTTTTCAAAGTCTACAGGCAAAAGCAAGCTGGAGACACTGGAAATATCAAAAATGTTCTATTTAGAGTGCTGCATTGAAAAATGATTTTTAAATGATCCAGAACACTGAACCTGTATGACAAAATGAAACCAAGTTTCGTTCAGTGTAAAGAAAGTAACACAAGCTATGAAAAACAAAACAAACATTTTAATGCTAACTGCTTGCTTATTAAAAAAATATAAAATCCCTAACTAGATTTTGAAATCAGTGAAACTATGCTGAGTAACGTAACTTTTGAATGATACAAGAAAAGTAACATACTAGGAATTATGGAACACTAAAATAAATATTTTCTGTTAGCCAGAAAAGAGCAGAAGCCACCCAGTGCAACTATGATTTTCACTACAGAGTGGCCTTTTGGTATGATATAAAAACTGGAACAAGATGCTCTATTGATTTGTTCAGGTATGTAACAGTCAAAGCTAAATGGAATTCAGTGATATCATTCACCGGATTGCCAACTAATTCGTTCAATTTCCAGGCACAAAGATCAATCAAACTCATATTCCAACCCATAATTCATATAGATAACAAAGCCAAGACACTGTTAGAAAGATTAAATCAAGATCTATGAAGGACTTCCACATGGCTTTTAATTTTCTTTCTGGAGAGGAAAGAATGATATAATATATACTGAAAATAAGAAACATATTTCCATATTTTAAAAATAATTTTAAAAGTGGATATGATGAAGCTAGCCCAGAGGAGTTCATGTTTTCAGAGACAAATATCTTCATAATTCTAGAATAGAAAGTAAACAAAGTTTCTAATTATTTTATACCATTTCACTCATCGAAGGAAAGAGTTATGAGATTTGAAAATGGAGGAGGAAAATGGTCTAGACTTATTTCTTTGAGAATCTTGATGTTTTGGAAAGTGAAGACCATTATATCTTGCTTGCTGGCTGAAATAATATTTTACTTTAGAAGAAGAGTATCCCTCCTTTGTTGATAATATACAATTCCTTTAAAAAATGTGCTTAGCCTGGGATAAGAGAACTTCACCTGGAAAAATCCCAGATCTATTTTATATGTGTTGTTAATGGACATGTTATTAGCAGTCTATACCACTTTCCCCAAATTTCGAAGTCCTCAATCATCACTTCTTTCCATCATATTTTTTACTATTCTGAGGTTATTTATTTCTAAGTTACATCCAGCTTTCCCCCCAAAACACATAGTATCATATATAGCATCATTTCCTCTATTTTTGCTTCATAATCAAGTAGGCTAGCCAGAGAGAACCCAATAAAAGGAATTTATGTTTATTTCAATTTATTATTTCTTTATATCTTTCTCTAATTTATTGTTTTGTACATGATATTGCCTAATATTTTGTTGTATAATTTTTGAATCAGAACTGCATAGTTGGTTTCAGAGAAATATACAATTCAAATCACATATTAGTTTAGAATGTGCAAATTAGGTCATACCATTTTAATCACACTTTTACTATCATACTGTATAAGATTAAGATAATTTAGCATCTCTGGTGGATGGTCTTTATTCTTTGGTACTTGGGAGAAATAATGCATTTTTTCTCAGTTTTTTGGAACTTCTTTTAGTAATTCTTGATGCAGAGAATATACAGTATAATGTTGTTGCAGCAAATTAAACAGAAGATATGTGGCATCTATACCAAGTTATTCCTTTCAGAGAGTTAGTCTCTCTCTGGTCAGTGATGATGTTTGTTCTGTGATCTTGAAGTCCACATGATATTTTAGAGAAGTAGGTCTAATGTATTAACATATATGTGAAACTGCTGGGATAGAGCTTTTGAAGAAGTCAAGGATTGTTATATTAGTACATGACATTTATCCATGTTGGATATTTCCTTGTTTTCAAGCCTAACATTGTAGCCTGTCAACATGTTTGAATCTTATCTCTGTCTTGTAGGGTGTTAATGGTTAATGGTTCCTCCCAATCACTGACCATTCTCTTTATACTCTTATTCACTTAATTCATAGTACTAGAAACAATGATTCTACAAAAGCAAAACAAAACAAAACAAAAAAAACAATGATTTGTAACATACATTCAAGACTTTTCATAAAAATAATTATTTAACCAGATTTAGAAATCAAATAATATCAGATAATCTACATTTTATCACTTTGTCCAAAAGAATGTCACAGAGGATTCTTTCAAATGCTTGTTTGTAATCAACACTGATTCTATCAAAAGAAATACAGTTGACTAATTCTTATAAACAGACCTTTTATCTTATAATCAATGAACTTTTTCTAGATATGAGATAGCTAATATCTGTTTTAGAATTCTGTCAGATTTCAACATTGCCTGGTGTAAAATTTCTTGGATCTATTCTTTTAATTTTTTTTAAAAAAGTTATTAATTTGCTTCTATTCTATTTTCTAAAAATAGGAAGTGGCTTTGAACAACATTGAAAAAATCCTTCTGTACCTGAGATGTAGCTTTTTATTTAAAAATAGTAAAAGTATCACTTGGATATTAATGTTTTAGTTTGCAAGTGACAATACATTAATCACAAGAACTCATTAATTTTTTTCTAATTACTAGAGCAGTATATATTTGTTCAGAGCTGTAAGAAAACAGAAAAACATAACGGCAAAATGAAATATGCCCCAAACTGCGATGGATTTGGCATACTGTATGCAATGAATACCATTAACCAATTATTTTACTCAGTTCACAAGATCCTTACAAATTAAGATGACATGTTCTATTGTCAAAGTAATATAAAGCAGCTTAATCAACCTCAAGAACAGGAAAGTCTATAATCCTGTTACTAAGAAGCACTTTGGAATTCAGCAAATCATATGGGAATTCAGTGCAACAGAAATCACCAGAGTTGTGAGCATGAAAAGAGAAAATGAAGGTTGACAGCTAAAACAACTAACTCATTATATTTATCCCAATTCCTTGAGCTTTTTCATAAAAAAACACAGCTCTATTAATATTTGCATAACTATTATTAGTAAATTATTACATTGGGGTGGGATAGAAGTAACGGGATAATTATTTGAATAATAGTAAAAACTTGAATTCTCATTTAAATTTTGCAGTTGGTTTATTTCACCTTGCAAGAATAAATCAGCAGTTTTGCACCATATAAAATGGGATTTGGGGTAAGTGCCTATGGAGATTCTCAGTCATCCAGGTCATGGTTATCCCAAAGGTACTTTTTCAAGAGGCAACTGGACATTTCATTTCTCATCCAAAAAGCTGGATGAGAAGCAAAAAAATTTGGGGGGGGGATTTGGGGCAATGGTGGTATTCAATTTTTTTTTACTACCGGTTCTGTGGGTGTAGCTTGGTGGGCATGGCAGGGGAAGGTTACTGCAAAATCTCAATCCCTTCCCACCCTACTAACCTGCTTTCCAGCTTCATTCTCCTGTGCAAGGCAACAAAGAAGACTTAGCAAATCAGCTGGGACTTGGGAGACAGAGAATAGATGGGGGTGGGGTCAGTCAGAGGTGATATTTGGTGGTTCTATGAACTACTCAAAATTTCCGCTACCGGTTCTCCAGAACTGGTCAGAACCTGCTGAATCCCACCTCTGATTTGGCGTAAGGTTAGCTAAGGAACTGCACTGTCTCTCTCTTCTCTAAAGATCACATTTGGACATTGATGAGGCTTGCGTAAACAAATGAAATTGAGATAGATCTGATATAGAAGCAAGCCACCTTAACATACTGTATGTCAGGCCTCAAACTAACAAGGACTCTTGGTGGTTCTTCCCAGTGGAGTTCTTTATTGTTTCACATCTATAGACAAAATCCTGCCAGGCTGAGAACTCTACTGTCTTCATCTACAATATATGCTGTGAATTATTAGAATCACCCTTTCTCTTCCCTCATGATATCTAGACTGAGTCATCATTTTACCAACCTCGGAAGGATGAAAGGCTGAGTCAACCTTAAGCCAGCCAGAATCAAACTCCTGACAGTGAGAAGTGAGTTAGCCTGCAATACTGTATTCTAATCACTGTGCCATCATGGGTCAGGATATATGCATTGTAACCATTTAAATAAACCATCCAGTCATCAATCAAGTTCTGTCCTAGAAACCAGCAAGAGGTAGGAGGCGTGGTTCTTTTATAGACTATATATTTCACAAGTAGATAGTCTAAGACCGTGATGGCAAACCTGTGGCACACGTGCCAGAGGTGGCACACAGAGCCCTCTCTGTGGACACGCAAGCCATCGCCCCAGCCCAGTTCTACCGCGCTTGTGTGCATGCCTCCTGCCTGGTCTTCGGGTCTCTGCCATGCATGTAGGGGATAGGTAGGGCACATACAGGAGGCAGGACGCATGAACGGGAGATGCGTGTGCTTGCATTTTGGGATATGCGTGCATGTGCGCGCTTTGGGCACTCGGTGCTGAAAAGGTTAGCCATCACTTGTCTAAGATCTATCCATGCATCTCTAGATAAGAAAATAAAGATACCCATCTGAAGTATTGTTTATTTGGGGTTTTACAAAAACCTTCACTGACGATGTATTTTATGTGATATATTAAATGGAATTCCTTGTTAAAAGGATTAAATTTAAATACTGTTCAAAATATAATTCAGGTACTCCTGTAAGGTTGACTTACAACTGTTTTTTTTTTTTTTTGGGGGGGGGGGGAGATCATTCAAAGTTACAAAGGATCTCCTTAGGGATATATACAACCTGGTTTTGGAATTCAAATGGCTATTCCCCCAATCATGTGATTACATTTTTGGCCAGCGTTTACAGCCATTTGCAGTATCCCATCGTCATATAACCATGTTTTATGGCAAAATCAGACCATTGCAAATCACTAATGACTGTACTGTTCACTTTATGATTGCCACAAAAAAAACCCAGTGGTAAAATTGGGTCAGTCATGTGGGTGATCCAATTTATGTCTCTCACAACTTACAAGCATGATAGGCAGGCTCCATTATGATTGTAAATTGAAGACTATCTGTACATCCTTTTGCAAAAATGCCGGAATAAAATAAATTATTTACATGTAATTTTACCATTACATATTCCATCAAGTGGATAAATAATATGAAGCTTCTCTGATATTTCTATACATATATGGATTATTCAGGAGTAAAGCAATTTTACTCATTTTCCAAACAAATATTTAAATATTTCTTACAAATAGTTTATGCTAAGTGCATTAGCCAGTTTGGTGTAGTGATTACAGGAAACTTGAGTTCTAGTTGCACTTTAGGCAGGAAAGCCAGATGGGTGATTTTTGGCTGGGCATTTCCTCCCACCCAAACCAGTGTTGTTATTCTTGTGAGTAAAAATAGGAAGAGATAAGAGTATTAGGTATGTTCACTGTCTTGAGTATTTTTAAAATAAAGGCCAGATATAAATAAATAAGTAAATAAAACATACAAATATAAATAGTGTATAGAAATTTCAAGAAAGTGGTTGAGAGTATATAAATTTAAACTAATAGATCAATAAAGCAGGGGCTTTTTTTGGGGGGGAGGGGTTTTTAAACTGTGAGTGTGTGCTAATGCTATTCCTTTCAACCACAGTTCTCTAAGGTCCCAGGCAGAGATACTGTATATCTCAACACTCATAAATTACTTTTAACAATAGATGCCCACAATTCGGCATGCATCTGCTATGGTACCTTATCTCACACAATTCCTTATTATTAGAAAGGTCATAAGCCGGAGTAGCGACTAGCATATGTGTGCTTGCTATTTCACCTGGTGCAAAGGTTGCAGAGAATTCTGGATTAAAGCCATTATTATAAACTCAAAAAAGGATAGATTATAGCTATAATTGAAACTGATCTACAGAATGGGTACTGATATAAATCATAAAGGGGGGAGGGGGGGAGACAAAGGCATAACAGATGGCCCTCTTCTCCTCCATCCATAGCTACTGGAGATGACAAGCTGGTAATTTTTACTGGGTGGTTTAGCTCATTAAAAATGACAAAGGGGATTTGTGACATTTACAACCTACAGAAAAATGCAGTGTTTGTTCTTTGTGATACAATATTTTTTAAAAACATGCTGTAAGTGTGGGATAGCACCTATGTTGATGTAGTTCTTATCTTACCTTATAGGCAACTCATCAATTGTTGACTATTTTCCTTATGAACTAGCAACACACTGCCATGATATTATTTTCCTTTTATTGAATTGTACAATTTGTAAGACAATCTAATTCTAATTCATGATTGACATACCGTGTTTAGAAGAGAAGCTGCAAATGAAAGGCATGTGCTTGGATGGGATTTTAATATTCTGTCCTTTCAAGAGATGCCAATGTAGGATCAGAACACCAGTTCTTTCGTGTATCAATTTGTAACGATTTACTAGCCCTTTTCTTTTCTTACCCCAATAAACAGATTCCTTACAGCCTAATCCAAGTGAATGTATAGAGCTAAATATTGCATTTCAATAATCCTCCACCTTTCTCTTTAATGTGTGATTTTAAATAAAGGCAACCATTTTATAGCCACAAAACTGTAATTTTTTTTAAAAAAGACCGAGATTAAAAAGGAAGACAGATGCAAGTTCATAAACACAGCAACATAAAAGTGTTCAAAGCTGTTTCTGAATGGTTTAAAGGCACCATACCTAAAGGGATGGGATCCGGATTCACTGGACTCTGCTGCCTAGAATGATTGCTACCGTTGCCTTTTTTCAAATCCTCTGCATCGCTGTACCGCCGTATCCAGTAATTAAGTTCTTCCCGGTCAGCTTCTTGACATCGCCGTAACACAGTGAGAGATCGCCTTGTTTTTTCTACCATGTCCATGATGCAATTTAAGAGCTAGATGTCAAAAAGGGAAAGGGTATGATGAAACGTTAATGTTTATTTGATGTATATCAATCCAAATAGAGCTGGAAGGGACCTTTGAGGTCTTCTAGTCCAACCCCCTGCTCAAGCAGGAGACCCTATACCATTTCACACAAGTGACTGTCTAGTCTCTTCCTAAAAGCCTCCAGTGATGAAGCACCCATAACTTCTGAAAGCAAGCTGTTCCATTGGTTAATTGTTTCTCCTTAATTCCAGGTTGCTTCTCTCCTTGATTAATTTCCATTCATTATTTCTTGTCCTGCTTTCTAGTGCTTTGGAAAATAAGTTGACCTCCCTTCTCTTTGTGGCAACCTCTCAAATACTGGAATAGTGGCCATAAGACCCAGTTTCCACAGAGCAGGGTCACACTTCAGTGGTCCTCTGCATAAAAGTGCCAAATGGACTCCCATCATCCACTACTATCATGTTTTCCCACTAGGACATGCTACTTATGTTTCACCACTGACTGCCACACAAACAGACTGTATTTTCTAGGTGAATTGTGGTGCTGTTGAATGAAAACTAAGCTGGCTCACAGTTTTACTCTGTCTGGGTGGCTGATTTATGTTTGAGTATCTGGAACACGGTATCCAACCTGACATTAACAAAGCAGTGCAGTGGATTTTAGCCAATTTAATCTGGTGGTCAGCCAGTACAGAGCACGTCCAACTGTTAGTCCAAGTCATTTCCCATTCAGAAGGGCCATTAGCAATATTTACTGGGGGGTGGAGTGAGGACAGGTGAGAGAAGCAGCTGCTGCTGCTGTTGCAGAAGCACTGCATCTGTTATAGCATCTACTTACTATACAGGGCTCAATGGTGAAATTAGCTAAGAGTAGTTCCAACTTTTTCTGCAGTGGAGACAATGTCTGAAATGTTGAGAAGGTGTAGGACAGGTATACTGATATAAAGACAGAGATGAAGAATGAAGGTGCCACACAGCTATTGCCATGTACTCTGAATCTCCTTCCTCCCAATGCTGTCTTACAAGTTTTATTTCCAATTTCTATTTTTCTAATCAGGTGTGCAAAGAAAATAAAGCACTCAGCCTTTGGATACCCTGATTATTAATTTCCAAAGAATGTATAGGAGGGCTATCTCTTACACATAAAGCTCCTACTCTTCTTTAAGCATATTAGTTACCATTTATTTTTAAATAAGATTGGGAGGAAAGCAAAGGAAGTCCCAGTACCCAGATGTGATATTTTTGGCTATTCTCCAACAGATCCCGATACTATGCTTACTTCTGATTTTTGAAGGAACCTTCAACAATTTAAATAGTTGTATGCACATTTGCTTTCATGCTGATCCTGTGAAAATTGTAGGCCTCATTTATCATGGGCTGGCTCAGGGAAATAGTTTTAAGGATAAGGGACAATTTGAGTCGAGTTATTTTAGATCCAGTTTGACATCTTAATCAATGTTTCTGGAATTGGGAATTCAACAATAGGATTCACTTCATTGCCAAGCAGACCTCATTCCAAATAATGTAAATAATAAAAAAAATTAAACATGTCATCATGAACTTTCCAAATCTTGCAAAACTTCAGTGATATCTCATGTGAAAATGGCAAACGTCACTTCAATGAGTTCAAAACAGTTGACAATCAAATTGGCACTTATCCTCTTATAACCATAAATAACATTCATTCTCTCTTTCATTATATATATAATGAAAATCAAACATGTACAAGATATATTCACACATAGTGATGAATCTCGTTTCCTAACTTCATGGATTTTGTTTGCCTTTTTGCTAATATAACAGAGATGAAGACCACTCCAATCTATAAGCAAATATAATATAGGATTAGGCTGCAAATTTTCATAATCTATGGACAAAGATAATAAGCATTTCTCACTAATTTAAAACTTAAAATTAAATTTAAAAATTGTGATGTCTATCCTACTGAACAGAAGACATTCCTTACATGGTCAAGGTGTTTCCATTCTTCGGCCCATTCTCTATCTGTTAGTCTATGATCAATCATTTCTTCTTGACGTGTCCCATGCAACCCTGTCAGAAAAAGTGTAAAATATTACATATGAATAACATGAACAAGTCATCTAATAATAGCTTTATATTCCACCTATGGCTATAAATATATGCATTTATAAATATAACATTGCTTGATTGAGGGCATTGCGTGGTACAGATAGTTCTTTACTTACAATCACAATTGGGACTGAAATTTCATAAATTAGTGGAGTTGTATGTCAAGATGGACCCAATTTTATGACAATTTTTATGGTGGGTTTTAAGCAAATCACATGGTTGTTAAATGAATCACACAGTTACTAAGCAAATCCACCTTCCCCAATGGATGTTTTGGGCTGAAAATTGCAAAAAATCATGTGACCTGAGGATTCTGCAACAAGTAGTAAATACAAGCCAGCTGACAAACACTCGCTGTGATTACATGACCGGTGGAATAGTGCAATGGTCATAAGTGCCAATACAGGTTGTAAGTTACTTTTTCTGTCATAACTTGGAACTATTGTTAAATGGTTGTAATTAAAAAAAATGACCTGATTCTCATGGAATATTTCAGGGATCAATTAAATCTACAGAATTAAAAATAGGAAAGAAAATCATAGGACCCAAATTGTTAATGATAGCAATAGCACTTACACTTATATACTGCTTTACCTAGCTTTACAGCCCTCTCTAAGCATTTTACAGAGTCAACAATTTTGGGTCCTCATTTTACTCACCTCAGAAGGATGGAAGGCTGAGTCAACCTTGAGCCTGGTGACATTTGAACTGCCAAATTGCAGGCAGCCGGCAGGCAGCAGAAATAGCCTGCAGTCTAACCACTGCGCCACCGTGGCTCATAAGCTCTCAGTGTACATAAAAAATACATTCATCTTGAATCATAAGATACTGCACAACACTTAGTGATAGTCATAATATACTAAATAAACAATCAAAATCATACTAGGAAGCTAAATAAAACAATATGGTTGTCTTCAGGCAAGCATTGGGATTCAAATAGTAACTGAAGTATGGAGGCCGAAGCCCCAGTGAAAGAAGAGCTTTGCTTACCCATAGGTCTGTTTCTGTCCCTGAGGTCTCTGTGGTTGGGGTGTCTGTATGAGTCCCTGTAGTGGTGGGCAATGGCCATATCATCCAAACGGTAATGCTGAGGTGGAGGCGGAGTAGGGTGAGGCAGACCATTAGGCTGGTAAGACAAGCTGTTATTTGGACTGTACCGCTGGCCTGGGCTAATAGTGCACGGCCGCTTGCTTGGATGCTCTGAGTGCAAAGGCTCTCTGTCAAAGCCATTTTCTTTGGTTCTAGGGGGAAAAAAAAAGATACATACGTTTGATTAAGATTTTTTTTTTTCAAGCAACAAGGAAGTGCTGCACAACTTTTTATTAGTTTGCCTTCCCCAATTCCCTCCTCCCCCCTCCCCGCCTTGAGAAATAGGGAGCTAAAGACTCAATCTATGTGGAAGTCGTCAGCTTGAGAAAACTGCAGGACAGGTAATCGTCGACTTATAACCGTTTGCTTAGTCAACCAATCAAAGTTACAATGGCACTTAGAAAAAGTGACTTATCACCACAGCAGCATCTCCATGGTCACGTGATTGACATTCGGATGCTTGACAACAGACTCACATTTATGACGGTCGCAATGTCCCGGGGTCATGGGATCACGTTTTGCAATTTTCTGAGAAGCAAAGTCAACGGGGAAACCAGATTCACTCGACAACCATATCTACTAATTTAGCACCTGCAGTGATTCGCTTAACAAATGTGGCAAGAAAAGTTGTAAACTGGATCAATTAACCAATTTTTCACTTAGCAACATAAATCTTGGGCGGAATTGTGGTTCTAAATTGAGGACGACCTGTAGATTATTTACTGCAGGTACTAATTTTAGATTCAACTCAAAATATATTCAGTTTAGGTTGAGTGCTCTGTGGGAAGAAGAAGGCAAAATACAAACTGTATATATGAATAAATGAATGAATAGGGTTTTCATACAGAGGTAGCACTCCTATCATCAGGGCTCTAACAAATCCACCTCCATTCAAATCATAAGTCTCTAGCCGCATCTCTCAGAGTAAAAACAAATGTTTTATTAGGAATGGCCATGTTGGCATTAGCTGGGTGCAGTAGACACTAAAATACACCATTCATTTCCCCCTTGACCCTGGTCTTCCTCCACCTCCTGGATGTATATTCTCCAATGGGACATATCCATAGCCAAGAGTTATCAATCATGTCCTCCAGTAATATTCTTGCAAGCTTTGGGCTGCCAAGGTGATTATCATTGTAAGGCATTTGAGGAATGCACTGCTTTCCCCCAGTCCCTTTCTGATGGCAACTAAAATGACCAAAGGAGTATTTTTGTTTTAGTTGACACTTATATTTGTACTTCAACCAAATGTCTTATTATTTTTGCCTTCTGTTGCTCAGTGTATCTTTTGATTTAGTTTCTTGCTAACCTTGCAATGAGAGTCTGCTTGATGTAAGTCACTTATTCAGCACCTTGAAACCATTGTTAAACAATTTGTCTTGCTTTGATTTTCTCCGGTAGGAGAGGGAAGAAGAGAGAAATGCAACTGAGCTTTCAAGATTATTTATGGTCAAGTTTATTTACGGTCTTTATCAATAGAGTTCTAATATTTCTTGCCCATCTTGGCTGATAAAGTAAATGGAAGCATGAGGAAAGCACACAGCAGAAAGTAGTCACCAGATCATTGAAGGTTGGACATTCTTAACCCAGGAACTGCCTGCATAATCATCTTCAATGTAAAAACCTTGGCAAATTAGGAAAAATCTGTTTATTTCTATATCTGTAGTACACATCAAGGAACCAGGATACTGCATAGTCTTCTATTTACGTTTCAAATATTTTACAGATGCATTTTAGAAATTTCATACTCAAAGACCACTCATAAGTATCTATGTTTGTACAGTAGCAATTAAAGCAAAGATTGAAATGAGGTTTTTCTTTGATATAAAGGAACAGACAAAGCAAAAGTAGAGTTGAAAGAAAAGTGTCACAACATGTTTAGGTAATAGTAGACAGTATGATTGAGACAATCATACTTTTTTTCAAATTGGATTCTTTCAAACAAAACTAAGAACCTACTGCAAACACACATTTGACCACTTCCTGTACTTTTTAAAATTGATTGCATGTGATTGCTATTACAGAAAAAAATGGTCTTTCTTTCTTGATAAGCCTACCAATGATAATAGAAATGTTTAAAAAATAACACGTATCTCCTTATAAAGAAAATCAAATCTTAGTTTTATGACAGAAGATACCAAAACTGTATATTTTATTGGATTGTTTTGGAAAGGTGGAGCAACCAACTGAAAAATTGGCATTGGTTTATATAGCTGTAATGCAAATATTTTTGACAAGAGTTGAGAAGTGGAGAAACATATCTGAATCTTAACATTTAAATGACTGTTTTAAGCTGTGTATTCCTATTCTATTTTATTGGTCCAATAAAATAACAAAACCATGAAGTTGGAAGATCATCTATTACAATACCTCACTTGATGCAGGATCTACTAAACCATTTCATACAGATGATTATCTAGCATCTCTATGAAGACTGCCAATGAAGAAACATACTACTAAACATACTAAGAAGAACCATGGTGGCGAAGTGGTTAGAATACTTCTGTTGCCTGCCTGCAATTTGGCAGTTTGAATCTCACCAGGCTTAAGATTGACACAGCTTTCCATCCTTCCAAGGTCGGTAAAATGAGGACCCAGATTGCTGTGGGCAATATGCTGATTCTGTAAACCGCTTAGAGAGGGATGTAAAGCCCTGGGAAGTGGTATATAAGTCTAAGTCTGCTATGGTGCTCTGCTACTTTATAAGGAAATCCATTCAATTGGTTGACCTCTTTTACCAACATAAAATTCCTTCTAATATCAAGCTGAAATTGACTTCTCTGTATCTTCAACTATTGATTCTCGTCCTGTTTTGTCAGACAACAGAGAACACATAACAAGACATGTTCCCTCTTTACATGACAACTTTTAGATAACTAAAACCCAGTTCCTTCTAAGGCTTGGTTTCTAGTCCCCTTTACCATTTGGGTAGCTCTTATCTTTATTTGTCATTTTGTTGATGTTATGTGATGTCCAGAATCAAATACAGAATTCCAAGTGGGGTCTATTTAACAAAGAGATGATTGCTTTCCATCAACTGGACTCTACGCTCCTATTAATACATCCCAAACAGCATTTGCTTTTATAGTAGCTGCATCACAACATTTACAACACTTAGATCCTTTCCCCATTTTCTCATACACATCTAGCCTATATCTTACCATGACATCATGAGAAACTTTGTTGAATGCTTTGCTGAATTCAAGGTTCATTTTATCCATGGCATTTCTGTAATTTATTCAACTGGTAAATGTTTAAAAATGAAAAAGGAAGGATCTGGCATGACTTGGGATAAACCAATGGTGGCTCTTGCTAACTATAGGGAGTTCACAAATACTTTCTCCAATAATTTCCTTAAAAACCTTGCCAGTATAAACATCAAGCTGACAAGTTTGAAATTGTTCAGGTCCTCCTCCTTTCCTTTTATAAGGTATCATTGCTTTTTTCTAATCTTCTGGGTTATTTACCAGTTATCCACAAATTCTCAAAGATGGCAATTATTTCTAATCACCCCCATAATTTCTTTGGCATCCAAGGATATAATTCATTTCATTGTTTATCTTCCATTTAAGTATATAATTTAATTTTAAACTACAGTATATATTTGCCTTCATTCATACTTTTAAACTGTTATATAATTCTTTATTCATCTACCCCGAAGTTCCCTTCTTTTATTTATTTATTCCTTTATTTCCTGCTGTTACTATTTTTATAAATAAGTCAAGCCAGTAAACTAATAATCCTTCCTTTAGTTTCCCCAAAACTACAACTTTGTGAAGTGGCTTGGGCTGAGAAAGAATGACTGATCCAAAGTCACGTAGCTGATTTTCATACAAAAGGTATAATTACAACTCACGGTCTCCTGGTTTTTAGCCTGGACTAAAGCAAATTGGCTTTCCATTTGTGGCACAATAATAATCAGCCACGCTTTTGCTTTCTTTCTGAGCAATGACAGAATGTGTGTGTATGTGTGGTGTGTGTGTGTGTATACACAATTCACACACACACACATATAGAGAGAGTCTAATTTGTTTTTTCATGATCTTTCCCATATATTAGTTGTGTATACACACATACACACACAAAAGTTACACACCTTATTATTGTACACTGGGAAAGGGGGGATTCATTATTAGCAGCATTCAGGGGCTTAAGTATGGCAATTATAGATGAGAACAGTTCTCAGTAATTTTTTCAGTTCAGACATCAGGTATTGAACCTGAGACGATCTGCAAATAGTACAAGTATTCTACCACAAAGTCTTGCAGATTCCTGGGCACATACTAGGTTATTTATTTTATTTATTCATTTTTTGTGCTACCTGTGTCTCTTACCATGTGATTCTTGATGGCTTACAAGTTGAAGATCAAAAATGTGACATGCACAATTTTCCATTACAAAGAACAAAAATAAAAAAAATGCAAGAAAAGAGGTTATTAGCTACTGGCTGGACTTGAGATAGGGGTAAAAAAATAACAATAGCAATAGGACTTAGACTTCTATACTGCTTCATAGTGCTTTATATCCCTCTTTAAGTGGTTTACAGAATCAGTGTATTGCCCACAACAATCTGGATCCTCATTTTACCGACCTTGAAAGGATGAAAGCTGAATCTACCCTGAGTGGTGAGAATTGAACTGCCAAACTGCAGGCAGTCGGCAATCAGCAGAAGTAGCCTGCAATACTGCATTCTAACAACTGCAGGCTAATTGGATGAGAGGAAAATGGATGAGAGGGAAAAAAAATCTTCACAAGTCAAGTGCAACTATTGTTCACCATGGAAGATGAGTAGAATACAAGCGTCAGTCACAAGATTGGAGGTTGTCTAAAAGAGAATGATGATCTGTGGTGCACATTGCCAAAGTAGCTGCTTCTGTGTATTAATTTCCAACTAAGAAATTAAGTTTGGTGATAGTTTACTTTAATTGTATTGGAAAAGCTAATGCAGTATAATCTAGATCCGAAAACTCAAAACCAAAATAATTTCTCCTAATGAGACCTAAAGAGATCAGGATCCCACTCAGAACAAAAGCATATGGCATTTAATAAAAGATGCTATGTACAAATGAATAGAGATATTTAAAAATGCATAAATATGAGCTCTTCTTTTTGGAAAACATACACATTTTCTGTACAGACTGAAAAAGAGTTATATATAGCAAAAGATTTATATGCACAGATCCTTATATCTATATCTATTTCTCACTTTGTTTCTAATATACCAAGCAAAATTATTAAAAATGTGTTGTCTCCTCAGGTGTCACTCTCTTCTCTCATTCAGTGACTGATGGCTTCCAGTGTTATTATAGAAACAGATTGATCTTTTTAATGAGCTCATTTAATAGACTCCAAAATCTCACCGTGGCTGCTCATCCATGTCAGACCATATGCACCACGAAAACATTCACTGAGAACTCTGCTGTCAGCCTGTTTCATAAAACTTTGCATACAGCAGAACTGGGCATATAGATAAAAAGCAAGAGATATAAAATGAACATGCAGACAAAGTGAGAAAGGAAGAGAAAGAAAAAAAAGGAAGGAAGGATGGAAAGAAAGAAAGAGAAAAAAAATAGAAGTTTGTATATATGTGCAGTGTTGCAGGCTAATTCTGCCAACTGCCAGAAGTTCGATTCTGACTGGCTCAAAACTGACTCAGCCTTCTATCCTTCCAAGGTTGGTAAAATGAGAACCCAGATTGTTGGGGGCAATATGCTGACTCTGTAAGCTGCTCAGAAAGGGCTGTAAAGCACTGTGAAGTGGTATATAAATCTAAGTGCTATTGCTATTGTTCAAGTAATTTAGGTAGGAGGGGGCATAGATCAAAATTCAAACAAGAAATGCAGCATTTTTTTTCTATTTTAACTGAAAAGATAGCATGTAATACACCAAAAGTAAATAGAAAATGTAAATGGAGGTACTTATTAAATATGGATCAATTTTAAAATATTTTGTGTTTATAATGTATTAAGCTGCCAAAAAAAACAAAATAAAGCAAAACTAAACTAAATCCAGCCTCAGCCAACAGACAAAAAGTTGAACAAAATTTCCTTTTTAAAATGTTGTTACATTGCTTTCAGAAGAAAAGGAACATTCTTGTAAGCAAGTAGCTGGTTAAAAACTTGTTTCAGGATACCAAATTTACTTCTATTCATGAAGAAAATCACAGTAGGGCTCTCTACAAAAACCTTCATATAGGTCAAACTGCCCTCCAAAGTAGCCTGGAACAGAGCTGATAGCTTATAAAATGATATTTCAGCAGTTTCAAAAATATCCATATGATATTTATATGGATATTTTTATTCAAAAATATCCATATGACATTTTTATCTTCAGTATCCATTCTAATTTTTTATTGTTCTCTATTTGACCATATAACCAAGATAGAAAAGCATGATAGTCCCTAACTTGTGACTGCAATTGAGCTTAGAATTTTAATCATTGAGTAAAGTGGGCATGAAGTGAGATACCCATGTGACTGCATTTTTTTTATACAGTTTGAAATCCTTTGGTATCTAGCATACTGTAAGAAAAGTATTTCTGATGATGTTTGTTCAGTTTCTTTGCTGAACAAGGTCTTTGTCGTGATTATCTTGTAAGACCTCGAGCAATAAATTTATCTTATAAAATCTTGAGCAAAAAAAGTCTATTTGTTCAAAATACAATTTAGAATTCACTAAGTATGTTAATCTCAGTGTGCACTAATATCCCATTAGCATTTGATCCCGACTATATAAAAGATTGTTAAAATTGTTATTTAACTGCATCATCTATAATTGTTACGTTGTCTAAATAAAATAAGTTTTCTTCTAGATAATTCAATGAGCTCTGCCAACCAATTCTAACATAACTTGGCTTCATGTTATACACAAAAGTATAAAGAAGCACTATCAACAAATAGTATTTTAAAATAACTTGCAGAGAAAGCTGCAATCAAAAAAATTAAGCAAGTAACAAACTACATGGCCAAAGAACCAGATAAATTAAAATTATTAGAGAAACCAGTAGGGTTTATAACTGCACTTGGATTATGTCTGAGAGTCAAATGAACAATTAAAAGATACAGCTTTCAAAACATTCTTATGGCATGATCTGGTCTAAGGGTCTCAAATTCAGACTGTAATGAGTGCAGCTATTAGAGTTTGAGAGGTTTTCCATATATCTCATGGGTCAAAAGTGAAGAATATCAAAGGTAAAGGTTCCCCTCACAAATACATACTAATCATTTCCGGCTCTAGGGGGCGGTGTTCATCTCCGTTACAAAGCTGAAGAGCCAGCGCTGTACAAAGATATCTCCGTGGTCATGTGGCCAGCATGACTAAACGCCAAAGGTTCAAGGAACACTGTTACCTTCCCACCAAAGTGCTCCCTATTTTTCTACTTGCATTTTTACATGCTTTCGAACTGCTAGGTTGGCAGAAACTGGGACAAGTAACAGGAGCTCACTCCATTACGCAGTGCTAGGGATTCGAACCACTGAACTGCCGACCTTTCTGATTCACAAGCTCAGTGTCTTAGCCATTGAGCCACCGCGTCCTTGAAGAATATCATAATGTGCCATTAAATATATGTTTATAAACAGCAATGACATCTGCAGGACTACCTGCTTTAAATTATTTATTTATTTATTTCTAATACTTATTTATTTCTAATACTTATAAGGACTCAGGGTGGTACACAGCCAATCACAGACCCCAATACACTATACAAAAGTTAAAAACAGATTAAATAATTTAGGCTGTTTAAAAATTTTGCCCCTCCCCCGTAAGATAATTAAAACCCAAATATTCAAAACCAATTAAAATATACGACAAAATTAAAAATCCTATATCAGCCTAGGCCAGCCTGCTCAAAGAGCCAAGTTTTTAACGCCCGTCTGAAAGCTCTCAGGTCCGTGTTGGTGCGTATCTCTGGAGGCAGAGCATTCCAGAGGGCGGGGACTCCCACAGAGAAGGCCCTACTCCTGGGGGCCGCCAGACGGCACATAGAAGCCGATGGCTTCTATTATGCTGACCCATCAGCGGTGATCCTTGTGGGAAAATTGCTAGTGATTCCCCATTTTTTTGAGATGAGAGAAGTGAGGCCAGACAAAAATATTTTTTAAAATTATTTTACTTATTTTATAAAACAGTCTTACTAAAAATTGGATCTTGATCGCCCATGATTGTGACATTCAGAACAACTGAATTCTTTCATGGGACTTTGAGTACTGAGTATATTTAAACTTTTATATTGTACAGTATATTTATATTGCATTATTATGATTGATTTTCTTAGTATACTCTATATTTTATATGGATTTTGTTCAGGTTACCATGGTATTTTATTACAAGTAGTCCTCACTTTAATAATGAGTTCTGTTCCCAAGGTCTGTCCTTCAATTAAATTGTATGTAAGCTGGAACAGTATTATTGTATAAGTAGTATTGTATAATGAATTTGAACCATTGTGTATTTAACTTGAATCATTGTATATTTAACACAATCTTTGCTACAATAGGCTCCTTTCTAGACTATGAGTCTTCCTTAAACTGGAATGTTGTTAATCCAGGGACTTGCTGAATTTTGCATGATATGCACTATTGCCGTGATGGTGAACCTATGGCATGTGTGCCACAGGCGGCACACAAAACCATTTGTGCCAGCATGTGAGCTGCAGCAAACTTAACACACTATGCATGTGGAGCCTCACAGCTGATTTTTGGCCCATTTGAGGTCTTTTTCGGCCTCTCAGAGGCTTTAGGAAGGCTTCTGCAGGCTTTTCAGGATGAAAACCAGGCCTGTTTAGTCACTTCCTGTTTTTCCGGAAATACCAGAAATGACGAAACGGGCCTAGTATTCAGCCTAAAAAGCTTGCAGAAGCCTTCCTAAAGCCTTTGGGAAGGCGAAAAAGGCCTCAAATCAGCCATGAGGTGCAGTGCAGATAAGCGGGTGGCGGGAGTGGGGATTGTGCACGCATGCATAGGGGGCATGAGGGGTGCACATTGCCTTCTGGGTGCTGGCACGTGAGCATAAGTGTGCAAACATGTGCACAATTTTTGGCACAGAAGCCCAAAATGGTTAGCCACCACTGCACTATTGTAAGCCCCTGGAGGTCTAGAAGGACTTAGAAGCATGAAAATCTAACAATCAAACTATTTCACTAATCAAACAAAATTTCACTTTTGCTACTTAAATGGTATTTAACTAACAGCTGCACACAATCTTTTTTATTTTTATTTTCCACCTTTCTCCCTCTCCTCTCCTCTCCTCCCTGCAGAGAGCTCTTGCTTTCTACTGTCTTTCCCACCCGTCCCCAACAAAGAGACTTGGAGGCCAGAGCTTCCTTCCTCTTTGACTACTTCCTTCTTCTCTCTTTTAAGCAGCTCAATCTTCATGGCCTGTTATCACTAGAGAAGTGTTGATTCCCTGCCACCCTGCTAAGAAAGTGTGGCACTGTCTCCAAAGCACAACCTGCCATGGAGTGGAAAACTAATGAGCAGCACCTCTGTGAAACCCAGCCAACCTGATCTTACTGTGTCCAAGAGACATGCTGTGGTGATCCAAAACCAGCCAACAGGTAATCTTTGCTTGCTGCTCTTCTTGGAGTTCTGTCTATGGGCCACCCAGCAGGTGGTCATTCAATATATTTTACAACGTTGAGACCCTTATTACATTTAGCTTATTACATGTGCAAGATCTGATATTTCAATATATTCAGCACATTTATCCAAATATGTCAAATATGACAATCATGTGCAGGCCAATATGAAATGTGTAGGAATTTTAGTAGTTAACAATTACATTACTGTGAGATATTTTGATTAAATGCAATTCTGTATACTTTCACCCACATTCTGGGTAGTTCAAGTTGCATATATTCTAATGGACTAAATGGAAACATTGGAAGTAAAGAAGTGGATCTTTTTTAGAGCATAAGCATTCTTCAGTGTGAAAATTGTGTTCACTGCAAATTAAATCACACCCAGTATGTTTACATAATTTGCAAAATAATATATACGCTACAGTTGAATTCAACAATAATCGTACATTTCACTGTTAGATTAGCTCCAATGTAGAAACTGCGGGGTAATAATGACAACTGTCATGACCCTGTTAGAATCTGACTTCGAGGGAGAGGAGGAACAGCTGAAAGGGAGTGGGAGTGGAGCTTCAGAGGTTATGGAGGAAACTGGGGAAGGGCACAGGCCGGCTGGGCATTCAGAGGAAAACCCAGGCCCATCCCCTCTTCATCCTAGGGTACGCAGGGAGGAGCGGATTAAGGTAGAAATGTGAATGGCGTGTTCTACAGGGGAGGAAAGGGCCTTGATCCCCTTCACGAGCTGCAGCTGTGAGGACTGTTTAAAAAGACAAACTGCGCGTGGACTAGTGCTGGAAGCAAAGCGTGAAAATATTTCTAGTTTGTCAGTTCTTATCTGAGTTCTGGCATCCTTCCCAGGGTGTGTATTTCAATATCTGTGGACATCTTAAAGCCCTTATCCTGCCTGGTCTCCTTAATTGCTCAGTGTGGTTTGTGTTTTTTTCTATTTATAATTTATTTGTATTTTGAGTTTGAACGGAAGTTTTTCACAACTGTTTGTGGGGGAGTTTTTTCTCCAATCAATGATAATTGGACCTTTAAAGCCAAGTTGAAGGAATTAAAGAGACTTCACCTGTTTTTGTGACTTTGTTGCTTTTGTATCCCACCCTGGGTCATCACAACAACTGTGCCATGACTATAAACTGTTTCATAATCTATAAAAAGTGCTAAATCAAAAGCCACTTCCCTTTGTGCAATACATTTTTCTATCCACATGACTCCAATAAAATGGGGTAACAGACTCTCATTTTATCTTTAACAGTTTCTCTTTAAATATTTTGAAATAGCAGTCAAAGTGACTCAATGCACTGAAATCCCTTCGGCCCAAAAAAATGGATGGGTAGTTTCACTCCAAGGGCTGCATTTTCTGACTGCAGCTTATTTTTTTTTTACTGTATGCCAGTCTTCTGCTAGGTTAAAGCTAAAAGTAAGACATGCCATTCCCACCCATCAGTCTACTTTGCTTACGCTCATCCACCCATCTTTATTCACTGAAAGAAGTTCCATGCTTTTTTGCTGGATGATGGAGATCTGTGGTATTTGTACAGGGAGAAAAAGCATAGTATTGAGACAAAATGCACATTGCAAAGACAGTTTACCTGGAAGGAATGCTCATAGATATTTACCTGTCTGGAGTTCGCCTCTTCCCGTTTTCGTTCACATCGAGAAGCAGCTCTGAGGAGTCAACAGGTGAGGTGGTGCTGGCATCCAGAAGCAGCTGCTCATGCTGAGCGAGGTACTGGGCGGGATTTTGCTTGGCCAGCCTTGCACAATGTAGGAGCTCCCGCTGTAGCAGGGGCAAATTGGCCTGGAACAACAGAAAAGTTCTGGCAGTTACTCACCCCCTTCTTTCTGGTGTCAACTATAAAATGTGCATACAAAATGTTTTATAAGTTGACAAAAAGGAGCAATAGGATATATCCAGTTTTGGTCACCACATTATAAAAAAGATGTTGAGACTCTAGAAAAAGTAGAGAGAAGAGCAACCAGGAAGATTAGGGGAGTGAAGACTAAAACCTATGAAGAACAGTTACAGGAACTGGGCATGGCTAGTCTAGTGAAGAGAAGGACCAGGGGAGACGTGATAGCAATCTTCTAATATTTGAGGGGCTGCCACAGAGAGGAGGGGGTCAAGCTATTTTCTAAAGCACCTGAAGGCCACACAAAGAATAATGGATGGAAACTGAACAAGGAGAGTTTTAATCTGGAAATAAGGATAAACTTTCTGACAGTGAGAACAATCAACGAATGGAACAGCTTGCCCTCGGAAGTTGTGGGAGCGCCATCACTTGAGACTTTCAAGAAGAGTTTGGACTGCCATTTGTCAGAAATGGTGTAGGGTCTCCCGCTTGTGGGGGTTGGACTAGATGACCTACAAGGTCCCTTCCAACTCTGATTATCTGTTATCTGTCATATATCACCGAGCAGTTATCTCTGTTACAATATATAGATAAAAATGGAATGTAAAACAATTTTTCTCAATTACTTCCCATATGACTTGTCTGCGTAGATTACGTAGTTTTCTCCTGAGGTGTTGGGATTAGACACTGCAAAATTCTGCAATGTCTAATCCCAACACATCAGGAGAAAAACTGGGCCTGTGAAGGCCAAATTCCTCATCTTTTGCCACAGTGTTAAACATTGATAACATGAAAAAACTAAATTGTATCAAAACTGAAACA